>NC_069417.1:8556154-8666154 GCF_026875155.1 Cherax quadricarinatus
CCCAAAGCAACCTACTTACCTCCTGGCACTATAAAAGGCCCCATCCTGTCCTTCAACTTCATTTTTGGGTTTCAGAAAACGGAACAATCTCTTCTCCAGATGAGGGAGACCACCTAAAAATTTTAAAGGGGTGATGGATGATTCTCGCTTCAAGTTTTCTTTGTTCTATCAACTTTTCGTACTGACTGAAAAACCCACTTGTAGGCGAAACGTTTCGAAATAAAATATAACTGTTGCTAGTGCTTACCTAACAATCTGTCGGTATTTTATACCATTTTAATGTTCATTCTGTCAGACACTGCAAAAAGGGTACTTGGTCAGACCATCAACTTCGCCTTATAGTAGAACGGCGGGGGTTTGGGGGGCCCTGCCCCCCAAAAAACCTGTTCACCTCTGGACTTATAAAGGCCCATCCTGTCATTAAACCTTTTTTTTCAGACAAGGGGAACAATCTTTTCCCCAGACTGGGGATGCCACCCAAAATTTTAAGGGTGATGGATGATTACTCGTCTTAAAGTATTTTCTGTTCTATCAACTTTTCTGTCTCGACTGAAGAAGCCTACTGTGGGCAAAAACTTTTTCGAAATAAGGGATACTAACGTTGCTATGTGTTTTATAAAAATCTGTCGGTATTTTATACCTTTTTTAAATTTTCATTTGTCAGACACTGCAACAAAAGGGATTTTGGTACAGACCATCAACTTCGCCCTCTCTAGTGAAAGGGCTGGGTTTGAGGGGCCCTGCCCCCCCAAAAGCAACCTACGTCTCCCCTCCTGGCACTATATAAGGCCCATCCTGTCCTTCAACTTCTTTTGTTTCAGAAACGGAACAATGCTCTTCTCCGACTGGGGGACTCCCCCTCAAAACTTAAGGGTGTGGAGATTAATCGCTTAAAGAAATTTTCTGCTTCTATAAATTTTTCGTACCGATGAAAAGCCTACGGGGTTTAGGCGAAACGTTTCAAAAATAAAGATACCTAACTGTTGCATATGTGTCTTCCCTAACAATCTTCGGTATTTTTTACCTTTTAATGTTATTCTGTCAGCCTGCAACACAAGGGTATTTTGGGTACAGACCATCAACTTCGACCTCTCTAGTGAGAACGGTGGGTTTGAGAGGGACTTACCTCCCAAAGCACTACGTCTCACCTCCTGGCACATATATAAAGGTCATCCTGTCACTTCAACTTCATATTGTTTTCAGACTACGGAACAATGCTCTTTCCAGGGACTGTGGGACTGACCTACCTCAAACTTTATTAAGGAGTGATGGGACTGATTATTCGTCTTCAAAAGTATCTTCTGCTTCTATCAACTTTTCTGTTACTCGACTGATGAAGCCTACTGTGTAGGCGAAACGTTTTCGTAACTAAAGATACTAACTGTTGCATATGTGTCTTATCTACTTCACCTAATTTATAGCTTAGAGGGGTTATTTTTCATTACCAAGGGCAAGTTACCTTACACTTATCCACATTAATATTCATTCTGCCATTTCTCAAACAAAGACATTAATTTGTTCATAATCGTCCTGGAGTTTATTGATATCTCCTCAGCGTGAATATACGGCCTATCTTTGTGTCATCAGCAAACTTACTCATGTCTCTAGTAATCCTTCAATCAAGGTCATTAATGTAAATTATGAACAAAGATGAGGGCCTTAAAAACTGATCCTTGTGGAAAACGCACTAGGGGACTAATCCCCAATCAGATTTCCTCCATTCAAACCATACCCCCGGAAGGGATTGAACCCGCGGTCATAGGAGTATCAAATGTCATGTTCTCTCCATTAATGGTTACTCTCTGCTTTTCTATTGGTATGCCTTGCCTCAATCCATGCTAAGAACTTTACTCCTAGTACCATGAGCTGCCAACTCTTTTAAGTGTCTCTTGTGAGGTACTCTGTCGTTACGAATGGTATTTAATACCGACAAGATGAGAAGTAAGACTCATGGGCAACATCTGGGTATCTTCTATTGTAGGACGTTTCGCCATCCAGTGGCTTTATCAATTACCATTCGTACACAACTTGTCAGGACCACGGCAACTCATGGAATTCTTAATTTCTGAGGACATTGTACATACCTTAACAATTCCGACAACTACTACTACAACTAAACCCATCTCTTTGGAGAAGGGACCTACTTCCACTGGGGAATCCCGCCCCACAGGTGAATTTGCCATGTCTGCTTCACCTGCCGTTACTATATATGCGCCAGGATTCTTATCTTCCGCTTCAGAATCTCCACGACTATGGTGCTGTTCGCACCTACTTCCTAGGATGCGGGACTGATTAACCTTATTCTTCTGTTCATAGTTTACTGTTCTTCAAGTTTTGTCCATGGAAATTTGTATTGATAAAGGCCACTGGATGGCGAAACGTTCGACAATAAGATACCAGATTTGCACATGGTGTCTTAATCTCATCTTGTTCGGCTATTATATTACCTTTGTACACAACTTGTCGACATGCAACATAATGGAATCTTAATTCTGAGGACATGTAAAAAACATAACCTTCAAACTACGACAACTCTACTACAACTATCCCCATCTCTTTGGGAGGACCTACTTCCATGGGGAACCCGGCCCACCAGGATTTGCCCTCGTCTGCTTCACTGGACTGTTTACTATATATGCGCCAGGATTCTTTCTTCCGCTTCAGAATCTCCACGGACTATGGTGCTGTTGCAACTGTGAGGGTAAAGTAGGCGTAAGTGGGGGTATGGTTGTTTACGGGCATCCAGGAACCATTAGTTACGTCGCGTGCACACCCCCCCCTTTTCTCTTGGCTGGGGGGGCGACGGAAAACTAGTTCCTGTGTCCGATTTTAGTTTCTACTCTGGTAATATTTGACCTTACCTGGTGTGGTTGAGTTTGGAAGTCACTTACTTCACTCTTATCCTATTCTGGTAGGGGGTGATATACCAGGAGTATCACTGTTTGTTTTCTTTATTTTGTTTGCTGGTTACAGTAATGATTTTGGCATTTATCATTTCTTTGCAATTCTTAAATGTTATATTATCATAACTATGGGTAAAGTTTATTTATTTTCTCTTTATTTTCCAGTCTGTTCCTGGCGTGGGTCTCCAGGATAGACGCCAGATAAAGGTGAATGACGTGTTAATACTGCTTATTACATTATCTACTACTACGGCCACTTACCTATTCACTGTGCTCACCAAGTTCTGTATGGAGATTCCAGAACATCGGATTTACCATCTGCCCAGGATAACCAACATAATTAAACATCAGAGGAAAAACTATCCAGGGCCCCATACTACTCGCCCAACCCAAAGAACTCCCCCGAAAGCCATTTTTTTTTTATTATATTTAAATTTTAAGGTAAAATTCTCAAAAATCATTATTCTCAATTTTTCCTAAGTTATTTCTTTATTATTTTTTCCATTAATTTCTTTTGTTCAGTTGGAAGGCGTTCCCACTGGACAATGGCGACCCTGCCAGGATGCGACTCTTGAAAGCAACATCGTCCAGATGGTTTCAATGGTTTGTGAGTACATTTAAGATAGAAAAGGGTGAGATAGTTGAGGTGTCAAGTCATTTTGGTAGTCTCGGTTGACTTACGTTGTTTGGTTCTAAGGTTCGAGTTTCGAAGTTTACTATTTGTTGGACCTGGGGAACTTTGATAACTAACCTCTGTGTGAACGTGGTGTGTTTTGCTTAGTGATGGCTATTGAGCCCACAAGTGTATTCTTCCAGGGGGAAAATATTTATTTCATTTTCTACTTTAGGAAGTTTAAAGTGTTGCGGATGTGTCCTCTTTTTGTAAAAAGACGTTTCTGTTAATTGTAATTGGTCAGATTGACGTTGGGTGCGTAATATTTCTTTATACAAGATGGATCTTTAGATTTTGGTGAAAGCTGGAAAGGAAATGGGGATTTAATGGGACAAAGCCTTGATAATTACATTATGTAAAATTGCTAATGAAGAGAAAAAGGAACGGTAAGAATAGCGCGAGAGAGAAAAAAGGAAAAGGATAAGACTAGCTCGGAGTATAATATCGAACAGGGGGAAAGGATAGCTAGAGAAGACAGAGTTAGGCAGTGAGGAGCCTTCAAAATGAAGGGAAAATTGAGTTAGAACAATCAGGTTGGAATTAGAAGCCAAGAAGATAGAACTATTAAGCCATGATAAATATATGAAGGGGTTCTAGAATACCCTTCCAAGAACCTAATATTAGGATGCCAAAAATACCCACCTTTCTCAGAAAAAGATGACATAGCGGCATATATTTCCTAGATTCGAGTGTACTGCTACTCTGTGCGGGCCAGTAGATTTTGAGGCTTCTAGGCTCGGGCTTAATACTGTCAGGTTTTCAGCATTTAAACGTATATTCACTCTACCCTCTGATGTTATTTCTAGTTTTTAGCCTGTGAAGAAAGCTATACTACAGGCTTTTCAAAAAAACTAATCATTACAGGTCCGAGTTTAGACACATTAAAATAACTCCTCAGCAAAATTACATGCAATTCTTAACAAAACTCTTTTCAGATTATTTGATTCGGATTGATAGTGCTGAGGTTGACACGATTTTCGAATCTTTCAGAACCTGATGTAAAGTGTCAATTCCTTATTCTGTAAACTCTGACTTACGATTATGCATTAAAGAACGAAAAAGTTAATAGGGCTGCAGAATTGGGCACACAAAGCTGTGATTTATATGCGTGAGCTCATAATAACTACCATAAAGAGCGCCCCTAGCAGATACTAAGCTGTTGTGCCTAACTATCTGAGGGATCGAAACCATCCGTACCTAAGAATTCTCGGCCTTCAAGTAAGTGTTTCAAACTGTAATGAGTGGGGTCATAGAAGGTCCGACTGTCCTAGAAAAAAAGGTTGACAAATGTCGGGAAATGTTTCAATGAATCAAACATAAACGAACTTTTAGTGAAGGTACAGTCAATGGTATGAATGTGTCAACCATTTTAGAGACAATGGATGTTCCTGTAATTGTTATCTCATGTAAGCTCTTCCTAACCTAGATTATTCACGTTATAAGTCCACTACAGTTAACTGTCTTGTTAGGAAGAAGTGATTCTTTTCCAACAGTCAGTGTTTTGTTAGGTGCAATGGTTCTCAGATGGGTGATGCGTAGTTGCCCGATAACCTCGTGTTCTGTTTTGGTTGGGAACATACAAGGGGCTGCTTTCCCATCTGAGAAGGATGTTTGGAATTTGGAGTTTCCATTGGAATGGTTGGAAAACCATATCTCTGTTTCTTCACAGATAGTTCCAGATGAGATTCAGTTGGATAACCTAAAGCAGAGAGACTGATGGTTTACAGAACTCGGTTAACACCTTTAGTAAGACAGTAACTTGACCTGGGACAACGCAAGACCCAGTGGAAAACTACGTGGTGCACAATCTATACAACAACTAGACTCGATTAAACGTCCTTACCCAGAGCTCAAGTTTCTAAGGTAAACCTATCCACCCATTTGTTCTTTTCCAGGAAAAGCCAATCGAGCTGTCTTCATATAGGATTTAGAGGGTCTTCAATAGACTGTCCTTCTTAGAGGAATCTCGGAAGTTAGCTAAAATGGCAAGGTGACCCAGAGAAAGAAATTTTCACTTTCAAGTTTGAGTTTTCAAAACACGATCTTTTGTACATGAACTATCTGTGTCTCGGACAAACCAATGACGTTTGGTAGAGAAGCCTGTTAGTCATTCCGCAGGTTTGCCGATTGGAATGAAACCATTTTAAAGATTTATTCATGACTTGCCAGGTCTATGCCATTTTTCCACCTAGGAAGACCTATAATAATATCAAGGAACTCCTTATTTTGGCCTAGCATGTCCTCTGACATCTATAAGTTACTGCATATCATGTCACGTATGTCAACTTTACACGCAGAAGGGTAGAACTAGGAGGAGTTCCTATGGTAAAGATGCCAATTGTCTCAGTCCCTTTTGCAAGGGTTGCAGTCGTTATAGTGACCTATCACTCATCGTTCATTCAGGTCTTAATTATATTTTAACTTCGAATATGCGCCAGCCTGCCCAAAGAGAAAGATATTCCACTGTGATTAATGAATGTTATGGCATTAACAGACACTTGAAAGGGGATCTGGCCTATTCAGCCCTATTAAGCCTAAAATCGTTCCTATTCTGGCCTCAGAAAAACCACTTCTCAGATTGGCTGAGCGAAGGTTGTACTAGTTCTTGTCCCTCTGTTCGTTGACTTATTGACTCCGTCCATAAGTTTTGGAGGGGGTATTGTGAGGAAAAGTAGGCGTAAGTGGGGTTAAGGTTGTTCGGGCATCCAAGGAAAACCATATAGTTTACGTCGGGCCCGGTGCACCCCCCCCCCCATTTTCTCTGGCGGGCTGGGGAAACTAGTTCCTGGTGTCGATTTTAGTTTTCTAATCCTGGTAATATTGTCCTTACCTGGTGTGAGGTTGAAGTTTGGTGGTCACTTTCACCTCCACTCTTTCTCCTAATAAGGTTAGGGTGATATATCCAGGAGTATACATGTTTGTTTCTTTTATTTTGTTTTGTGGTTACAGTAATGATTTGGCATTTATCATTCGTTTCAATATCTTAAATGTTATATTTATAAAATTATGGGTAACGTTTATTTTCTTTTATTTAACAGTCTGTTCCTGGCGTGGTCTTCAGGATAGGAAGCCAGATAAAGGAGCAAGACGTGTTAATATTACTTATTAACTTTATTCTACTACAACCGGCCCTTACTATTCTACTTGTGGTCCATCCAAGTTGTAGGAGATTCCAGAACATTTCCCGGGATTCACCATCTGCCCAGGATAACCAACATAAATACATAAGAAGGAAACTATCCAGGGCCATACCTACTCCTGCCCAATCAAAGGAAAATCTGAAGGCATTTTTTTTTATTATATTTAATTTTAGTAAAATTCTCAAAATCAGCGATTTTTCATTTTTCCTAAGTTATTTCTTTATTTATTTATTTACATTAAATTTCTTTGTTCAGTTGGTATGGCGTCCACTGACACGCACCTACTCTAGTTGAGGGACTGAGTACATAATCTTCTGTTCATTGTTCTACTCGTCTTCATGTTTTGTCCTGGAATTTGTATTGATTAAAGCCCATGGATGGCGAAAACGTTCCTACAATAAAGATACCCAGATGTTGCACGAGGTAATCTGTCGATGGCTTTACTAAAATCCAATTAAAACAATATCTTTCCTTATCACATGTCAAATGCCTCAAAGGTTCTATGAAGAACGTCACGTAAGTTGTCCAGGGCAGGAAACGACCTCTGTTGTATCCATGCTGAGATTCATTTATCAAGTTATGCTCTTCAGGTGACTTATGGATAATGTCAGCTATAATTGATTCTAATAACTTGCACACTATAGATGTCAGGCTTATTGGACGGTAATTTGAAGGAGTGGACGTATCCCTGTTTTGAATATAGGGAACCACATTAAGCCATCTTCCAAATATCTGGCACAAACTTGGTAAGGATGGACGTATTGAATTACACTCGTTATTGGCTGTAACTAAGCTCCATCTTGCATTCCTTAAGTACCCTTGAAAACAACTCATCTCCCCCGGTCCCGAGGGGACTATTTTGTTTCAGTTTGTCTATCTGTTTAATAACCATGTCCCTCGTGACGTAATATTAGTTAACTTGAATTCATCAGGAACTAAATAATTGTTAATATGGAATCCATTAAATCTTACTGTGTTAATATCTGGACAAAATAGTCATTAAATAAGGAACACATTTCCAGATCATTATCCGTGCAGATGTCCACCATTCCAGATTTCAGAGGTCCTACTTTTTCCTTCACCTTCGTCCTTTACACTTGGAAAGATCCCCTTTGGATTAGTCTTGATTCATTAGCAACTCTAATTTCTTTGTACGTTAGCTTTCTAATCTTTTTTTTTACTTCTCTTTTACGCTGAACATATTGCGTCAGTTAAGGTTAACCTTCCTCTTCTGATGGCCTATAAATTCCCCCTTTTCTACCCTAATAGATGCTTTATCATCCTGTTAAAACCCCATTTGGGTTCGGTTATTAGTAGAACCTAATTTCTATCTGGGGAATGTTATATAATCTGGGCACTGTGTACATTATTTAGAAAACAATAATAAAAGCAGATCCCTTCATATTTCATAAGTATGATTATCGTCACTAAAATCATTTGCTAAGATAACCCCAATCAAGATTTAGACAAATGTTCCTAAGTCATTATAATCGGGCAGAACGAAAATCGGGGATTTTACTGTTATGATCATTATACTTGCATTTTCCCAAATTAATGCTAAAGTGATTGGATTTGTGATCACTTGCGCCAAGCTCATCAGTGATCTCCAGATTATTCACGGGAGTGTTTCCTTATTTGAAAAGACTAGGTTAGCAAATTACCTCTGGTAGGTTCAGTTACATCTGTTTCAGAAAACAGTCCTGAACTGTTTCCATGAAGTCACTGAGACTCTAGATTACCTGTCAAAGGAAGTTTCCAGTTCATTTTGGTAAAGTTAGTCCTACTATGACTACGTTACTTGTGTACAGAAGCCCTAACAAAAATCGTCCCAAAGAGTCTCCCTCTATCGTGATCCAAGCCTGGAGGTCGGTATATTTACACCTAGATTACTTTTCTTGACCTCCACGAACTCTAACCCAAACACCTGTTACGCTCCATTCTTTTTTATACTGTTTTTATGCAACAATTAATATTTCTCGGACATACCAATGCAACTACTCCCCCCTTCCCATTAATCTATCCACATTGAATATCTTAAATTCCCTGAATATTACACTCAACATTCATTATCCGACTCTTTAAATCATTCCACGTTTCAGTTAATGCTTTGATTCAAAAGTTCCCAGGCACATGCTACCATACTTAGTTCATTAATTTTATTTCTTGCACTTCGACTGTTTGGGCATAAATTCCTTCATATGTTGTTTCTTCTGCAATTTTTCCTCTTCATTTTGTTTTTACACAATTTCTGAAATTATCATTTACCCAGAGGTACTACCATGGACAGTTACTATTAAGATTCTTAATATCAGGCATAAGTCAATATATCTTACTCATCTATTAATCATTTCTAAACCATACCTCTAACTATCTAGTTTATAGTCCTAACAACCCCCTCATCTGATAGTTGCAAGAAAACCACACCTGCCCTGGATAAGTGAACCCCATCCTGGCATACAGTCATTTCGGCCTAGAAGTTGTCCCAGGTTGTCAATGAATGGTGCTGCATTATCCTTAGTGTTTATCCAGCCAACAATTAATACCAAACTTGCTCTGACATCATTCATTGCCAACACCTTTCTTTGGCAATTTGCCACATATAACTGGGCGCCCCCCCTTCTTCCTTACTCATGTCTATAGCTGTCCTGAACTTCTAACTTTTTCCCTCTCTTCTACGCTTGCCCTTCTTCATTGCGCAGCTCTGAGGCTAATGGATTGAATCACTTACCGTTCATGATGTGTAAGCCGGCTAAACAATGTCTCCTTCCCAGCCCCAGGAAAGCATTAACCTTTTTTCCTACTCCTGTCCTTCAAGAGAAGCCCTTCCATGTATCTGACCTGGCTATTCCCAACAACAACAATATTCTACCTTCCTTGTGTCGTTCGTCGTGATGATCCCTGTAGTAGACTCACATTCGTCGGGTAGCACCGAAGAATACGTTGGAGGTTTCCACGGGAGTTTCCAAAGCAGTCTCTTTTCTTCTGCTTCGTTTTTGGATTTCCATTCGTCTTCTTGATCGTCAACTTCGTCGTCCTGCTGTCCAACCACTTGACCACGATCCCTTCTTGAACTGAGGACTCGAAAACAGGGGACTACTACGAATCTTTGTTTCCTCGGTCATTTCGCCTTTCTACCATCTTCAGCTGCCTCAACTCTTCCTTAATTTGCTGGTAAAGTTAGCTGATGGATGGGCATCTTGTTCAGTCCACGGGAGCAAAACATGACACTTCTTACAGAGTTAAGTACAGGTCACCCACTCAAGAGCCCCCCCCACACGAACAGGTTTCACAGAGCTAAGTACACGTCCACACTGAGCTAAGTACGTCTACCACATACTGTTGAGGCTGTCCACAACAATATCTTCGTTGGACTGAACACATCGACTCAAGTTGGGTTGTGGGTTGATTACCTCATTCTCCTCTGCACCGATTTCATATCATCAAGTTTATCCTTTGTCATGGACTGTAGGAACATCAAAATGGTATAAACTCCGAAGGTTGTTAGGAAGACACATATGCAACAGTTAGGTATCTTTATTATGAAAACGTTTCGCCTAACAGTAGGCTTCATCAGTCATGTACAGAAAAGTTGATATAAGCAGCAAGACTTATTGAAGACGATGTTGTTGTATAGTCCATCACCTTAAGTTTTGAGGTGGTCTGTCCCTCAGTCTGGAGAGAGAAGAGCTCATTGTTCATAGTATGAAACAATATGGAGAAGAAGTGACAGGATGGAGCTTTTTATAGCGCCAAGAGGTGTGACGTAGGCCACTAGGAGAGGTAAGAACTCAGATGTTGAGAGGTCAGGTCCCTCTCAAATCCAGCCCCTCTCACTAGTGGAAGTTGTCGAAGTTGATTGCACGTGTGTACCAAGATACCCTTGTGTTGCAGTGTCTGACAGATTGAACATTAAAATGGTATAAAATACCGACAGGTTGTTAGGTAAGACACATATGCAACAGTTAGGTATCTTTATTATGAAACGTTTCGCCTACTCAGTAGGCTTCTTCAGTCACGTACAGAAAAGTTGATAGAAGCAGAAGATACTTGAAGACGATGTAATCAGTCCATCACCCTTAAAGTTTTGAGGTGGTCAGTCCCTCAGTCTGGAGAAGAGCATTGTTCCATTGTATGAAACAATATGGTGAAGAACGTGACAGGATGGAGCATTTTATAGCGCCCAAGAGGTTGAGACAGAGTTTGGCACTAGGAGAGTAAGAACTCAGAGTTGAGGTCAGGTCCCTCTCAAATCCAGCCGCTCTCACTAGTGGAAGTTGTCGAAGTTGATTGCAGGTCTGTAACAAGATACCCTTGTGTTGCAGTGTCTGACAGATTGAACATTAAAATGGTATAAAATACCCGGACATGGTTGTTAGGAAAGACACATGTGCAACAGTTAGGTATCTTTATTATGAAACGTTTCGCCTACACAGTAGGCTTCTTCAGTCAAGTAAGAAAAGTGAGAGAAGCAGAAGATACTTGAAGACGATGTAATAGTCCATCACCTTAAAGTTTGATTGTGGTCAGTCCTCAGTCTGGAGAAGAGCATTGTTCTAGTATGAAAACATATGGAAGAAGTGACATAATGGAGCTTTTTATAGCGCCACACGAGAGGTGAGACGTAGCCACTAGGTGAGGTAAGAATCTGATGTTGAGAGGTCAGGTCCCTCTCAAATCAGCCCCTCTCATAGTGGAAGTTGTGAAGTTGATTGCAGGTTTGTACCATGATACCCTGGTGTTGCAGTGTCTGAAGGATTGAACATTTAAAATGGTTATAAAATACCGACAGGTTGTTAGGAAAGACACATATGGCAACTGTTAGGAATCTTTATTATGAAACGTTTGCGCTTCACAGTTGGCTTCTTCAGTCAAGTACAGAAAAGTTGATAGAAGCAAGAAGATACTTGAAGGACGATGTAATCCAGGGTTTCCCCCCATCACCCTGAAAGTTTTGAGGTTGGTCAGTCCTCAGTTGGAGAAGAGCATTGTTCCCATAGTATGAAACATATGGAGATGAAGGACAGGAAGGAGCTTTTTATAGGCCAAAGAGGTGAGACGTAGGGCCACTGGTTGGCATAAGTGTCTTACCTAACAACTGTCGGAATTTTATACACCATTTGTGATGGGTCAATCTGTCACAATGCAACAGAAGGGTATTCTTGGTACAGACCTGCAATCAACTTCGTCAACTTCCACTTGTGAGAGGGGATGGATTTTGAGAGGGACCTGACCACCTCAACATCTGAGTTCTTACCTTCTCCTGTGGCCTACGTCTCACCTCTTGGAGCGCTATAAAAAGCTCCATCCTGTCACTTCATCTCCATATTGTTTCATACTATGGAACAATGCTCTTCTCCAGACTGAGGGACCGACCACCTCAAAACTTTAAGGGTGATGGACTGATTACATCGTCTTCAAGTATCTTCTGCTTCTATCAACTTTTCTGTACTTGACTGAGGAAGCCTACTGTGTAGGCGAAACGTTTCATAATAAAGATACCTAACTGTTGCATATGTGTCTTACCTAACAACATGGACTGATGAAGCCACTGTGTGGCAAAACGTTTCCTCAATAAAGATACCCAAGAGTTGTAAATTAATGGTATAAAAATACCGACACAATGGAAATATAAAACACATATTTTTTTTTGTTTTGCAGTATAATTGTGATCCTTTTCTTGAATAAGTTGCGCCCACACCGTGAGGCTTTTTTCAAGACACAAACAGAACTACCTGGGGTGGAAGGAACGCGAGTATTTATAGTCAGGTTCAGAATGCTGAGGTCAGGTGGAGAATGCTGCATCTGATGTTGTAAAGAGTGGGGGTTATTGAGTCTTAAATCTTCGAGTAGCTGGGAAAGGAAATTGGATAAGTTTGTGAGGAGACCTTTACGTGTCTTATGTGGGATAGAGTTATAAGAAAGTTTCTGGCAAGTGGTTCAGCTATGTTATAGAAGGCCACTATTTCTGGTGGAAGTTGTCGGATATAGAAATATGTGATATGATTCCAGGATTCTTCGGTATTTATTGAGTGTTTGTCTTCTGTGGCGATAAGTTCTTGAGTTTCTGTAGTTTATCAAGGGTTGTGTGAATTACGGTGTTGTACGTCAGGCATTCCTTGTGTCGTCAGACCTTGCTTGCGTATCGGTGTTCCGAAATACGTGTTTGGAGGTCCCTTGATGTTTCGCCCACGTATAACTTGTTGCAGTCATTACAAGGGATTTTGTATACCCCTGCAGAGGGTGGAAGGCTTGTCTGTCTTATCATGGTATTGTCCTTGATGGGATAGTGGTTGTGGAGTAGTCTTTTCCATACCTCATATACCTCCAATACCTGCATATGTGTTTATATTTCCATACCCAAGAGTTGTTAGATAAGACACATATGCAACAGTTAGGTATCTTTATTTCGAAACGTTTCGCCTACACAGTAGGCTTCTTCAGTCGAGTTACAGAAATGTTGATAGAAGCAGAAGAGACTTAAATGTTTGTTAGTGGATGAATTGTAAAGGACCTGCCTAGTATGGGCCAACAGGCCTACTGCAGTGTTCCTCCTTTCTTATGTTCTTATGTTCTTATGTAACAAGTCCATCACCCTTAAAGTTTTGAGGCGGTCTGTCTTCAGTCTGGAGAGAGCATAATTTTGTTTTACATGTCTGAAACGTTTCGAAATAAAGATACTAACTGTTGCATATGAGTCTTACCTAACAACCTGTCGGTATTTTATACCATTTTAATGTTCATACCCAAGAGTTGCACATGTGTCTAATCTCACAAACAGATCTACCTGGGAAAAAGGTTCGTGAGTATTTATAAGATGTAAAGTAAAAGGACACAAGTGCAACTAATGTGACATTTATTGTGGCAACGTTTCGCTCTCCAGGAGCTTTATCAAGCCATTACACTCCTGAATGAACATTAAAATGGTATAAAATACCGACAGGTTGTTAGGTAAGACACATATGCAACAGTTAGGTATCTTTATTTCGAAACGTTTCGCCTACACAGTAGGCTTCTTCAGTCGAGTACAGAAAAGTTGATAGAAGCAGAAGATACTTGAAGACGATGTAATCAGTCCATCACCCTTAAAGTTTTGAGGTGGTCAGTCCCTCAGTCTGGAGAGAGGCATTGTTTCCGTTGTCTGAAACAAATATGAAGTTGAAGTGACAGAATGGGGCTTTATATGTGCCAGGAGTGAGAGTAGGTGGCTTTGGGAGGGGCAGGTCCCTCTCAAACCAGCCGTTCTCTCTAGTAGAGGTTCGCGAAGTTGATGGTCTGTTACCAAGATACCCTTGTGATGCAGTGTCTGACTAGAAATGAAACATTAAAATGGTATAAATTACGACAGATTGTTAGGTAAGCACATATGCAACAGTTAGGTATCTTTATTCGTATCGTTTCGGCCTACCACAGTAGGCTTCTTCAGTCGTGTTACGGAAAAGTTGATAGAAGCAGATGATAAATGAAGACGTCGATGTATCAGTCCTTCACCCTTAAGGGATGACACCTCAAAACTTTAAGTGTGATGGAATGATTACAATCGTCTTCAAGTATCTTCTGCTTCTTTCAACTTTTCTGTACCTCGACTGAGAAGCCTTACTGATGTAGCGAAACGTTTCGAAATAAAGGATACCTAACTGTTGCTATGTTGTCAGTGAGAGGAAGACAATGTGCACACATCTGGTATCTTTATTGTAGACGTTTCGCCATCCAGTGGGCTTGATTAATACAATTTCTAGGACATAACGTTGAAGACAGTAGAACTATTGTACAGAAGATGAGGTAATCAGTCCCTCAATACTAGGAGTAGGTGCGAACAGGCACCATGTCGTGGAGATTACTGAAGCAGAAGAAAGAATCCTGGCGCTCATTATAGTAACGTCAGGTGAGGCAGACGAGGCAAAATTCTCTGGTAGGCGGGATTCCCAGTGGAAGTAGGGCCTTCCCAAAGAGATGGGTTAGTTGTAGTAGTCGTGAAGGTTATGTACATGTCCTCAGAATTAAGTTATGTCCTAGAATTTGTATTGATAAAGCCACTGGATGGCGAAACGTCTACAATAAAAGATACCCAGATGTTGCACATGTGTCTTCCTCTCATCTTGTCGGTATTATATACCATTCGTACACATATGTGTCTTACCTACCATTACACTCCTGGAGAGCGAAACGTTGCCACAATAAATGTCACATTAGTTGCACTTGTGTCCTTTTACTTTACTTATTGTCGGTAATTCTACCCCCAAAAAAAAAAAAAAAAAAAAAAAAAAAAAAAAAAAAAAAAAAAAAAAAAAAAACTTCATTACACTATTTATAAGATGGCGTTAGGTGGAGAATGCTGCATGTGACAGTCTTCCGAGAAGGATGATAGAGTATGATGGAAATCAGCTTAGAATTTGCGAGGATGTGTTGCTTGCTGACATCATCAGTCACCCCACTCAACACATTCCCAAGCCATACCACTCACAATATTTACTGATCCCATTCACAGTCTTCAACCATCCTACTCACACATTCCTCAGCCATGCTACTACAGATTCTCAGCCTTACATTTACACAGTACTCAGCCATTCTACTCACACAATCCTGAGCCACACCACTAACACAGTCCTTAGTCATCCTACTCACACGGTCCTCAGCTATCCCACTCAGTCCTCAGTCATCCATTCACACGGTCCTCAGCTTTTCCCCAGATAAATAAATGTTAAGTCAGGTTTATCATATATTTGTTAACACAAAAAAAAATGGAATTCATCATATATTTTTTCACTGAACTCTAAAGCCGTTGTGGGGATATCAACAAGAAGTGGTGAATGCACATTCCCATGTCTGCCTATTGCGGGATGGTCTTTGATGAGTATTTCGTTCAAATTATAAACAGGCTTTGAATGATTGAAAGTAACCAATTTTCTGTCCAGAGATAGGTTCATTTTTCTAGACACGCATTAAAAATACAACATATTTTAAACCAAAATACATATAAAATTCCCTGGAGAAGATTATTATCATTAGTTTTTATTTTCTTTGCAAATGTTTTTATTTTGTACATATTTCTCTGTCCATTATTTTTACCTTTAATACGAAAAATTTCTTAAATAAATCACCTGTTTTCAATATTTAACATTTGCTGAATATTTAACATTTGCTGAACATGGATGTTTCACTAACGTGTCTGGACACGTAAGTGAAGCATCCCTGGATGAGGTAGAATGACGCAAATTTACGAAGATAATTTGAGCGTTATATTGAGAATGCTCTCATAGGTGAAAAATAAGCTGTAGTTTAAAAATGGTGAATATTTTCGCCTCATAGATATTCATCAGACGTGGCCGGACAGATGTCCTACGGATACTTGTCCGACAGATATTTGATCGAATGACAATTGGCCAAACAGACATTACGCCGACAGCCATTTGTCCGAACGGACAATAGGCCGGACGGATAATTAGGTTAGGTTATGTTAGGTTGGGTTAGGATGATGAATGCCAGTTCTGCAATATGTCCATTCAGTGAAATGTCCGTCGTTGAAATGTCAGTTCGGTCAAATGTTATTTGGTGAAATGTCTGTCAACGAAGTGTCCATCGGCCAAATGTCTGGAAGCTTCTTCAGAGCCTCATTTGAAACAGTAGACGCTGAACCTTGACATAACTCACTAAGACTAACCTACTCTCCATATCATTCACAAACTTCGCCTTCTAGGCATTACGTACCTAGAAAGCAGAACATTCAGCACAATGTTTAACCACAGTTTAAGACTGGTTCATCATGCACCAAATTTTCTTACGATATGTTTCCACTTCTTTTCTCAAGACCAATTGTGTCATAGATAACTGGATGACTTGTGTATATTTCGCCTGCTCTTGCGAATTCCTTGCATTGTTAAAATCTCTAGTAAGGCTGATGCATGCAGGGGATGAGATGAAAAGCTGTAAGCCTTCTCTCTGAAAGTTGGCTGCCTTGGATCAAACGTCTAGTGCAAGCTGGATGCCAAGGTATTGGTCCAGTGTGGCGAGAATGGTACAAGGCACTGCGTACCCTAGTTCCAAGGTTCGTAGGTTCGATGGTTCCTTTCAGCCAGAGCACCAGTTTTGTGGACATCTCGCCCTGCTCTTGCGAATTCCTTGCATAAACAATATTAAATATATATATATATATAAAATATATAAGATATATATATATACTACTAAATATATCAAATATATATATATAATATTGGAGGTACCCCTTCTATACTGGAAAGGGGATCCTAATCCTCAGAGAGAACAATAAACGTACCTCAAGCAAACTCAAGGTTCCCCCCCGGAGCTGTTTAAAACGAATAATTTCTTCTCCTACCACCCACCCCCTATATTTTGCATTCTATGTGAACATTTTACTATGAACAAACACAGAAATATATATATACATAACGGGGCACACACCCACCACACACACACACACACAGACCACACACACACATTCACCACACACACACACACACACACACACACACACACACATATAAGATATGTATATATATATATATAATAAATATATATATATATAAATATATATATATATATATAATATATATATATATCATATATATATATAATATATATATATCTATATAATATATATATACTAAAATATTATAACTATATATATATATATAAATATATATATATCACTATATCTATAATACTATATATGATATATACTATACAATATCACACTCGGCCCTATTCCCACCAAGGCATGTGGCCCGAAAAAGAAAAACTTTCAAAACCATCATTCACTCCATCACTGTCCTTGCCAGAAGGGTTGCCTTAACACTACACAGTTTTTTCACAACTGCAACATTAACACCCCTCCTTCTAGTGCAGGCACTGAGTACTTCCCCATCTCCAGGACTCAAGTCCGGCCTGCCGGTCTTCCCTGAACCCCATCATAAAAAGTTTACTTTGGTCACACCCCACACAGCACGTCATTAGTAAAAACCATTTTGTCTCCATTCACTCCTAACAAACCACGCTCAAGCCTGCCTGCTGGAAGTCCAAGCCTTCTCGAACACAAACCCTCCTTTACCGCCCCCCTATCCCTCCAACCTTTCCTAGCCGAAGGCCGCGACCCCTACCCCACCCCCGCCTTCCATCCACTACAGACTGAAACACCACTTGAAGTCACTCTGTTTTCGCTCTATTCACTTCTACCAATGTCCGAACCACCTCAACAACACCTTTCCTCACCCTCTGGACCAAACAGTGTTTTGGTAATTCCCGCCCCTTCTCCTAACTTCTAAAACTAACTCAGTTCTCTGCATTATATTCACACCACACATTGCTGGCCCTCAGACATGATATCTGCCACTGGCTCCAGCCTCTCCCCCCCGCTGCAAACAATCATCAACCCATGCTTCACACACCATATAAAGAGCGTTGGTAAACCACTACTCTCATACATTCCCCTGCTTTGCCTCCAAGGACAAAGGTTTTCTCTTTTGTCTCCCACAGACTCAGGTGCACACTCACCCTTTTCCCCCCTCAATTATTTGATACACCTCATCTTTCATAGACCACCCATCCGCTGAACGTCCACACCCAAAATTATCTGCAATACTTCACACCTCCTCCATACTCTCTCCCTCCCAATCTGATATCCACTCTTCACACCTAATCATTTGTTATCCTCATCAACCTTACACTTTCTTCTTATTCAATTTAAATTTCTTTCTTTTGCACACCCTCCCAATTCATCCCACCAATCCCTGCATCTTCTCTCAGAAATCTCCCAAGAGCACAGTGTCCCATCACAAAGAGCAACTGTGACAACTTCCCCCACTTTATGTCGTGATTCTTTATCTTTATTAACCTCCACAACCTCTTTTCAAAGATCCTCGCATTTACATCCTCTTACAACCCCATCTATAAAATAAAATAAACAACTCACGGTTGGACATACACACATCCCTTGTCTAGCCTACTTTTACTGGGAACTAATTTCCCTCTTTCCTATGTACTCTAAACTTGAGCCTCCACTATCCTCAGAAAAAACTCTTTCACTGCTTTCCGTAACCTACCTCCCTACACATACTCTCACAACATCTGCCACATTGCCCCCCTATCCACTCTGTCATACGGGCCTTTTCCAAATCCATAAATGCCACAAAGACCTCTTTGATTAGCCTTATCTCAAATACTGTTCACTTATAATGTTTCACTGTAAAAAACACCGCCTGTCCACACACCCCCTCCCTTACCTAAACCTCCTTGTTCATTCTGCTATCCATATTCCTCACGTCTACTGTCTTAATTCTTTGCCCCCCCCAAAATAATAACTCACCATACACTTTACCAGTATACCTCAACAGACATATCCCCCTATAATTTTTGCACTTCCTCTTTTTTGTCCCCTTTTGCCTTTAAAAAAAAACAACAAAAGGAACTAATTGCATGCTCTCTGCCAACATCCCTAGGACCATACCCTCTTTCCTACATTTAATTAATAATTGCACCATCCACTCCACAACAAAATCCCCACCTGCATATTAACATTATTCTAACATTATCCCTTCAATCCCGGCTGCCATACCCCCTTTCATTTTACCTACTTTGCCTCAAACGAACTGTTCCCCACGCTCACACTGGCTCTTCCTCACTCCTACAAGCTGTTTTCCTCCTTCGCCCAAACACGAAAACACAGCTTCCCTTATCTTCAACAACCATTTAACAATTCCGCAAAAAATTCCCTCCACATCTTCCCCAATACCTCTAACTCTCCAATTAATAACATCACCTCCTCCTATTATTAACTGCACAACCATTTGTTCTCTACAGGCTTCCTTAACTTGTTAATCTCCTTCAAAAACTTTTTCTTATTTTCAACAAAATTTGATTGATAATATCTCACCCACGTCTCTCATTTGCTCTCTTTTTACATTGCTCTCAACCACTCATCTTAACCTCTCTAATTTCTCCATATACTTTTTTCCCCTCCTTGCATCCCTTCTTCTTTGTAAAAAACATCTCAATTGCTAACTATTTCTCCCTTACTAATCTCTTTACATCATCCGTCCACCAAATCTGCCTCCTCATTCCCTCCACACACCCACTTTCCTTAACCCTACAAACTATATCTGCCTGACACCCTCTACACACAACATTTTTACAACAAACCTACCCCCAAACTCTTCGCACCCCATTGCCTATGCACTCCATTAGCCCATCTAATCCCCAATAGACTGTAATAACATCTTAACCCTAACTTGCCATCCATCTATTTAGTTCTTAAAGAACCTTCACTCTCTCTTGTGCCCGACTTCTATTCTCGCTTGTATCCCAAATCTACCTTTTACTCTCATATAAATATTATATATCTATATATATATAAATATAGTATATGATAGATACTATATAATATATATAATATATATAATAAATATATCTATGTCATGCCGAATAGGCAAACTTGCGATCTTGGCTTAAAACAGCAAACCTCATCATGCCATATAGGACAAGTGAAAATTTGTGTAGCAGTAACATTTCGCCAAAAAATCATTCTGAACCTAACGAAAAAAATATATATCATGTGGTTTGATTAGTACTATAACTTATTGTAACCAAATCTAAAACTATATTTAGTTTGGTTAGGCCAAAAATAAATGGCTATTTTATAATAAAGATAGGTAATATTCTAAGTTTCTTTTGTGCAAAATTATAATTTTTACATCAACATTAAAGAAAAAAATATATCTTTCAACGCTATAAGTAGAAATCTTTAGAAAGGACTTAATTTTAAATGAGTCTTGCTTAATTGACGCAGTTTTACATAAGCGGCACGATATAACTATCGTAAATATAATAGTATATATAATATATATATCTATAATATATATATATATATATATATATATATATATAGTAAATATATCATATATATATAAATTATACTCGTATAATATATATAAAAAAAATATCGTATATATAATATATATCGTATATATATTATATATATATGTTATACTATATTATAAATATATATATATATATATATATACATATTTTTTTTCAACAAACCGGCCGTGTCCCACCGAGGCAGGGTGGCCTAAAAATAAAAAAAAACAAAAGTTTCTCTTTTTAAACATAGTAAATATACAGGATAAAGGAGATACTAGCCTCTGCTGATGGTAAGCCTCTTCCTTTCGCTGGCGGTATTTTAAGTCGCCTCTTACGACACGCATGACTTACGGAGGAAGAATTCAGCTCTTCAATACTGAATTTATTTATATATCAACGAACAACCAGGCGATAAACAAATATATTTACTTACATTATTTCCATCTCTGGTATAAAATGAATAACAACCACTAATTAATTAGTAAATAATTTTTTATCTAATCTTCGTCTGTTGTTAACCAACAATATTTAACACTACAACAAATAGCTCGCCTCTCCTCTTCACATATTATCAGCTTGACAACACTGAACCCAATAATATTTATGCAATTCCCACATTCAAACGCAACTTTTAAATATTATAATAATAGAGTGAACACAGTGTTCAAAATCACCCTCTTAACATTAACATTGGATATTAAAAAAAAATTATTTCGGGTCCTACACACTAATATAGTCAGTAAAATCTGTCATTCTAAATAATTAGTATCTTTAATAATGTTTATTAATCTGCTCTCGCAACATAAGCCTTCAGGTATTGTGATTTAAGTGCGTGAAAAAATCCTTACAAGATCTGATTAGTGCTTGTAAATTCAGGTAATCGGTATTCTGGATCACTCTCTCTCCTCCTCTCCCTCTCTCTCCTCTCTCTCTTCCTCTTCTCCTCTCTCATCTCTCTCTCTCACACCTCTCTCCTTCCTCATCTCGCTCTCAGTTCCCTCTCCTCTCGGATTCTCTCTCTCTCTCTCTCCGTGAACTCTCTTTCCAACTAACACCTATTATAAATATTTATCGAACATTCTTACCTTATACCTTATGTAATAGTATCGTTTATGCTTTTATATTTATTCTCATGTACATCCTTACCAAGCTCCTCAAATGTATATACAAACAATATCTATAATAAAAAATCTATTAAAAATTATTTTCCTCACAAAAATGTTTTTTAGCTAACCTTAAACCCTCTCATAAAAAATGCATTTACAAATAGCATAAATGATTTAATGGAGAATATTCATTTATAAAAAAGTATTAATATGCACTAAATTACTTAATTCAAATTAAAATTTACATTAGTGAACTTGTCCTCGCTCATTATTACTCAACACCAACCACTTAAACATAGCCATTTATATCTCTTCAAATAACATAATGTGCATAAGATTATCTAGAATGTGCAATGAAAAGTTGGTTTTAAAGACCCAAAGGAACAATGACCATGGTGGAACAATACCATGAGTTGGAACAATAACGTGAGTGGGAACAATCAACACTTCCAAGTCACAGGTTCGTTCTCAGAGCAAATACCAGTCATTGTTGGACCTTGTTCACTATCTTTACCCTGTTCAGATAGAGGATGAGTTGTCACCTGACCAGTGGGCGGTGCTTATTTCTTCTACCGGGGAGACCCTCATCCGACTTCACCGATCAATCTGTTCCACCAGTTTGAGGAGAAAGACTTAGCTCCCACTGACTTCCCAGAGAGGTCAAGGTTTTGTTGACTCTTTGAACAACGTCGTAAACATTGCCCTAACCAGGCTAGAAGAACTGGGGTACATAACGAACTTAGTGTCCCATCGTATCCCACTTGAGCCAGGTACTAGAGACCTCAGTCTATATACCTGCCATACAGAATGCCTCATTCAACAAGTTGCAATGTCGCAGAAGAATTGATCAATCCAAAAGCTTATATGATGGAGTTACATTGCACCTAGCAATTACGTTGGAATGCACCCTTGATCTAGTACCTAAGCAGATGGTACTTGGGGCGCCCATTGATTGACTTTAGGAACTTAACATGCGACAAAACTATCCAGATCGCTTTCCTTCCCACTTCCTTACTTGGTGATCTTTTACCGTAACATATCGGAGATAACAGTCTTTTCAACCATGGACTTGTTACAAGGGTTTTGGCAAGTCCCTCTTCACGAGGACAGCCAAGAGCTAACTGCATTCTCCACTCCTACAGGTCATTATCCCTTCCTCCATATGGCCTTTGGATTACAATCCTCCCCTATCACGTTCTCAAGGCTCATGACTAATATCTTTAGAGATCTCATAGGTAATGCACTTATGGTGTACTTAGATGACGTAATTGTCATGTCTAAAGGCATGGATACACACTTGAAAAGACTTGATGTAGTATTTGGTAAGCTTGAAGAAGCCAATTTAAAGATCAAACTGTCTAAATGTAAATTTTTCAGATTAGAAATCAAGTTTCTTGGTCACATAGTAACTCCTAGAGGGGTTATGACCGACCAAAGTAAAGTAACTGCAGTACTAAATTTTCCAACTCCCAAAACTGCTGATGCCATAAGATCCTTTGTGGGCTTAGCAGGTTTTTATAGATCTTTCATTGCCAATTTTTCATCCATAGCTGCTCCTCTAACTGAGTTGCTTAAGAAAGATGCTCCTTTCGTTTAGACCTTCCGTCAAGAAAGAGCATTCCAAATTCTAAAAGTAAAGCTAACATCTGCTCCAATTTTTAAATTTCCAGATTTTCCTAAGCCCTTCTATCTGACAACTGATGCTAGTTCTATTGGCATAGGTGCCATACTAGCTCAGAAGACTGATGGCAAGTACAACACAGTTGCATTTGCTAGCCGAGTCCTTACGAAGGCTGAACGTAATTATATAGTAATTGAGCAAGAAGCTTTAGCAATAGTATGGCCTTTAAAGCACTTCCGAGACATTATTTATCAGTACCCTGTTCATGTCTTGACAGACCATGCTCCACCTGATACCTTTATTCCAGAACAAACAACCTACTGGAAGGTTAGCCAGATGGATCTTGACTATCCAAGAGTTCAATCCTACCTTTGAACACTTACCTGGCAAGTCAAATGTAGTCATAGATGCTTTATCGCGACATGTTAGTATAGTAGCTGCAGACCCTCCATTTACTGCCGAGGACATAAAGAATGTTCAACGAACAGATCCCATGTGGTCTGGTGTGATTCGATTCCTGCTCCAGGAAGATCTTATTCTGACTGTGAAGCCACCATCACCCATCAGTGACTTTGTCATGAACCAAGAATTACTGTATCGAACAGCCGAGTTGGGTACTCCTAGCAGAAGGGTATACCAGTTAGTAATTCCACAGTCACTAGTGAATGTAGCCTTACAGCTAGTTCATGATGCACCAGGTGTTGCGCACCCTGGTATGGATCGTTCAGTAAAACAAGCCAGATTGAAATACATTTGGCCTCGTATGGCAACTGATATTTCTGAGTATGTTAAGAAATGTAGTGTCTGCATGCAACATAAAGGTAATGCTAATGATCCTAACCGAATCCAAGTGTATTCAACTACTAGCGAACCATGGGAAAGAGTTGCGCTAGATCTGTTAACTAATTTCCAATGTACCCTCCAGGACAACAAACATCTGTGTGTTATGGTAGACCATTTCACCATATATTGTGAGTTAGTTCCTATTGCAGATAAGGCTGCAGAGACAGTAGTTAAAGCATTTAAAGAATGCATTATCTGTAGGCATACCACCCCTAAGTCCCTAGTAACAGATAATGGAGGTGAATTCTGCAATGAGATTCTTGAAAATTTGTGTACCTTGTACAAGATCTCTAAATCTACCATTGTTCCCCATCATCCTGCCAGCAATGGGTTAGCAGAACGAACCAATAAGAAAGTACTTGATGTCTTGAGAGCTACTATCAATCCTAACAGTGAAACTTGGGATGAAGTTATACCTGATGTGCAGTGTGCTATAAATTCTGCTTACAACGTTTCCATAGGTGACACTCCACATTATGCATTGTACGGTGTAGATAAACGTTAGCCTTAAGAGTTGCTATATTCTAATCCAAAACCAAATTACAACCCTGATGATTTCATAGCAACTCGTACCAGTTTGGCTCAAAGCGTCTTTAGAAGAATCCGTGAAACACTCCATAAATCAACAGCAGAATTTACAAGAGTCGCTAACACTCGAGCAAAGCCGTACAAAATCAAAGTAGGTTCGAGAGTTATGCTGACTAACTTTAACAAAACGTCTGCAATGCCTAAGCTTGATCAAAAGTTTGTTGGTCCTTATCGAGTAGTTGAACATATCACTGGTAATAAGTATAAGGTTAGAGAAATTAGTACTGGTCAGTATAAAGAAATGTATTTAGATCATATGAAGTTAGTATGTGATGATAATGATGTTCCAACCCAGACTAATGTGACAGACTCGGACAATCCTCCTGATCCTGTACTCTCTACCTCTAATACTCAGTCAGACGATCAGCCTGAATGTCGTTATTCCCTACATACACAACAGGTGTTGAGAAATCCTCAAGTATCATTTGTAACTACCAATGCAGAGCCGCCTCAAATACGGCATGAGTTAGCCAGTGCAACAGAGTTTGATCCTCCCAGAGATGACACCCATTCTGTATATGTCAATCTCACCCTAGCAGAGTTGGGGTTAAATGTAAATAACCTGTATAGATGAATAATTACAGCATCAACTTATCAATATTCAATTTTTTTTTTTTTTTTTGTATTCGCGATCTCTCCGAATTCTGAGATTTAACAGTCAAGATTTGAGTTCACCGAATCTGCCTTTCTGTTAAACACTTCTTTCTTTGTATATATTTCTTCCTCAGAATCCGAAGATCACGCGAATACAGATCGATCGATCAAATTTTTTTTAATCACTTCTATTGAGTAATCCCAATGTTGAGACTCATTCGATGAGTTGTGCTATATCATACCTTGTAATGCATTACAGTTTCATTACAGTAAGTTTCATTATAGTCAATTACATTAGCTTCCATTCCAATATTCTAAGTTGTGTACTTTGACATTGTATAGAACCAGCCCAAGCCGTACGCTTGCCATCTCTAGTTTGTATTAGCTGTATGTTGGGACGACATACGTTAGCGTCGCCAAGCTCTCAGTAGTACCAGTTACCAGTAACCAGTTACCAGTAGATGACTCTCTACCAACCGTCTGTGTGAATCAATGACAGTTATTCACGTTCCTGCTGGATATAGCATGTTTTTGAATGCCGGTCACGCCCTAGGCTTCACTGGTGGGTCAGTTTTAAGATAGAGAGGCAGAGAAGCAGGGTGGCACGGCTTCTTCCCATACTTTCGGTTATAATTATACTTACTAACCAGCCTACGTGTGTGTTCTTACCCAATCCACGTTATCGAACCCCCACATGACATGAGTGGAACAATACCGTATGTGAAACAATACTGTGAGTGGAACAATACCGTGAGTGAACAATAGGGTGAGTGGAACAATACCATGAGAGGAACAATACCGTGAGTGGAACAATACCGTGTGTGGAACAATACCATGAGTGGAGCAATACCATGAGAGGAATAATACCGTGAGTGGAACAATACCGTGAGTGGAACAATACCCTGAGTGGAACAATACCATGAGTGGAACAATACCATGAGTGGAACAATACCGTGAGTGGAACAATACTGTGAGTGGAACAATGCCGCGAGTGGAACAATACCGTGAGTGGAACAGTACCGTGAGTGGAACAATACCGTGTGTGGAACAATACCGTGAGTGGAACAATACCGTGTGTGGAACAATACCGTGAGTGGAACAATACCGTGAGTGGAACAATACCGTGAGTGGAACAATACCATGAGTGAAACAATACCGTGTGTGGAACAATACCGTGAGTGGAGCAATACCGTGAGTGGAACAATACCGTGAGTGGAACAATGCCGTGCGTGGGACGATACCGTTTGTGGAACAATACCATGAGTGGAACAATGCCGTGAGTGGAACAATACCGTGAGTGGAACAATACAGTGAGTGGAACAATACCGTGAGTGAAACAATACCGTGTGTGGAACAATACCATGAGTGGAGCAATACCGCGAGTGGAACAATACCGTGAGTGGAACAATACCGTGAGTGGAACAATGCCGTGTGTGGAACAATACTGTGAGTGGAACAATATCGTGAGTGGAATAATACCGTGAGTGGAACAATACCGTGAGTGGAACAATGCCGTGAGTGGAACAATGCCGTGAGTGGAACAATACCGTGAGTGGAACGATACCGTGTGTGGAACAATACTGTGAGTTGAACACTACCATGAGAGGAACAATACCGTGTGTGGAACAATACCGTGAGTGGAACAATACCGTTAGTGGAACAATACCGTTTGTGGAACGATACCGTGAGTGGAACAATAACGTGTGTGGTACAATACCGTGTGTGGAACAATACCGTGAGTGGAACAATACCGTGAGATGAATGATACCGTGAGTGGAACAATACCGTGAGTGGAACAATACCGTGTGTGGAACAATACTGCGAGTGGAACTTTACCGTGAGTGGAATAATACCGTGAGAGGAACAATACCGTGAGTGGAACAATACCGTGAGTGGAACAATACCGTGAGTGGAACAATACCGTGAGTGGAACAATACCGTGAGTGGAACAATACTGTGACTTGAACACTACCATGAGAGGAACAATACCGTGTGTGGAACAATACCGTGAGTGGAACAATACCGTTAGTGGAACAATTCCGTGAGTTGAACAATGCCGTGAGTGGAACAATACCGTGAGTGGAACAATACCGTGAGAGGAACGATACCGTGAGTGGAACAATTCCGTGAGTGGAACAATACCGTGAGAGGAATAATACCGTGAGTGGAACAATGCCGTGTGTGGAACAATACCGTGAGTATAACAATACCGTGAGTGGAACAATACCGTGAGTGGAACAATACCGTGAGAGGAACAATACCATGAGTGGAGCAATACCGTGAGTGGAACAATACCGTGAGTGGAACAATACCGTGAGTGGAACAATACCGTGTGTGGAACAATACCATGAGTGGAGCAATACCATGAGAGGAATAATACCGTGAGTGGAACAATACCGTGAGTGGAACAATACCGTGAGTAGGAACAATCCAAGTGGAACAATACCTGAGTGGAACAATACCGTGAGTGGAACAATACTGTGAGTGGAACAATGCCGTGAGTAGAACAATACCGTGAGAGGAACAGTACCGTGTGTGGAAAAATACCGTGTGTGGAACAATACCGTGAGTGGAACAATACCGTGAGTGGAACAATACCGTGAGTGGAACAATAAAGTGAGTGGAACAATACCGAGAGTGAAACAATACCGTGTGTGGAACAATAACGTGAGTGGAGCAATACCCTGAGTGGGACAATACCGTGAGTGGAACAATGCCGTGAGTGGGACGATACCGTTTGTGGAGCAATACCATGTGTGGAACAATGCCGTGAGTGGAACAATATCGTGAGTGGAACAATACAGTGAGTGGAACAATACCGTGAGTGAAACAATACCGTGTGTGGAACAATACGATGAGTGGAGCAATACCATGAGAGGAATAATACCGTGAGTGGAACAATACCGTGAGTGGAACAATACCGTAAGTAGAACAATACCATGAGTGGAACAATACCAAGAGTGGAACAATACCGTGTGTGGAACAATACCGTGAGTGGAACAATACCGTGAGTGGAACAATACCGTGAGTGGAACAATACCGTGTGTGGAACAATACTGTGAGTGGAACAATACCGTGAGTGGAATAATACCGTGAGTGGAACAATACCGTGAGTGGAACAATGCCGTGAGTGGAACAATGTCGTGAGTGGAACAATACCGTGAGTGGAAAGATACCGTGTGAGGAACAATATGGTGTGTGAAACAATACCGGGGATGGAACAATACCGTAAGTGGAACAATGCCGTTTGTGGAACAATACCGTGAGTGGAACAATACCGTGAGTGGAACAATACCGTGAGTGGAACAAAACCGTGAGAGGAACAATACCGTGTGTGGAACAATACGTGAGTGGAACAATACCGTGAGTGGAACAGTACCGTGAGTGGAATGATACCGTGTGTGGAACAATACCGTGAGTGGAACAGCACCGTGAGTGGAACGATACCGCGTGTGTAACAATTCCATGAGTGGAACAATACCGTGAGTGGAACAAAACCGTGAGAGGAACAATACCGTGTGTGGAACAATACCGTGAGTGGAACAATACCGTGAGTGGAACAATACCGTGTGTGGAATGGATACCGTGTGGAGACAATACCGTGAGTGGAACAAGTACGTGAGTGGAACATACCGTGTGTGAACAATACCGTGAGTGGAACAATACCGTGAGTGAAACAATTTACCGTGAGTGGAACAATACCGTGAGTGGAACAATACCGTGAGTGGAACAATACCGTGAGTGGAACAATACCGTGAGTGGAACAATACCGTGAGTGGAACAATACCGTGAGATGAACAGTACAGTGAGTGGAACAATACCGTAAGTGGAACAATACCGTGAGTGGAACAATACCGTGTTTGGATACCGTGAGTGGAACAATACCGTGAGTGGAACAATACCGGGAGTGGGACGATACCGTGTGGAGAACAATACCTTAGTTGAACAATACTGTGAGTGGAATAATACCGTGAGAGGAACAATACCGTGAGTGGAACAATACCGTGAGCGGAACAATACCGTGAGTGGAACAATACCGTGAGTGGAACAGTACCGTGAGTGGAAAAATGCTGAGTGGAAAAATGCCGTGAGTGGAACAATACTGTGAGTGGAACAATACCGTGTGTGGAACAATACGGTGAGTGGAACAATACCGTGAGTGGAATAATACCGTGAGTGGAACAATACCGTGAATGGAACAATACCGTGAGTGGAACAATACGGTGTGTGGAACAATACCGTGAGTGGAGCAATACGGTGAGTGGAACAATACCGTGTGTGGAACAATACCGTGAGTGGAACACTACCGTGAGAGGAACAATACCTTGGGTGGAACAATATCGTGAGTGGAACAATATCGTGAGTGGAACAATACCGTGAGTGGAAGAATACCATGAGTGGAACAATACCGTTTGTGGAACGATACCGTGAGTGGAACAATACCGTGTGTGGAACAATACCGTGAGTGGAACAATACCGTGAGTTGAACAATACCGTGAGTGGGACAATACCGTGAGTGGAACAATACCGTGAGAGGAACGATATCCTGAGTGGACCAATACCATGAGTGGAACAATACCGTGAGTGGAACAATACCGTGATTGGAACAATACCGTGTGTGGAACAATACCGTGAATGGAACAATACCGTGAGTGGAACAATACCATAAGTGGAACAATAACGTAAGTGGAACAATACCGTGAGAGGAACAATACCGTGAGTGGAACAATACCTTGAGTGGAACAATACTGTGAGTGGAACAATACCGTGATTGGAACAATACCGTGTGTGGAACAATACCGTGAGTGGAACAATACCGTGAGTGGAACAATACCGTGATTGGAACAATACCGTGTGTGGAACAATACCGTGAGTGGAACAATACCGTGAGAGGAACAATACCGTGAGTGGAACAAGTCGGTTATTTATGTACTGCTGTTTTGCATCACTGTTTTACACTTATACTCAAATGCCACATCTTGTGTAAACCATTGTGTCACCTGCCACGTCTTAAGTAAACTCTTACAGTGTCTAAGCTAACTCGTACAGTCACCTTCCTTGTTTTAAGTAAAGTCTCACAGTCACCTTCAGTGCCTTGAGTATACTCTCACAGTAAACTGCAGTGTCTTGAGTAAACTCTCACAGTCACCTGCTTTGTCTTGAGTAAACTCTCACAGTCACCTGCTTTGTCTTGAGTAAACTCTCACAGTCACCTGCAGTGTCTTGAGTAAGCTCTCACAGACACCTGCAGTGTCTTGATTAAGCTCTCACAGACACCTGCAGTGTCTTGAGTAAACTCTCACAGTTACCTGTAGTGCCTTTACTAAAATCTCACAGTCACCTGCAGTGCCTTAAGTAAACTCTTGTAGTCCTCGAATATTTGTAGAGTAAACTGTTATAGTTACTCGCCGTGACTTCGGTAAACTGTTATAATTACTTGCCGCTTACGACACTTTTAAAGTTTCCTGCTGTGTCTTTAATAAACTGTTATAGACCTTACCTTCACTAAACTGTTATATCACCTACCCTGCTTTCACTAAACTATTAACCATCTACCTTGCCTGCAATAAACTATTATAGTCACCTACCCTGCCTTCGCTAAACTATTATAGTCACCTATCCTACCTGCATTAAACTGTTATAGTCACCTACCGTGCCTGCAATAAACTGTTATAATCACCTACCCTGCCTACAATAAACTGTTATAGTCACCCACCCTGTCTTCATTAAACTGTTATAGTCACCTACCCTGTCTTCATTAAACTGTTATAGTCACCTACCCTGTCTTCATTAAACTGTTATAGTCACCTACCCTGTCTTCATTAAACTGTTATAGTCACCTACCCTGTCTTCACTAAACTGTTATAGTCACCTACCCTGTCTTCATTAAACTGTTATAGTCACCTACCCTGTCTTCACTAAACTGTTATAGTCACCTACCCTGTCTTCACTAAACTGTTATAGTCACCTACCCTGTCTCCACTAAACTGTTATAGTCACCCACCCTGTCTCCACTAAACTGTTATAGTCACGCACCCTGTCTCCACTAAACTGTTATAGTCACCTACCCTGTCTCCACTAAACTGTTATAGTCACCTACCCTGTCTTCACTAAACTGTTATAGTCACCCACCCTGTCTTCACTAAACTGTTATAGTCACCTACCCTGTCTTCACTAAACTGTTATAGTCACCCACCCTGTCTCCACTAAACTGTTATAGTCACCCACCCTGTCTCCACTAAACTGTTATAATCACCCACCCTGTCTCCACTAAACTGTTATAGTCACCTACCCTGTCTCCACTAAACTGTTATAGTCACCTACCCTGTCTTCACTAAACTGTTATAGTCACCTACCCTGTCTTCACTAAACTGTTATAGTCACCTACCCTGTATCCACTAAACTGTTATAGTCACCCACCCTGTCTCCACTAAACTGTTATAGTCACCCACCCTGTCTTCACTAAACTGTTATAGTCACCTACCCTGTCTTCACTAAACTGTTATAGTCACCCACCCTGTCTTCACTAAACTGTTATAGTCACCTACCCTGTCTTCACTAAACTGTTATAGTCACCTACCCTGTCTCCACTAAACTGTTATAGTCAACTACCCTGTCTTCAATAAACTGTTATAGTCACCTACCCTGTCTTCACTAAACTGTTATAGTCACTTACCCTGTCTTCACTAAACTGTTATAGTCACCTACCCTGTCTTCACTAAACTGTTATAGTCACCTACCCTGTCTTCACTAAACTGTTATAGTCACCTACCCTGTCTTCACTAAACTGTTATAGTCACCTACCCTGTCTTCACTAAACTGTTATAATCACCTACCCTGTCTTCAATAAACTGTTATAGTCACCTACCCTGTCTTCACTAAACTGTTATAGTCACCTACCCTGTCTTCACTAAACTGTTATAGTCACCTACCCTGTCTTCACTAAACTGTTATAGTCACCTACCCTGTCTTCACTAAACTGTTATAGTCACCTACCCTGTCTTCACTAAACTGTTATAGTCACCTACCCTGTCTTCAATAAACTGTTATAGTCACCTACCTGTCTTCACTAAACTGTTATAGTAACCTACCCTGTCTTCACTAAACTGTTATAGTCACCTACCCTGTCTTCACTAAACTGTTATAGTCACCTACCCTGTCTTCACTAAACTGTTATAGTCACCTACCCTGTCTTCAATAAACTGTTATAGTCACCTACCCTGTCTTCACTAAACTGTTATAGTCACCTACCCTGTCTTCACTAAACTGTTATAGTCACCTACCCTGTCTTCACTAAACTGTTATAGTCACCTACCCTGTCTTCACTAAACTGTTATAGTCACCTACCCTGTCTTCACTAAACTGTTATAGTCACCCACCCTGTCTTCACTAAACTGTTATAGTCACCTACCTTGTCTTAAGTAATGGTCTCATGATAGTAATGTGAGCGACCGTCAACGGGATTTTTTATATTGTATAAACAGTTTTTACAAATTGTCAATACATTTATTAGCCCCAGTCAGTTCTCTCAGTTTAACTGCACTGTTCAGTGTTTATAAAACTCGTTTCATAAGTTTATAACTAAATGAATATTTTTTTTTTTAAAATTTGATTCATACTCAACTGTGTACTGAATTGTGTATCAAAAATCAATTATTTGGACCATTATTTTCCAATTTGATGGAGTTCGAAACTGTGCTGGTTGTTAAGATAAGATAAGATATCGTTCGGATTTTTAACCCCGGAGGGTTAGCCACCCAGGATAACCCAAGAAAGTCAGTGCGTCATCGAGGACTGTCTAACTTATTTCCATTGGGGTCCTCAATCTTGCCCCCCAGGATGCGACCCACACCAGCCGACTAACACCCAGGTACCTATTTGCTGCTAGGTGAACAGGATAACAGGTGTAAGGAAATGTGTCGAAATGTTTCCACCCGCCGGGAATCGAACCCGGGCCCTCCGTGTGTGAAGCGGGAGCTTTAGCCACCAGGCCACCGGGCCACCTGTTAAAGCGTAATATAGAGAGGAGTGTCCATGAAGACAGTAGTAAATTTGTAATATATATGTAAATATGTAATATGTAATATAGTAAATATGTAACAAAGATAGGAGTGTCCACGATGATATACCTGTCTGTCACAAGATGTAATATATGAAATTTTATGTAAATATTGTATCCCTATTAGAGTCGTCAATTTTTTTTTTTTAATATTGAAGTCTCATCTCTTTATGGTGTTAATATGTAATAAAGGCTATTGGAACTCTTGACCGAAATCCGAAGAAATAACACTGGCCTCAACCTCAGCAGAAAAAACATCGATGGCTTTTCAGAATACACTCATTAGTGTTGCCTACAGTGTGATTCCACTGAGACACGATGCTCGTCAGCTGAAATCATATGTATGTTTGGTCAGGTGCAACATTGCAGTAGCATGTGTTTGTGTGTTCCGGTGACTGAGGAGGAAGGCTGGGGAAGGTGACTGAGGAGGGAGGCTGGGGAAGGTGACTGAGGAGGGAGGCTGGGGAAGGTGACTGAGGAGGGAGGCTGGGGAAGGTGACTGAGGATTCATGTCACACATCTAAGTTCAACGGAACTGACTGTGTCTGTGTTCTTTCTCCATTGATAATAATCTAGCGAAGTGCTACTTTTTTTTTTTTTGCTATTCAGCAAGGAACAAGAACAAACTGAAAGGGGTATTCAAAACTGTTTATTAATTGATTCTATTTTAGGGGGAAGATATTACAATATATACTACAGCCTAGCACAAAGCGTTGTAGTATATATTGTACTAAATTTTAAGGCACTTCAAAATTCAGAGACAAAGCGTCGTCAGGTTCAATTTAAAAATGAAGCAACTTTTCAAAACGGCTTAGATATTTTTTAATATAAACACTGTATACGCAATGCAGAAAATGTTATTCTCTGCAATGCGCCATTTCTAAATTGCTCGGCGATTAACGGAAAGGAGAGGATTCATGTTTATTACTGAAAAAGAAATAAGGGGTCAAAAACTTCAAAAACTTAATAAAAAGGAAGGAATATGTGAAAGGTTAAGAGAAGTGAAGACAAACTGTAGGATTGTTGTCGCAACAGTCGTTCTAATAAGCAGTTGCAGCAGCATCGACGAACAGCCGGATGTCAGCTGCTGCAACCTCTCTTGGACGCAATGTATTCTAGACAATGTCCTTGGTAGAAGCACATTGTAGAGAAAAGGAAGAACGTTCGTGAAAATATTGCTAATAACGTTAAGCAAATCTTGGATGACGATATTCATGGTACTGTATGGTAGCTTAGTTTCGTTTATACTGAGACTTCACGAAGAACCGACATTTCTTTTATTGGAAAAGGAATGTCTTAAGATTCTTATAAAGCCCAAGTTTCCCTCAGGAACTAAGGAACAAATTACAGCCGTTGTAATCTGTTAATTTAATGACTAAACCATACCACAGGCGGGGATAGAACCGTCGGGTTCTGTCCCCACCCGTGGTATGGTTTGTTTGCAGTCGTGTCATTACGATTTCGTGAGTCGTGATTTGATGACTGGTAGCGCAAAAAAACTATGTACAATCAATGAACACACGCTGGAAAGACAACTCCATGCACTAGCAAATCTCCATAATATGAACGAAATTATTTTATCACGCGTCAAAAACTAATCTTGGGAGTGATTCACGAAGCCACAAACATCGACAGGGAACGCGGTAAACTTCCATAGAACGAAGTTCATAATACATCCACAAACGAAAATGTGTTCATAAGATATTTTAATATTAGACAGTCTGGAATAATTTGACAGGAAATTTTGAGTCTAGTAACTTTCTTGATGCGATCAAGGATTTTTTTTATAAAACAGTTTGTGACAGAACCAACTAAAGAAAAAACCTGCTTGATTTGGTTTTTGCTATCAAGGACTCATTAATAATTTTGAGGTTAATGATGAGCATGGGGAAAGTGATCACAAATCACCTGGTTTCAATAATTGAGAAATTACCTGGGTGGGGTGAACAGGTGTGACCTCACGGTCATTATCCCGTGGGTCAGGTAGATGGTGATTATTGCCAATATAACGTTTTTCAAGGATAACTCAAGCCGCCCAGGCTACTCATACTCCAAGTAGGGGAAATTAAATAAAAGAAAATTGGCCTTAAATGGATAAACAATTGATTAAAACATCTCATAGTTCAAAAGAAAAACATTTATAGACGAATAAAAAGGGGAGAGGAGCGCGTAAAAATAAATTCAATTAAAAAAGAGAAAAAACGTAATAAGTAAAACCAAAAGAGATTTTGAAGTCAAAATGGCAAGGGATTCAAGAAATAATCCTAAATGTTTCTTTCAGGCATACAAGAGTAAGATAAGGGACAAGATTGGTCCACTTAAAAGTTGCTCAGGTCAGCTCACTGACAATGACTAAGAAATGTGCACACTCTTCAACACTTATTTCCTCTCAGTTTCCACAAAGAGAAATTCCAGAAATAAAAAATTATGTACATCAGAACGAAAATAATTTGTGTACGATCAAAGTGACTAGTGTTATGGTTCTCAGAGAAAAATATAGATTAAAATGAAACAAATCACCATATCTGACGAGGAAAGTTTGATGAGAGTAATTGATTTATCAGGATCCAAGTATGTCACTGATGGCTAAAGCAAGGTACACTTGCAGACGTGTTTGCTACTTGCATCCAGCACATATGAAAACATTATGGTAAAGATGTAAAATGGATATTCAAGAAATTAGATCTGTACAGAGGCATCGAGCGTCAACAACGACTTTTAAGACGCATTTAAGCTGAGATATTATCTGATGATGATAAATTAGACACATGTGCAACTCTGGGTATCTTTATTGAGGAAACGTTTCGCCACACAGTGGCTTCATCAGTCCATACAAAGGAGAATCTTGAAGAACAGGAGGAGAATGAGGCAATCAGTCCCTCAACCTTGAGTCGATGTGGTCAGTCCATCAATTCTATTCAAGATTGATGGACTGACCACATCGACTCAAGGTTGAGGGACTGATTACCTCATTCTCCTCCTGTTCTTCAAGATTCTCCTTTGTATGGATTGATGAAGCCACTGTGTGGCGAAACGTTTCCTCAATAAAGATACCCAAGAGTTGCACATGTGTCTAATTTATCAACATGTCGGTTCTCTGAACCATTCATCTGAGATATTATCTGATGAGAACACACATCAGTGCATCAAGAAAAGTTATTAAGTAATCTAAAGAACATCATATCTCTATCTTCTGAAGTAAGAGCAACAAGCAGAAGTGGAAGCTCCACATCCAGTCCAACTATTACAACTGACTCGCACTCTGAACAATTAGATGCGAGCGTCTAATTATATAAATGAAAAAAATCAGAATAAACGTATAAAGTCACGGGTTGTCAGGGTTGATGCTCGTTGATGCAGGAGTCAATTGTAATAGCTGGACTAAATATAGAATTTTCTCTTCTGCTTTATGATCTTACTCCAGAAGATAGAGATATGTTCTTGAAAGAAGCAAAAGGAAACTTCAAAGAACGAGTGTACAGTTCTTTAGATCTTCAGTGTTTCGTCATTTTAAATAACATCAAAGTGTCAATTTTGTTGGTCATGTATTCAGTGGCAGTGGTCCAACATCCTCTTTTCATGGACCCAGAAAAATGAAAACGGTCAATCTCAAGAAATATAAGCGTTTGCAAGAGATTGTGTTGATATTAAACAATCCTCAGTGTGATGAATGGTTTGAAAAACCGACAAGTTGAAGATTGAGACACTTATGCAGCAGTTAGACAACTTTATTCCGAAACACGTTTCGTCTACAAGTAGGCCTTCTTCAGTCGTACAGAAAGTCGGCAGAACAGTAGAGATGTGAAGACGATGTAATCAGTCCAACACCCTTAAAGTCGTAGATTTGAGGTTGTCAGTCCCTCGGGCCTGAGAAGTTCAGTTCCATAGTCGGAACTATCTGAAGATTTCAGCGACAGTGCGAGGAGACTTAAATACTGTCGGAAGGAGGGATGCAGTGGGATAGTAGTAGTAGATAGTAGTAGTAGTAGTGAGAGGGAATGAGCGGTCATGTCCCTCTGATCCAAAACCCTTCATCACTGAAAAGCTTGTCCAAGGTGTTTTCTGTACCAAGCTGCCACGTGTTGCAGTGTCTGACAAGATGAACATCAAAATGGTATACAATACCGTCAGGTTGTTAGGTAAGACACATATGCAACAGTTAGACAACTTTATTCCGAAACGTTTCGCCTACACAGTAGGACTTCTTCACATCTCTACTGTTCCTGCGACTTTCTGTTTCGACTGAGAAAGCTATGTGTAGGCGAAAACGTTTCGGAATAAAGTGTCTAACTTTGCATATGGATCTTACCTAACAAACCTGTCGTGTATTGTATACCATTTGTTGTTCATCTTGTCAGAACACTGAAAACACGTGGCCATCTTGGTACAGAAATACACCATGGACAAGCCTTTTCAATGTGAGAAGGTTGGATCTGAGAGGGACATGACTCCTCTTCAGTCGCCTCTCACTACTACTACTACTACTACTACTACTACTACTTGTACTACCTGCACCTCTCCTTCACAGTATTTAAGTCTCCGCACTGTCGCGTGATTCTTCAGATAGTCCTGACTATGGTACTGAAACTTATCCAGGCCGAGAGGGGACTGACAACCTCAAATGTACGACTTTAAGAGGTGGGAAATGGAACTGATTGTACATCGTCGCTTCACATCTCTACTGTTCCTGCGACTTTCTGTATTCGACTGAAGAAGCCTACTCGTTGTCAGGCGAAACGTTTCGGAATAAAGTTGTCTAACTGTTTGCATTTGAGTCTTACCTAAAAACTCCTGTCGGTATTGTATTTACCATTTTGATGATAATTTGTGCAGACACTGCAACACGTGCGCATTCTTGGTACAGAAAACACCTTGGACAAGCTCTTTTCAAGTGAGAAGGGTTGGATTGAGAGGGACATGAACTCTCAGTTCGCTCTCACTACTTACGCTCTACTACTACTACTACTACTTACTACTACCCTGCACCTCTCCTTCCGCAGTATTTCAGTCTCCGCACTGTCGCTTGATCTTCAGATAGTTCCTGACTATGGACTGAACTTCTCCAGGCCGGGGACTGACAACCTCAAATTCTACGACTTTTAGGGTGATGGATGATTACATCGTCTTCACATCTCTACTGTTCTGCCGACTTTCTGTATTCGGACTGAAGAAGCCCTAAGTGTACGGCGAAAACGTTTCGGAATAAGTTGTCTAAACTGTTGCATATGGGTCTTACTAAACATACCTGTCGGTATTGTATACCATTTTGATTTTAATCTTGTCAGACTCTGCAACACGTGGGCATTCTTGGTACAGTAAACACCTTGGACAAGCTTTTCAAGTGAGAAGGGTGCGATCTGAGAGGGACATGACCTCTCAGTCGCCTCTCACTTATACTACTACTATACTACTACTACCCTGCACCTCTCCTTCCGGACAGTGTTTAAGTCCTCCGCGCACTGTCGCTTGTCTTCGGATAGTTCTGACTATGGAACTGAATTCTCCAGGGCCGAGGGCTGACAACCTCAAAATTCTACGACCCTTTAGGGTGATGGACTGATGACTTCGTTCTTCACATCTACTACTGTTCCTGCCGACTTTCTGTATTCGACCTGAATGATGCCTACTGTGTGGCGACAACGTTTCGGATAACAGTAGTCTAACTGTCTGCATATGTGTCTTACCTCAACAACCTGTCGGTAAGTATACCATTTTTGATGTTCTACCTTGCACTATAGTGAGGACCATTTAGGCGATGTAATCTGTGTACTCCTGTGTTGTTGGTTTGGTGCTGTTAAAGTATCTGTATGCCAATGTTTTTGAATTTTTGTAGATTTCCCAGTGTTGCGTTCTTAGTGTCTTTCTAAACCAACTTGTCGGTATTTATTACCAAGTATTATACCACTTAGTGGCGATCCACGCAAGGATCAGTTTAGGGGCCTCTCTGTTCATAATTTAGACGCATTAATGACCTTGGATGAAAAGTGATTACTAGTGACATGAGTAAAGTTTGTCTGATTGATTACAATGTTAGGCCGTATAATTCACTCTAGAGGAGGATATCAATGAACTCCAGGAGCGATTTGTGAACAAAATAATGTCGTGGTCTGAAAAATGGCAGATGAAGTTTTAATGTGGGAAATGTGTGATAGGTTACTTGCCTTTGGTAATGATAATAACCTCGAAGCGTATAATCGTAGGTGAAGTTGAGCTTGGTCATTGACTCGATGTGAAAAGGACGCTTTGCGGAGTCATGTGTAAGCAGAAATTCTAAAGCCAAGACAGCAGTGCCTTTATTGTGGCGCAAAACCAAGGCCACAGATTACTTGGATTTATCTTCAAGAGAGTATAAGTAACAGGAAAGTCCAAAAGTTATTTGTACAGCTCTATAACATCACTAAGTGCAGGCCTCTATTTTAGATTATGCTGCTCAGTTTTGGGTCCCCTTACTTACAGGATGGAACATAGACTCATTAGAGAAACATACAGAGAAGAATGACTAAAATGATTTTATGTGTAAGGAACCTCCCGTATGAGATAGACTTAATGTAGCCTTAAATCTCATCTTCTGGAGAGGCGTAGATTGAGGGGAAGATGTATCATTGGAAGTGTTATAACGTGGATGACGGGCATAAACAAAGGAGACTTTATATAAAGTACTGAGGGTTTGTCGAACCAGGTAAGAACCAGGAATATGGATTTAAGTTGGATATAAATTTAGATTTAGAAAGGACATAGTGTAAGTATGGTTTTTAACAGAGTTGTAGATGCGTGTTGAACAGTCTTCCCAGTGGGGTGATAGAGGCTAGGACCTTGGGTAACTTTAAGAAAAGACTGGACAAATATATGAGTGGGAGGCTGGCTGGGGTTTGATTGCGTGTCAAGGGGTACAGGAGTTATTTCTTGAGTAAGCTTTAGGTGCAGATTGTCGTTTTGCATAAGGACCTCCTCGTATGGGGCCAGGATGGCCTTCTGCAGTGTTCCTACTCATTCTTATGTTCTTATGTTATTATGGAAAATGCTAAAATTAAGAAATAATGAATATTGACAGGGGCCTCTTCATAGACCTAGGAAACTCTCGATACAGGAAACCACACATCTTGCACTTTAGAACTAAAATGATTATGGTATCTTGAATACCTAAAGTAACACATTAACAGCATACACCAAGAGATCTCCATAAGAACATAAATAACCCTGGTCACCTCGACCCTAGCTGCATAAGGGTGCCTCAGGGTAGTTTTCTCACCCCTCTGATTTTCCTTATACCACATCACAATGATTTTTAAATACTATCCCAGCTTACTTAAACAAGTTCTTTTAAGCAGACTCAATTGCCAATAAGCTTATTCTTAATAATTGGCGAGACCTTACTGCATTTTGTTGGGAACAGTCCTGCAAATATCCACCTGTTACAAGACAAATCGTGGGAGATTCTTAGGGCTGTACCTTGACAGCAACTTGAGGAAACTCAACACCCACATTGAAACACATAACAAAGAAAGGTTATTACAATTAGTTTACTATGTACTCAGTAAAACAAGCACTGCTTAATGTTCATTTAGTCTGTAGTCTGTCCTAAAGTGGGTTGTACGCGCGTAGATACACCACCTCCTCCTACCTCCCACAGATTGTACTAAAGATTGTAGAATTACGACAATATGTAAAAGTAAAAGGACCAAGTGCCAACTAATGTGGAACATTTATTGTAGCAACCGTTTCGCTCTCCAGGAGCTTTATCAAGCCATTACGATAAAGCTCTGTGAGATCGAAAACGTTGTGCTAACAATAACATGTTACATTAGTTTTGCATATGGTTTGTCCTTTTACTTTACACAATTTATTCAACGTTCATCATACATCATTTTTTGGCATGCCCTCTCGACCAGCAAACAGTGGGGCACACTGTTCCACTAAAATTGTCCAATTTAATCCCTCGCTCAATAGCGTGAGACCTGAGCCTCAACCAGCTGCAGGTGAGGCCTCACAAGCTAACAGGTCAGAGGTTCACTCAAGCTGGTCTCCGTCTACTCATACTGTTGACATCTCTGTCGTTGATTATGAGTAAACTTTTGCTCTCTGGATTATTATTATTGTAATTATTATTATTATTATTATTATTATTATTATTATTATTATTATTATTATTATTATTATTTTATGCTGTTGCTGATTATAACTGCTGCTAAATCTTGGTTGAAGGGATAATACGGGAAAAGGATACGTAAAAAGTTACTCCTCTGTCGTTCATTTGACTGTCATTGTGGCTGCTCTTTGAATGGTGATTTTTAGATACAGCCAGGAAACAACAGGCCTTGAATTTGCTGCCTGAGTATTCGTAAAAGGGGTGCCAGTCTGAAGCCTTCTGTTGTTTCTCTGCTCGCATGCGTTGCGTGCTTATGCTGCTGCTTTATTTTTACACCAGTTGTACACTGACCGCAGCACTACAGAGCAGTGGCTTGTCATAGTGCTGGCTAGGATAATGTCTCCTGCGCGTGTTAGCATTTGGTTACAGCGCATACTTGTAGTCCTTGCCCAGGCCGGCTCTACAACGATTGCTGGCGAATCGTTTTTCAATATGGCATGAATATCGAAGTACTCGTACGCGCAGCTTAGTGAGCGTTAGTACATAACAAATAAGGTCGAAATGATCCAGTTATGACGTTTCAGTAGTGTTCACAGCATCGTGGTGAGGGAGTTGGAGCAAAAGGAAAGGAAGACTGGCGCTTTTTTATAGTTCTATGTCTTCCTATTATGTCTAAATCTGTATTGATAAAGCCCACTGGAGGGCGAAACGTTCTACTACAATAAGATATCCAGATGTGCACATGTGTCTTAACTTTCTATATTGTCGGTATTTTATACCTTTCATTGGCACAACTTGTCAGCACTGCAACATCATGGAATCTTGGTTCAGAGGACCTCAACAAGCCTTCTTCACGGCTGATGAACTAACCCATTCTTTGGAAGGACCTCACTTACACTGAGGAATCCCGTTCCAGTGACTGAACCTTCGTCTGCTGCCGTCCAAGTCACTGACGCCTATAAAAAGGCGCCAGGTCATTCTTGCCTTTGCTCCAGACTCTCCTCCACACGATGCTGTGAACACTAACTCCAAGGCCGAGGGTACTGATTACCTCATCTTTTGTATTTAGTTCTACTGTCTTCCTATTATGTCCTAGAATCTGATTGATAAAGCACTGGATGCCGAAACGTCTACTTACAATAAAAGATAGCCAGATGTTGCACAATGTGGTCTTAACTTTCTTATTGTCGGTATTTTATACCTTTCTTTTGCACAACTTGTCAGGACACTGCAACATCATGGAATCTTGGTTCAGAGGACATTACAAGACCTTCTTCACGGCTGCTGCAACTAACCATCTCTTTGGGAAGGACCTACTTTCACTGGGAATCCCGCCTACCAGTGATGACCTCGTTGCTGCCCGTCCCATTCAATGACGCCTTAAAAAGCGCCAGGTCTTCTTGCCTTTTGCTCCAGACTTCTCACACGATGCTGTGAACATACCTCCAAGGCCGAAGGGATGATTACTTATACTTTTGTTTTAGTTTCTACTGTTCTTCCTATAAGTGCTAGAATTCTGTATTCATAAAGCCACTGGATGGCGAAAGTACTACAATAAAGATATCCAGATGTTGACACATGTGTCTTAACTTCATATTTCGGATATTTTATACCTTTCTTTTGCACATCTTGTCAGACACGCAACTATCATGGAATCTTGGTTCAGAGGACATCTACAAGACCTTCTCACGCGCTGCTGACAACTAATCCCATCTCTTTGGGAAGGACCTACTTCCCTGGGGAATCCCGACTACAGTGACTGAACCTCGTCTGCTGCGCTCCCATTCACTGGACGCCTATAAAAAGCGGCCAGTCTTCTTCCTTTGCTCCAGACTCTCCTCCACCACGATTGCTGTGAACACTAACTCCAAGGCCGAGGGACTGGATTACCTCATCTTTTGTTATATAGTTCTACTGTCTTCCTTTTACTGTCTAGGAATCTGTATTGATAAAGTCACTGGATGGCGAAACGTCTACTACAATTAAGGTATCCAGATGTTGCAACCAATGTGTCTTAACTTTCAAGCAAGTTTCTTGGCGAGTGGTCTCAGCTATGTTATAGAAGCGTGTTCTTGGTTGAAATTGTTGGTTATAGAGGATAAGCGATGATTCCAGGATTCTTCGGGTTGAGTGTTGTCTTCTGTGGCTATAAGTCTTGGAGTTTCTGTAGTTATTTAAATGGTTGTTGTGAATTGCTGTGTCTGTGATGAATGGTTTGAAAAACCGACATGTTGAAGATTGGAGACACTTATGCAGCATATGGGAATCCTTTAATTCAGGAATCGTTTCGCCACACAGTTGGCTTCTTCAGTCCAATACAAAGAGGAGGATAAGGAACGGAGGAGAATGAGGTAATCAGTTCCCTCAACCTGGAGTCGATTGGACTGAACAATCGACTCCAGGTTGAGGGACTGATTAATCATTCTCCTCCTCTCCTTGTATGCCTTCCTCTTTGTATTGGCGACTGAAGAAGCACTGTGTGGCGAAACGTTTCCTGAATAAGATTCCCATATTGCTGCATAAGTGTCTCAATCTTCAATTTGCGATGTAGTATACAGGGCATTCTCCTTTTACAAACATGTAAAATTTCGTGCAACAAAAATTTCTAGGACGAGTGCAATTATTTAACCATATCTGGAACAATATAATACTTAAAGCAGAGATAATCACTACCCAACCATCTTTTCGACAGCATATGTAAATACCACTTGAACCAGTAAGATCTCGTGTTGTTTTTATGATGAGAACATCAGTAAATAATTCATTACAACTGTAAGTAACACTGACTGGCACAGTAAGTTGTATGACGATAACATTGACTATTGCGAGTCCAGTAATTCCTACATAAAGGACAAAGCCTCTACAAATAAGCATTGTCCGATTAAAACGAAGTGGATCACAAGCCAAAGAGATTAGATTAGTCCATGGCTAACAAACAATTTCAAGTCCACTGATAAAAAAACGTATTAGGATTAATATATTAAAGAACAAACAAAAAACTTATACATAGAACATAAGAAACATAAAGAAAGGAGGAACACTGCAGCAGGCCTGTTGGCCCATACTAGGCAGGTCCTTTACAATTCATCCCACTAACAAACATTTGACAACCACAATTTTCAATGCTACCAAAAATAAGCTCTGATGTGGAAAGTCCCTCTCAAATCCAACCCTCCCACTCATGTACTTATCCAACCTTAAATTTGAAAAACTACCCAAAGTCCTAGCCTCAATAACCAAAAATAGGTATAGACTGTTCCACTACATCTATACCCTATTTCCAAACAAATACTTTCCTATGTCCTTTCTAAATCAAACTTGCATCCAATTTAAATCCATTACGCGGGTTCTCTCTGGAGAGATATCCTCAAGACCTTGTTAATATTCCCCTTTATTAATACCTGTCTTCACTTATACACTGCGATTCAGGGGTCTCCCTCATTCTTCGTCTAACAAGTGATGTAACCTTAAGAGTACTTTTCAATCTTTCTTCATAAGGAAGATTTTAAATGCCTATGTAATATTTAGTCATCCTACGCTGAATGTTTTCTAAGAATTTATGTCCATTCTGTATATGGAGACAGAATTGAGTCTGCATAATCTAGGTGAGGCCTTACTAATGATGTATAAAGCTGCAGTATGACCTCTGGAACTTCTGTTGCTTACACTTCTTGATATAAATCCAGTAATCTATTTGCCTTATTTCGTACGCTTAGGGCATTGCTGTCTTGGTTTAACGGTTGGCTGTTACCATAACTCCCAGTCCTTTTCGCAATCAGTATGGCTAAGTTCTACATTATTTAACTTATAAGTGCTAAGGGTTATGGGACACTCCCGAGCTTCAGAATACCTTGCATTTATCTACATTGAACTGCATCTGCCATTTTCTGACCACGAGTTAGAGTTTGTCTAAATCCTTGGAATAAATGGTATAAAAATAACGACACAATGGCAATATAAACACAAATGCAGTATAATGTGACTTTATTGACTACTTTTCGCCCACCACTGTGGGCTTTTTTCAAGTTCACAAACAGAACTCCATTTCCAAGCTACCCAAGTTTTAGACTCTATAACCCCACTCGGTAAATCATCAGATGCAGCATTCTTCACCTGACCATCAGCCGGACTATTAAATACTCGCGTTCCTTCCACCCAGGTGTTCTGTTGTGATCTTGAAAAAAGCCCACTGTGTGGCCGAAATCGTATTCAATAAAGGGGACACATTATACTGCTTGTGTTTATATTGCCATTGTCTAAATCCTCCTGAGTTCCTAACATCACGTTTGAATCTATTATCCTACCTTATCTTCGTGTCATCGGCGGAATTTGCTCATAATCACTAGTAATTCCTTCATCAAGATCATTGATATAAATTATAAACAACAACGGCGCCCAAGACTGATCCCTGTGGAACGACCACGTGTTACTGATACCCACTCGGATTTAACCCAATTTATGGACACTCTCTGCTTCCTGTCTGTGAGCCATGACTCGATCCACCCCAGGGGGGAGAGCACCCTTTTTCCCCAATGCCATGAGCTTGCTACAATCTTCAAACACAAGTCTTTGGTGCGGAACTATATAAAATGCCTTACTAAAATCTAAGTAAACAATATCAAATTCTTTATCGTGGTCAAACAGCCTCAAAGCTTTACTGGTTAGAGGTAATAAATAGTTAGACAAGACCGGCCCTCTAGTGAATCCATGCTGAGTAGTACATTAAACAAGCTATGCTTATCGAGATGGCGCTCTCTTATTATAATCTCAGCAATAATTGACTCTAGCAACTGCATACAATTGAGGTCAGAACTTATTGGGCGGTAATTTGACGGTAAACGACTTGTCCCCTGTTTTAAAAATAGGATTTACATTAGACATTTCCACATATCAGACACTACACCTGTTTGAAAGAGAATAAATTAAAAATATTAGTTAATGGTTTCACAGACTTCCATTTGCATTCCTTAAGAACCACGCCAAAACCTCATCAGGACCGGCTGACTTATTTTGCTTCAGTCGGTCTATCTGCTTCACAACCATTTCATCTTAGTGACTGTGAATGTTACATACATTTAATCCTCTTCTGACTCCACTATAAAAATTAATTACCGGAATATTATTAGTTGTCTTCCTGTTGTAAAAACCCGAGAGAGAATATAATTATTTAAAATCGAGCACATTTTCATTTTCTATGTCAGTAAGATGCCCATAGTTACTTTTTGGGGACCTATCTTATCTCTGACTTGTGTTCTATAGACCTGGAAAAAACCTTTTTTGGGTTAGTTTTAGATCCTAGCCAAATTTAATTTCATAGTCCCCTTTTAGCTTTTCTTAATCCCTTTTTAAATGTCCCTTTGATGTCAATTATACTGATTCATATGATGACCCTCGCCTCTTTTGATACGCCTATAAATTCACTTTCTATTGCCCTTGTAGATATTTCAGCCTATTATTTCATCCATTTTGGGTCATTTCTTATTTGTAATCTAATTTACTTTTAAGGGATAAACGTCTTTCGAGCTAGCATGTATTGTGTTCAGAAAAACTGTCATATTGTTGCTCTCTCGATACCCCAGTACAACAGATGTTAGTGTTTCTCTAGACCTCGTAATTGCTAAGCGAGAATCTGGGACGGATTTACTGAGTTATCCCTACTATCAATTACTTCCATTCAATTCTACATGTAATTGATTTGTGGTTCGCTAGCACCAGTTACTTGTGACTTCTAAATTATTTAACAAGGGATTCATTTTGCCAGAACTAAGTCAAGCAGGGTTATTACCCCTTGTAGGTTCTGCTCAATCTGCTTCAAAAAACAATCTGACATACTTCTAAGAAATCGTATGATTCTACAATTCCCAGTCAGAATTCCAATCAATATGACTAAAGTTAAAGTCTCCTAGAAGTACTAACTTATCGTTGCTTGTGGCCCTAACAATTTCCTCCCATAGTAGTCTCCCTGGTCCCTATCTAAATTGGGGGACGGTATATCACACCTAAATTAATTTTTCTTGCCCTCTGAAAATTCTATCCAAACAGACTCTGTATGTGTTACTTCTGACTTAATACCCGTTTTTTATTGCAACAGTTCAAGCGATCTCGGCATTACAATGCCACCCCCACCCCCCTTCCCGATACTTCTATCTACTTGGAACAATTTAAACCCTTGAAGTGACATTCTGCAGGCATGTCCCGACTTTTTTAATTAAACCACGTCTCAGTAATGGCAGATACATTCTATGTTACCTGCACTAGCAACTAGTCTCAACTCGTTCCATCTTATTTCTAGCACTGCGGGAACTTTTATTTGTGTAATAAAATATTTATGACCCTCTATCTCTTTTCCATCTCTGTCCTTTCTGTTATTCCACTAAACCTATTACTGTCCTTGTCAATTAGTGCCACTGGCTTTCCAATATCCTCCTCTTTGCCTTTTACTAGTTCTCCTAGTTACTCAAGTTACTACCCTGCGATTCACAGTTTTCACGCCAAAAAACCTTTACCACTAAATATTCTGTTTTCAAAGACCTAACAGCTCCCTCCACTGCGTTGGCCAGTGCTCCCACCCCCACACCTAGACAAGTGAACCCATCCCTGGCATACATGTCATTCGCCATAGAAGAGGTCCCAGTTGTCAATGAATGTTACCGCATCTTTTCCTTACAGTATTTGTCCAGCCAGCAATGACACAATTGTTTGGAACAACCATTCATTTCCAAACTCCTCCCTTGGAAAAATTGCCACATATGACAGGTTTCCCACCCTTTCTTCCTAATTATCTCTTTTGCTGACCAATACTGACCTAATCAGGTACTCACTATACGTCTGCAACCAATCGTTGCCTCCAGGCACTGAGACAGATATTAGGATTGCTCCCATTACTCTCATGATGTCATTCCTGACGGCTAACAATATCTTCATCCCAGCCCCAGGAAAACACACTCTCTGCCGCATACTCCTATCCTTCAAACAGATTGCCATATCCTGTACCTAATCTGGCTATCCCCAACTATCAACAATGTTTTACATTCCTGGCGTCTCGTCCGTGTGGATGCTCCGAGTAGTCGATCACATTCGCAGGTAGCATTACACCACTTGTAGAATTCGTCATGACGTTCTCGATGGTCTTCGTTGGGGTTTCTAGGGATGTCTCACTCACGTCTGCAATGCTTCTTGGTTGTTCGTTGTGGCATTCCCAGATAGAACACTCCCATTCGTCGGTTTAGCACCCGAGAATGAGTTGGAAGTTTTCCACGGCTTCTCTTCTTCTGGTTTCTCTTGTTTCTGGCTCTCCAACCGTTTTCTTAATCTTCAGCTTGTTCCATGTTGCCCTGGCCACCTGACCAAGCTCCCCTATTAACCTGGGGATTCACAACAGTGAGGATTGATACGAATCCTCTTGTTCTCCTCCGTTTAATCCGCCGTTTATCTCAGTTTAGCAACTCTGAGTTCATTTTCTCTCAGCTGCTGGTAAGACTGGCTCAAGAGAGGGCATCCTGGATCAGTTTCACAGAGAGCACACAAAACAGGTCTTCACCTTCTCACAAGACATCCTAATTCTACCAAAACGTAATAGGAAAGAGTAAACAGGAAGGTGATACTTAAAAAGGATCTGGAAAACACTCTCCCAAATCCTGGCCCCTCGAAAATTTTCTGATAATGAATAAACACATTGTCTAGTTAAACTCCTGTTGAACACACTTCCAGCCTGATTGCAAGAATCAAGTAAGTGAGTCTTCGTGAGATGAGGCCCCATCCCTTGCATATTATCACGAAGACTGCATTGATGGAAGTTTTTCCAAAATTCACTCTGCCTGGCTCTAGTTAATCCTACGAGGTGACTCTTTGATAAAAAAAATCGCTGGCTGAAAAACAGGTGGGAAACTTAGCTAATTTACACCACTAATGTACAACGTTAAGCAGATCCTGTGCTGTAAACCCACCCATTACAACATTGTTTACAATCTCTTTCGCCAACAAAATGCCTAATTCATAGATATAATACTATTTCCTAGAGTCCCACAAAAAACACTCAATCCCTGAAAGTTTGGAAAATAATAAAATGATGCAGTGGTGACGTGTACTGAGACTCTCAGTGGTGCGTGTACTTAGCTCAGTGTGACGTGTACTTAGATCAGTGGTGACGTGTACTTAGCTTCAGTGGTGACGTGTACTTGCTCTGTGAAGGACCAGTTTGTGTGCTATTGAGTGGTGACTGTTACTTGAGTGCTGACCTATACTTTAACTCGGTGAAAGGAAGTGTCTTGTTTGCTCCCGTGGGACGGAACCAAAGAGGCCCTCCATCGGGCAAACTTTTACAGCAACTTAGGAAGAGACACTGAGGGCAGCAAAGATGGTGATAGGCGATTGAACCGAGGAAAACAAGAGGATTCGTGTAGTCCTCCTGTTTCGAGTCCTCAGGGTCAAGAAGGGATCATGGTCAGTGGCATGGACAGCAGGGGGGACGACGAAGTTGACGATCAAGAAGACGAATTGGAAAGCCGAATCGATGAAGAAGGAAGAGTACTGCTGTGAGAAACTCCCGTGGAACACCTCCAACGCATTCTCGTGCTATCCGCACTGATGTGAGTCTACTACTTGGGAGTCGTCACGACGAACGACATCAAGGAAGGTAAGAATATTCGTTGTTGTTGGGGATAGCCAGGTTAGATAACATGGATAGGGCATTCTGCTTGAAGGACAGGAGTGGAGACAAAGGGTAGTTTCCTGGGGCTGGGATGGAGGACATTGTTAGCCGGCTGACATACCATCATGAACGGGTAATGGGATCAATTTTTTTTCCTATTATTTGCTCAGTGCGGGAGGCAATGATGTAGGCAAGCATTAGAAGTTGAGGATTTTGGTTAGAAAGTTCAGGACAGCTAATAGGACATGATTAGGAAAGAAGGGGGGGCGCCCTGTTATATGTGGCATTTTGCCAAAGAAGAGTGTTGGTAATGAATGGTTGCCCAGAGCAATTGTATTAAATTGTTGGCTGGAATAAACACTGTAAGGATAATGCTAGTACCATTCATTTGACAACTGGGACAACTTCTATGGCCGAAATGACATGTATTTGCCAGGGATGGGGTTCACTTATCCAGGGCAGGTGTGGGTTTTCTTGCTAACTCAGTTGAGGGGGTTGTTAGGACTTTAAACTAGGATTAGTTAGAGGTATGGTTTACGAAATTATTAATAATTGAGTATGGATATGTGACTTATCGCTCTGATATTAAGAATCTTAATACTAACTGTCTTGTAGTTAACTCTGGGTTAATTGATTAATTTCAGAAATTGTGTCAACAAAGATGAAATAGGAAAAACTGTGCAGAAGAAACGCAGAAGAAAAAAACATATGATGGGTATTTTATGCTAACAGTCGAAGTGCAAAAAGTAATAAAATTAATGAACTACGCTTTGGTAGCATGGCTGGGAACTTTGATATCATTGCATTAACTGAAAACGTGGTTATGATTTAAGAGTCGGGATTATGGGACTGCTGAGTGTATATTCAGGTAATTTAAGTATTCATATGTGGATGATGTAATGGGAAGGGGGGGCGGAGTTGCATTTATGTTCGAGAAAATATATTGATTGCATATAAACAGGCTATTAAAAAATAGATGGGAGCAGTATAAGAGTCTGTTTAGGGTAGGAGTTCGTGGAGGGTCAAGAAAAACTAATTCTAGGGTTGTAATTATACCGACCTCCAGGCTTGGATACGATAGAGGGGAGGGGGGGGCGGGACTTCTTTGCGGACGAAATTGTTAGGCGCTTCTGGACACAGTAACGTGGTCATAGTAGGGGACTTTAACTTTAGCAAATTGACTGGAATTCTTTGACAGTAATCTAGAGTCCAGTGACTTCATGGAAACAGTTCAGGACTGTTTTCTGAATCAGAGTGTAACTGAACATACCAGGGGTAATAATTTGCTAGACCTAGTCTTGTCACATAAGGAAACACTCGTGGAATATCTGGAGATCATGGAAGAGCTTGGCGCAAGTGATCACATATCCATCACCTTTGCATTAATTGGGAATCGCAGCATAATGATATACAGAAAAAAAAAATCCCCGATTTTCGTTCTGCGATTTATATATGGACTTAGGGACATCTGTCTAATCTTGATTGGGAGGTTATCTAGCTAATGATTTTATTGACGAAATCATACTTATGAATATGAATGGGATCTGCTTTTATGATTGTTTTCTTAATAAATGTAACAACAGTGCCAGAGTATATACCTTCCCCAGAGAGAAAAATTAGGTCTAATAATAACGATCCCAATGGGTTAACAGGAGGCTAAAGCATCTATTAGGGGAGGAAAAGGGGATTTTATAGGCGCATCAGAAGAGGAGAGGTTAACCTAATGACCAATATGTTCAGCTTATAAAAGAGAACGTAAAAAAAGGCGATTTAGAAAGGCCTAACGAGACTATGAAATTAGAGTTGCTAATGAATCAAAGATAATCCAAAGGGGTTTCTTTCAAGTGTATAGGACGATCGGTGAAAGAAAAAGTAGGACCTCTGGAAATCTGGGAAATGGACAGCTGACGGATAGAATGAACTGGAAATGTGTTCCTTATTTAATGACTATTTCTTTGTCAGTTTTTACTCAGGAAGATGTAAATGAGATTCCAGTATAACCAATTATTTAGTTCCATGAATTTAAGTTAACTAATATTACTGTCACGAGGAGGACATGGTCTATTAAACAGATAGACAAACTGACAACAAAATAAGTCCCTGGGACCGGATGGAGTTGTTTTCAAGGGTACTTAAGGAATGCCAAGATGGAGCTTAGTCAGCCTAACGAGTGTATTCACAATGCGTCAATCCTTACCAGTGTTGTGCCAGAGATGTGGAAGATGGCTAATGTGCTTCCTATATTCTAAAATCAGGGGATAAGTCCACTCCTTGCAAATTACCGTCAATAAGCGACATCTATAGTGGGAAGTTATTAGAATCAATTATAGCTGACATTATCAGGAAAGTCACCTTGAAAGAGCAAACTTGATAAATGAATCCTCAGCATGGATTCACGAGAGGCGTTCCTGCTGACAAATTACTGACGTTCTTAATAGAACATTTGATGCAGTCGACAGTGATAAGGAATATGGATTAAGGCTTTATTTTGGATATTAGTAAAAGCCTTCGACAGAGTACTCACAAGAGACTCTTAGAAAAAGTCGGCAGCTAGGTATAGGAGGTATAATTTCTAGCATGCGATTGAGGCATGGCTTACCAATAGAAAGCAGAGAGCTACATTAATGGAGTGAAATCTGAATGGGGATTTAGTCACTAGTGGCGTTGGTTTTAGAAAGGACACGTAAAGCAAACACTATAACATAATTATTAGAAAACGTTTCGGTCTGGGACCTTGATCACTTCTACATACAGAGGTAGAAAGACATAAATATAGGCGGAGAGTGAGAATGTGATGCACGTGACCTGAGGAATGTCATAAGAACATAACGAATGGAGGAACACTGTAGAAGGCTACTTGCCCATTGCGAGGGCAGCGTCCTTATCAAAAAACAAACCTTTGCCTATGGAACCAAGTTAGAAACTTTATTCGAACGTTTCGCCTACACAGTAGGCTTCTTCAGTCGGAATACAGGAAAGTCGGCAGGAACAGTAGAGATGTGAAGACGGATGTAATCAGTCCTTCACCCTTAACGTCGTAGAATTGAGGTTTGTCAGTCCTCGGCTGGAGAAGTTCAGTTCCATAGTCAGGGAAACTATTATGAAGATCAAGCGACAGTGACGGAGCATAACCCAGACTCCTTAAATACTGTCGGAAGGAGAGGTTGCAGGGTAGTAGTTGTAGTAGTAGTAGTGAGAGGCGACTGAGAGGTCATGTCCCTCTCTGATCCAACCCTTTCTCACTTGAAAAGCTTGTCCAAGGTGTTTTCTGTACCAAGATGACCACGTGTTGCAGTGTCTGACAAGATGAACATCAAATGGTATACAATACCGACAGGTTGTTAGGTAAGACACATATGCAACAGTTAGACAACTTTATTCCGAAACACGTTTCGTCTACAAGTAGGCCTTCTTCAGTCGTACAGAAAGTCGGCAGAACAGTAGAGATGTGAAGACGATGTAATCAGTCCAACACCCTTAAAGTCGTAGATTTGAGGTTGTCAGTCCCTCGGGCCTGAGAAGTTCAGTTCCATAGTCGGAACTATCTGAAGATTTCAGCGACAGTGCGAGGAGACTTAAATACTGTCGGAAGGAGGGATGCAGTGGGATAGTAGTAGTAGATAGTAGTAGTAGTAGTGAGAGGGAATGAGCGGTCATGTCCCTCTGATCCAAAACCCTTCATCACTGAAAAGCTTGTCCAAGGTGTTTTCTGTACCAAGCTGCCACGTGTTGCAGTGTCTGACAAGATGAACATCAAAATGGTATACAATACCGTCAGGTTGTTAGGTAAGACACATATGCAACAGTTAGACAACTTTATTCCGAAACGTTTCGCCTACACAGTAGGACTTCTTCACATCTCTACTGTTCCTGCGACTTTCTGTTTCGACTGAGAAAGCTATGTGTAGGCGAAAACGTTTCGGAATAAAGTGTCTAACTTTGCATATGGATCTTACCTAACAAACCTGTCGTGTATTGTATACCATTTGTTGTTCATCTTGTCAGAACACTGAAAACACGTGGCCATCTTGGTACAGAAATACACCATGGACAAGCCTTTTCAATGTGAGAAGGTTGGATCTGAGAGGGACATGACTCCTCTTCAGTCGCCTCTCACTACTACTACTACTACTACTACTACTACTACTTGTACTACCTGCACCTCTCCTTCACAGTATTTAAGTCTCCGCACTGTCGCGTGATTCTTCAGATAGTCCTGACTATGGTACTGAAACTTATCCAGGCCGAGAGGGGACTGACAACCTCAAATGTACGACTTTAAGAGGTGGGAAATGGAACTGATTGTACATCGTCGCTTCACATCTCTACTGTTCCTGCGACTTTCTGTATTCGACTGAAGAAGCCTACTCGTTGTCAGGCGAAACGTTTCGGAATAAAGTTGTCTAACTGTTTGCATTTGAGTCTTACCTAAAAACTCCTGTCGGTATTGTATTTACCATTTTGATGATAATTTGTGCAGACACTGCAACACGTGCGCATTCTTGGTACAGAAAACACCTTGGACAAGCTCTTTTCAAGTGAGAAGGGTTGGATTGAGAGGGACATGAACTCTCAGTTCGCTCTCACTACTTACGCTCTACTACTACTACTACTACTTACTACTACCCTGCACCTCTCCTTCCGCAGTATTTCAGTCTCCGCACTGTCGCTTGATCTTCAGATAGTTCCTGACTATGGACTGAACTTCTCCAGGCCGGGGACTGACAACCTCAAATTCTACGACTTTTAGGGTGATGGATGATTACATCGTCTTCACATCTCTACTGTTCTGCCGACTTTCTGTATTCGGACTGAAGAAGCCCTAAGTGTACGGCGAAAACGTTTCGGAATAAGTTGTCTAAACTGTTGCATATGGGTCTTACTAAACATACCTGTCGGTATTGTATACCATTTTGATTTTAATCTTGTCAGACTCTGCAACACGTGGGCATTCTTGGTACAGTAAACACCTTGGACAAGCTTTTCAAGTGAGAAGGGTGCGATCTGAGAGGGACATGACCTCTCAGTCGCCTCTCACTTATACTACTACTATACTACTACTACCCTGCACCTCTCCTTCCGGACAGTGTTTAAGTCCTCCGCGCACTGTCGCTTGTCTTCGGATAGTTCTGACTATGGAACTGAATTCTCCAGGGCCGAGGGCTGACAACCTCAAAATTCTACGACCCTTTAGGGTGATGGACTGATGACTTCGTTCTTCACATCTACTACTGTTCCTGCCGACTTTCTGTATTCGACCTGAATGATGCCTACTGTGTGGCGACAACGTTTCGGATAACAGTAGTCTAACTGTCTGCATATGTGTCTTACCTCAACAACCTGTCGGTAAGTATACCATTTTTGATGTTCTACCTTGCACTATAGTGAGGACCATTTAGGCGATGTAATCTGTGTACTCCTGTGTTGTTGGTTTGGTGCTGTTAAAGTATCTGTATGCCAATGTTTTTGAATTTTTGTAGATTTCCCAGTGTTGCGTTCTTAGTGTCTTTCTAAACCAACTTGTCGGTATTTATTACCAAGTATTATACCACTTAGTGGCGATCCACGCAAGGATCAGTTTAGGGGCCTCTCTGTTCATAATTTAGACGCATTAATGACCTTGGATGAAAAGTGATTACTAGTGACATGAGTAAAGTTTGTCTGATTGATTACAATGTTAGGCCGTATAATTCACTCTAGAGGAGGATATCAATGAACTCCAGGAGCGATTTGTGAACAAAATAATGTCGTGGTCTGAAAAATGGCAGATGAAGTTTTAATGTGGGAAATGTGTGATAGGTTACTTGCCTTTGGTAATGATAATAACCTCGAAGCGTATAATCGTAGGTGAAGTTGAGCTTGGTCATTGACTCGATGTGAAAAGGACGCTTTGCGGAGTCATGTGTAAGCAGAAATTCTAAAGCCAAGACAGCAGTGCCTTTATTGTGGCGCAAAACCAAGGCCACAGATTACTTGGATTTATCTTCAAGAGAGTATAAGTAACAGGAAAGTCCAAAAGTTATTTGTACAGCTCTATAACATCACTAAGTGCAGGCCTCTATTTTAGATTATGCTGCTCAGTTTTGGGTCCCCTTACTTACAGGATGGAACATAGACTCATTAGAGAAACATACAGAGAAGAATGACTAAAATGATTTTATGTGTAAGGAACCTCCCGTATGAGATAGACTTAATGTAGCCTTAAATCTCATCTTCTGGAGAGGCGTAGATTGAGGGGAAGATGTATCATTGGAAGTGTTATAACGTGGATGACGGGCATAAACAAAGGAGACTTTATATAAAGTACTGAGGGTTTGTCGAACCAGGTAAGAACCAGGAATATGGATTTAAGTTGGATATAAATTTAGATTTAGAAAGGACATAGTGTAAGTATGGTTTTTAACAGAGTTGTAGATGCGTGTTGAACAGTCTTCCCAGTGGGGTGATAGAGGCTAGGACCTTGGGTAACTTTAAGAAAAGACTGGACAAATATATGAGTGGGAGGCTGGCTGGGGTTTGATTGCGTGTCAAGGGGTACAGGAGTTATTTCTTGAGTAAGCTTTAGGTGCAGATTGTCGTTTTGCATAAGGACCTCCTCGTATGGGGCCAGGATGGCCTTCTGCAGTGTTCCTACTCATTCTTATGTTCTTATGTTATTATGGAAAATGCTAAAATTAAGAAATAATGAATATTGACAGGGGCCTCTTCATAGACCTAGGAAACTCTCGATACAGGAAACCACACATCTTGCACTTTAGAACTAAAATGATTATGGTATCTTGAATACCTAAAGTAACACATTAACAGCATACACCAAGAGATCTCCATAAGAACATAAATAACCCTGGTCACCTCGACCCTAGCTGCATAAGGGTGCCTCAGGGTAGTTTTCTCACCCCTCTGATTTTCCTTATACCACATCACAATGATTTTTAAATACTATCCCAGCTTACTTAAACAAGTTCTTTTAAGCAGACTCAATTGCCAATAAGCTTATTCTTAATAATTGGCGAGACCTTACTGCATTTTGTTGGGAACAGTCCTGCAAATATCCACCTGTTACAAGACAAATCGTGGGAGATTCTTAGGGCTGTACCTTGACAGCAACTTGAGGAAACTCAACACCCACATTGAAACACATAACAAAGAAAGGTTATTACAATTAGTTTACTATGTACTCAGTAAAACAAGCACTGCTTAATGTTCATTTAGTCTGTAGTCTGTCCTAAAGTGGGTTGTACGCGCGTAGATACACCACCTCCTCCTACCTCCCACAGATTGTACTAAAGATTGTAGAATTACGACAATATGTAAAAGTAAAAGGACCAAGTGCCAACTAATGTGGAACATTTATTGTAGCAACCGTTTCGCTCTCCAGGAGCTTTATCAAGCCATTACGATAAAGCTCTGTGAGATCGAAAACGTTGTGCTAACAATAACATGTTACATTAGTTTTGCATATGGTTTGTCCTTTTACTTTACACAATTTATTCAACGTTCATCATACATCATTTTTTGGCATGCCCTCTCGACCAGCAAACAGTGGGGCACACTGTTCCACTAAAATTGTCCAATTTAATCCCTCGCTCAATAGCGTGAGACCTGAGCCTCAACCAGCTGCAGGTGAGGCCTCACAAGCTAACAGGTCAGAGGTTCACTCAAGCTGGTCTCCGTCTACTCATACTGTTGACATCTCTGTCGTTGATTATGAGTAAACCTTTGCTCTCTGGATTATTATTATTATTATTATTATTATTATTATTATTATTATTATTATTATTATTATTATTATTATTATTATTATTTTATGCTGTTGCTGATTATAACTGCTGCTAAATCTTGGTGAAGGGATATACGGGAAAAGATACGTAAAAAGTTACTCCTCTGTGTTCATCTTGACTGTCATTGTCAGGCTGCTCTTTGACTGGTGATTTTAGATACAGCCAGGAACAACAGGCCTTGAATTTGCTGCCTGTATTCGTAAAAGGGGTGCCAGTCCTGAAGCCTCTGTTGTTTCTCTGCTCGGCATTGCGTTGCGTGCTTATGCTGCTGCTTTATTGTTACACCAGTTGTACACTGACCGCAGCACTACAGAGCAGTGCTTGTCATAGTGCTGGCTAGATAATGTCTCCTGCGCGTGTTAGGCATTTGGTTACAGCGCATACTTTGTAGTCCTTGCCCAGCCGGCCTCTACAACGTTGCTGGCGAATCGTTTTTTCAAATGGCAATGAATATCGACGTACTCTTACGCGCAGCTTCGTGAGCTAGTACATAACAAACTAAGGTCGAAATGATCCAGTATGACGTTTCAGTCTTGAGACGAACACGAGCTCCGGAAGCTCGTGTTAGTCTCCATTCCCCGCTCCGGTTCTTTGCTCGCAATGGCACTGATCAAACTCCTGAACGTCGGCCTGACATTCCGCAAAAAGTTTTACACTCAAGGGGGATGTTTGACGAAATTAAAAAAAAAAAAAGTCGGACGGAGGAGAACTCTCTCGACGTCTGTTTTTTCAGCCTTAAGAAGTTAATATATATATATATATATATATATATATATATATATATATATATATATATATATATATATATATATATATATATATATATATATATATATATATATATATATATTATATATATATATATTATAATATATATATTATAATAATAATAATGTTAAAAACAACAATAATAATAAAGTTAGCTTCACAGATCTCAGGAAAACATCCCACTCACACAATGTTCAGTGAGTTCCATAAAGTACAACATAACTCATAACATCTGGGTCACCTTGGCTAGTAACTCAGTGAAGCTTCAGCCACTGAATTCACAGCAACATTGAATAACAACTCATAGGAAAGACTCCTGTTGAATGTAAACAGTGAGTAACTGATCGTGATGACCTTTCGAGGCCGGTTTAATAAGTCACTCATGACTCACCGCAGATTAATACGTAACTGGCAATGAAAGAACTTGACACAACGTCCAAAGATGTGGGTTTTGTAATATATGTAATGTAAACGATGGCTTTTTCACATTTTTAACTAATCAGATGAAACTCTCAAACATGAAAACAAGACATTTACCAGGTAGTGTAGGTAGAAAAAACGGGAAATTGAAGTTGCTAGATACAATAATACAATGTTGAAAAACTAAGTTAAGCAAACTTAAAAAAACAATGGTTTTAGTCGGACCGAAACTTCGTCATAAGTTTGAGTGTGTTACGTGAGGGTTACTGTTGTATAATGAAAAAAAAATCGTGATATTTTTATTAGACAGAACTCAGAGTAAGTGTATATATTATGTACTGTATAGAGAAGTCAAGCGATATATTTGACGCTAAACTCTTTAATCTTGACGTATCAGCCTTCAAAATCCGTGAACGAAAATCAATGAATTGTAACCCAAATTACATGAACCACCCCATTCCCAGCACCCAAGGTCAAATTTCATTGACCTTATGAAGCATTTGTGGTGCGCTCGGCTCTCATAATGAAAGACCTGGTTGAAACACTAGACTGGGCGAGTAATATATGCAATTGTGCTACCACTTGCTGCTCCTGTTTACCTGCAGCAAATAGATGTCTCAGAGCTTAACTGTGTCGATCACATTCTGATAGTGGATGACATTCAGGGAGTGGATGACATTCAGGGGGTGGATCACATTCAGGGACTGGATCACATTCAGGGAGTAGATAACATTCAGAAAGAAGATGACATTCAGGGAGTAAATCAACATTCAGGGAGTAAATCAACATTCAGAGAGTAAATCAACATTCAGGGAGTGAATCAACATTCAGGGAGTGAATCAACATTCAGGGAGTAAATCAACATTCAGGGAGTGAATCAACATTCAGGGAGTGAATCAACATTCAGGGAGTGGATCAAAATAATAAAAGTGGGAGCAACAATGGCTGCAGTATAGTGTCACTGTTGTTGATGTAAATGTTTGCATCAACAGGATGAGCGGCCGCCCACGGTCATACCTCAGCCATGCCTGCCCTGCCAGCCCTGCCAGCCCTGCCAGCCCTGCCTGCCCTGCCTGCCCTGCCTGCCCTGCCTGCCCTGCCTGCCCTCCTGCCCTGCCTGCCCTGCCAGCCCTGCCGCCCTGCCTGCCCTGCCTGCCCTGCCGCCCTGCCTGCCCTGCCTGCCCTGCCTGCCCTGCCTGCCCTGCCTGCCCTGCCTGCCCTGCCAGCCCTGCCTGCCCTGCCTGCCCTGCCTGCCCTGCCTGCCCTGCCTGCCCTGCCTAGCCCTGCCTGCCCTGCCTGCCCTGCCTGCCCTGCCTGCCCTGCCAGCCCTGCAGCCCTGCCTGCCCTGCCTGCCCTGCCTACTCTGCCTTACGCCCACTGTCGCTGCCGCCGCCCACGACCACCTTCATCGACAGCCGCCTTCTCCCACAGTTCCTGTCGCCGACAGCCGTCTTCTCCAATAGTTCCTGTCGCCACCGTCATATCCTTCATGCGTACCCATCTTCCCGTCACTCAAGGATATCTCCTTCCCCTCGGGAACCTCTAATTGGTTCTCAGGATACACTAGTCGCTTTACTCTCTCTCTCTTTCTCTTTCTCTTTTTCTTAATTATAATACGACTTTACAGGGTTATGTTATGAGTTCCTACCTTTATTTTCAAGTTAATAGCTCTTGCTTACCTTAACTCATTTGAAAGTTTTTGTATTGTTGTCAAGTGGGTTTTCGATACGTGGATGGGTAAAAATACTCACGTAGGCTGGTAGTACGTATAATATATATCGGGAAGTATGGGAAGCGCCAACAGCCGACCTGCCTCTCTCTGCTGCCTATCTTCGACTGACCCACAAGTGCCTACGGGTGAGGGTGTTTGAAATCCTGCTATGGTCAGCAGCAATATGAATAATCAGTCAGTGATTCATGCAGACAGTTGGTAGTGAGTCATCTACTGGTACACTGGTTACTGGTAGCTGGTTACTAGGAACTGGTACTACTGCTGAGAGCTCGACGACGCTAACGTATGTCGTCCCGACATACAACTAATACAAACTAGAGACAGCAGGTGTACAACTTGGGCTGATTCTATACAATGTCAAAGTACACAACAATTGAACATTATAACATACATAAGTAGAATATTGGAATGGAAGCTTGCATAACTGAAACTGTAATGAAACTGTAATGCAATACAAGGTATAATATAGCACAACTCATCGAATGAAACTCAATGTTGGGATTACACAACAGAAGTGATAAAAAAAAATTTTGATCGATCAATCCATATTCATGTGATCTACGGATTCTGAGGAAGGAATATATACAAAGAAAGAAGTGTTTAACAGAAAGGCAGATTCGGTGCACTCAAATCTAGACTGTTAATTCTCAGAATTCGGAGAGAACGTGAACACAAAAAAAAAATTCTTGAATACTGATATTTTGATACTGTAATTATTCATCTATACAGGTTATTTACATTTAACCCCAACTCTGCTAGGGTGAGACTGATATATGCAGAATGGGTGTCATCTCTGGGAGGATCAAACTCTGTTGCACTGGCTAACTCATGCTGTATTTGAGGCAAATCTGAATTGGAAGTAACAAATGATACTTGAGGATTTCTCAATACCTGCCATGTACGTAGGGAATAACGAAATTCAGGTTGATCGTCTGACTGAGTATCAGAGGTAGAGAGTACAGGATCAGGAGGATTATCAGAGTCTGTCACATTAGTCTGGGTTGAAACATCATTATCATCACATACTAACTTCATATGATCTAAATGCGATTCTTTATACCAGTACTAATTTCTCTAACCTTATACTTATTACCAGTGATATGTTCAACTACTCGATAAGGACCAACAAACTTTTGATCAAGCTTAGGCATTGCAGACGTTTTGTTAAAGTTAGTCAGCATAACTCTCGAACCTACTTTGATTTTGGATGGCTTTGCTCGAGTGTTTGCGACTCTTGTAAATTCTGCTGTTGATTTATGAAGTGTTTCACGGATTCTTCTAAAAACACTTTGAGCTAAGTGGTACGAGTTGCTATGAAATCATCAGGGTTGTAATTTGGTTTCGGATTAGAATATAGCAACTCATAAGGCAAACGTTTATCTACACCATACAATGCATAATGTGGAGTGTCACCTATAGAAACATTGTAAGCAGAATTTATAGCACACTGCACATCAGGTATAACTTCATCCCAAGTTTCACTATTGGGATTGATGAGTGGCTCTCAAGACATCAAGTACTTTCTTATTGGTACGTTCCGCTAACCCATTGCTGGCAGGATGATGAGGAACAATGGTGGATTTAGAGATCTTGTACAAGGTACACAAATTTTCAAGAATCTCATTACAGAATTCACCTCCATTATCTGTTACTAGGGACTTAGGGGTGGTATGCCTGCAGATAATGCGTTCTTTAAACGCTTTAGCTACTGTCTCGGCAGTTTTATCTGCAATAGGAACTAACTCACAATATCTGGTGAAATGATCTACCATAACACAGACGTTTGTTGCCCTGGAGGGAACATTGGAAATTAGTTAACAGATCTAGTGCAACTCTTTCCCATGGTTCACTAGTAGTTGAATACACTTGGATTCGGTTAGGATCATTAGCATTACCTTTATGTTGCATGCAGACACTACATTTCTTAACATACTCAGAAATATCAGTTGCCATATGAGGCCAAAAGTATTTCAATCTGGCTTGTTTTACTGAACGATCCATACCATGGTGCGCAACACCTGGTACATCGTGAACTAGCTGTAAGGCTACATTCACTAGTGACTGTGGAATTACTAACTGGTAAACTCTTCTACTAGGAGTACCCAACTCGCTGTTCGATTCAGTAATCTGGTCATGACAAAGTCACTGAGGGTGCTGGTGCTTCCAGTCAGATAAGATCTTCCTGGAGCAGGAATCGAATCACCCTGACCATGGGATCTGTTCGTTGGCATTCATTCATCTTCAGCACTAAAGAGGGTCTGCAGTGTACTATACTAACATGTCGAATAAGGCATCTGCGACTACATTGACTGCAGGTAGTGTTCAAAGGTGGGATTGATTCTTGGTTGAGTCAAGGTCCATTTGGCAACTTCCAGTAGGTTGTTTGTTCTGGAATAAAGGTATCAGTGGAGCGTGGTCTGTCAAGCATGAACAGAGTACTGATAAATAAGTTCGGAAGTGCTTTAAGACATACTATTGCTAAAGTTCTTGCCAGTTACTGTATAATTACGTTCAAAGGCTTCGTAAGGAACTCGGCTAGCAAATGCCAACTGCTTGTAACTTGCCATCAGTTTCTTAGTAGTATGGCACCTATGCCAATAGACTAGCATCGTATCAGATAGAAGGGTCTGAAAATCTGGAAAATTTCAAAATTCTGGAGCAAGATGTTAAGCTTTTCTTTTAGAGTTTGGAATGCTCTTTTTGATGGAAGGTCAATAAAAGGAATTCATCTTAGATCAGAGGAGCAGCTATGGAAGAAAAATGGCAATGAAAGATCTGATAAACCTGCTAAGCCACAAAGTCTTACGGCATCAGCTAGTTTGGGAGTTGAAATTTAGTACTGCAATTACTTACTTTGGTCAGTGAACCCCTCTAGAGGAACTACGTGACAATTAAAACTTGAATTTGATCTGAAAATTGCATTTAGACGTTTGATTTTAAATTGGCTTCTTCAAGCTTACCAAGTCACATCAGTCTTTCAAGTGTGATCACATCTTTAGATCATGACGATACGTCATCTAAGTACACCATAAGTGCAATAATATGAGATCTCTAAAAATATTAGTAATGAGCCTGAGCGTGAAGGGAGGATCGTTACCAAAGCCATTTTGGAGGAAGTGAAAACCTGTAGAGTGAGAATGCAGTTAGCTCTTGGCTGTCCTCGTTAGAGGACTTGCCAATACCCTCTAACATGTCCTGGGTCTGAAAAGACATTTGCGTTATCTCGATGTTACGTTAAAGATTCACCAGTACGGGAGTGGAAGCGATCGGAATGTTTTCGCTTTTTAACTTCCTAAGTCAATCCTGGGCCCAAGACCATCCTTCTTAGGTACTAGGATCAAGGGCGCATTCCAACGTGAATCTTAGGTGCATAAACCCATCATCAGACTTAAGAAATGTAATGACCATTGCAAATAAACCTACCCGGCCGGGATTGAACCGCGGTCATAGATTCAAAACTCCAGCCCGTCGCGCTAGCCACAGCCAGCTGCACAATAAGATTCTCCAACTAGGTAGTTTACACCATAGGAAAGTTAGCATCAGGCACCTCTGTGACCACAAATGCAGTTTTTACAACGAATCTCCAACTAGCGGCCGTGAAGAACTTTAGCTCAAGTCCATTTCACTGCGTGAAGGGATTGAGCTAGAGTTCGTCACGGGCACGCTAGCTGGAAGATTCGTCTGTAAAAACTTGCTTTGTGGTCACGAGGTCTGTGTAACTTTCCTTGGTGTAGAAATATAACCTAGTGGTGAATACTATTGTGGCTACGGTCTAGTGGCTGCGACGGGCTGGAGTTTTGAGACTCTATGACCGCGGGTTCAATCCCGGCCGGGGGTATGGTCCATCATCAAGCATTTGATTGATCAATTCTTCTGCGACAGCAACTTGTGAATGAGGCATTCTGTACGTAGGTATGTAGATAGGTCTAGTACCAGGTTCAAGTGGAATTGATGGGACAATAAGTTCGTTATACCCATCTTCTCACCTGGTAAGGCAATGGCTTTACGACGTTTGTTCAACAGAGTCAACAAACGCTTGACTTCATTTGGGAAGTCATTGGGAGCTAAGTCTTTCTCCTCAACTGGTGGAACAGATTGATCCGGTGAAGTGGATGAGGTCTCCCCGGTAGAAATAGCACCACCCACTGGTCAGGTGACAACTCATCCTCTACCTGAACAGGGTAAGGATAGTGAACAAGGTCAACAAGATTGGTATTTGCTCTGAGACGAACACTGTGACCAGAAGTGTTAGCTAGGAAGAAATGGATCTTACTATCTCTTACAACATGTAAGGATGGTTCAACAAATAGACCTTTTACTTTGCAGGAATCACTGTCAACTAGGACGTTATCACCATCTGGAACACTAGGAACAACAACAGACACTCTAGTGAGGGCACTAGCCGCGACAGAAACGTCTTTCTACAGACGGCATGTGACATCAACAAGAGATGGCATTACTAGTTGCAAGTAATCGTTTTCTGACAAGGCATCCCCTGAGGAGAAACTACTACTTGAACTAGCAGACACTGCAGGGATAGGCTCAGCACTCAAGGTAGTCAGAGCGTCCTCGGACACTTGAGGTAACTGGACACTATCTTGCAAGTCTGAAGTTGCAGGAACACAGACAGGAGTGACAGGATCATCAGTGCCTGACCGCTTGGGTACGCTACTGGAAAATGCACTGGCCTGTAAGGACTTAATTCGAATGTCGTACTCTGCGGCAGTATGGCAGATCTCGGATCCAAGCTGGTAACCCCAAAATGGTACGATCAAGTCATCAATTTGGGCATGCCATCGATAAGGGTCGAGCACAATGCGTAAGTCTCGCATGGAAGCAAATCCCAGTAGAAGGTCACCAGGGAAAGTAATCTGGTCTACAACAAGGAAGGAAGCAGTGAAGTCTCTACCTTGGATAGAAAAAGTTAGGGAAGTCTGACCTCGGACATGCAGGTGAGAACCAGCTACTCCACTAAGGGAGGACACATGAGTCGGTTCTACGAGAAGGACATGTTGTAACTGCTTATCCCTAAACAAACTAGACCTGATAATATTGACTTGCGCACCAGAGTCCATGAACAAATGAACGGGCGCATTATGAACAGATGCTTGCACTATAGGGCCTATGGTTGCATTGGAAGTTATGTGCAAACAAAAAGGTGGATTGTCATCAGCAAAGATTTGTTCCACTTCATCCCCAAAATCATCTACGTCAGAGACATGTGAAGCAACATCATCAGCAGGATTGTCATTCTCGAGACTGCTTAAGGCTTCAAAGGAATTGTGAACGGGGATGGTGTACTCATTATCACCTACTGTCACCATGGGATGGTTTGACTGGGACACTCGAATTCCCCCGAATTGGGAGAATGAGGCTGGTTCTGGTTATTTTGAGAACCACGATGTCTGTTTCCTCTACGGGTTCTGCGGTTGGAACGGCCACGGAAAGACCTAGAGTACTGAAGGTTGTAGAGAGCATTGCACTCAGATGTGTCATGTCCATGTATTCTATGATAAGTACAGTACGGCAGTGACTGGTACTCATCATCAGTACGACGCCTCTTAGGGTAACTATCAGGACAATTAATTGCAATATGGCCACGGAAACCACAGTTGTAACAAGTCCGCTGACTATGGTTACTGAATGTACTATGAATACTATGAGGTTTATAATGACTCTGTACACTGGTCCTTGGTGATCGCTGAGATGGTTGACGACCACGATTTGTCGCTGTGGCACAAACAAGAGGTGGTGCAGACTGAGGCATAGGTGTGAAATTACTTTTGATACATGGGAAAGTACCCTGGGGGCACAAGGAACGTACATGATTTAGGGCTGTAAGGGGTTCCATCGTCACAGTTGGAGGATTAGCTTCATAGCACACACGGAAGCAGGCGGCATTAGTTCTTTGATTGCTCCAAAAGCTGCTATTTTAGCAAACGATGCTGTGGATGGTTTATCCTCGTCAGGGACAAAAGCTGAGGACTGGACAGCATTGATAAATGATGATAAAAGTTTGTCTAATCTAACAGCAAATGCACTCAACGATTCATTAGTCATGGGTGTAGCATTCACTAGTTCCCTAAGAACGACATATGGATCAGCTGTTTTTACTGGTGCAAGGAAAGAACGAATCAGTTCCTCATATTGTGACCACTTAGTAAGATTCCTGAAGTCTCGCATATCAAGGAGATCAACAACGTGAACAGCAGCAGGGGATCGATGAAGAGCTTCTTTCGCAAGTCTGATAAGACTTTCCTCTGAAGGAGGACCGTTAACTAGAGCATTAACACGAGAACGAATGGCAGTAAACCATGCTTCAAGACTATATACATGGCCATTGAATAAAGGTAACGCATCAAGGGAATCACGAGTAAAACTATAGTGTCTCAGTGTCTGGGTCAGTCTGTCAGTCCATAATGAACTGTGAGGACTGATGACAGGAGCAGCAGTAGCCTGAGAGGTCTGAGTGTCGCCATTTACTAAAGTATCACTTGACGGTATGTGAGACATAATGGCAAAGAAGTTGCACAAGAACAAATAAGGCAAAAATAATGAACAATAAAAATGATATAAAATGTTAAAATTAAAATAAAAGAGATGCAACTAATTCTGCAGAAGTAATAAAAAAAAATGTCTAAGATATACTGCAAGAGGAAGAACAACTCAATGTAAAGGACTGCTGAACAAGATAAAAAATTACATTGAAATTTACAAGTAAAAATATTACTGGAGGCTGAATTAAATGCAAAATGAGCTGTCTGTACTCTTGCTAATAAAGAAATTAACTAATAAAACTGTAAATCAATGTAAAAAGTATAAAATAAAATCACGAAATTGTATGCAAAGAGAGATAACTAGGAAATTTAAATATTTTCTAAGAATGCATAAGCAAAATTAAAATATAATACAAAGACAATGTCAGGAAAAATAATAAAATGAAAAACAAGACTCAAACAATAATGAACTAAGAAAAATAATGTCAATAAAAGAAAATAATTCACTGCACAACAAGTGCAACAAAATAAGGTGCAGAAATAATCAATGCAGTAATAAAGTTACACTGGGAAAATGTAGGTTAAATAATAAAATAAAAATATGAAGAAAAACTGATTGAACACTTTAACTCTTAATTGTAAATTAGACAAAACAATTTACTCAAACAGAGTAAAGAAAACACTTTACGTTAAAAAAAAGTAATTGAAATTGCACTAAGAGTGAATTTGTTCAAAGAAATATGAAAAATATGAATAAAAATAAAACAAGAAACAAAACTGGAAGTGTAACACTTACAAGTGGCGGGGCACACAACACTTACAAGTGACGGGGCACACACAACATATTCACTTATTCTTTTTTTTAGTATATTCTTACAACAAAATCTTGCTGTGACTGATACGACAAAAATTGCTGGCAAAAATAATGGTACACAAGTCTGCGAAAAGATCAGGGAATGAGACACTGCTGGCATACGAAAAAAAGGTACACATAGAAATAAATGGATAATTTGGTATATGACAAATACTGGAGAATACAATGCTGAAATAATACAAGATAAAAATAAATAAATTACTTCACACAGAATGACTGACTGGTACACTACACAATAATACTTACTAAAGACATAGAGTAGCATAAAAAAAACACAGATAAAAATTATGAGATGAGCGATAACACTGAAAAATATTGTAAAAATAATGAGTCAAAGAAACACTGAGTCTACACTGAAAACACAAGGCTTAGAGTACACAAGAAATTCACTGTAAATGTCTTCACACATGCAAATGTCTTTAAATGCAGGAAAATGTCTCTAGAAAATTATCACTGAAGTCTGCAGTATAAGACGGGATGACTAGTGATGAGAAGACGTCCTGTGCGGAAGAAATGCGCTTTCTAGGTGAACTCACATAACTGGCTTTATCGTTGGTGCTCAGCTACAATCTCTTGACCAATTATGTGAGCCAAAACAGTACTAGGACCCGGTACAAGGGTGGAAAAAGAAAAAAGACACAGGTAGATGAGTGAAGAGTGTGTAGCGGGTGGGTGAAGGGAGCGTACACTCGCTGTTGCTCACTGGCGCACACTCCACTCACTACCCACGAAGGTGGCTTAACTAAGCCACTCTATGCCACAGGGATGGTGAAAATCACTCTTAGCAGCATCCGACTGGCGATATATGAGACAATACTTCAGAGGAACTTGCGTGGCTTACTTCTCTCTCTCAGCTGGGTTAGAAGCTGGGTTGGCCGACTGGCTTAACCCACGAGAATGGCTGACTGGAAGACGTGTAACGATGCACACAGCATGAAGGAGCAGGTGGATGACAAGAGACAGGCTGGATGATAGGCTGACTGGCGTTCACTTCCACAGTCTGGCTTGGCTGGCTTAATTGCAAAATCCGGGTCAACCCCTCGGAGATTGAAGCAATTAGCACACAAACCAAGCCAGGAAGCTTGAAAAGCGGCTGCAACAGGCTTGCAGGCTGAGTACACAGGGTGGTGTGGTGAGGGTAAGCTGCTAGCTGGAGGTGGCTGAGACGGTTCACCTCTGACCTGCCGGGACCCAACAAACAGTCTTCTAACGTCTGAAATACCCTTAAATCCACGCCCACACCGGTGCCACCATTTGTCAAGTGGGTTTTCGATACGTGGATGGGTAAAAATACTCACGTAGGCTGGTAGTATGTATAATATATATCGGGAAGTATGGGAAGCGCCAACAGCCGACCTGCCTCTCTCTGCTGCCTATCTTCGACTGACCCACAAGTGCCTACGGGTGAGGGTGTTTGAAATCCTGCTATGATCAGCAGCAATATGAATAATCAGTCAGTGATTCACGCAGACGGTTGGTAGAGAGTCATCTACTGGTACGCTGGTTACTGGTAACTGGTTACTAGGAACTGGTACTACTGCTGAGTTATGAATCCTATAAATAAGAAATATGATGAAGTTGGAGGCATCTGTGACCCAGAGATTTCATATGGCCAGTTGACTTTATTCTTTCGCTGTGAGAACATGTTCCAGATTCGGGTCATTTTAGGAATGAATCATCTGAGAGGAAGTGATGTTCTTGAGAAGGGTACAATCAGAGTGTTGTTTCTGTTTCTTGCCCATCTTGTTGTGTAGGAGCTATCTTCTCGCTGTCTGTGAAGTGGAGCCAACTGTGGTATCTTAACAACATTGGGTGGCTAAAGCTCCCGCTTCACACACGGAGGGCCCGGGTTCGATTCCCGGCGGGTGGAAATTCCGACACGTTTCCTTACACCTATTGTCCTGTTCACCTAGCAGCAAATAGGTACCTGGGTGTTAGTCGACTGGTGTGGGTCGCATCCTGGGGGACAAGATTAAGGACCCCAATGGAAATAAGTTAGACAGTCCTCGATGACGCACTGACTTTCTTGGGTTATCCTGGGTGGCTAACCCTCCGGGGTTAAAAATCCGAACGAAATCTTATCTTATCTTATCTTATAACAGTAAGGCCTCCTACATCCCTCCGGTAATGAAAGCTCTGCTGAAATGACAGATCTGTCCAGGCCCAGTTTAGACTAGAGCTGACTCGCGAGATATGTCTAATTGCTGAAAGCATTCTAGTTGCCTTGTTTTCGATTTACTACGTGGTTCTTCATCGTCAGTCTGGAATCATATTTCACCCCAGTGATATCAACTCTTCTAGTTCCGGTGCACTCTCATTCATCCTTACCACTGCTCCAGCATTACCAATATGGTGCCTAGAGATTATCATCATTTGTATTTTCCCTCACGATTATATAGCTGTAATCTGATGATTAATGTAACTGAAAGCAGCTGGCATTATTTCCCTTAGATAAGTAAATGTCGGAGTACAGTCAGTTGCATACTGATGGGATTCTGGGATGAGTTGAAGGTCACTGAAGTAGTCATTCCATTAAAATGTCCCAAGAACACTTTCCTGTGGAACACTGGCGCCAACAGAGTGTCTTGTTGACTCTTTCCCAAGAGGAAAGAGCTAATCACTAAGAAAGCATAGATCAGCAGCAGAGTAACCTTTTCTAAAGCCAAATTGACGGTCACAAAGAAGCGCTTGCTATTTCCTGCCCTAGCCCCTGCCATTCCTCATCTTGCCCTCACTTTCTGCCCTCGTCCCTGCTTGAACTCACCACCTACCCCTTAACCCTCACCTATTGTCTTCACTCCTTCCTACTCTCACCCTTTTCCCTTAAATTTTCCCACACTGCTGTCCTGACCCCATGCCTTCATCTCTTCCTCTCATCCCTGACTGTTTCCAGCCCCTACTCTCTCCCCCCCGTCACTCCTTGCCCTTACACATCATGATAGCTAGACAGCTGGAAGAGGAGTAAGACAAGGAGTGGGTCCTCTTAATGACCTGTCAGTGTTGTTATCTTGCGTGAAAAATGTCCCATCCTGTAAGTTGCAATACAACACACTGCCCAAGGGACGGATGGTGAGTGATGTGGACGGATGAAGGAATGAAAGGGCAGGAGAGAGAGGGGAAAACAGATGGACGGAAGAAGGAAGGGATAGAGAGTAAAAGGGTGGAACCGAGGGAGATAGAGAGGAATGGAAGGATGAAGGATGGAGGGAAGAAGAAGAATAAATGAATGGAAGAGTGACAGAGTGAAAGAGAGACGGAGGGACAGAGGGACGGAGGAAAGAGGGACATAAAGAGAAATTTATGTACATCAGTTAATATTTCTTGAGTGACGTTCTCTCAGCAAACTCGGTAGTCTTCTGGCAGGATGGAAATAACCAGTTGTGTCTTCACAGTTAAAAGTAAATACCAGATTAAGTGTGACCAACTAACTGACATTAGTGCTAATCCCATAGAATTTGAAAAAGAAACTGAGTGTGCACTAGGACCAGATTCGTGGAATTCCATATTTATAAAAAAAAAAAAGTGCAAAGTACCACTAGCACGAGCCCTCAGTGTTCTTTGGAGAAATAGCCTAGATCTAGGAGAAATACCGGAGACCTTAAAGGGTGCAGACATAGCTCCTTTACATTAAGGAGGTAGTGGAACATTATCTAAAAATTACTGACCAGCAGCCCTAACTTCCACGTCATAAAAATCTTCGAAAGAGTGATGAGATGTCAGACTACAAACTTAATGGAACAGCTCAATCTGCATAACCCAAACTACCATAGTTGTAGACCTGCAAGATCACGTCTGTCACAGCTGCTGAATCACTATGACAGAATTATGGAGGAGTTGGAAGAACACCCGCTTGCTTCCAGCGTTCTCCACCGCTCTCGTCATTTTGTCGGCGGCTTGAGCAGCGTTCTGTCCGTAATTTTCCTGTAAAATTTGAACACCAGAGTCACGATGGTACTCTGATGCTCGCTGACGCCTGCTAGTCAGGTGTGCACCTCAACATTTGCCTGCAGCCTTCTTCAGCGCTTCTACAGCGTCCCTACGCAGATGCGATATGAACAGATTTTGCAAAGGCATTTGACAAATACGATCATAGGGTGATTGCTCAGAAAATGAGGACCATACACATTACTGGGAAGGTAGGCAGATGGATGTTCGGGTTCCTAACACACAGAACATAGAAAGTAGAAGTAAACAGCAAAATCCAGCATCAGCGACGTAAAAAGTTTGGTTCCCCAAGGCAGTGTTCTAGCCCCTCTGCTGTTTGTTATCCTCTTAGCAGACATAGATAAAAACACCCGTCATAGTCTTGTATCATTATTTACAGGTGATACTAAAATAAGCATGAAAATCACTTCCACAGAAGACACTGAAAAATTGCAGGAAATAAACAGTGTTTTCCAGTGGGCAGTGGAGAACAACATGACGTTCAATGGTGGTGAATTCCAGCTGCTTACGTATGGAAAGAATGAAAATATCAGAAGGGACATTGTATACAAAACTCAGGAGTAAAAGACCTCGGAATAATTATGCCAGCTGACCTTTCCTTCAAAGAACACAATAACAGCAAGGTCACAATAGGGGGAAGGATAACAGGAAATAATGCCAATGGTGACACTTTTTAAATCACTTATGCTTCCTCATTGGGAATAATGCTCGGTGTTGACGGCCCCGTTCAGGGCAGGAGAAATAGAGTTGGAACAAATGGAGATCCTATACCGCCCGCATAGAACCAATAAAACATTTAAATTACTGAGAACGCCTAAAAATCTTAAACATGTACGCACTTTAGTGGAAGAACTAGAGAGAGAGAGAGAGAGAGAGAGAGAGAGAGAGAGAGAGAGAGAGAGAGAGAGAGAGAGAGAGAGATAATAATATTTGAGGGTTTTGTCCCATAACAACTTACTGGAGTGAGATAGATGGGAGGAAGAGCAAAATAAACCCTGTGGCAAGCAGGGTTGCAGTGGGTAAAATAAGGAAATACTACATTAATGTCCGTGGCCCCAGATTATTCAACATCTTACCAAAAGATATCACAAACACTGCTGGAACAAGTGTAGAAGTCTTCAAGAGGTAACTGTACAAGTATCTTCACCAGGTGCCAGATCAACTAGATGATGATGGATATGTGGGAAGCGAGCTTCAGCAGCAACAGCCTGATTGATCAGGCAAGCACCAGGCGAGCCTGGCCGAAGACCGGGCTTCGGGAGAGAAAAGCTCTCGAAACTCATCAAAGGTATATCAAAAGTAAAGAATAGTATGGGTGTTTAAATGACGCCATGGGTTCGGTGCTTAACTGATATAATGAATATGTGAATGATATTATGGTGTTTGAATGATATTATGGGTGTCTGAATGATATTATGGGTGTCTGAATGATATTATGGGTGTCTGAATGATATTATGGGTGTCTGAATGATATTATGGGTGTCTGAATGATATTATGGGTGTCTGAATGATATTATGGGTGTCTGAATGATATTATGGGTGTCTGAATGATATTATGGGTGTCTGAATGATATTATGGGTGTTTGAATGATATTATGGGTGTCTGAATGATATTATGGGTGTCTGAATGATATTATGGGGGTCTGAATGATATTATGGGTGTCTGAATGATATTATGGGTGTCTGAATGATATTATGGGTGTCTGAATGATATTATGGTGTCTGAATATATTATGGGTGTTTGAATGATATTATGGTGTCTGAATGATATTATGGGTGTCTGAATGATATTATGGGTGTCTGAATGATATTATGGGTGTCTGAATGATATTATGGGTGTCTGAATGATATTATGGGTGTTTGAATGATATTATGGGTGTCTGAATGATATTATGGGTGTTTGAATGATATTATGGGTGTCTGAATGATATTATGGGTGTCTGAATGATATTATGGGTGTCTGAATGATATTATGGGTGTCTGAATGATATTATGGGTGTCTGAATGATATTATGGGTGTCTGAATGATATTATGGGTGTTTGAATGATATTATGGGTGACTGAATGATATTATGGGTGTTTGAATGATATTATGGGTGTCTGAATGATATTATGGGTGTTGAATGATATTATGGGTGTCTGAATGATATTATGGGTGTCTGAATGATATTATGGGTTTGATGATATTATGGGTGTTTGATGATATTATGGGTGTTTGAATGATATTATCGGTGTTTGAATGATATTATGGGTTGAATGATATATGGTGTTGAATGATATTATGGGTGTTTGAATGATATTATGGGTGTTTGAATGATATTATGGGTGTTTGAATGATATTATGGGTGTTTGAATGATATTATGGGTGTCTGAATGATATTATCGGTGTTTGAATGATATTATGGGTGTTTGAATGATATTATGGGTGTCTGAATGATATTATGGGTGTCTGAATGATATTATGGGTGTCTGAATGATATTATGGGTTTGAATGATATTATGGTGTTTGAATGATATTATGGGTGATCTGAATGATATTATGGGTGTTTGAATGATATTATGGTGTCTGAATGATATTATGGGTGTTTGAATGATATTATGGTGTTGAATGATATTATGGGTGTCTGAATGATATTATGGGTGTTTGAATGATATTATGGGTGTTTGAATGATATTATGGTGTCTGAATGATATTATGGGTGTTGAATGATATTATGGTGTTTGAATGATATTATGGTGTTTGAATGATATTATGGGTGTCTGAATGATATTATGGGTGTTTGAATGATATTATTGGTGTTTGAATGATATTATGGGTGTCTGAATGATATTATGGGTGTTTGAATGATATTATGGGTGTTCTGAATGATATTATGGGTGTTTGAAATGGTGTGAGATATTATGGGTGTCTGAATGATATTATGGGTGTTTGAATGATATTATGGGTGTCTGAATGATATTATTGGTGTTTGATTGATATTATGGGTGAATGATATTATGGGTGTCTGAATGATATTATTGGTGTTTGAATGATATTATGGGTGTCTGAATGATATTATGGGTGTTTGAATGATATTATGGGTGTCTGAATGATATTATGGGTGTTTGAATGATATTATGGGTGTTTGATATTATCGGTGTTTGAACGATATTATCGGTGTCTGAATGATATTATCGGTGTTTGAATGATATTATCGGTGTTTGAATGATATTATGGGTGTTTGAATGATATTATGGGTGTTTGAATGATATTATGGGTGTTTGAATGATATTATGGGTGTTTGAATGATATTATGGGTGTTTGAATGATAACGAATGACTGAATGAATTAATGGGTGTTTGAATGACATATGTGTTAGACATAGGTTTAGACTGGTGTGTGAATAACTACATGGGTGTTGAGTATGATATTAGTGTGTGTTTGTATGTATATTATAGTAGTGTTGTATAGTAGTATAGTAGTAGTGTGATTAGTGATATGTAATGGTAGTTAGTAACAGCAGATGCCACCGTCTATCGGTTTTTGTAGGATTCACTTATGGCGAGATAATAGGGTTGAGGTTGAGAGTAGGGTGCGCAGGTGCTGAAAAAAATATCGCTGATGTGGAAGATTTTAACGTCAGCCAGAATGATTTAACGTCGCGAAGTGTTGACACAAATATTGGCTTTGTTAATGTGCCGTTGGAGTTTGGTGCTGCTGCTTGGTAGCGCTGTCTTCATGTTTTCTTGGGTCCTGTGCTGTCAGTGTTTATGTGTTCCTGGACGCTGTGCTGTCAGTGTTTATGTTTTCTTGGGCCTTGAGCTGTCAGTGTTTATGTGTTCCTGGATGCTGTGCTGTCAGTGTTTATGTTTTCTTGGGTCCTGTGCTGTCAGTGTTTATGTGTTCCTGGATGCTGTGCTGTCAGTGTTTATGTTTTCTTGGGCCTTGAGCTGTCAGTGTTTATGTGTTCCTGGATGCTGTGCTGTCAGTGTTTATGTTTTCTTGGGTCCTGTGCTGTCAGTGTTCATGTTTTCCTGGGCCCTGTACTGTCAGTGTTTATGTGTTCCTGGACGCTGTGCTGTCAGCGTTTATGTTTTCTTGGGCCTTGAGCTGTCAGTGTTTATGTGTTCCTTGGATGCTGTGCTGTCAGTGTTTATGTTTTCTTGGGTCCTGTGCTGTCAGTGTTCATGTTTTCCTGGGCCCTGTGCTGTCAGTGTTTATGTGTTCCTGGGGCCTGCGCTATCAGTGTTTGTGTAACCAGGGTGCTGTCAGTGTTTGTGTAACCTGGGCGCTGTCAGTATTTATGTAACTAAGGTGCTGTTAGTGTTTGCAAAACACGGACGCTGTCAGTATTTATGTAGATAAATTAGACACATGTGCAACTCTTGGGTATCTTTATTGAAGAAACGTTTCGCCACACAGTGGCTTCATCAGTCCATACAAAGGAGAATCTTGAAGAACAGGAGGAGAATGAGGTAATCAGTCCCTCAACCTTGAGTCGATGTGGTCAGTCCATCAATCTTGAATAGACCATGAGATCTTCCTCTTTACCTTCTGAAAGAACACTTTCACTTGTTACTCTCCAATTCACTGGGGAAATTATGCATAGGTAAATAAAATAGAAGTATCTGGGAGAACAAAACATTTTATTACACTAATAATGAAATGTGTATGTTTCTGTGACCTGGGGCACCTTTAGTGTTCCTGCCTCCCGGGACACTGTAAGTGTTGGTGAGTGTTCTTGAGCTCTATCAATGCTCAAGAAACTGAAGACCTAGTGAGTGTTAGAACAGAGTGAGTTGTTTTAAGTTCTGGCTCATACTGGGAGCTGTGAATCGGTTGTGCGTCTTGGAGTTTTTGATGTATTTCTGTTTCCTGGGCACTAAAAATGTTTGTGCTGCCCTGGGAGCTGTAAATGCTGTCACAATGCTAAGCGCTGGTAGTGCTAGTGTGTCCCAGGGCATTGTTTATGTTCATGTGGCCTTGAGTGCACTGACTGTTCATGTTTTCTGGGCACTGCGTGTTTGTGCTGTTCGAGGTACTGCTAGTGTTCTCGTGGTCCATGGAACTTCAGGTTTTATATCTTCACTCTCTAATTCGTTGGAAATTATATCTAGTGTAGTTGAGTAGGACTGTCATTTTATTACCTCTCCTGATAAATTCATTAAAATCTTGCTCAGAAAGTTTCTTACCGTCAGATCCAAAACTCTATCCTCTACATCTCAGCTTCTCTGTAGTGGTCCCACTTTTACCGTCGATGTATTACGAATACGGTCTCTTACAACAGTAATTTTTGCCTGTGTCATGTGAACTACGTTTTATTTGGTCATGTTTATGTGATTACAATTATATATGGATTTCTTGTTTCCATTTTCATTAGTTCTCTAGCCATGCTTGTAATTTTCAGTGCATTTATATATATCACGAATCCTGTATGGACGTCCATGAACCAGTGATATTACTGTTGTTTGGTTCACTGTACCTTGATGATGGGATACATAGCAATCAGGAGGCTGAGTGTGTTATAGAAGCAGAGTTGCAGGGAGACGAGAAGGAAGATTCTATTATTATCATGGCGGAAAGCAGATACGATAATATACCTTAAATATGATAATATACCGTAAGTATGATAATATATCTTAAATATGATAATATACCTTAAATATGATAATATAACTTAAATATGATAATATACCTTAAATAGGATAATATACTAATTGACTATAACTAAAATGATGAAATAGCAAGCTACTTGCCTAATAGTAATATAATTAAAAGATGAATAACATACCATGCCGACTACCTGAATATGATAATACACTCTAATCTGTATCAACCGTGTATTTTATCCTCTACTTGATAATATCACTAAATATGTCTTCTGGTTCTACTTTCACAGTTATTGGTATTAGAGTAAAATCATGTTCTTTGTATCTATCTTCACGTTTATTTGTTGATTTCCACTATCATGTCTTGCTAGTTCCACAGTTAGGTCATTAAGAATCTTTCGACTTTAGACTTGTATCTGTTATTGTATGTCTTGTGCGCTGATGTTGATGGTGGTGTATACTCACCTATTTGTACTCACTTATTTGGGTTGCAGAGGTCGAGTTATAGCTCCTGACCCCGGCTCTTCACTGACGTTACTAGGTTCTCTCTCTCCCTGCTCCATATGCTTTATCAAACCTCGTCTTAAAACTATGTATGGTTCCTGCCTCAACTACGTCACTTTGCAGACAATTCCACTTCCTAACAACTCTATGACTGAAGAAATACATCCTAACATCCCTGTGATCGATCCGAGTCTTCAACTTCCAATTGTAACCCCTTGTTCCTGTGTCCCATCTCTGGAATATCCTGTCTCTATCCACCCTGTAAACTCCTCGCAGTATTTTATATGTCATTATCATGTCTCCCCTAACCTTCCTGTACTCCAGTGTCGTCAGGCCGATTTCCCTTAATCTTTCTTCGTAGGACATTCTCCTTAGCTCGGTACATACACGTTTCTGGCTATTCGACTAATCTCCTTATTTTCCTGGGTCCTTTGCCTTCTGTAATTTTTCCATTCTCTAGTACACTTAGTGTTTGCCTCCCTACACCTTCGGGTAAACCAAGGGCCTCATTCTGGTCCTCCCATTATTTCTGTTGTCCTTGGGAACAAACCTTTCCTCTGCCTCCTTGCATTTTGTTGTTACATATTCCATCACTTCGTTTACTGACTTTCCTACCAATTCTCTGTCCCACTGAATCTCCTGTAGGAAGTTCCTCATACCTGTGTAGTTCCCCCTTTTATAGTTTGGCTTTTCCCATTCAACTCCTGGTACCCTCTCCACTTGTAACTCTACTATGTATTCAAAGCTCAGAACCACGTGATCACTAGCTCCAAGGGGCCTCTCGTATGTGATGTCCTCAATGTCTGAACTGCTCAGGGTGAACACGAGGTCCAGTCTTGCTGGTTCATCCTCTCCTCTCTCTCTGGTAGTGTTCCTGACGTGTTCATGCATGAGGTTTTCCTGTACCACATCCATCATCTAGGCTCTCCATGTTTCGGGACCGCCATGTGGCTCCAGGTTTTCCCAATAGATCTCCCTATGGTTGAAATTTCCCATAACCAGGAACTTTGCTCTGCCCGAGTGAGCTCTTCTTGCCGCCTCCGTCAATGTGTCCACCATCACTCTGTTGCTCTCTTCACATTCCTCTCTTGGCCTCCTGCAGTTCTGTAGTGGGTTATACATCACTGCTATGACTACCTTATGTTCCCCAGACTGAATTGAACCTACTATGTAATCCCTTTCTCCAATCTCCTTCATACCTTCCATTTCCTCAATTCCCCATTGGTTTTTCATAAGCGGTGCGACCCCTCCTTCCCATTTGTTTCTTCTATCTTTCCTCAGGATTGAATATCCCAGAGGGAAAATTGCGTCTGTTATTGTCTTGGTGAGTTTCGTTTCTGTGACTCCTATGATGTCTGAGGACTTCTCATCGATTCTTTAATGCCACTCCTCATATCTATTCGTTATTCCATCCACATTCATGTACCAAACCTTCATCTTCTTTTCTAAAACTGTGGTCCTGGGAGAATATTGGGGCTGGGGAGCAGGAGTCCTGGTGGGGGCCTTTGGGGGATTGTGGTGGGTGTGGGGTTTGTGATGAGGGGGTGAGGGCAGAGTGCCCATAGGGGTTGCTGTAGGGGTGGAGTTTGTGATGTGGGGGTTGGTGGCAGAGGGACCAGTGTGTGGAATTTGATTTGGAGTGTTCAGTTGCACTGGGGGTTGTCATAGTTGGAGTCCTTCTGCAGGTGTTTCTGGCGGATGAGTTTGCTCTTCCACCTGGGTCTGGGTTCTGCTCATTTTCATCATTGCTGATCGTTCCTTCTTTCATCTTCGTACCCTCTCTTTCAGTATCATCCTTTCCTCTTGTGGTCTGTCTCAATCGAGGTACACTCTCTGGTACTCTGGTTTGTCCCTCAGTTGTGCTTTCTCCTGCAGGTTCTTGGTTCGAGCTGATTCTGCCTTGAAGATTACTTTGACAGGCCGTTTTCTTCCACTTGCAAACCACCCAGTTCTCCGAAAATTTGTCACCTGGGTGATGTCGTCCTCGCCTTTTGCTATCATGATACTTTCAATTGCTTTTTTCTCCTAATGTTTTCTTTCATCATAGGTTTCCCCCTTGACTTCCTGGAGCCCATAGACAAAAACTGACCTCTTCCTTTTGTCCTCCTACTGTGTCTCCCTTTGCATCCCCTGAGGTGTTTCAGAGATTTGCACTGAAGCATTCCTGCCTTCGATCCCTTCCCTGGCTGAAGTCCCCATTCTCAGAGGTCTGACTTTCCTGCTCAGCTGTTCCTGGTCATTGAACTGTGATGTCGGCGATCTTCCGGCTAGACAGTGATTGAATGGATGACAGTGAAAGTGTTTTCTTCTTTCTTGGGTCACCCTACCTCAGTGGGATGGAATTTGTTAAAATATATTTATAGTAACAACTCAATGGTCCCTAAATATTATGATATGCTGCTGTCCAATGACAAGCCCATTAATAACAAAAAAATAAATATTGGATTCCTTCTCATATTGGTGTTAAAATGTGTGCCTCACCTGGCGGCATATTTCCTCTCGTGGCAACACATCACATTGTGGTACCCACACTCAGCCTGAAGACAGTGATGAAAAAACACTGCTAGCACAGCCAGAGTCAGTCTGAAGACAGTGATGTACAAATACTGCTAGCACAGCCAGAGTCAGCCTGAAGACAGTGATGTACAAACACTACTAGCACAGCCAGAGTCAGTCTGAAGACAGTGATGTACTAACACTGCTAGCACAGCCAGAGTCAGTCTGAAGACAGTGATGTACCAAGACTGCTAGCACAGCCAGAGTCAGTCTAAAGACAGTGATGTACCAACACTGCTAGCACAGCCAGAGTCAGTCTGAAGACAGTGATGTACAAACACTACTAGCACAGCCAGAGTCAGTCTGAAGACAGTGATGTACTAACACTGCTAGCACAGCCAGAGTCATCTGAAGACAGTGATGTACCAAGACTGCTAGCACAGCCAGAGTCAGTCTAAAGACAGTGATGTACCAACACTGCTAGCACAGCCAGAGTCAGTCTGAAGACAGTGATGTACAAACACTGCTAGCACAGCCAGAGTCAGCCTGAAGACGGTGATGTACAAACACTGCTAGCACAGCCAGAGTCAGTCTGAAGACAGTGATGTACACACACTACTAGCACAGCCAGAGTCAGCCTGAAGACAGTGATTTACAAACACTGCTAGAACAGCCAGAGTCAGCCTGAAGACAGTGATGTACAAACACTGCTAGCACAGCCAGAGTCAGCCTGAAGACAGTGATGCACACACACTACTAGAACAGCCAGAGTCAGTCTGAAGACAGTGATGTATAAACACTGCTAGCACAGCCAGAGTCAGTCTGACGACAGTGTTGTACAAACACTGCTAGCACAGCCAGAGTCAGTCTGAAGACAGTGATGTTTGAACACTGCTAGCACAGCCAGAGTCACACTCACATTAACCATTTCATCTGGCAGAGACTGTCACCCGTTCATTCCATCTACCAGAAGCAGGTACCAGCTAATCCATCTACCAAAGTAAGACTGACACCAGCTAAACTATCTACCAAACTGAGACGGAACTGACGTCAATCAATTGATCTATCAGGTATCACTGACATCAGTCAAACCACCCACGAGAGTGAGACTAACGTCAGTCAGTACATCTACCAGAGCAGGACTGACACAGGTTAATCCTTCTAGCAGGTGAAATTGTCCACAGTCATGCTAACATGAAGGAAGAGCCACATGTAAGTACAGTCATGTTAACATGAAGGAAGATCCACATGTAAGTACAGTCATGTTAACATGAAGGAAGATCCACATGTAAGTACAGTCATGTTAACATGAAGGAAGATCCACATGTAAGTACAGTCATGTTAACATGAAGGAAGATCCACATGTAAGTACAGTCATGTTAACATGAAGGAAGATCCACATGTAAGTACAGTCATGTTAACATGAAGGAAGATCCACATGTAAGTACAGTCATGTTAACATGAAGGAAGATCCACATGTAAGTACAGTCATGTTAACATGAAGGAAGACCTTACTTCATACAACATAATAAGCTGACTCTTAAATGTTACTCGTTATTTACATTCATCTGGGAGTGGTAAATTCGCAAGGGTCATACAGATTCTGTTGAAATGGGAGCATTAGGTTCAATCCAAGGAACGGGAAACTAGGTCATATTTCTTGGATCAACAGCCCAGCCACTGACTGGCGCTACGGAACTTCTCTTGAGGGGGTTAGTTGTGACCATGATGTTATAATTAGGTTTCTTCGGGTCATTTGAGAACAATTGTAAGCTTTCAAAAACGAAATTAACAGTATTCAGGATGGAACAATTCACAACTAACTCACAATATCCTGGATGAAATAATTCATAACTAACCCACAATACCCTGTATGAAACAATTCATAACTAACCCACAATACCCTGTATGAAACAATTCATAACTAACCCACAATACCCTGTAAGAAACAATTCATAACTAACCCACAATACCCTGTATGAAACAATTCATAACTAACCCACAATACCCTGTATGAAACAATTCATAACTAACCCACAATATCCTGTATGAAACAATTCATAACTAACCCACAATACCCTGTATGAAACAATTCATAACTAACCCACAATACCCTGCATGAAACAAGTCATAACTAACCCACAATACCCTGTATGAAACAATTCATAACTAACCCACAATACCCTGTAAGAAACAATTCATAACTAACCCACAATACCCTGTATGAAACAATTCATAACTAACCCACAATACCCTGTATGAAACAATTCATAACTAACCCACAATACCCTGTATGAAACAATTCATAACTAACCCACAATACCCTGTATGAAACAATTCAAAACTAACCCACAATACCCTGTATGAAACAATTCATAACTAACCCACAATATCCTGTATGAAACAATTCATAACTAACCCACAATACCCTGCATGAAACAATTCATAACTAACCCACAATATCCTGTATGAAAAAATTCATAACTAACCCACAATACCCTGTATGAAACAATTCATAACTAACCCACAATATCCTGTATGAAACAATTCATAACTAACCCACAATACCCTGTACGAAACAATTCATAACTAACCCACAATACCCTGTATGAAACAATTCATAGCTAACCCGCAGTACCCTGTATGAAACAATTCATAACTAACCCACAATATCCTGTATGAAACAATTCATAACTAACCCACAATATCCTGTATGAAACAATTCATAACTAACCCACAATATCCTGTATGAAACAATTCATAACTAACCCACAATACCCTGTATGAAACAATTCATAACTAACCCACAATACCCTGTATGAAACAATTCATAACTAACCCACAATATCCTGTATGAAACAATTCATAACTAACCCAAAATACCCTGTACGAAACAATTCATAACTAACCCACAATACCCTGTATGAAACAATTCATAGCTAACCCGCAATACCCTGTATGAAACAATTCATAACTAACCCACAATACCTGTATGAAACAATTCATAACTAACCCACAACATCCTGTATGAAACAATTCATAACTAACCCACAATATCCTGTATGAAACAATTCATAACTAACCCACAATACCCTGTATGAAACAATTTATAACTAACCCACAATACCCTGTATGAAACAATTCATAACTAACCCACAATATCCTGTATGAAACAGTTCATAACTAACCCACAATACCTGTATGAAACAATTCATAACTAACCCACAATACCCTGTATGAAACAATTCATAACTAACCCACAATATCCTGTATGAAACAATTCATAACTAACCCACAATACCCTGTATGAAATAATTCATAACTAACCCACAATATCCTGTATGAAACAATTCATAACTAACCCACAATATCCTGTATGAAACAATTCATAACTAACCCAAAATACCCTGTATGAAACAATTCATAACTAACCCACAATACCCTGTATGAAACAATTCATAACTAACCCACAATACCCTGCATGAAACAATTCATAACTAACCCACAATACTCTGTATGAAACAATTCATAACTAACCCACAATACCCTGTATGAAACAATTCTTAACTAACCCACAATACCCTGTATGAAACAATTTATAACTAACCCACAATACCCTGTATGAAACAATTCATAACTAACCCACAATACCCTGTATGAAACAATTCATAACTAACCCACAATACCCTGTATGAAACAATTCATAACTAACCCACAATACCCTGCATGAAACAATTCATAACTAACCCACAATACCCTGTATGAAACAATTCATAACTAACCCACAATACCCTGTATGAAACAATTCATAACTAACCCACAATACCCTGTATGAAACAATTCATAACTAACCCACAATACCCTGCATGAAACAATTCATAACTAACCCACAATACCCTGTATGAAACAATTCATAACTAGCTGTGAGGAGAGATGAGTCTTTAGTCTCAACTCTCTACAAATTGTGTCATTATGAACTTAAAAGAAAGAGTCAAGAATTTAGAGGTAATCTTACCCCAAACAATAGTTTTTTTAAACATTTAAATATTTCATATATGCAAAGATATTGCCAAAAAAAATCTATCAATATTTTTCACCCTCGCTTATCGTCAATCCTTCTTTAATAGCCTTAGGAAATTGTTAGCCTCAGCTCGCACACTGAGACTCGGGGTTCGAACTCCGGTATGGATGGAAGCATTAGGACGTCTTTCCTTACGGCACCTTCCGTCCATGTTCACCTATCAGTAAAATAGGTACCTGGGTGTTAGTTGACTGGTGTAGGTCGAATCCTGGGGACAAAATTTACCTAATTTGCCCCTTGTTATGCTCTGCATAACAATGGGCTTTCTATACAGTAGTACTAGTGTTACAGATGTCGGGTAGGACTGTATATCTTGTGCACGTACTTGTAGAAATGAAGATTATTATTATTATTATTATTATTATTATTATTATTATTATTATTATTATTATTATTATTATTATTTTTTATTATTAATTTTTATTATTATTATTTTTTTAGATTAAATTTCCTTCACGTATAACTATCAAAACAACAGAAGACCAGAAAAGACCTACTGGCCCATGAGAGGCAGGTCTTAAAAACCCAGCTGTAAGTATGTGAAGAATTACGCTCACCCCAGTAATACCAAAGTCAACGAGAATGTTTCATACCCTATATGTTCGTTCAGGTGACTCGGATGTTAATCTGGGGTTTTATATCGAGAAAACAGTTTCATGGCCCCAATCTCTGGGTTACGTGTGATAACTAAAACACATAAGCAACACTAAGAATCTTTCTAAATGAAACTTCGTCTGCGCAGGAGACTTCATCAGTCGAGTGGTGAAGACGAGGTAGAGAGGTGGATTGATTTTATTAGTCTACCACCCTAGGTGCAAGTTGATCAGTCTATTAGCCTAAAGGAGAAGCAGATGACCAGAGACATATACACGAAGGTGAAAGGTAGTTGCTTGCAGATGACCACAAGTAAACTGGGCCCACACGTGGAGGCAGGTTATGCTAAACATATGTTAGCAAAAGAGTTGCTGAAGACATTCTTTACACCGAGTTACCTTCGTATTGCTGTGCCATACAAGTTTGACATTATAAACGGTATACAATGCCATAAGTTGATAAGTAAGACACTATGCAATACCAAGAATGCTCAATTATAACCCACATGGAGACAGAAATATCAGCAGGGGGTAGAAATATACAGATCAATTAATCGTATGAGTTTCTGTCTCCATATGGGTTATTAATGAACACTGACAAGTGTTCATTACACTTTCTTTAGTTAGTCACCAGGACTCTTTATTAATGGAAAGTTTGGTCTGGATCGTCTGCACTTCGAACACAAAGATTCAAAATTACACTATCAGAAGAAAGGCAGTCAACCATTTGTTTGTGGCGTGGGACCCAGACGGTAGGGTTATCGTCATGGTATCATGCCAGAAGACCGAATCGTGACTGGATATTTTTTGAGACTTTGTGTGGAAGGTTATTCCATATGTATACCAAAGTGTATGTTGTATGAAAAGCCAATTTGTGTTTGCATACTTTTCTAGAAACAAGGGAGAGATTATGTGCATGCCTCTTATTTTATATAAATACATCATATCTAGTGTCAACAAGCTTCCAACAAACAGAGTTGCAAGAAACAGGTTCAGTATTGATCACTACTGTTGCCTTCTCAATTGTTGCAAATTACAGGGAAAAGGCAGGCCGTCCAAGCACACAGCTCCAGAGCTACGTTCACCACAATCCTAACATTAATATCCAGCAGTGTGCCGAGAATAGATTCAGTAGACTCAAGCTAAATCCAGGATGACTCTTAAACCTTGTGGCTAAGTCCTCTTAATTCCCGAGTCATATTCCATTCTAGCCAGGGGGCTAGATGTAGCTTCGTTCAGAGGCAATATCTAGTTAGTTTAGCCCCAGCCCTTATTTTTACAGTCTATATAATGTGAGTGTCAACAGCGGCGGTGGTGAGGATAATCAATCAGTCCCACACACTCCCAGCACCACACTCATCGCCTCACACGAAATTACTTTGCCGCATCCATAGACTAAATACAAATTTCGTTTATGAAAGAGAACATTAAAAATTATTGTCAAAGTAATTAATATTATAATTATAATTCAGTGTAATTGTTATGGCCTGATTAAAAGAGTATTTTTTGTTTCTGAATATTTTGAATGCCTCCTTCTCTTCTATTTTTGTAACTTCAATATTTCAATATGCTTAAAATTCACATTAATTTTTTAAAAAATTGTCTGAACGAACAAGTTTTACCGGAATCTCTGTTACCAGATAGACTCCTTGACTCATGTCAAGGAGTCTGTGTGGTGTAATTTATCATGTGTAGGAGCCGGCACCTCATAGGCGTCATCCCCCCTTCCCTACATTTCCCTAAATTAGAGGTGTAACAGGTCTACGGAATCACGAAATTCCCCACACGAGCCCCACGGCGTCCCGGAGCTATCAAAGGTTCCGTCAGGGTCGCCGGGTGACTCACAAGGTCTAACTCTCAGGGTAGGTAGCCCTGGACAATTGGTGTTGGTCACACATCGACGTTTCTCCCGTGGCGTACAGTAGTGGGGATGCCGCCAGCCAGCCAGCCAGCCAGAAGGGCTGGCTGGCTGGCTGGCTCCACACTACCACTCTCTGAAAACTTACTCTACTTCTGTTGTTGCCTTTGCAACATTGCACAGCTCCTGATGATGCACTGAGAAGTGTGAAAGTAACTGAGCTAAAGATTTCCACTTCCCGTGGCTTGTATGCATATATATATATATAATATATATATATAATATATATATATATATATATATAATATATATATATATATAATATATATATATATATATATATATATATATATATATATATATATATATATATCCCAAAACAACCACTCTGAAAGAATAGAGAAATTCCAAGCGCTTTCGTGACTACTCACATTATCAAGGAACCATAGTTCCTTGATAATGTGAGTAGTCACGAAAGCGCTTGGAATTTCTCTATTCTTTCAGAGTGGTTGTTTGCATATTTGAAATCACCTGTTCACTGTGATCTTATTGCATATATATATAAATATATATATATATATATATATATATATATATATATATATATATATATATATATATATATATATATATACATACATACAACATCATACATACATACATACATACATACATACATACATACATACATACATACATACATACATATACCAGTAGAGGGTACAGAGCGGTCCTAGGGTGAAAAAAATTGGTTGGTGTGTGTTTGGGTAAACCGAAGAAAAGGTGAGGTTAGGTGATTGTTATGTCTGGTTTAGGGAGAAGTGGTCTAGCTAATACTTAGAAGATTGTGAAGGATCAAGAGTTTTGAGAAAGTGTATTAATCATGGCTCTTAATTTTGAGTGTAAACATGAGATGCTGCGATGGTCGCTCTTTTTATGATGTCTTGCCTCTGGCAAATTCGTAAGATGGTTCTTGGTGTTTCCCTGTAAAACGCAAGCTCTGCTAGCGTTGATTCTCTGGCATATGCAAATATGTTCTATGACCCTTGTATTTGTGTCTCGGGATATTTCTCCTTTTTAAACTCTGTTGCAACCTTCACACTGCAATCTGTATGGTCCTGTATATCGGCATCTATGTTGGTGATCTTAATGACAGGAAGGACAGTGCATCCATCTACTGGGTGTCGTGCTGGAACTAGACTTACACAGTGTTTTCTTGTTTTTTCCCCTTGCAATCGATGATGACATACTGTGTGTAGCGAAGTTCTGTGAAAACTTGACTGGTGTAATTACTCTCTTCCTCGAGAGAAGCGGCAGTGGAAAAAGTCTTATTATGTTCTGTCTTTCTGAGCTCGACTGTTTCCTCACCCTTCTCTGTCCTGACCTGACCTAACCTCGGCTGTCTCCTCATATTCCTCTGTCCTGACCTGACCTAACCTCGGCTGTCTCCTCATATTCCTCTGACCTGGCCTGGCCTAGCCTCGGCTGTCTGCTCATATTCCTCTGCCCTGACCTGACCTAACCTCGGCTGTCTCCTCATATTCCTCTGCCCTGGCTTGGCCTAGCCTCGACTGTCTCCTCATATTCCTCTGACCTGGCTTGACCTAGCCTCGGCTGTCTGCTCATATTCCTCTGCCCTGACCGCCAAACCCGGCTGTCCCCTCATTTTTCTCTGCCCGGGGCCGGGCCTAGCCTCGATGTCTCCCATATTCCTCTGACCTGCCTGGCCTAGCCTCGGCTGCTTTTATATTCCCCTCTGACCTGCCGGGCCTAGCCCGGCGTCTCCAATTTTCCTTTGCCTGCCCTGACCAAACCTCGGCTGTCCCCTCAATTCCTTGCCCTGCCCTGACCTAGCCTCGCTTCGCCCTATTCCTCTGACCTGACCTGGCCCTAGCTTCGTCCGTCTTTCAATTCCCCCCTGCCCGCCCTAAGCCTCGCTGTCTCTCTATTCCTTTGACCGGGCCGGCCTAGCCTCGACTGCCCCTCATATTCCTGCCCTGCCTGGCCTAGCCTCGCTCCCCTCATCTCCCTCTGCCCTGACCTGACCTACCCTCGCGTCTCCTATATTCCTCTGCCTGACCCTGACCTAGCCTCGGGCCTCCTCTATTCCTCGACCGGGCCTGCCACCTCGACCCTGTTCATACCCTTTTACCTGCCTGCCTACCCTGGGCTGTTCCTCATTTCCCTTGACCTGCCTGCCTAGCCCGACTGTCTCATTTTCCCCTTGCCTGCCTGGCCTACCTCCCCCGTCTCTTTATATTTCTGACCTGACCTACCTGACCCCAGCCTCGCTGCCCTGCTCATATTCCTCTGACCTACCTGACCTAGCCTCGACTTTCTCAAATCCTTTGCCCTGCCGGCCTACCTCGCCGTCTCCATATTCCTCTGACTGCCCCCCACCTACCACCTGGGTTTTCCTTCAAAACTCACCTATGACCTTGCCTCAACTGTTCCCAATTCCTCAACCTGGCCGGGTACCCACCCCTCAACCAGCCGGCCCCCCCGATGTCTCCCCAACCCAGCCCCGGGCCCCCCACCCACCCCCCCCCCCCAAAAACCTCGCCCCGGGGCCCCAAGCCCGGGCCCCCCTTTTCCCACTCCCTCCTACCTCCTTCTCCTCAAAACCTTCCCCCCGCCGACCTGCCCCCGCGCCCCAACCCACCCCCGCCACCCGAGCCTCAACCCGACCGGTGGTCGCCCGGGTCCCAAACCCCGGACCGACCTGAACCGCCGCTTCCAACCCGCCTGGGGGCCCCACCTCTCCGTCCTTCAACCTTGGCCGGCGGCCAGCCCGACGCCCCTAAAACCCGAAAGCTGCTCACTGGCACTTTTCACTGTCGATTTCTCACGTCGACTTTCTCATGTCGACTTTCCACGCGACTTTCTCACTGTGACTTCTCACTGTCGATTTCATATTCAAACAGAACGCCCAAAAACATTTCTTTCCCTTTCCCTAGTTTTAAAAAGGTTCGAAATATTCGTCTTATCCTCATTTTACCCCAAAAGACAAAATAAACGTAATTTCCGTTTTTTTTTCGGTCATGAATTAGCTGATTATTACTTCCATTAAAATTCCTATACTTATAAAATTTCCTTTTTGTATAAAGTTTTTATGTCAGGTTTCTTTTTTAATGCTCCACTTTATAATTTCCCTGTTGTGTATTCTTCTTGAATTAGCTAAATCCTGAAGTCGAAGTAGAAAATTCGACTTGCAACAGACGGACCTAGACTCGAGTCCGGGCAAATAAAGCTTTTAGATTCCCCTTCCCCTGTTCACCCAGCATTAAAAAACTGGTGAAAGAGGTAATCATACAAAGGGGGAGCATAATTTTGACAAAGTCAGCTTTTTATGGGAATGAACTTGGAACAGCTCTTAGCCTATCAAGTGAACCTGTTGAAAATTTCCCAAAACCAAACTTGTAAAATGGGTAAAACCGCAAATGTAAAGTAAAAGGACACAAATGCAACTAATTTACATTTTATGTGGCAAATTTCGCTCTAGGAGTTTTTCAAGCCGATAAAGCTCCTGGAGAGCGAACGTTGCCATAATAAAATGTCAACATTAGTTGCACTTGTGTCCTTTAACTTTACAAACCAAACTTTTCTGTAAAAAGAAACCAGTCGTTTTAGCCAAAATGAAGCAGCGATATAATCTTTAAAATATTTTTAGCGACAATATTTTAAGAATTTAATCAAGGAGAAAATGTTTATTCGTTATTTCAGTGAATTATTATGAAGTTGGGGTTTAAGTTAAAAAGGAAAAATTTTTTAAACAGCAATAACATGGGGGAAAATGTGTACCTGATTACACACTTACTTAGGTATTGTTAAGGTGGGAAGGTTGCACCCGGGAAAGTGTGTCTGGACGCCTGATGGTGTGTTCCTTGGGACTTTTCATCTGGAGGGGGAAAAAAGGATGCGAGGGCAAGGTACGTACCGGGGATTTCTTTTAAAGGGGTTTAAGGGTATTCCCGGCAGGTGCATGTACCGGGTACGGTTAGTTTCCGGGTCGAAAATGTAAGTTTTCAAATGTTTAAAATTTTTTTTGACACTTACCAGGGGTTTTTCCAACACAGTTACCTGAACACGTGCTAAGGGTGCCCCCCGGGAGGTGTTTTGTTATGTACAGGGCAATGCTTAAACATTAAAGGTATTTGGGGAAAAGTTAAGGGGGAACGTGGCACGGTTTTGTACGACAAATATTAAAGGGGGACCTGAGCACGTGTCGCAAGTCCCGGGAGGTTACCACCGGGCACCTGTAAAGGGGTACGGGGCACGCCTTATGGGTCTGAACATATGTTGAAGGCAAACCTGGGTATGTGTTATTAACCTGGGCACGTGTTATTAATCTGGGTACGCGTTAAGGGTTACCTAATTAAATGTTTTGTACCTGGACATGTGTTATAAACTTGTGTACGTGTTGTGGTATTCCCGGGCAAATGTGTAATTCGACATCTCTTATGAACCTGGGCAAATGTAGCTGTGTAAAGAGTTACCAGGGCACATGTAGCTGTGTTAAGGGTTACCTGGGCACATGTTGTATACATGGGCACGCGATATGACCTTTGACATTTGTTAAAATGTTATGAGTGCTTCTGAACACATGGTATGTACCTGGACACATGGTATGTATCTGGACACTTGGCATGTACCTGGACACATGGTATGTACCTAGACACATGGTATGTATACCTGGAGAGGGTTTCAGGGATCAACGCCCCCGAGGCCCGGCCTGTGACCAGGCCTCGTGGTGGATCAGGGTCTGATCAACCAGGCTGTTACTGTTGGCCCAACGCAAACTGACGTACGAACCACAGCCCAGTTGGTCAGGTCCTGACTTTAGGTGCCTGTCAAGTACCCTGTTGAAGACAGCCAGGGATCGATTGGAAATCCCCCTTATGTATGATAGGAGGCAGCTGAACAGTCTTAGGCCCCTGACACTTATTGTGTTGTCTCTTAGTGTACTCGTGGCACTCCTACTTTTCATTGGGAGAATGATGCATCTCCTGCCGAATGTATTGCTTTCATAGGGAGTGGTTTTCGTGTGCAAGTTTGGTACTAATCCCTCAAGGATTTTCCAAGTGTATATTATCATGTATCTTTCTCGCCTGCCTTCCAGGGACCTCAGCCATTCCTAATAATTTAGGCGCTTTATCGTACTTATAGGTGCCGTGAAAGTTCTCTGTACATTCTCCAGGTCTGCAATTTCGTCTGCATTGAAAGGGGGCCGTTAGTATACAGCAGTATTCCAGCCTAGAAAGAACAAACGATTTGAGAGGAATCATCATGGGCTTGGTATCCCTAGTTTTGAAGGTTCTCATTATCCATCCTATCAGTTTCCTAGCAGATGAAGTGGATACATTGTTGTGGTCTTCGAGGGTGAGATCCACTGACATTATCACTCCCAGGTCACGTAGTATGCACCTGGACACATAGTATGTACCTGGACACATAGCATGTACCTGGACACATTGTATGTACCTGGACACACTTCTATGTACTTGGACACATAGTATGTACCTGGACACATAATATGTACCTGGACACATAATATGTACCTGGACACACTGTATGTACCTGGACACACTTCTATGTACTTGGACACATAGTATGTACCTGTACACACTGTATGTATCTGGACACATAGTATGCATCCGGGCACACTGCATGTACCTGGACACACTGTATGTACCTGGATACAATGTATGTACGTGGACACATAGTATGTACCTGGACTAGTATTATTAAAATAATATTTGTCCGATCACTTGTGACACTACTAACAATGGTGACAATGGTAACATCATTAGCACTGGTGACACTGGTAACACCAGTAACACTGGAGTCTGGTGATACCGCTAACACTGGTGACACTGGTAACATTGGTGATACTGGTAACACTGGTAACACCATTGACACTAGTAACACTGGTGACAATGTTAACACTGGTGACAATGTTAACACTGGTGACAGTGTTAACACCGGTAACTCGGGTATTACTGAATCATCACAGGTTCATTTTTTTGTTTAATTATTGAAGCAAAAACTGTAAGTTCAGTGATAATATATTAAAGACAAATACTATATTTATAGGTATAATTTGTTGCTGTGTCTAGAACAAAGTCACAACACCGTGACTGCAACAATACACAAATAACACGCACATAGAAGAGAGGAGCTTACCACGACGTTTCGGTCCGACTTGGACCATTTACAAAGTCATACAATGGTCCAAGTCGGACCGAAACGTCGTCGTAACCCTTCTGTCTCCTATGTGCGAGTTGTTTGTGTCTTACTGTGTACTTGTAAGAATATATTTATGTTATATTTCAATAATATGGCATAATTTAATTTGAGTTACTTATTCAGAATTAATCAGTAATGCTGAGTGTAAGATCTGCTCATATGTTATACCAATGCTGTGTGTAAGATCTGCTCATATGTTATACCAATGCTGAGTGTAAGATCTACTCATATGTTATACCAATGCTGAGTGTAATATCTACTCATATGTTATACCAATGCTGAGTGTAAGATCTGCTCATATGTTATACCAATGCTGAGTGTAAGATCTACTCATATGTTATACCAATGCTGTGTGTAAGATCTACTCATATGTTATACCAATGCTGTGTGTAAGATCTGCTCATATGTTATACCAATGCTGAGTGTAAGATCTACTCATATGTTATACCAATGCTGTGTGTAAGATCTACTCATATGTTATAACCAATGCTGTGTGTAAAATCTGCTCATATGTTTATACCAATGCTGTGTGTAAGATCTGCTCATATGTTATACCAATGCTGTGTGGTAAGATCTACTCATATGTTATAACCAATGCTGAGTGTAAGATCTGCTCATAGTTATACCAATGCTGTGTGTAAGATCTACTCATATGTTATACCAATGCTGAGTGTAAGATCTGCTCATATGTTATACCAATGCTGAGTGTAAGATCTACTCTATTTATACCAATGCTGAGTGTAAGATCTGCTCATATGTTATACCAATGCTGTGTGTAAGATCTACTCATATGTTATACCAATGCTGAGTGTAAGATCTGCTCATATGTTATACCAATGCTGTGTGTAAGATCTGCTCATATGTTATACCAATGCTGAGTGTAAGATCTACTCATATGTTATACCAATGCTGAGTGTAAGATCTGCTCATATGTTATACCAATGCTGTGTGTAAGATCTACTCATATGTTATACCAATGCTGAGTGTAAGACCTACTCATATGTTATACCAATGCTGAGTGTAAGATCTGCTCATATGTTATACCAATGCTGTGTGTAAGATCTACTCATATGTTATACCAATGCTGAGTGTAAGATCTGCTCATATGTTATACCAATGCTGTGTGTAAGATCTGCTCATATGTTATACCAATGCTGAGTGTAAGATCTACTCATATGTTATACCAATGCTGAGTGTAAGATCTACTCATATGTTATACCAATGCTGAGTGTAAGATCGTTCATAGTTATACCAATGCTGAGTGTAAGGATCTGCTCATATGTTATACCAATGCAGTGTGTAAGATCTGCTCATATGTTATACCAATGCTGTGTGTAAGATCTGCTCATATGTTATACCAATGCTGTGTGTAAGATCTACTCATATGTTATACCAATGCTGTGTGTAAGATCTACTCATATGTTATACCAATGCTGTGTGTAAGATCTGCTCATGTGTTATACCAATGCTGTGTGTAAGATCTGCTCATATGTTATACCAATGCTGAGTGTAAGATCTGCTCATATGTTATACCAATGCTGAGTGTAAGATCTGCTCATATGTTATACCAATGCTGAGTGTAAGATCTACTCATATGTTATACCAATGCTGAGTGTAAGATCTGCTCATATGTTATACCAATGCTGAGTGTAAGAACTACTCATATGTTATACCAATGCTGAGTGTAAGATCTACTCATATGTTATACCAATGCTGAGTGTAAGATCTACTCATATGTTATACCAATGCTGAGTGTAAGATCTACTCATATGTTATACCAATGCTGTGTGTAAGATCTGCTCATATGTTATACCAATGCTGAGTGTAAGATCTGCTCATATGGTATACCAATGCTGTGAAGTAAGATCTACTCATTTTTATACCAATGCTGAGTGTAAGATCGCTCATATGTTATACCAATGCTGTGTGTAAGATCTGCTCATATGTTATACCAATGCTGTGTGTAAGATCTACTCATATGTTATACCAATGCTGAGCGTAAGATCTACTCATATGTTATACCAATGCTGAGTGTAAGATCTACTCATATGTTATAACCAATGCTGTGTGTAAGATCTACTCATATGTTATACCAATGCTGAGTGTAAGATCTACTCATATGTTATAACCAGTGCTGAGTGTAAGATCTACTCATATGTTATTACCAATGCTGAGTGTAAGATCTACTCATATGTTATACCAATGCTGAGTGTAAGATCTACTCATATGTTATACCAATGCTGAGTGTAAGATCTACTCATATGTTTATACCAATGCTGATGTAAGATCTACTCATATGTTATACCAATGCTGTGTGTAAGATCTACTCATATGTTATACCAATGCTGAGTGTAAGATCTAGTCATATGTTATACCAATGCTGAGTGTAAGATCTGCTCATATGTTATACCAATGCTGTGTGTAAGATCTACTCATATGTTATACCAATGCTGATTGTGCAAGATCTGCTCATATGTTATACCAATGCTGTGTGTAAGATCTGCTCATATGTTATACCAATGCTGAGTGTAAGATCTACTCATATATTATACCAATGCTGAGTGTAAGATCTACTCATATGTTATACCAATGCTGAGTGTAAGATCTACTCATATGTTATACCAATGCTGTGTGTAAGATCTACTCATATGTTATACCAATGCTGAGTGTAAGATCTACTCATATGTTATACCAATGCTGAGTGTAAGATCTACTCATATGTTATACCAATGCTGAGTGTAAGATCTACTCATATGTTATACCAATGCTGAGTGTAAGATCTACTCATATTTATTACCAATGCTGAGTGTAAGATCTACTCATATGTTATACCAATGCTGAGTGTAAGATCTACTCATATGTTATACCAATGCTGAGTGTAAGATCTACTCATATGTTATACCAATGCTGAGTGTAAGATTCTACTCATATGTTATACCATGCTGTGTGTAAGATCTACTCATATGTTATACCAATGCTGAGTGTAAGATCTACTCATATGTTATACCAATGCTGAGTGTAAGATCTGCTCATATGTTATACCAATGCTGAGTGTAAGATCTGCTCATATGTTATACCAATGCTGTGTGTAAGATCTACTCATATGTTATACCAATGCTGAGTGTAAGATCTGCTCATATGTTATACCAATGCTGTGTGTAAGATCTGCTCATATGTTATACCAATGCTGAGTGTAAGATCTACTCATATGTTATACCAATGCTGAGTGTAAGATCTACTCATATGTTATACCAATGCTGAGTGTAAGATCTACTCATATGTTATACCAATGCTGTGTGTAAGATCTACTCATATGTTATACCAATGCTGAGTGTAAGATCTACTCATATGTTATACCAATGCTGAGTGTAAGATCTGCTCATATTTATACCAATGCTGAGTGTAAGATCTGCTCATATGTTATACCAATGCTGTGTGTAAGATCTACTCATATGTTATACCAATGCTGAGTGTAAGATCTACTCATATGTTATACCAATGCTGTGTGTAAGATCTACTCATATGTTATACCAATGCTGTGTGTAAGATCTACTCATATTTTAAATACCAATGCTGAGTGTAAGATCTACTCATATGTTATACCAATGCTGAGTGTAAGATCTGCTCATATGTTATACCAATGCTGTGTGTAAGATCTGCTCATATGTTATACCAATGCTGTGTGTAAGATCTACTCATATGTTATACCAATGCTGTGTGTAAGATCTGCTCATATGTTATACCAATGCTGTGTGTAAGATCTACTCATATGTTATACCAATGCTGAGTGTAAGATCTGCTCATATGTTATACCAATGCTGAGTGTAAGATCTACTCATATGTTATACCAATGCTGAGTGTAAGATCTACTCATATGTTATACCAATGCTGAGTGTAAGATCTGTTCATATGTTATACCAATGCTGAGTGTAAGATCTGCTCATATGTTATACCAATGCAGTGTGTAAGATCTGCTCATATGTTATACCAATGCTGTGTGTAAGATCTGCTCATATGTATATACCAATGCTGTTGTGTAAGATCACTCATATGTTATACCACATGCTGTGTGTAAGATCTACTCATATGTTATACCAATGCTGTGTGTAAGATCTGCTCATATGTTATACCAATGCTGTGTGTAAGATCTGCTCATATGTTATACCAATGCTGAGTGTAAGATCTGCTCATATGTTATACCAATGCTGAGTGTAAGATCTGCTCATATGTTATACCAATGCTGAGTGTAAGATCTACTCATATGTTATACCAATGCTGAGTGTAAGATCTGCTCATATGTTATACCAATGCTGAGTGTAAGAATCTACTCATATGTATACAATGCTGAGTGTAAGAACTACTCATATGTATACCAATGCTGAGTGTAAGATCTACTCATATGTTATACCAATGCTGAGTGTAAGATCTACTCATATGTTATACCAATGCTGTGTGTAAGATCTGCTCATATGTTATACCAATGCTGAGTGTAAGATCTGCTCATATGGTATACCAATGCTGTGAGTAAGATCTACTCATATGTTATACCAATGCTGAGTGTAAGATCTGCTCATATGTTATACCAATGCTGTGTGTAAGATCTGCTCATATGTTATACCAATGCTGTGTGTAAGATCTACTCATATGTTATACCAATGCTGAGCGTAAGATCTACTCATATGTTATACCAATGCTGAGTGTAAGATCTACTCATATGTTATACCAATGCTGTGTGTAAGATCTACTCATATGTTATCCAATGCTGAGTGTAAGATCTACTCATATGTTATAACCAATGCTGAGTGTAAGATCTACTCATATGTTATACCAATGCTGAGTGTAAGATCTACTCATATGTTATACCAATGCTGTGTTTTAAGATCTACTCATATGTTATACCAATGCTGAGTGTAAGATCTACTCATATGTTATACCAATGCTGTGTGTAAGATCTACTCATATGTATACCAATGCTGAGTGTAAGATCTACTCATATGTTATACCAATGCTGAGTGTAAGATCTACTCATATGTTATACCAATGCTGTGTGTAAGATCTACTCATATGTTATACCAATGCTGAGTGTAAGATCTACTCATATGTTATACCAATGCTGTGTGTAAGATCTACTCATATGTTATACCAATGCTGAGTGTAAGATCTACTCATATGTTATAACCAATGCTGAGTGTAAGATCTACTCATATGTTATACCAATGCTGTGTGTAAGATCTGCTCATATGTTATACCAATGCTGTGTGTAAGATCTACTCATATGATTATACCAATGCTGAGTGTAAGATCTACTCATATGTTATACCATGCTGTGTGTAAGATCTACTCATATGTTATACCAATGCTGTGTGTAAGATCTGCTCATATGTTATACCAATGCTGTGTGTAAGATCTGCTCATATGTTATACCAATGCTGTGTGTAAGATCTACTCATATGTTATACCAATGCTGAGTGTAAGATCTACTCATATGTTATACCAATGCTGTGTGTAAGATCTACTCATATGTTATACCAATGCTGAGTGTAAGATCTGGTCATATGTTATACCAATGCTGAGTGTAAGATCTACTCATATGTTATACCAATGCTGTGTGTAAGATCTGCTCATATATTATACCAATGCTGTGTGTAAGATCTACTCATATGTTATACCAATGCTGAGTGTAAGATCTACTCATATGTTATACCAATGCTGAGTGTAAGATCTGGTCATATGTTATACCAATGCTGAGTGTAAGATCTGCTCATATGTTATACCAATGCTGTGTGTAAGATCTACTCATATGTTATACCAATGCTGAGTGGAAGATCTACTCATATGTTATACAAATGAAATATGTTTCATTAACTTACTCATTACCTATGGTGTATTTTCCAACTAATTATACATTTAATAACAAAACTGTTGATGGAGTTGCCACACACTCACAGAAATGTAATTGTTAATTAGGTGAGTAATTTGCATTGGTCGTGTGATGAATATATGAGAGGGAATTTGCATTAAATATTTTTTCTAAATGAAGAAATAAATTGGATATTTTTATTATATATCTTTAACACCTGCCAAGGAATAACTTTAATAACTTCACTAGTACCTGGTTATATAGCACCTGCCCAGGAACACCTTTAATAACTTCACTAGTACCTGGTTATATAGCACCTGCCCAGGAACACCTTTAATAACTTCACTAGTACCTGGTTATATAGCACCTGCCCAGGAACACCTTTAATAACTTCACTAGTACCTGGTTATATAACACCTGCCCAGGAACACCTTTAATAACTTCACTAGTACCTGGTTATATAGCACCTGCCCAGGAACACCTTTAATAACTTCACTAGTACCTGGTTATATAGCACCTGCCCAGGAACACCTTTAATAACTTCACTAGTACCTGGTTATATAGCACCTGCCCAGGAACACCTTTAATAACTTCACTAGTACCTGGTTATATAGCACCTGCCCAGGAACACCTTTAATAACTTCACTAGTACCTGGTTATATAACACCTGCCCAGGAACACCTTTAATAACTTCACTAGTACCTGGTTATATAGCACCTGCCCAGGAACACCTTTAATAACTTCACTAGTACCTGGTTATATAGCACCTGCCCAGGAACACCTTTAATAACTTCACTAGTACCTGGTTATATAGCACCTGCCCAGGAACACCTTTAATAACTTCACTAGTACCTGGTTATATAGCACCTGCCCAGGAACACCTTTAATAACTTCACTAGTACCTGGTTATATAGCACCTGCCCAGGAACACCTTTAATAACTTCACTAGTACCTGGTTATATAACACCTGCCCAGGAACACCTTTAATAACTTAACTAGTACCTGGTTATATAACACCTGCCCAGGAACACCTTTAATAACTTCACTAGTACCTGGTTATATAACACCTGCCCAGGAACACCTTTAATAACTTCACTAGTACCTGGTTATATAGCACCTGCCCAGGAACACCTTTAATAACTTCACTAGTACCTGGTTATTTAACACCTGCCCTTAACACTTTGACAAGTATGAGAGTACATAACACGTGTCCAGGTACACAACTCGTGCCCACGTACACAACATGTACCCTGGTACACAACATGTACCCAGGTACACAACATGTACCCAGGTACACAACATGTACCTAGGTACATAACATGTACCCAGGTAAACAACATGTACCCTGGTACACAACATGTACCCAGGTACACAACATGTATCCTGGTACACAACATGTACCCAGGTACACAACCTGTACCCTGGTACACAACATTTACGCAGGTACACAACATGTACCCTGGTACACATGTACCCTGGTACACAACATGAACCCAGATACACAACATGTACCCAGGTACACAACATGTACCCAGGTACACAACATGTACCCAGGTACACAACATGTACCCAGGTACACATGTACCCAGGTACACAACATGTACCCTGGCACACAACATGTACCCTTGTACACATGTACCCTGGTACACAACATGAACCCAGATACACAACATGTACCAGGTACACAACATGTACCCAGGTACACAACATGTACCCAGGTACACAACATATACCCAAGTACATAACATATACTCAGGTACACAACACGTGCCTGGTACACAATATGTTGTTGCAACAGTCCCAAAATTTGAGCTAAACAAGGTTTCGATCGGTCCTGGACCATTATAAAGAGCATCGGCTTGTTAAAGGTCCCAGACCATTATGAAAATCAAAGGCTTGATAATGGTCCAGGACCATTGGAAGATCAAGGGCTTGTTAATGGCCCATGAAGGAGCGCAACCTGGCCAAGTTTGCTGTGCCAATAAGTGAGCGTGAAGTGTCTCGGCTGGCTGTATTGTGACGTTCATGGTGACGTTCTTACCTACGTCTCAACACAGTCAACAATGCTTAAAGAAAACTAGTAACGTTGATTTTGTAAACTTGAACAATAGAAAGCATAATGAAGGAATTTGTCAGTATATTATGTAAATAAGGTACAGTAGGTGAGATTAGGTTAGGTAGCTTCCTCAGGAAACAGGACAAGTGTTTCCTGATGACCCACAGCTGGAGCTTTTGGTCAACTGACCGAAGCCTTTCGCTGGCTAACCGGTCCACCTTTTTAAAAATTGTAGGTATAATTATAATCATTACATACTTATATATAAGACCGAAGTGAAAGGTTGCATATTAGTTCACTGTATTTACCGCAATGAACACTTAAAATGTTTCAGTAATTACTGTGTGTGTTTGCTCCTTCGTTAAGTGATATGGAATAAGAGATAAGCCAGTGAATTAGATCAAATCATATTGTAAAAATAATTAATTAAAGCGTATTATTATGTTAGAAATTACTGAGGCAGCCGCTGTTGTCTCAAGTTGTTTGTATGTAGCACTTGTCAGCTCTCTCCACCCTCCCCCTCTCCGACACACACACACACACACACATACGTCATACCCAACCTGGGCATGGAGACTGGTTCGCCCAGTATGACGGAAAGTAAATAGATGATATATATATTATATATATATATATATATATATATATATTATATAATATATATATATAATATATATATAATATATATATATATATATAATATATAATATATATATATATATATATATATTATATATAGGTAGGTAGTAGGTTGGTAGACAGCAACCACCCAGGGAAGTACTACCGTCCTGCAGATGACTGTGAAACAGAAACCTGTAACTGTTTTGCATGATGGTAGGATTGCTGGTGTCTTTTTCTGTCTCATAAACACGCTAGATAAACAGGGATATCTTGCTACTCCAACTTACACTTTGGTCACACTTCACAGACATGCACATGCATATATATATACATACATCTAGGTTTTCCTCCTTTTTCTACATAGCTCTTGTTCTTCTTTATTTTCTTCTATTGTCCATGGGGAATGGAAAAGAATCTTTCCTCCGTAAGCCATGCGTGTCGTATGAGGCGACTAAAATGCCGGGAGCAATGGGCTAGTAACCCCTTCTCTGTAGACATTTACTAAAAAAGAGAAGAAAAACTTTATAAAACTGGGATGCTTGAATGCGCGTGGATGTAGTGCAGATGACAAGAAACAGATGATTGCTGATGTTATGAATGAAAAGAAGTTGGATGTCCTGGCCCTAGCGAAACAAAGCTGAAGGGGGTAGGGGAGTTTCGGTGGGGGGAAATAAGGGGATTAAATCTGGAGTATCTGAGAGAGTTAGAGCAAAGGAAGGGGTAGCAGTAATGTTTGAATGATCAGTTATGAAAGGAGAAAAGAGAATATGAATGTGTAAATGCAAGAATTATGTGGATTAAAGTAAAGGTTGGATGCGAGAAGTGGGTCATAATAAGCGTGTATGCACCTGGAGAAGAGAGGAATGCAGAGGAGAGAGAGAGATTTTGGGAGATGTTAAGTGAATGTATAGGAGCCTTTGAACCAGTGAGAGAGTAATTGTGGTAGGGGACCTGAATGCTAAAGTAGGAGAAACTTTTAGAGAGGGTGTGGTAGGTAAGTTTGGGGTGCCAGGTGTAAATGATAATGGGAGCCCTTTGATTGAACTTTATATAGAAAGGGGCTTAGTTATAGGTAATACATATTTTAAGAAAAAGAGGATAAATAAGTATACAAGATATGATGTAGGGCGAAATGACAGTAGTTTGTTGGATTATGTATTGGTAGATAAAAGATTGTTGAGTAGACTTCAGGATGTACATGTTTATAGAGGGGCCACAGATATATCAGATCACTTTCTAGTTGTAGCTACACTGAGAGTAAAAGGTAGATGGGATACAAGCTTACGAAAGCAGACAGGGCAGACAGTGCAACATACGCCCAGTGAATAGTAGGGCCACCATTAGTACAGTAAGAGTGAGATTAACAAGTTAAGAAAGCCTAGAGAACAAATGGATTTGTCAGTTAAAAATAGGAGAGGAGAGTTATTAAATTTGGAGAGTTAGAGGTATTGGGAAGAGGAGGGAATATTTTGAGGAATTGTTAAATGTTGATGAAGATAGGAAGCTGTGATTTCGTGTATAGGGCAAGGAGGAATAACATCTTGTAGGAGTGAGGAAGAGCCAGTTGTGAGTGTGGGGGAAGTTCGTGAGGCAGTAGGTAAAATGAAAGGGGTAAGGCAGCCGGGATTGATGGGATAAAGATAGAAATGTTAAAAGCAGGTGGGGATATAGTTTTGGAGTGGTTGGTGCAATTATTTAATAAATGTATGGAAGAGGTAAGGTACCTAGGGATTGGCAGAGAGCATGTATAGTTCCTTTGTATAAAGGCAAAGGGGACAAAAGAGAGTGCAAAAAATTATAGGGGGATAAGTCTGTTGAGTATACCTGGTAAAGTGTATGGTAGAGTTATTATTGAAAGAATTAAAAGTAAGACTGAGAATAGGATAGCAGATGAACAAGGAGGCTTTAGGAAAGGTAGGGGGTGTGTGGACCAGGTGTTTACAGTGAAACATATAAGTGAACAGTATTTAGATAAGGCTAAAGAGGTCTTTGTGGCATTTATGGATTTGGAAAAGGCGTATGACAGGGTGGATAGGGGGGCAATGTGGCAGATGTTGCAGGTGTATGGTGTAGGAGGTAGGTTACTGAAAGCAGTGAAGAGATTTTACGAGGATAGTGAGGCTCAAGTTAGAGTACATAGGAAAGAGGGAAATTATTTCCCAGTAAAAGTAGGCCTTAGACAAGGATGTGTGATGTCACCGTGGTTGTTTAATATATTTATAGATGGGGTTGTAAGAGAAGTAAATGCGAGGGTCTTGACAAGAGGCGTGGAGTTAAAAGATAAAGAATCACACATAAAGTGGGAGTTGTCACAGTTGCTCTTTGCTGATGACACTGTGCTCTTGGGAGATTCTGAAGAGAAGTTGCAGAGATTGGTGGATGAATTTGGTAGGGTGTGCAAAAGAAGAAAATTAAAAGTGAATACAGGAAATAGTAAGGTTATGAGGATAACAACAATATTAGGTGATGAAAGATTAGATATCAGATTGGAGGGAGAGAGTATGGAGGAGGTGAATGTATTCAGATATTTGGGAGTGGGCGTGTCAGCGGATGGGTCTATGAAGGATGAGGTGAATCATAGAATTGATGAGGGAAAAGGGTGAGTGGTGCACTCACCCTTTGTTATATATATGTATATATATATATATATAAATTTTATATATATATATATATATATATATATATATATTTTATATATATATATACATATATATATTTATTAACACACTGGCCGATTCCCACCAAGACAGGGTGGCCCGAAGAAGAAAAACTTTCACCATCATTCACTCCATCACTGTCTTGCCCGAAGGGTGCTTTACACTACAGTTTTTAAACTGCAACATTAACATCCCTTTTTCGGAGTGCAGGCACTGTACTTCCCATCTCCAGGATTCAAGTCCGGCCTGCCGGTTTCCCTGAATCCCTTCATAAATGTTACTTTGCTCACACTCCAACAGCACGTCAAGTATTAAAAACCATTTGTCTCCATTCACTCCTATCAAACACGCTCACGCATGCCTGCTGGAAGTCCAAGCTCCTCGCACACAAAACCTCCTTTCCCCCCTCCCTCCAACCTTTCCTAGGCCGACCCCTACCCCGCCTTCCTTCCACTACAGACCGATACACTCTTGAAGTCATTCTGTTTCGCTCCATTCTCTCTACATGTCCGAACCACCTCAAACAACCCTTCCTCAGCCCTCTGGACAACAGTTTTGGGTAATCCCGCACCTCCTCCTAACTTCCAAACTACGAATTCTCTGCATTTATATTCACATCACACATTGCCCTCAGACATGACATCTCCACTGCCTCCAGCCTTCTCCTCGCTGAAAACATTCATCACCCATACTTCACACCCATATAAGAGCGTTGGTAAAACTATACTCTCATACATTCCCCTCTTTGCCTCCAAGGACAAAACTCTTTTCTCCACAGACTCCTAAGTGCATCACTCACCCTTTTCCCCTCATCAATTCTATGATTCACCTCATCTTTCATAGACCCATCCGCTGACACGTCCACTCCCAAATATCTGAATACATTCACCTTCTCCATACTCTCTCCCTCCAATCTTATATCCAATCTTTCATCACCTAATCTTTTTGTTATCCTCATAACCTTACTCTTTCCTGTATTCACTTTTAATTTTCTTCTTTTGCATACCCTACCAAATTCATCCACCAACCTCTGCAACTTCTCTTCAGAATCTCCCAAGAGCACAGTATCATCAGCAAAGAGCAACTGTGAAACCCCACTTTATGTGTGATTCTTTATCTTTTAACCCCCAGCCTCTTGTCAAGACCCTGCATTTACTTCTCTTACAACCCCATCTATAAATATATTTAAACAACCACGGTGACACTCACACATCCTTGTCTAAGGCCTACCTTTTCTGGAATTTTAATCGCAATCTTTCCTACCTACTCTTTTGATCCTCATAACCTATTTCCTGTAATAAACTCTTCACTTCTTTCATACCTACCTTCATCACCAACCCTGCAACTTTCTCCAGATTCCCGAGCACGTACCCATCAGCATGAGCCTTGTGACAATCATAAATCTCAAAAATCTCTTTAGCCTTTTATCTTAATACGTTTCACCCTTATTGTTTCCCATCAATGTAAACAACACGGTCAATCACACACCCCTACCTTTCCTAAAACGCCTCTTTCCTATCTCAAATTGCCTCATATCCTCTTACTTTCAATGCTTTCAGTAAAAACCTCTACCATACCCCTCAATTGCCAATGATTCCCCTTCAACGACTTTTCCAACCATATAATTTTTAGCACTTATTTTATTGTTCACTATTGCTTTATAAAAGGAACCCCCCTATTTCATGCCTTTTGTCAATCCCTAGGTCCCGTTTACAAACCTCTTCCATACATTTATTAGATATTACCAACAGACTTCCAAAACTTCATCCCCCCTGCCTTTTAAAAATTTCTATCTTTTGCCCAATCCCGGCTGCCTTACCCCCTTATCATTTTAACCAAATTGCACAACACTCACAAACTTATCCCCCCAACATTTCAACCACATGGCTCTTACCCACTTTCAAGTTTATTCCTCCTTCCCTATACACAATCACAGGCTTTCCCTACTTCTCAAGATTTAAATCCCCTCCCTTCCAAATACAGCCTTCCCCATCTTCCAACTACTTTAACAACTCCATCTAATAACTCTCCTCTCCTATTTTTAACTGACAAATCCATTTGTTCTCTAGGCTTCCTTAATAATATATATATATATTTATAATATATAATATATATATATATTATATATATATATATATATATATATATATATATATATATATATATATATATATATATTTATATAATATATATATATATATATATATATATATATATATATATATATATATATATATATATGTATATATATAAATGCCCTCAGCAGAGAGCAGCCCACAGCCTCCACAGGCAGATGACAATTCCAATGGCAACCTCCTCACGTGCGATAACCTTCTGTTGGCATTCAAATCCACTGCTAGCAGTACCCTATCCCACATCCCTAAAGCGGCTCACCCATATGCAGCAGGGAAATTTCACAGACCTTCTTAAGCAGGTGAATGGAGGTTCCACCAACTTAGAAGTCCGAGGCACCATCCAAGCATGGCGCAACCTACTCTTGTTCGGCAATGTCTGTCTTGCAGTTCCTGAGAGACGAGGCAAACTGCTAACCACGTAAGTTATCAAGGCAGTGCGCAACTACCCAAGAACGGATAATTGTGTCCCTCTGCCCCATCATCGCAGGAATCACAAAGGCAGACCCAAGAAAAGTCCCACTGAAAACAAAAAAATCTGCGCACAGGTTAACAAAGAAATCGAAGATGGTAACACAGTGGAAGCAATCCGAATAATTACAAGTGACGACACTGTAGCCCCAAAGATGAGACCACTGACCAAGCACTAAGAGACAAGCATCCAACCAGGGACACCATAGCCATCAACAACAACCCTGAGGAAGACCCCATCACTGAACAATTAATTTTGCCAGAATCGGAAGTCTATAAGGCGATTGTGTCATTTCCAGCAGGATCCGCAGGAGGTTACACTGGAATTCGACCTCAGCACCTCAAAGAGATGGTAAATCCAGTACTCGGTGCATCTGCATCAATTCTTCTCACCGAGTTAACAACTGTCGTCAACAACTGCCTGGCTGGACGAATCCCAGAAGAAATTAAACCTTTCTTTTTTGGAGCCTCACTATGTGCCTTGAAGAAGAAGGATGGGGGAATTAGACCCATTGCGGTTGGAAACTCTCTTCGCCGTCTCGTTGCCAAAGCAGCAGTAAGAAACATTCGCCTAGAAGCTGCCAGTTTACTCCAGCCACACCAACTGGGCTTTGGGGTCTCTCAAGGCAGTGAAGCTGCAGCTCATGCGGCAAGGGCCCACATCAGGGACCTACCAGAAGACAATGCCGTAGTCAAACTTGATTTTAGAAATGCCTTTAATATGGTGGAAAGAGATGCTGTCTTGCCAGCTGTTCGGGATCGGTTCCCAAGTCTTTTTCCCTTCATTTCAGCCGGCTACAGCAAACCCTCAATTCTTTTGTTCGGAGAACATGAAATTCTCTCAGAAGGTGTTCAGCAGGGTGACCCACTAGCTCCACTTCTCTTCTGCTTGACAGTAAGAGAACTAACTTCCAGCCTACACAGCGAGCTCAACATCTGGTACCTGGATGATGGCACTCTGGCAGGCACTGAAGAGTCCCTGATAGGAGACATACAACTTGTGAAAACACAGGGAGAAGACTTGGGACTCATCCTCAATCCCTCCAAGTGTGAAATCATCACGGCGAACCAGGAAATAATCAATGCAGTGCGAAGAATCCTCCCAGAAGTCTCTACTACCACTCCGTCCAACAGTACCCTCTTGGAAGCACCGCTGGGTCACCAGGCCATCGACACAGTCCTCAAGGACAAATTGAATGACCTGATGAGAATGGAGGAGAGAATAAGCAATCTTGATGCCCATGATGCTCTGTATCTCCTCACAAGGTGCCTTACTATTCCAAGACTCACTTACTTCCTGAGGTGTGCACCCTCTTTTGACAACCCAACACTCGACGAATATGACGCACACCTGAGGTCAACCTTTAAGAAGGCACTGAACCTGTCACTAGAGGATCAGCAATGGGATCAAGCAACCCTCCCAGTGCGACTGGGAGGTATAGGAGTGCGCAAAGCAACGCATGTTGCTTTACCTGCTTTTCTGTCTTCGTGCTTGGCTTCCAGCCAAGAAGAATGTTCCCGAACGCTTGAGAGACGTGGTAGGAGCTCAAGACCCCAGATTTACTGAAGCAGCGATTCGGTGGGACACCCCTCCAGTAGACCAACTTCTCCCAAAGAACACAAACAGTCACACTGGGACAAACCGATCATGGAAAAAATCGCCAACACAATGCTCTCCAACGCCTAAGGAAAGGACAAAGCTCGTCTCCTGGCAGTGAAGGCACCACACTCAGGAGATTTCCTGTTATCTGTTCCCAATTCCTCCTTGGGCACTCGACTAGACCCACAGGCCATTCGGAGTACATGCTAGGGGGTCAGAGGCTGCAAATCTCATTAAAGAAAAAATGAGCTTGGGGTTCGCATCGTACCGAGCATATGGGCGCCCATGTTGGTATATGCAGCACTGGTATGGAACCACACCTGGGTCAACTACGTCAAGAAATTAGAGAACGTGCAAAAGTTTGCAGCAAGACTAAACCCAGAGCAAGGCTATGTCGTATGAGGAGAAGTTAAGGGAATTCAACCTAACGACACTAGAGGACAGGAGGGATAGTGGGGATATGACAGTGATGTATAAAATACCGAGATGAACTGACAAGGTGGATAGGGAGAGAATGTATCAGAGATGAGGCACAGCAACTAGGTAACATTACTGGAAGTAAAAAACTTAGATTAGAAATAGGAAAGTCAGGAAGTATTTCCCTGGCCTTAGAGCTGCCAGGAAGTGGAACAATATGGAGAGTAAAGTATTGGAGGCAGGATCCATACATAGCTTTAAGATGAGGTAGGAGGAAGTGAGTGGATCTAGTAGCTACTAGTGAAGAAGCGGGGCCAGGAGCTGTGACTGGCCCCCTGCAACCACATATAGGTGAGTACACACACACACACACACACACACACACACACACACACACACACACACACACACACACACACACACACACACACACACACACATACACACACACACACACACACACATACACACACACACACACACACACACACACACACACACACACATTGACGCAATGACTAAACAAACGTGTCCATAAAGGAAGTGAAAAAGAAAAGAAATATATAGAAGTGTGTATGTATAGTAGCCAGCTGGCGAAGGGAACTGAGTTAAGATGGGTCAACAAAAAGTAGCCCAGAAGGTACACAAGGGTAAGACCCAGAGTGTATAT
>NC_069417.1:8671154-8698654 GCF_026875155.1 Cherax quadricarinatus
AGGAGCAAATACTGTTAGTCGACAAGGAGGCACAAGAGATGATCAGAGAGACAGCAATGTAACTGAACCAAACATTTACAACATCAACATTACAAACACTGAACCAAACATCCACCACAACAATATTACAAACACTGGACCAAATATCCACCACAACAATATTACAAACACTGAACCAAACATCCACCACAACAATATTACAAACACTGAACCAAACATCCACCTCAACAATATTACAAACACTGGACCAAACATCCACCACAACAATATTACAAACACTGAACCAAACATCCACCACAACAATATTACAAACACTGAACCAAACATCCACCACAACAATATTACAAACACTGAACCAAACATCCACCACAACAATATTACAAACACTGAACTAAACATCCACCACAACAACATTACAAACACTGAACCAAACATCCACCACAACAACATTACAAACACTGAACCAAACATCCACCACAACAACATTACAAACACTGAACCAAACATCCACCACAACAACATTACAAACACTGAACCAAACAACCACCACAACAACATTACAAACACTGAACCAAACATCCACCACAACAACATCAATAAACATTAAATCCCACGATGACTAAAATGTTTTCAAAACATATAGATCTTGCCACTGAGATAATTGGTGAATAAATGATAATTTGTGAATTAATGTGAGTCCAACAATATTATTCAAATATTGAGAATTAAGCTGATTTATTAAGCACATTATTATGTTACTTTAGCAAGATAGAAATAATTAATATGTTTAATTAGGGAATGATATATATTTTTTCTCATCTAATATTTTCAGGTGAAGTCTCGTGGCGACTCCTCACTTCTGCTGTGGAATAATGGTACAGTAAATAGTGCTTCAGGAAATAATATTACAGTAGATAATACAACAGTAGTTAATATTACAGAAAATAATGTATCAGGAAATATTTCTACTACTAATATTACAAAAGGAAATCTTACAGAAATGTTTTAAAAACAGGTTGTTAAATTTCGTAGCATTAAGACCATACTAAAAAATGTGAGAGCTGTGTTGACAGTGAATATACAGTGACAGGTGTTAGGTAAGACACATATGCAACAGTTAGGTATCTTTATTATGAAACGTTTCGCCTACACAGTAGGCTTCTTCAGTCAAGTACAGAAAAGTTGATAGAAGCAGAGGATGCTTGAAGACGATGTAATCAGTCCATCACCCTTAAAGTTTTGAGGCGGTCAGTCCCTCAGTCTGGAGAAGAGCATTGTTCCATGGAATGAAACATATTGTTTCATTCCATGGAACAATGCTCTTCTCCAGACTGAGGGACTGACCACCTCAAAACTTTAAGGGTGATGGACTGATTACATCGTCTTCAAGTATCTTCTGCTTCTATCAACTTTTCTGTACTCGACTGAAGAAGCCTACTGTGTAGGCGAAACGTTTCGATATAAAGATACCTAACTGTTGCATATGTGTCTTACCTAACAACCTGTCGGTATTTTATACCATTTTAATGTTCAGTGACAGGTGTATATCTCTCAGTGGTATAAACCTTGGTAATAAATACCGACAAGTTGGTTTAGAAAGACACGTAAGCAAACACTATAACATATTTATTAGAAAACGTTTCGGTCCTGGGACCTTGATCACTTCTAACATACAGAGGTAGAAAGACATTATATATGTAGGCGGAGAGTGAGATGTGACGCACGTGACCTGAGGAATGTCATAAGAAGATATGAATGACATTCCTTAGGTCACGTGCATCACATCTCACTTTCCTTTGAGAATTAAGCAAATTAAATTAAGAAACTTTTATGTTTATTTTACAAAGATAGAAAAATTTTTTAATATTTTTAAAGGGAATGAATTTTTTTTTTCTACAAATTTTGTCAGGTGAAGCTCTGGCGCTCCACACTTCGCTTAATAAAGGTCTTTCTACGGTTTTAAGTGAAAAAACCGGGAGAATTTCAAAAATAATGTTCAGGAAAAATTTCTCTCAATTTTTAAAAAGGGGAAAATCTTAAAAAAAATTTTTTTAAAAACGGTTATTAAAATTTTCCGTGCTTTAAACCCAAAACTAAAAATTGGGGATGCCGGGTTTGACAAATTTCGGTTTTAATCCTTCAGGAAAACCTTTATTCCCCGAAATTTGGTTAAAAACCGTGCAAACAAAAACCAATTTTTAAAAAATTTTTCCCCCCGGGCCTTCCCACCAAGAGGTGAAAGTTTAATTTCAAATATTACCACTGCCTAGAATTCTTTCATCTTTTAAAACGACTTTCCCTTTTCATGCGTCACATCTCACTCTCCGCCTACTTTAATTTTCTTCTATTGTATTTGGGGTTAAATCCCCCAAAAACGTTTTTTAAAAAATTTTTTTCTTACTTCTTTCAAACCAATCTCTAGGTAACACAAAACTTCCTTTCCTTTCCAAAAACGACTGCTTTTCGCAGTGAATTAACCGTTTCTCACCAAAGGGGTCCGCCCTTCACACTTCTTTCGGGCTTCAACTTTGGAAAATTAAAAAAACCTCCTATTTTCCAAAAACTCATCTGGGTTTTTCAACTTTCAACTGTTCCTCGTTTTTAAATTTATTATTAAATATAATTTTAAAAATTTATTAAATAAAAATTTTTAAAAAATTTTAAAATTATTAATATTTTTATAATTTATATTATATTTTATAAATTTATAATTAAAATATTAAAATTTTATTAAAAAATTTTATTATATTAATTTTATAAAGTTATTATATTATTTTTAAAATATATTTATATATATTTTATATATATATATATATAATTTTTATATATATAAAAATTTTCCCGAGGAATCTTTAACACAAACAGTTAAAAAACTGCAACTTTAAAAACCCCTCTTCAAGTGCAGCAGTACTTCCCCAACCCCGGGATTTAATCCGGCCTCCGGTTTCCCCCGAACCCCTTCAAAAATTTTTCTTTGCTCACACCCCCAACCATGTCAGTTAAAAACCATTTGCTCCTCCACTCCTTCAAATACGCTCACGCATGCTTACGGGAAGCCCAACCCCCCCTCGCACAAAAACCTCCTTTCCCCCTTCCCCCCAACCATTTTTGGCCGCCCCCTCCCCGGCCTTCCCCCCCGCAGATTTAACACTCTCGAAGTCACTTTTTTTCCCCATTTCCTACAGTCCAAACCCCCTAAACCCAAAATCATCAGCCCCTGGTAATCCCACCCCCTCCTAATTTCCATCTACAAATTCTCTGGAGTACATTCCACCACGCATTGCCCTCAACTGAAAACCCATGACTCTGCCTTTTTGTTGCAACATTCCTCCCCAGTTTTAAACCCCCCATAAAAGGGGTGGTGAACTATACTCCACCCCTTTCCCCCTCTTTGTTCCATGGACAAATTTCTTTTCCCCACAACCCCTAATGCCCACTCACCCCTTTTTTCCCTCATCTTTCATGGCCCAAAATCTTGACACGTCCACTCCTAAAAATCTAAATACAGTCACCCCCCCATACCTCTCCTTCCAATCGAACAGCTTTCTTCACAAAATTTTTTTTATGTTTTTCTCATCATTTACTCTTTCTAATTCACTCTTAATTTTTTTTTTTACATACCCTTCCAAACTCACCACTAACCTCTGAACTTCTTTTAAAATCTCCCAAAAAGCACAGTGTCATCAGCAAAGAGCAATGTGACAACTCCCATTCGTGTTAGATCTTTATTTTTTAAAACCCCCCAACCTCTTGTCAAACCCTCGCTTTACTTCTCTTACAACCCCATCTATAAATATATTAAACAACCACGGTGACATCACACATCCTTGTCTAAGGCCTACTTTTACTGGGAAAAAATTTCCCTCTTCCCTACATACTCTAACTTGAGCCTCACTATCCTCGTAAAAACTCTTCACTGCTTTCAGTAACCTACCTCCTACACCATACACTTGCAACATCTGCCACATTGCCCCCCTATCCACCCTGTCATACGCCTTTTCCAAATCCATAAATGCCACAAAGACCTCTTAGCCTTATCTAAATACTGTTCACTTACATGTTTCACTGTAAACACCTGGTCCACACACCCCCTACCTTTCCTAAAGCCTCCTTGTTCATCTGCTATCCTATTCTCCGTCTTACTCTTAATTCTTTCAATAATAACTCTACCATACACTTTACCAGGTATACTCAACAGACTTATCCCCCTATAATTTTTGCACTCTCTTTTATCCCCTTTGCCTTTATACAAAGGAACTATGCATGCTCTCTGCCAATCCCTAGGTACCTTACCCTCTCCATACATTTATTAAATAATTGCACCAACCACTCCAAAACTATATCCCCACCTGCTTTTAACATTTCAATCTTATCCCATCAATCCCGGCTGCCTTACCCCCTTTCATTTTACCTACTGCCTCACGAACTTCCCCCACACTCACAACTGGCTCTTCCTCACTCCTACAAGATGTTATTCCTCCTTGCCCTATACACGAAATCACAGCTTCCCTATCTTCATCAACATTTAACAATTCCTCAAAATATTCCCTCCATCTTCCCAATACCTCTAACTCTCCATTTAATAACTCTCCTCTCCTATTTTTAACTGACAAATCCATTTGTTCTCTAGGCTTTCTTAACTTGTTAATCTCACTCTTACTGTACTAATGGTGGCCCTACTATTCACTGGGCGTATGTTGCACTGTCTGCCCTGTCTGCTTTCGTAAGGAGTAATTTTTGTGTGCAGATTTGGGTCCAGTCCCTCTAGGATTTTCCAGGTGTGGATTATAATGTATCTCTCTCGCCTGCATTCCAGTGAGTACAGGTCAAGTGACTCCAAGTGTTTCCAGTAATTAAGGTGTTTGGTGGAACTTATATGTGCAGCTAAAGGTTTTCTGTACATTCTCTAGATCTGCAGTTTCACCTGCCTTGAGTGGAGCTGTTAGTGTACAGCAGTATTGCAGCCTAGAGAAAATAAGTGATTTAAAATGGATCATCATTGGCTTAGCATCCTTTGCTTTGAATGTTCTCATTATCCATCCTATCATTTTCCTCGCAGATGTGATAGTGACACTATTATGAGCCTTGAAAGTTAGATCCTCTTGACAGTAACACTCACAAGCCCTTCACACTACTTTTCCCCTCTATCGTGTGATAAGCATTTGTGGTTTACTAAGTTCTAATTATTATTTCCTCCAATTTTCCATAACGGAATAGTATAAAGTTGTCGTCATTAAACATCATATTATTTTCCGTTGCCCACTGGAAAACTTGGTTTATATCTGCTTGGAGATTTATCGTGTCCTCGGTGGATGACAGTCACATGCAGATTCTAGTTTCGTCTGCAGAGCATGACACGGTGCGAGGTTTACATCTCTGTATATCTCTGATATTAAGATGAGGAACAGGATAGGGGAGAGTGCTGTACCTTGTGGAACAGAGGTTTTCACTGTGGCAGCCTCCAGCTTAACTCTGTTTACCCGCTACGTTTTGTGTTTCGATGGGTAGAAAGTGTGGGAGGGAAGAATTGCATGGCTCGACCCGGCAGCGTTCTCACTGATGGTGATTGAAGACCCCCTTCCACGAGTCAAAACGTGACATGGGGCAACAGTGGCTATGAAATCTGGTTCAAATGCTTCAGTGATCACTGATAGTGATAGTGTCGCTCCTCACACTCACATGAACCCGGAGTTTTTCCATTACAATACAGTTCGCTCTTTCTCTGAGTATTTTTATTGAGCTTGATTAATTATTTTCTGGGTTTCTCAAGAGACAGGCTGAACGTGATGATTAACCTTCTGATGTTTTTATTCTGTCGACACCATAAGCATTTTCTCGACACATGTATTAAACTGTTTGTGATTCCTACATTCGACTCCAAAAGTTGTTCTTCACCCTTGTGTTAAACTGTTTGTCATCTCTTCGCTCAACTGAGTCATTTCTCAGCCATGTGTTTGGGCTCCTTAGCTTAACTCCTTAAGTTGTTCTTCACTCTTGTGTTAAAGTGCTCGTTATCTCCTTCACTCGTCTACGTGAGTTGCTCTTCGGTCCTGTGTTAAACTGTTGGTAGCCCCCTTCATGCGAAACAGTAAGCTGCTCGTCACCTATCTGTTAAGCTGGTGTTTGGTCCTCTTTTTCCATTCTTGTAGCCTATCCAGATTGTCTGGCAGTTTCTTGTAGCCTGTCCAGATCGTTAGGTAGTTTCTTGCATGGTCTCCTTCAGTGTGTCGTAGGCTTCCATCAAGTTTATAATGAAGACATTGCTATTCTTGACTCGGGTCTGGTGCTGTTATGAAGGCCGTGCCCTCCCAATATTCCACCATTTTCTCATTATGTTTCCTGTTACCTCGCTCGTAATGCTTGTCAGGAATATTGGTCTCTAGCTTGGCTTTTCCTGTCCGTCTCCTGTATTGAATATAGTGTTTACGTTCGCTTATTTGGCAGTGTTTTAGCCAATTTGGCAGAGTTTTTTTAAGCAAGATTATTCAAGCGAGAGGAAAACGGCTTATATGTCAAAAGTGTACCAATACCTTGCTATATCTAAAATAAGTAGATGTATTTAGGTTGTTCCGAGATCTCAGACAGGTATCCCCGTATTGTATAACTCAGATCACTTTAACTTAATTCTTGCAAAAGGAAGAGTGAGATGGTCAAAAATTTATAATGTAGCAAAATATATAAATCTTTTGTAGTGCGGTGGTTAAATGTTCTGTATGTGTGTGATGTCTGTATGTGTGTGAATGTACATATTACACTTCTGTGTATAATTTTTGCATATTACAAGTGTATGTGTATACGTGTGGGGCACTCGACGATACCTGACGTGGGGATTCTTCACGTTTGTGATTTGTTATGCATTTCAAAATTTCTTTCAAGTTGACTGCATGTGGTGCTCTGGGGATATAGAAGCCACTGTCTAGCTTCGGCTAGGCGACCATACTTATATTTGGGTCTGGTCTGTAGGCGAAAGTACGCCGTAGTTTAGGTGGAGGGTATTGCAGGATCGCATTTCCGCCAAGACAGGGCCGTTTAGACTTAATAGTGCCGAACTCCCTTATATACCCGCATAAACAGGCGGATATATTCAGAGAAAGATCGCAGTCAGCAGGATCCCACTACAGGGATTGAGTCCTGCTGTGTTTAGAATCATATATTATTTCTAGTCCATCATGTTATAGTACTTCCATATTCTAATCCTATTTTCTCCTCTTTCTCTATAATTGGTATATTTAACACTACCATGAGAGGAGTGAAGAGGAAACTCAATTTACCCCCTTCCCCTGAAATGACACAAAAAAAGTATCAAGATGGAGAGGACCATTAAGCAGAATCACAAAACATTAAGCTGGAGAACATCACAAAGCATTAAGCTTGAAAGTATCACAAAACATTAATCTTGAAAGTGTCACAAAACATTAAGCTGGAGAGCGTCACAAAACATTAAGCTGGAGAGCATCACAAAACATTAAGCTGGAGAGCGTCACAAAACATTAAGCTGGAGAACGTCACAAAACATTAAGCTGGAGAGCGTCACAAAACATTAAGCTGGAGAGCGTCACAAAACATTAAGCTGGAGAGCGTCACAACATTAAGCTGGAGAGCGTCACAAAGCATTAAGCTCTAGGGGAAATTTAATAAAAATCACAAAGCATTAAGCTGGAGAGGATCACAAAGAACAGAAGAGCGCTAGACTGCTTTAGAAATTTTAATTAAATTTTTCTAAAGATTTTGCGAGTCTCCGTCACTCTCCGCTTTTATTCAAATAACAGGACCCCTTGAAGGGGCGATACTGGTGAAGGGCACTTATTACAAGGAAATGAAACTGCCCTTCCCTTTCTCGAATCAATCCTGATTGCTCTTCAATCCTCAGGAACTGGACGACTTAGCTGTTCCTCGTGAATAAAATAGCAAAAGCGGAGTGACCGCTTCCTCTTCCTTCAAACATCTGACACGGATGAAAGTGACGGAAACTCGCGCCACGCTGTCTCGTTAAAGGTGCGGTTACGATGGCGTTATTTACCTTAATTGGTGTCTCTGGAGATGTACGTTGGAGCTCTCATTAAAAGAGCCTGGGGCAAGCGGATGCCCAGGAGGAAGCTGCTAGGACGCCATTATACATTTTTAATTTTTCACTGTGTTATCTTGGACTGCGTGATTGTTACTGGGAGTAGTGGCGTGTGACAACCCCTACCTCTTGTCGTATGTTATCACTTGCTTCAAGGATCATAACTCTGCCTTCCCTCACTCCCTCTCCCCCACTCACACCCTCTTCTCGCACCCTACCTCTCCCCTCAGTCCTTCTCCCCTCACTGGTGTTACCCCTGCACTCACTAGCCAGTTTACCAATTTCCAGAGTCGTCATCCCTGCCAAACACTCAACCTGCAGCCTCTAACACTATTACGTGACCTCTTACCCTTTAACACTTCCCTCTCTTCTCTTCTATTCTCTTCTCTTCTCTTCTCACTCCTACACACCTCATTTCTCTACACCCACCTTCATGTATCTTACATCCTTCATCACCTCCCTATAGATCCCTTGTCATATCTCTGTAGAACACCCTCATAAAGTTTCACAAACTCCCTCATTATTTCATAGACCCCCTCTTGATTATCTCTTTAGACTCTTCATTATCTCTATAAACCCTCACATGTCCATAGATCTCCTCATCATCTTTTTTAGACTCCTCATCATCTCTATAGACTCCCATCATCTCTACACCCTCCCTTCATCATCATCCATTACATCCCTCATCAATTTTCTCTTTACACCTTCCTCATCTTTAATAGACTCACCTCAATCATCTCTCTAAACCCCTCTTATCATCTCTGCAGACCCCCTCATCCAATCTCTCTATACCTCCCTTAATCAACTCGTCCTACCCTCCTTATCATCCATCAAGGTTTTTACACTCTTCCTGAGCTCTCTACACACCCTCCCCGTCTCTCAGCAGAACCCCACTCATCATTTCGCTATGGACTCATTCTCCATTATCATCCTACAAACGCCCATCACTACTCCATGAGTTATAACACCCTCATTACCTCTCCTCCACACCCCTCCGCCCCCCTCATCACCACTCTGTCTTACAACCTCTTGCCTCGACTCTTACACTCCTCACCATCCTATTTTCAGCACTCATCACTTCTCCTAAGCTAAACTATTTCCAGCCCCCTCATAACCTGTCAACCCCCTTCACAACCTTGACCACAAACCTCACAATCTCTGTCCAACATCCCTCGCATAACATCTGTCCAACACACCCCCCCTCATAACCTCTGTCAAACACCCTCATGACCTCAGTTCCATCCCCCTCATAACCTCTGTCCAACCCACCTCATAACCCTCTGTCCAGCACACCTCATAACTCCGTCCAACACCCCTCATAGACTCTGTCCAACACACTCATAAACTCGTCCACACCCCTACATAACCTCTGTCCAACAACCCCTCAATAAACCTCTCTCCAATCACCCCTCACAACCTATGGTCCAACACCCCTATAACTTCTGTCCAACACACCTCATAAACCTCGTCCCACCACATTTCAAAACCTCTGGGCCCAATACTCCTCATAACCTCTGTTCAACACCCTTCATAACCTCTATGTCCAGCGCCCCTCATAACCTCTGTCCAACACCCTTCACAACCTTTGTCCAACAACCCTCACAATCTCTGTCCAACACCCCTCATAACCTCTGTCCAACACCCCTCATAACCTCTGTCAAACACCCCTCATGACCTCAGTCCAACATCCCTCATAACCTCTGTCCAACACACCTCATAACCTCTGTCCAACACACCTCATAAGCTCTGTCCAACACCCCTCATAACCTCTGTCCAACACACCTCATAACCTCTCTCCAACACCCCTCATAAACTCTGTCCAACACCCCTCATAACCTCTGTCCAACACCCCTCACAACCTTTGTCCAACACCCCTTATAACTTCTGTCCAACACACCTCATAACCTCTGTCCAACACATTTCAAAACCTCTGTCCAATACTCCTCATAACCTCTGTTCAACACCCTTCATAACCTCTATGTCCAGCGCCCCTCATAACCACTGTCCAACACCCTTCACAACCTTTGTCCAACAACCCTCACAATCTCTGTCCAACACCCCTCATAACCTCTGTCCAACACCCCTCATAACCTTTGTCAAACACCCCTCATAACCTCAGTCCAACACCCCTCATAACCTCTGTCCAACACACTCATAACCTCTGTCCATCACCCCTAATTAACATAACTCTGTCCAACACCCCTCATAACTCTGTCCAACACACCTCATAACCATTCTCCCCAACACCCCTCAAAACCTCTGATCCGCAACACCCCTCATAACCGTCTGTCCAACACCCCTCATAACCTTTGTCCAACATCCCCTTAGACTTCTGTCCAACACACCTCATAACTCAGTCCAACACATATCACAACTTGCCAATACTCCTCAGTAACCGGCTGTTCAACACCCTTCATAACCTCTGTCCAGCACCCCTCATAACCTCTGTCCATCACCCCTCATAACCTTTATCCAACACCCCTCATAACCTCTGCTCAATGCAACCCTCATATGCCTCTTGTCCACCATCCCTCATAACCTCGGTCCCAACGCACCTCAAAACCTCTGTTTCAATAGCCCTCATAACCCCTCTGTCCAACACCCCTTAATAACCTCTGCCATCACCCCTCATAACCTCTGGTCCAACCACCCATATAGCCTCTGTCCAACACATCTCATAACCTCTGTCCAACACCCCTCATAACCACTATCCAACACATTTCCATAATCTCTCCAACACCCCATCATACCCTCTTGTCCAACATCCCTAAAAAGCCTCTGTCCAACACCCCTCATAAACCTCGTCCACACACATCATAACCTCTCCAACACCCCTCAAAAACCACCCCCACCCCCCCCTTGTCTGTCCAACACATCTCATAAGCCTCTGTCCAACACATCTCAAAACCTCTGTCCAACACCCCTCATAACCTTTATCCAAACACTCATAAATCTCTCCACACCCCTCATACCTCAGTCCAACACACTTCATAACCTCTCCAACACCCCTCATAACCTCTGTCCAAGTGTTAGGGGGGGGGTAGCGGGATGGGAGGGACGAGGAATTCTATATGCGGAGTTGTTGAGGAGAGAAGGGCTGGGGGGCAGATACACCCCCATAACCTCTGTACAACAAAGCTTCATAACCCTGTCCAACCATCACAACCTCTGTCCAACACATTCTCATAACTCTGTCCAACACCCCTCATAACCTTTACCAGACAACCCTTCATAATCTTCCAACACCCCTCATAACCTCTGTTCCAACACCCCTAATAACCTCTGCCACACAGCTCATAACCTCTGCCAACACCCCTCATGAACCTCTATCCAACACACTTCATAATTCTCCAACACCCCTCATAACCTCTGTCCAACACCCCTCATAACCTCTGTCCAACCATCTCATAACCTCTGTCCAACACCCTCACAACTCTGTCCAACACCCCTCCATAATCATTATCCAACACCTCCTCATAACCTCTCTCCAAAACACTCAAAACTCTGTCCAACACACCCTCATAAACTCAGGTCCACATACCTCATAAGATCTGTCCAACGACCCCTCATAATTATCTGTCCAACACCCTTATAACCTCTGTCAACACACCATAACCGTCTGTCCAACACACTTCATAACCTCTCCAAAACACCCTCCTATAACCTCTGTCCAACACACCACATAACCTTTGTCCCAAGCACCCCATATAACCTCTGTCCAACACACTTCATAACCTCTCCAACACCCCTCATAACCTCTGTCCAACACCCCTCATAACCTCTGTCCAACACCCCCTCTATTAACATCTGTCCAAAACACTTCTTAACCTCTCCAACTCCCCTCATAACCTCTGTCACACCATCATACCCTCTGGTCCAACACCCCTTAAAACCTCTGTCCCAACACACCACATAACCTCTGTCCAACACCCCTTAAAACCTCTGTCTAACACACTTCATAACCTCTCCAACGCCCCTCATAACCTTTGTCCAACACCCCTCATAACCTCTGTCCAACACCCCTCATAATTTCTGTTCCCACGCACATCATAACCTCTCCAACCCCCCTCATAACCTCTGTCCTAACACCTCTCATAACTTCTGTCCAACACATCTCACAACCCTCTGTCCAATACACTTCAAAACCTCTGTCCAATTCTCCTCATAACCTCTGTCCAACACCCTTCATAATCTCTGTCCAACACCCCTCATAACCTCCGTTCAAAAACCCTCATAACCTTTGGCCAACACTTCTCATAACCTCTGTCCAACACCCCCATAACCTCTGTCCAAGCACCCCTCATAACTCTGTGCCAAACACATCATAACCTCTCACAAACCAACACCCCCACATAACCTCTGTCCAACACCCCTCAATAACCTCTGTAAAACACCCCTCATAACATCTGTACAAACACTTCATTAACCTCTCTCAACACCCTCATAAACCTCTGTCCAACACCAATCATACATCACTCCAACACCCCTTATAACCTCTTTCCAACACCCTCATAACCTCTGACCAACAACCCCTTTAAAACCTCTGTCTAACACACTTCATAACCTCCCACGCCTCATGACCTCTGTCCAACACCCCTCATAACCTCCTTTCCGCAACACCTCTCATACGATCTGTCCGCAACGCACATCTATAACCTCTCCAACACCCTCATAACCTCTGTCCAACACCTCTCATAACTTCTGTCCAACACACCTCACAACCTCTGTCCAATACACTTCAAACGCCTGTCCAGATTCTCCCATAACCACTGACTCCCAACACCCTTCAATAACCTCTGACCCAACACCACCCATAACCTCTGTCCAACACCCCCCATAACCTTTGTCCAACACTTCTCATAACCTCTGCTCAACACCCCTCATAAGCTCTATCCGCCACCCCTCATAACCTCTGTCCAACGCACCTCATAACCTCTGTTCAATAGTCCTTATAAGCTCTGTCCAATACTCCTCATGACCTTTGTCCAACGCCCCTCATAACCTCTGTTAAACACCCCTCATAACCTCTGTCAAACACATCTCATAAAATCTGTCCAACACCCCTCATAACCTCTGTCCAACACACCTCATAACCTCTGTCCAACACCCATCATAACCTCTGTCCAACACCCCTCATAACCTCTGTCCAACACCCCTCATAACCTCTATCAAAAACCCCTCATGACCTCAGTCCAACACCCCTCATAACCTCTGTCAAACACACCTCATAACCTCTGTCCATGCAACACCTCATAAGCTCTGTACAACACCCACTCATAACCCTCTGTCATCACACCTCATAATCTCCTCTCCAACACCCCTCATAACCTCTGGCCAACACCCCTCATAACCCTCTGTCCAAACACCCCAACATAACCTTGTGTTCAACACCCTTAAAACTTCTGTCCAACCACACCTCATAACCACTGTCCAGCACATTTCAAAACCTCTGTCCAATACTCCTCATAACCTCTGTTCAACACCCTTCATAACCTCTGTCCAACACCCCTCATAACCTCTGTCCATCACCCCTCATAACCTTTGTCCAACACCTCTCATAACCTTTGCTCAACACCCCTCATAAGCTCTGTCAACCACCCCTAATAACCTCTGTCCAACACACCTCATAACCTCTGTTCAATAGCCCTCATAACCTCTGTCCGACACCCCTTATAACCTCTGTCCAACACCCCTAATAACCTCTGTCCAACACGCTTCATAGCCTCTGTCCAACACATCTCATAACCTCTGTCCAACACCCCTCATAACCTCTATCCAACACACTTCATAATCTCTCCAACACCCCTCATAACCTCTGTCCAACACCCCTAATAACCTCTGTCCAACACCCCTCATAACCTCTGTCCAACACACTTCATAACCTCTCCAACACCCCTAATAACCTCTGTCCAACACCTCTCACAACCTCTGTCCAACACTCCTCATAACCTTTGTCCAACACCCCTCATAATCTCTATCCAACACCTCTCATAACCTCTCCAACACACCTCATAACCTCTGTTCAACTCACCTCATAAACTCTGTCCAGCATACCTCATAAGCTCTGTCCAACGCCCCTCATAACCTCTGTCCAACACCCTTTATAACCTCTGTCCAACACCACTCATAACCTCTGTCCAACACACTTCATAACCTCTCCAACACCCCTCATAACCTCTGTTTAACACCTCTCACAACCTCTGTCCAACACCCCTCATAACCTCTGTCCAACACCCCTCATAACCTCTGTCCAACACCCCTCATAATCTCTATCGAACACCTCCTCATAACCTCTCTCCAACACCACCTCATAACCCACTGTCCAACACACCTCATAAACTCTGTCCATCATACCTCATAAGCTCTTTCTAACGCCCCTCATAACCTCTGTCCAACACCCCTTATAACCTCTGTCCATACCACTCATAACCTCTGTCCAACACACTTCAAACCCTCCAACACCCCTTCAAAACCTCCTGTCGCAACACCCCTCATAACCTCTGACCAACACTTCTCATAACCTCTGCTCAACACCTCTCATAACTCTATCCACCACCGCCATAACCTCTTGTCCAACCACTTCATAACACTCTCCATCACCCCTCATAACCCGTCCTGTCCCAACACACCTTATAACCTTTGTCCAACACCCCTTATTACCTTCTGTCCAATACACCTTCATAACCTCTCCACACCCCTTCATAACCTCTGTCCAACACCCCTAAAAACCTCTTTTAAAACACCCCAACATAACATCTGTCCCACACACTTCTTAACCTCACCAACACCCCTCATAACCTCTGTCCAACACCCATCATAACCTCTGATCCAACACCCGTTTCTTTATAACCTCTTTCCAACACACCTCTGATAAACCTGTCCAACACCCCTATTATAACCGCTGTCTAACACACTTTGGTTAACCTTCCAACACCCCTCTTAAACCTTTGTCCAACACCCCTCGATTACCACTGTAAAAACACCCCTCATAAGATCTGTCCAACACACATCAAAACCTCATCCAACACCCCTCCATAACCCTTTATGTCCAAACCCCTCATACCTTCATGTCCAACACACCTCACAACCTCTGCCCCAATACACTACAAAACCTTTGTCCAATTCTCCTCATAACCTCTGTCCAACACCCTTCATAACTTCTGTCCAACACCTCTCATAACCTCTGTCCAACACCCCTCATAACCTTTGTCCAACACTTCTCATAACCTCTGCTCAACACCCCTCATAAGCTCTATCCACCACACTTCATAACCTCTGTTCAACGCACCTCATAACCTCTGTTCAATAGCCCTCATAAGATCTGCCCAACACTCCTCATGACCTCTGTCCATCACCCTTCATACCCTCCGTTGAACACTCCTCATAACCTCTGTCAAACACATCTCATAAAATCTGTCCAACACCCCTCATAACCTCTGTCCAACACCCCTTATAACCCTGTCCAAAACACCTCATAACCTCTGTCCAACACCCCTCATAACCTCTGTTAAACACATCTTATAAGATCTGTCCAACACCCTTCATAACCTCTGTCCAACACCCCTCATAACCTCTGTCCAACACACTTCATAACCTCTGCCCAACACCCATCATAACCTTTGTCCAACACCCCTCATAACCTCTGTCCAACACCTCTCATAACCTTTGTCCAACACCCCTCATAACATATGTCCAAGCACACTTCATAACCACTGTCTAACACCCTCATAACCTCTGTCCAACAACCCTTCATAATCTCACTCCAGCACCCCTCATAATCTCTGTCCAACACCACTTCATAAACTCTGTCCAAACACCCCTCATAACCTCTCCCAACGACCCCTCAGTACCCTCTGTTCCAACACACTTTCATAACCTCTGACCACCACCCCCTCTTACCTCAGTAGAACACCCCTCATAACCTCTGTCCAACACCCCCTCGAACCTCTGTCCCAACCACCTTCATAACTCTCTGTACCAACATCCCTCTCAAAACTTCTGTCCAACACCCCTCATACCTCTGTCCGACACCCCTCATAACCTCTGCCAACACACTTCATAATCTCTCCACACCCCTCATAACCTCTGTCCAACAACCCTAATAACTCTGTCCAACACCCCTCATAAACATCTGTCCAACACACTTTATAACCTCTCCAACACCCCTCATAACCTCTGTCCAACACCCCCCATAACCTCTGTCCGACGCCCCCTCATAACCTCTGTCCAACACAACTTCAAAACCTTCTGTCTAAGATAACTCATATCCTCTCCTACACCCCTCATAACCTCTGCACAACACCCGTCTTAACCTCTGTCCAACACACCTTATACCCTCTGTCCAACACCCCTCACAACCTCTGTCAACACCCCTCATAACCTCTGTCCAACACCCCTAATAACCTCTGTCCAACACACTTCATAACCTCTCCAAACACCCCTCATAACCTCTGCCCAACACCCCTCATAACCTCATGTCCATCACACTTCATCTCCTCTCTCCCTACACACCTTCATGACCCCTCTCCTACACACCTTCACACCTCTGTCCATCACACCTTCCCCCCCCATCACGCCTCTTCCTCCACACCTTCATCACCCCTCTCCGACACACCACATCACCACTCTCCCTACACACCTTCATCACCTCTCACCTACACACTTCAATCACTCTCTCTTACACACCTTCATCACCCCCTCTTCTACACACGCTGCACACCCCTCTCCTACACACCTTCATCACCTCTCTCCAACTCCACCTTCATCACCTCTCTCCTACACACCTCATCACCTCTCTCCTACACACACATCACCTCTCTCCTACTCACCTTCATCACCTCTCTCCTACAAACCTTCATCACCTCTCTCCTACAAACCTTCATCACCTCTCTCCTACTCACCTTCATCACCTCTCTCCTACAAACCTTCATCACCTCTCTCCTACACACCTTCATCACCTCTCTCCTACACACCTTCATCACCTCTCTCTTACACACCATCATCACCTCTCTCCCTTTACACACCCTTCATCACCTTCTCACCTACACACCTGGGGGAGCGCGGTCAGCCGGTGCTGCTGCCTACACACCTTCATCCCTCTCTCCTACTCACCTTCATCACCTCTCTCCTACACACCGTTCTCACCTCTCTCTTACACACCTTCACACCTCCTCTTAGCACACTTCATCACTCTCTCTTACACACCTTCATCACCCCTCTTCTACACACCTGCATCACCCCTCTCCTACCACACCTTCATCACCTCTTTCCTACAACACCCTTCATCACCTCTCCTCTTACATTCACCTTCATCAACCCTCTCCACTCACCTGCATCACCCTCTCCTACACACCTTCAACCCTATCTCCAACACACTATCATCACCCACTCCCTACACACCTTCATCACCCCTCTCAACACACCTGCATCACCCCTCTCCTACACACTCTTCAACACCTCTCTCCTAACACCTTCATCACCTCTCTCTTAAACACCTTCATCACCCCTCACCTCCACACCATCATCACCTCCTCTCCTACACACCATTATCACCTCTCTCCTACTCACCTTCATCACCTCTCCTCCTACACACCATCATCACCTCTCTCCTACACACCTCATCACCCCACACCTACACACCTTCATCACCCTCACCTACACGCCCTTCTCACCTCTCACCATCACACCATCCATACACCTCAACTCCCTACCTCACCTTCATCACCTCTCACTACACACCATCATCCCCTCTCTCCAACACACCTTCAACACCTCTCGTCCAAGCACACCTTCATCACCCCTCACCGTACACGACCTCATCACCTCTACTCCTACACACCTTCATCACCTCTCTCCTACACACCTTCATCACCCCTCACCTACACACCTTCATCACCTCTCTCCTACACACCATCATCACCTCTCTCCTACTCACCTTCATCCCTCTCTCCTACACCCCTTCATCACCTCTTCCACACACCATCCATCAACCACTCTCCTACTCACCTCATCCTCCACCTACACACCTTCATCAACCTCTCTCTAAACACCATCATCCCCTCTCTCCTACTCACCTTTTCCCATCACCTCTCACCCCACTCCACCTTCATCCACCTCACTCCTACACACCTTCTCACCTCTCTCCTACTCACCTTCAGCACCTCTCTCCTACAACCGTCACCACCCCTCTGCTACACACCTCACCACCCCTCCCTACACACCTTCACCACCCCTCTCCTACACACCTTTCCAGCCACCCCTCTCCTCACACTTCACCACCCCTCTCCAACACACCTTCACCACCCCTCTGCTACACACCTTCACCACCTTCTCTCCTACACCCACTTCACCACCCCTCTCCTACACACCTTCACCACCCCTCTCCTACACACGCTTCACCACCCCTCTCCTACACACCTTCACCACCCCTCTCCTACACACCTTCACCACCCCTCTCCTACACACCTTCCCCACCCCACTGCTACACACCTTCACCACCTCTCTCCTACACACCTTCACCACCCTCGCTACACACCTTCACCAACGCGTCCACACCAACACACTCTTCCCACCCCGTCTTCTACAACACCTTCACCACCTCTCTCCCTACACACCTTCACCACCTCTCTCCAACACACCTTCACCACCCCTCTGCTATGCTACACCTTCACCACCCTCTGCTACACACCATCACCACCTCTCTGCTACACACCTTCACCACCCCTCGCTACCACCTCACCACCCCTCTCCTACACACCTTCCACCACCCCCACCTAGACACACCTCACCACCCCTCTGCTACACACTTCACCACCCCTCTCCTACACACCTTCACCACCGCCTCTCCTACACACCTTCACCACCCCTCTCCTACACACCTCACCACCCCTTCTGCTACACACCTACACCACCCCTCTCCTACACCACCTTCCCCACCTCTCTCCTACACACCTTCACCACCCCTCTGCTACACACCCTACACTACACCCCTCTCCTACACACCTTCACCACACCTCAGCTAACCACTTCACCACCTCACTCCTACACACCATCACCACCGCACTGCTACACACCTTCACCACTCTCTTCCTACATATCATTCACCACCCCACTCACTACCACCTTCATCCACCCCTCTTGTGTGTGGACTTGAGAGAGAAGCGAAGGGGGGCTTGCCTGTGGCTGGGATTTGTACAAAGAAAAGTAAACACGAATCAGAACACCCACCTCTTCACCACCTCTCTCCTACACACCTTCACCACCTCTCCTACAAGCACCATCACCCCCCTCTTGCTAACACCTTCACCACCCCTCTGCGACACTCCATCACCACCTCTCTCCTACACACCTTCACCACCCCTCTCCTACACACCTTCACCACCCCTCTGCTACACACCTTCACCACCCCTCTGCTACACACCTTCACCACCTCATCTCCTCACACACCTTCACCACCTCTGCTACACACCTCACCACCCCTCTCCTACACACCTTCACACCCCCTCTGCTCACACCTTCACAACCCTCTGCTACACACCTTCACCACCTCTCTCCTACACACCTTCACCACCCCTCTGCTACACACCTTCACCACCCCTCTCCTACACACCTTCACCACCCTCTGCTAAACACACCTTCACCACCTCTCTCCTACACACCTTCACCCACCCCTCTGCTACACACCTCACCACCTCTCTGCTACACACCCTTCACCACCCCTCTGCTACACACCTTCACCAACCTCTCTCCTACACACCTTCACCACCCCCTGCTACACACACTTCACCACCCCTCTGCTACACACCTTCACCACCTCTCTGCTACACACCTTCACCACCTCTCCTCCACACACCTTCCCACCCCTCTGCTACACACCTTCACCACCCCTCTGCTACACACCTTCACCACTCCCCTCTGCTACACACCTTCACCACCTCTCTCCTACACACCTTCACCACCCCTCTGCTACACACCTTCACCACCCCTCTGCTACACACCTTCACCACCTCTCTCCTACACACCTTCACCACCCCTCTGCTACACACCTTCAACCACCTCTCTGCTACCACCTTCACCACTCTCTCCTACACACCTTCACCACCTCTCTGCAATACACACCTTCACCACCTCTCTCCTACACACCTTCACCACCTCTCTGCTACACACCTTCACCACCTCTCTCCTACACACCTTCACCACCCCTCTGCTACACACCTTCACCACCTCTCTGCTACACACCTTCACCACCCCTGCTACACACCTTCACCACCTCTCTCCTACACACCTTCACCACCCTCTGCTACACACCTTCACCACCTCTCTCCTACACACCTTCACCACCCCTCTGCTACACACCTTCACCACCTCTCTCCTACACACCTTCACCACCTCCCTCTGCACACACCTTCACCACCTCTCTCCTACACACCTTCACCACCCCTCTGCTACACACCTTCACCACCTCTCTCCTACACACCTTCACCACCCCTCGCTACACACCTTCACCACCTCTCTCCCTACACAACCTTCACCACCCCTCTGCTACACACCTTCACCACCTCCTCCTACACACCATTCACCCACCCCTCTTGCTACACACCTTCACCACCTACTCTCCTACACACCTTCACCACCCCTCTGCTACACACCTCACCACCTCTCTCCTACACACCTTCACCACCCCTCTGCTACACACCTTCACCACCTCTCTCCTACACACCTTCACCACCCCTCTGCTACACACCTTCACCACCCCTCTGCTACACACCTTCACCACCTCTCTCCTACACACCTTCACCACCTCTCTCCTACACACCTCACCACTCTCTCTCTACACACCTTCACCACCCCTCTGCTACACACCTTCACCACCTCTCTCCTACACACCTTCACCACCCCTCTGCTACACACACCTTCACCACCCCTCTGCTACACACCTTCACCACCACTCTGCTACACACCTTCACCACCTCTCTCCTACACACCTTCACCACCCCTCTGCTACACACCTTCACCACCCCTGCTACACACCTTCACCACCCCTCTGCTACACACCTTCACCACCTCTCTCCTACACAACCTTCACCACCCCTCTGCTACACACCTTCACCACCCCTCTGCTACACACCTTCACCACCTCTCTCCTACACACCTTCCACCACCCCTCTGCTACACACCTTCACCACCTCTCTCCTACACACCTTCACCACCCCTCTGCTACACACCTTCACCACCCCTCTGCTACACACCTTCACCACCCCTCTGCTACACACCTTCACCACCTCTCTCCTACACACCTTCACCACCCCCTCTGCTTACACACCTTCACCACCCCTGCTACACACCTTCACCACCCCTCTGCTAACACACCTTCACCACCTCTCTCCTACACACCTTCACCACCCCTCTGCTACACACCTTCACCACCTCTCTCCTACACACCTTCACCACCCCTCTGCTACACACCTTCACCACCCCTCTGCTACACACCTTCACCACCCCTCTGCTACACACCTTCACCACCTCTCTCCCTACACACCTTCACCACCCCTCTGCTACACACCTTCACCACCCCTCTGCTACACACCTTCACCACCCCTCTGCTACACACCTTCACCACCTCTCTCCTACACACCTTCACCACCCCTCTGCTACACACCTTCACCACCTCTCTCTACACACCTTCACCACCCTCTGCTACACACCTTCACCACCCCTCTGCTACACACCTTCACCACCTCTCTGCTACACACCCTTCACCACCTCTCTCCTAACACACCTTCACCACCCCTCTGCTACACACCTTCACCACCCCTCTGCTACACACACCATTCACCACCCCTCTGCTACACACCTTCACCACCTCTCTCCTACACACCTTCACCACCCCTCTGCTACAACACCTTCACCACCTCTCTGCTAACACAACCTTCACCACCCCTCTGCTACACACCTTCACCACCCCTCTGCTACACACCTCACCACCTCTCTGCTACACACCTTCACCACCCCTCTGCTACACACCTTCACCACCTCTCTCTCTACACACCTTCACCACCCCTCTGCTACACACCTTCACCACCCCTCTGCTACAACACCTTCACCACCTCTCTGCTACACACCTTCACCACCTCTCTCCTACACACCTCACCACACCTCTGCTACACACCTTCACCACCCCCTGCTACACACCTTCACCACCTCTCTCCTACACACCTTCACCACCTCTCTCCTACACACCTTCACCACCCCTCTGCTACACACCTTCACCACCCCTCTGCTACACACCTTCACCACCTCTCTCCTACACACCTTCACCACCCCTCTGCTACACACCTTCACCACCCCTCTGCTACACACCTTCACCACCTCTCTCTACACACCTCATCCACCCCTCTGCTACACACCTTCACCACCCCTCTGCACACACCTTCACCACCCCTCTGCTACACACCTTCACCACCTCTCTCCTCACACCTTCACCACCCCTCTGCTACACACCTTCACCACCCTCTGCTACACACCTCACCACCCCTCTGCTACACACCTTCACCACCTCTCTCCTACACACCTTCACCCACCCCTCTGCTACACACCTTCACCACCTCTCTGCTACACACCTTCACCACCCCTCTGCTACACATCCTTCACACCCCTCTGCTTACACACCTTCACCACCCCTCTGCTACACACCTTCACCACCCCTCTGCTACACACCTTCACACCCCTCTGCTACACACCTCACCACCTCCTGCTACACACCTTCACCACCTCTCTGCTACACACCTTCACCACTCTCTGCTACACACCTTCACCACCTCTCTGCTACACACCTTCACCACCTCTCTGCTACACACCTTCACCACCCCTCTCTGCTACACACCTTCACCACCCCTCTGCTACACACCTTCACCACCCCTCTGCTACACACCTTCACCACCCCTCTGCTACACACCTTCACCACCCCTCTGCTACACACCTTCACCACCCCTCTGCTACACACTTCACCACCCCTCTGCTACACACCTTCACCACCCTCTGCTAAACACACCTTCACCACCTTCACTGCTACACACCTTCACCACCCCTCTGCTACACACCTTCACCACCCCTCTGCTACACACCTTCACCACCTACTCTCCTACACACCTTCACCACCCTCTGCTACACACCTTCACCACCTCTCTGCTACACACCTTCACCACCCCCTGCTACACAACCTTCACCACCCCTCTGCTACACACCTTCACCACCCCTCTGCTACACACCTTCACACCACCCCTCTGCTACACACCTTCACCACCCCTCTGCTAACACACCTTCACCACCTCTCTGCTACACACACCTTCACCACCTCTCTGCTACACACCTTCACCACCTCTCTGCTACACACCTTCACCACCTCTCTGCTACACACCTTCACCACCTCTCTGCTACACACCTTCACCACCCCTCTGCTACACAACCTTCACCACCCCTCTGCTACACACCTTCACCACCCCTCTGCTACACACCTTCACCACCCCTCTGCTACACACCTTCACCACCCCTCTGCTACACACCTTCACCACCCCTCTGCTACACACCTTCACCACCCCTCTGCTACACACCTTCACCACCCCTCTGCTACACACCTTCACCACCTCTCTGCTACACACCTTCACCACCCCCTTGCTACACACCTTCACCACCTCTCTGCTACACACCTTCACCACCCCTCTCCTACACACCTTCACCACCCCTCTGCTACACACCTTCACCACCCTCTGCTACAGCACCTTCACCACCCCTCTGCTACACACCTTCACCACCTCTCTCTCCTACACACCTTCACCACCCCTCTGCTACACACCTTCACCACCCCTCTGCTACACACCTTCACCACCCCTCTGCTACACACCTTCACCACCCCTCTGCTACACACCTTCACCACCCCTCTGCTACACACCTTCACCACCTCTCTGCTACACACCTTCACCACCTCTCTGCTACACACCTTCACCACCTCTCTGCTACACACCTTCACCACCTCTCTCTACACACCTTCACCACCTCTCTCCTACACACCTTCACCACCCCTCTGCTACACACCTTCACCACCCCTCTGCTACACACCTTCACCACCCCTCTGCTACACACCTTCACCACCTCTCTGCTTACACACCTTCACCACCTCTCTGCTACACACCTTCACCACCCCTCGCTACACACCTTCACCACCTCTCTCCTACACACCTTCACCACCTCTCTCCTACACACCTTCACCACCCCTCTGCTACACACCTTCACCACCTCTCTCCTACACACCTTCACCACCTCTCTCCTACACACCTTCACCACCCCTCTGCTACACACCTTCACCACCCCTCTGCTACACAACCTTCACCACCCCTCTGCTACACACCTTCACCACCTCTCTGCTACACACCTTCACCACCTCTCTGCTACACACCTTCACACCTCTCTGCTACACACCTCACCACCCTCTGCTACACACCTTCACCACCTCGTCTCCTACACACCTTCACCACCCCTCTGCTACACACCTTCACCACCCCTCTGCTACACACCTCACCACCCTCTGCTACACACCTTCACCACCTCTCTGCTACAACACCTTCACCACCTCTCTGCTACACACCTTCAACCACCACCTCTGCTACACACCTTCACCACCTCTCTCCTACACACCTTCACCACCTCCTCCTACACACCTTCACCACCCCTCTGCTACACACCTTCACCACCTCTCTCCTACACACCTTCATCCACCTCTCTCCTACACACCTTCACCACCCCTCTGCTACACACCTTCACCACCCCTCTGCTACACACCTTCACCACCCCTCTGCTACACACCTTACACCACCCCTCTGCTACACACCTTCACCACCTCTCTGCTACACACCTTCACACACCCCCCTCTGCTACACACCTTCACACACCTCTCTGCTACACACCTTCACCACCTCTCTCCTACACACCTTCACCACCCCTCTGCTACACACCTTCACCACCCCTCTGCTACACACCTTCACCACCCCTCTGCTACACACCTTCACCACCACTCTCCTACACACCTTCACCACCCCTCTGCTACACACCTTCACCACCCCTCTGCTACACACCTTCACCACCCCTCTGCTACACACCTCACCACTCCCTCTGCTACCCACCTTCACCACCCCTCTGCTACACACCTTCACCCACCTCTCTGCTACACACCTTCACCACCTCTCTGCTACACACCTTCACCACCTCTCTGCTACAACACCTTCCACCACCTCTCTGCTACACACTTCACCACCTCTCTCTCCCTACACACCTTCACCACCCCTCTGCTACACACCTTCACCACCCTCTGCTACACACCTTCACCACCCCTCTGCTACACACCTTCACCACCTCTCTGCTACACACCTTCACCACCTCTCTGCTACACACCTTCACCACCCCTCTACTACACACCTTCACCACCTTCTCCCTACACACCTTCACCACCTCTCTCCTACACACCTTCACCACCCCTCTGCTACACACCTTCACCACCCCTCTGCTACACACCTTCACCACCTCTCTGCTACACATAACCTTCACCACCCCTTGCTACACACCTTCACCACCTCTCTCCTACACACCTTCACCACCTCTCTCCTACACACCTTCACCACCCCTCTGCTACACACTTCACCACCCCTCTGCTACACACCTTCACCACCTCTCTGCTACACACCTTCACCACCCCTCTGCCTACACACCTTCACCACCCCTCTCCTACACACCTTCACCACCCTCTGCTACACACCTTCACCACCTCTCTGCTACACACCTTCACCACCTCTCTGCTACACACCTTCACCACCTCTCTGCTACACACCTTCACCACCTCTCTGCTAACACACCTTCACCACCCTCTGCTACACACCTTCACCACCTCCTCTACACACCTTCACCACCCCTCTCCTACACACCTTCACCACCCCTCTCTACATACATTCACCACCCCTCTGCTACACACCTTCACCACCCCTCTGCTACACACACCTTCACCACCTCTCTGCAACACACCTTCACCACCCCTCTCCTACACACCTTCACCACCCCTCTCCTACACACTTCACCACCCCTCTGCTACACACCTTCACCACCTCTCTGCTAACACACCTTCACCACCCCCTCCCTACACACCTTCACCACCCCTCTGCTACATACATTCACCACCCCTCTGCTACACACCTTCACCACCTCTCTGCTACACACCTTCACCACCTCTCTGCTACACACCTTCACCACCTCTCTGCTACACACACTTCACCACCCCTCTGCTACACACCTTCACCACCTCTCTGCTACACACCTTCACCACCTCTCTGCTACACACCTTCACCACCCCTCTGCTACACACCTTCACCACCTCTCTCTACATACATTCATCACCCATCTCCAACACACCTTCATCAACTCTCTCCTACCACCTTCATCAACTCTCTCCTACAAACCTTCATCAACACTCTCCTACAAACACATCAACTCTCTCCTACACATGTTCATCAGCTCTCCTACACACCTTCATCAACTCCCCTTCACACCTTCACCACTTTCTCTTACACATGTTTATCAACCCTCCTACACACCTTCATCAACTCTCTCCTACAAACCTTCATCACCTCTCTCCTACAAACCTTCATCAACTCTCTCCTACAAACCTTCATCAACTCTCTCCTACACACATCATACACACCCTCTCCTACACACCTTCATCTACTTTCTCCTACACTCCTACATCAACTTCCCTACACACCTTCATCAACTCTCTCTTACACATGTTCATCAACTCTCCTACACACCTTCATCACCCATCTACTACACTCCTTCATCGACTCTCTCCTACACACCTTAATCAACCTTCTCCTACACACCCTCATCATCCCTCTCCTACACACATTCATCAACTCTCTCCCAACACATCTTCATCAACTCTCCTACACATCTTCATCAACTCTCCTACACATCTTCATCAACTCTCCACACATCTTCATCAATCTCTCCTACACATCTTCATCAACTCTCCTACACATCTTCATCAACTCTCCTACACATCTCATCAACTCTCCCACACATCTTCATCAACTCTACCCACACATCTTCATCAACTCTCCTACACATCTTCATCAACTCTCCCACACATCTTCATCAACTCTCCTACACATCTTCATCAACTCTCCTACACATCTTCATCAACTCTCCTACACATCTTCATCAACTCTCCTACACATCTTTATCAACTCTCCTACACATCTTCATCAACTCTCCTACACATCTTCATCAACTCTCCTACACACCTTCATCAACTCTCCTACACATCTTCATCAACTCTCCTAACATCTTCATCAACTCTCCTACACACCTTCATCAACTCTCCTAACACCTACATCAA
>NC_069417.1:8701154-8732099 GCF_026875155.1 Cherax quadricarinatus
ACCCGTAACATACTCTAGACATAGTACCAGCAACACACTCCAGACATAGTACCCGTAACATACTCTAGACATAGTACCAGCAACACACTCCAGACATAGCACCCGTAACATACTCTAGACATAGTACAGCAACACACTCCAGACATAGCACCCGTAACATACTCTAGACATAGTACCAGCAACACACTCCAGGCATAGTACCCGTAACATACTCTAGACATAGTACCAGCAACACACTCCAGACATAGCACCCGTAACATACTCTAGACATAGTACCAGCAACACACTCCAGACATAGCACCCGTAACATACTCTAGACATAGTACCAGCAACACACTCCAGACATAGCACCCGTAACATACTCTAGAGATAGTACCAGCAACACACTCCAGACATAGCACCCATAATATACTCTAGACATAGTACCAGCAACACACTCCAGACATAGCACCCGTAACATACTCTAGACATAGTACCAGCAACACACTCCAGACATAGCACCCGTAACATACTCTAGACATAGTACCAGCAACACACTCCAGACATAGCACCCGTAACATACTCTAGACATAGTACCAGCAACACACTCCAGACATAGCACCCATAACATACTCTAGACATAGTACCAGCAACACACTCCAGACATAGCACCCGTAACATACTCTAGACATAGTACCAGCAACACACTCCAGACATAGCACCCGTAACATACTCTAGACATAGTACCAGCAACACACTCCAGGCATAGTACCCGTAACATACTCTAGACATAGTACCAGCAACACACTCCAGACATAGTACCCGTAACATACTCTAGACATAGTACCAGCAACACACTCCAGACATAGTACCCGTAACATACTCTAGACATAGTACCAGCAACACACTCCAACATAGCACCCGTAACATACTCTAGACATAGTACCAGCAACACACTCCAGACATAGTACCCGTAACATACTCTAGACATAGTACCAGCAACACACTCCAGACATAGTACCTGTAACATACTCTAGACATAGTACCAGCAACACACTCCAGACATAGTACCCGTAACATACTCTAGACATAGTACCAGCAACACACTCCAGACATAGCACCCGTAACATACTCTAGACAATAGTACCAGCAACACACTCCAGACATAGCACCCGTAACATACTCTAGACATAGTACCAGCAACACACTCCAGACATAGTACCCGTAACATACTCTAGACATAGTACCAGCAACACACTCCAGACATAGTACCCGTAACATACTCTAGACATAGTACCAGCAACACACTCCAGACATAGCACCCGTAACATACTCTAGACATAGTACCAGCAACACACTCCAGACATAGTACCCGTAACATACTCTAGACATAGTACCAGCAACACACTCCAGACATAGCACCCTAACATACTCTAGACATAGTACCAGCAACACACTCCAGACATAGTACCCGTAACATACTCTAGACATAGTACCAGCAACACACTCCAGACATAGCACCCGTAACATACTCTAGACATAGTACCAGCAACACACTCCAGACATAGTACCCGTAACATACTCTAGACATAGTACCAGCAACACACTCCAGACATAGCACCCGTAACATACTCTAGACATAGTACCAGCAACACACTCCAGACATAGTACCTGTAACATACTCTAGACATAGTACCAGCAACACACTCCAGACATAGCACCCGTAACATACTCTAGACATAGTACCAGCAACACACTCCAGACATAGCACCCGTAACATACTCTAGACATAGTACCAGCAACACACTCCAGACATAGTACCCGTAACATACTCTAGACATAGTACCAGCAACACACTCCAGACATAGTACCCGTAACATACTCTAGACATAGTACCAGCAACACACTCCAGACATAGTACCCGTAACATACTCTAGACATAGTACCAGCAACACACTCCAGACATAGCACCCGTAACATACTCTAGACATAGTACCAGCAACACACTCCAGACATAGTACCTGTAACATACTCTAGACATAGTACCAGCAACACACTCCAGACATAGCACCCGTAACATACTCTAGACATAGTACCAGCAACACACTCCAGACATAGCACCCGTAACATACTCTAGACATAGTACCAGCAACACACTCCAGACATAGTACCCGTAACATACTCTAGACATAGTACCAGCAACACACTCCAGACATAGTAACCCGTAACATACTCTAGACATAGTACCAGCAACACACTCCAGACATAGTACCCGTAACATACTCTAGACATAGTACCAGCAACACAATACATAGTAGCTAGAAGATGGTTTATAAAGAAGATGGTTGATGAGGAAGATGGTTGACGACGGACATGGTTGATGACGAAGATGTTGATGAGGGAGATGGTTAATGAGGAAGATGATGAGGGAGATGGTTGATGAGGAAGAGTGAGATGGTTGATGAGTGAGATGGCTGATGAGTGAGATGGTTGATGATTGAGATGGTTGATGAGTGAGATAGTTGATAAAGGAGATTGTCGATGAGGGAGATGATTGGTGAGGAATGTGGGTGATGGCCCACATGTTTGATGAGACACATTTCTGATGAGGGACATGATATATGTGATAAACTGTTTGTTGTGGAGAGATGTTGGATGAGAGAGATGGATTTGGCACGCTAATAATATCTTACATTTAATTCGGCGTAACCAGATGTTAAGAGTTTATGCTGTACCTTGTTCAACCCAGCTAACCTTAAGAAAGTCATAAGTATCCAGGATTTAAGCTTCTAGCAAATGAAGTACACATCAGATCTAGCCGTCCTTAAGGGAGATCTATGAAGCTCATACTTGTCAGAGATTAGTGAATCAACATTGGCAGACTTACCTCCGAGTCTGGTCGCAGACGGTTCTCACTGTGTCTCTTGCTTGTAAATTACCATTCTGTACATATTCTCTTTAAATATTGTACATATACTTGCATGCTACTTGTTGAAGGATATATATATATATATATATATATATATATATATATATATATATATATATATATATATATATATATATAATATATATATATATATATAATATAATATAATATATATATATATATATTTATATATGCAATAAGATACAGTAAACAGGTGATTTCAGAATATGCAAAACAACCACTGTGAAAGAATAGAGAAGTTCCAAGGGCTTTCGTGACTACTCACATTATCAAGGAACAATGAAAGTAGAGCATCAAAGGAAGGTATATATAAGGGTCTAGCCCACACCTCACTATCAGATCCCACAACGAAAAAACACCTGACGCGTGACTCATAAGAAAGGGAACACTGTAGCAGGTCCGCCGGCCCAACTAGACAGGTCCTTCACACAACCCACCAACAAACTATTCTACCCAAGAAATAAGAATTTTCAAAATTATTATTTGTCCAATGTATTATTAAATTCTTCCCAAATTCTATTAATTATAAATGGATCTAATTTATATAAACCAAAGGAAATATTCATATTATTGTCAAAACTGCTTTTTATGAAACAAGATTCAATTATATTCCTGTCGACCATGGACTTGCTTGATACAACTTTCTCAACTTTTTGAAAATCAATTGGATGGTTAAAATCTCTCACATGAATAAATGAACAAGATTCCAATGCTCTATTTATTCATGTGAGAGATTTTAACCATCCAATTGATTTTCAAAAAGTTGAGAAAGTTATATCAAGCAAGTCCATGGTCGACAGGAATATAATTGAATCTTGTTTCATAAAAAGCAGTTTTGACAACAATATGAATATTTCCTTTGGTTTATATAAATTAGATCCATTTATAATTAATAGAATTTGGGAAGAATTTAATAATACATTGGACAAATAATAATTTTGAAAATTCTTATTTCTTGGGTAGAATAGTTTGTTGGTAGGTTGTGTGAAGGACCTGTCTAGCTGGGCCAGCGGGCCTACTACAGTGTTCCCTTTCTTATGAGTCGAGCGTCAGGTGTTTTTTTGTTGTGGGATCTGATAGTGAGGTGTGGGCTAGACCCTTATATATACCTTCCTTTGATGCTCTACTTTCATTGTTCCTTGATAATGTGAGTAGTCACGAAAGCGCTTGGAACTTCTCTATTCTTTCACAGTGGTTTTTTTGCATATATATATATATATATATATATATATATATATAATATTTTTATATATATATATATATATATATATATATATATATATATAATAATATACATGTATGTATGTATTTACTTACTGCTGTCTCTTGCTCTTTCCTCATTTCTAACCTTGGTTACTGTGCTACAACCGGGTGTGCAGGCCACAAGACTACACTTGTGTTCATAACAATGGATAATGAAGAAAATGGAAAATGGAATTGTTTGTGGAGGTAGATGGTTGGTGTAACAGTAGCTGAGACAGACGAATGCGATAGATATTACTGATAAACTTAATGTTTGGTAGAGGAGGGGTAGTAGGTAAGATATGTCAGTAGATAAGAAAGTTAGTGGTAGATGGATGATCTTGGTGAATAAAGATGCTGGTAACATCCATTGAAGTACTGCTCTACCATATTGTATTACTTTTGTCACTACTACTACTACTACTACTACCACTACCACTAGTGAACATCGAAATGGTACCTCACTAGTATTCACCTCACTCTGAGCCTTTATATACCCTCTGTGTCCATGTATTGTTTGTAATGGCTTGATAAAGCTCCTGGAGAGCGAAACGTTGCCACAATAAATGTCACATTAGTTGCACTTGTGTCCTTTTACTTTACATATTGTCGGTAATTCTACCAACTTTATTACAGTATGACATGCCCGCCCCCGGGGTGCTGCTAGGTGCAGGTGCTGTACTCTCACCTCGCTCTCTCTCACTTTTACCTCGCTCTCTCTCACTTTCACCTCGCTCACTCTTATTCGCAAACATGAAGCAATAAACGATTTTCATTTTTGCCGCGCATATAGAACAAGGTCTTGTAATTAACACCTCTCTCTCTCTCTCTCTCTCTCTCTCTCTCTCTCTCTCTCTCCTCTCTCTCTCTCTCTCTCTCTCTCTCTCTCTCTCTCTCTCTCTCTCTCTCTCTCTCATTCTCTCTTTCTCTCTCTCGTACTCTCCTACATATAAAAGAAAATGTACATATAATATTCAGTGAACCTTCACAGATCGTGTAATCTAAGTCAAACGCTTAAGTTTTTGAGAGCATCTGAGGTCCCATTAACTACACTCCCTGGAAAGTAGAAGAGAAAGATACATCATAATCTACACCTAGAAGTTTCTAGAGGGATTCCTACCATATCTACTTTACACTACATATGAACACAAGAGGATTAGCAGACGGTGTAAGACAACTCTGATGAAACAAGAAAACAATGAGAACAGAGAGAACTCAGTAAGTGTAAAGGGACCACGATTATTTAATACCCTCTCCTGGCTGCCTTCAAAAGAAAACTCGACAAATTTCTCAACTCACTTCCTGATCAGCCGGGCTGGGGTGCACATGTTGGATTGCAGGACGTGGGTGCCAACAGCCTGATCGATCAGCACAGCAACCAGGAGACCTGGAGCGGTAACTACTTCAGGAGCGAGGAGATTGTGACCCCTATTTTCAACAGTAGAAGGGAGGATCAAGTCGCATACCATGCCATATATAGCCAAGAAGTGACATTCCCTCGTTTTGCTAACTATAACTCACGAGTCAACTCAATCAAGTGTTTGCCCAAGAAAACTGGCTATTTTAAGACATTTTAAATAATATAACAATAAGCCCTTAACATAATGATATTGTGAGGGGGAAAAGCCGGTAAATTGGGCTAATGGTATTTCAGACTCCGAGAGACTGTTAAAATGTTACTGCCCTCACTGCCATCTAGCGGGCCGCTGTAAAACTCCGGATTTCTTCTGGTTTGAGTTTTTTAGTTTCTACACCTGGTAGTATTAACCTTACCTAGTTTGGTTGGGAGTTGGGGTAATTACTTCACCTCCACTCTTCTCCTGATCAAATAAGGTGATCTACCAGGAATATTGTTTAAGATTTTTATATTTAACCTGGTTACATTGAAGTACAGTTACCACCCTTTGCCTTTTTTCAGTGTTATATATAATAACTTCTGTAACCATTTTTTTTTTGTCATTGCTATCTTGGTCTTCCGCAGCAGACGCTCAATACTTCGGGAGCTACATCCCCGGTGATGGGACTTAGTGGGATATCAATTCTCCATCTCTCCCTTGTGATCTGAAGTTAGACTCTGCAAACCAGTAATGACAGGAGCTTCTCCATCTACATGAGATCAGACTACCATCGTCTACCATCATACCTTCATTACATCTGATTACGATATCTTGGATTAAGAAATATCTCTTGTCTCAAGATCATACATAAACTTTAGACGCCAATTTTTATGATATTTAATTAAATACCTTTTCTTTCATTATTTTTCCTCAGTTAGTTATTTATTTTTCCTTCTAACCAGGAAGAAGACGATCTCTGACAATATAACTAGTAGGATAAATTAAGTTAGGGACATCCCTGAGTTGCGGAAGACTTTGTTCTTGGACTTAGGAACATGACAGAACCTGGCATCGAATTTTCTTGATGCTTGGGCTAGACACCCCTCAAGGAAGGTTCCTTGATGTTGGTGAGGGGCTCTTGATTTAGGGAATTGGATCTGTGCTCCTGTTCCCCGAATTAAGCCTGAATGCCTTCCACATCCCCCCCCCCCAGGCGCTGTATAATCCTCCGGGTTTAGCGCTTCCCCCTTGATTATAATAATAATTGGGCTAGACAATAGGTCAGTACATTCTTTGTGGCCAAGGTGTGGAACTGGAAGCTGGGCGGCGTTAGTTGAAGAAGCAGTTACCGAACCAAGATCATGCCACGTTGAAACAAGAAATGACGTGGAAATAACCTTAACTTTGATCTGTGGTGTGTTATAATTAAAGAAGGTATACCACGTTAATAATAATAATGATAAAAAAATTTATTTTGACATGATACACTGTTGTACAAAGGAATATAATAGTTTGGTGTACATGCCTAAAGTACCTTTGTATGTAGAGCATTTCGGGCAAACTTAAAATTAACTTAAGACTAATTAGACAATAGCAGTTCATATGGTCATTAGATGAGTTACAATTAATACAAGAGTCTGAAGTATCCTATTAGTTAATGCTATATGACTTTAATAAGTCTAGTAGAGCAGTTCAGTATAGAATTTACATATTAAGTATTACAATTTAGTACATCTTAAAACAATGAGATTGAAACAATTATAAGTTTGCAGTTATGAGTAAATAATGCAGTCTTCAATAATACATATATAATGAAATTGAAACAAAATTTGAAGTTCGAGGTAAATTATCTAATAGTTAAGCAGTCTTAAATTTGTTTTCTTGATTACCTAGTAGATATTAAGTGCTTGTCTGGTTAATTTTTGGTGATGAGGTGATTTCTAAGTAGAACCTTAAATTGATTTGTAGGCACAGGTCCTTTAGTGTTTTCTGGAAATGAATTCCAGATCTTCGGGCCTTTTACGTGCATAGCATTTTGCAGAGAGAGATGGACACGTGGGATACCGAAGAGTGATTTATGTCATGTATTATGGCTGTGTTCTGTTATAGTTATCAATGAGGAGTTTGAGAGGAGTGTTTAGATTTTAGTGTAGTGTTCTGTGTATGTAGTAGGCATAATAATAATTGTGTATGTTTTGTATATTAAATAAGTTAAAACTCGTGAAAAGCGGTGAAGTATCTGTCTAGCGCAGGAGTTAGTAATCAATCACACTGCAGCCTTTTGTTGGGTTATTAAAGGTTTAGGTGATTTGCTGTGGTTGATCCCCATATACAAATACCACAGGTGAGGTAAGGGTAAGTGAGAGAGTGATAAAGAGCAAGAAGAGTCATTTGAGGTACACAGTATCGTATTTTTGATAGGATGCCTATTGCTTTGGAGACTTTCCTAGATATTTGCTGTGTGTGGGTTTGGAATTTGAGTCTACAGTCAAGGTGGAGACCTAGAAATTTGCCCTCTGTGCGTCTTGAAAAGGATGAACCATTTATCATTGTTTAGCTGTACATTTGAAGCTCTGTTTCCAAATAGCATTAAGTAGGTTTTGTCTATATTGAGAGTAAACTTGTTGGTAGTCATCCAAGTAGATATTTTTAGGAGTTCATTTACAGCGTCTGTTAGTATGGCTGGGTTTGGGTGAGAGAAAACATAGTGTCATCTGCAAATAAAATGGGTTTAAGGAGCTTTGATGCATTTGGGAGGTCGGTGATGTAAATGAGAAAGAGAAGTGGGCCAAGGACACTACCTTGTGGTACTCCAATAAGAACAGGTTATGTAGTGGAGTTAGCGCCATTTGTGTATACATACTGGTTTCTATTTCTAAGATAAGATTTTAGGTAATCGGTCCTCTGACCCCGTAATGTTCGAGTATTAGGTGTAATAGGTCATGGTCAACTGTGTCAAATACTTTTCGTAGGTCTATGAAAAGTCACAGGGGAATTTCATTTTTCTCGAGTGCCGAATATTCAAGCATATGTATAGCTGCGTCATTAGTACTTTTCTCGGTCTAAATCCAAACTGACAGGGGTTAAGTATGTTGTGGGATACTAAGAGTAAACTTGTTTTTTAATTAATTTTTCAAAGATGTTAGATAGTAGGTTTAAATTTGATAAAGGCCTATATTTGTTCAATTCCGTTGAAACTCAAGTTAGGTGACTCTTTCGAATGAGGTACATTATTAATCACGGATATGAGAATAAAACGCAAGAAGTGATTCTTCGTGAATGTGTGAAGGTGAAGTCGAGTGACTGAAAAGAGTCAACGTGTATAGTGTGTGCGAAGCAGTGTAATGTGTACTGCTACCTAGGACGCTAGTGTATGCGGTTCATCGTGACTAAAGCAACAAACAGAGGTTGGAACGTCCTCACGATTCATCGAGGCGCAGCCGTCGAATCTTCAATCAAGCCATCAGATATCGGCGTCCAAGACACAGCAGCTTCACAGCTCATAGTTACACAAGCGAAGGTAAGCTCACTTTTCTAGCACATGACCAAAAACGAAAGGGTGTTGCAGTAATCCGAATAATATTGGTCTTTGTTTTCGGGACACCGTGATATGCGGGTGATCTGCCCATACCAGGCAAATCACACGATCTCACGAATTATATACATGATTAATAGGGGAACATATAATGTTAGGTGATAACCTAAACAAAGTCCCAACATAATCTACAGGTTGTTACTTGATCTTCATGGCGCACGTAGAAACAAATGACATACTTAGATTTCGCAAGACATAATGCTCAAACTTGTTTTAATCGAGAAGACTGGTTGTTATTGGTTTATTTAGATTATACTTTATAAACAGTTTTTCTCTCAGCAATAGGTTACGACTAAAAAAAGTGACAATAATATATTCGAAAGGTACAATATTAATGAATACAATGAGCCTTGTCACATCTCATGGCGGCAGAAGAATTCTTCATAAAAGTATAAGAAAACTGTTGCACAGAGGGAAGACGTGAGACGCAGAAGAGAGTACTTGAAGAGGAAGAGATGGAGCAAAATTTAGAGCAACATGTCAAGTTAAGGTTTCGAATGAATTCAACGAATTTTTCTAGGCCTCCAGTAGTGAACTTAGCCAGATGTCACCAGTCTTATTCAACTAATTGTACAACTAAATTGTTGATAATAAAAACTACATTTAATAATAAAAAAATTCCCCACTCCAGACACCATATTATCAAGGCTCTGAGTAAAATACGAACTGTGAAAATAAATAAATTTACATCTATACACAACATTTCACTGCGGATAGCACTCGGGAAAAGAAATGTAAAATAATAATATTTAGTGATTGAAATGTGGTTAAGATCAATTGATAAGGTGCAGAAGCCTATTTTGTATACGATGAAGCCAAACAGAACGACAAGAATATGAGGTATGGAGGCGTTGATAGATCATTTAGATAATCAGAAAAGTAACAAAGTTTTGTATTTTGAATAAGTTAAATAACAAATAACACTGATCCAATAACAGCTAGAAATTTAAATATCCAAAAAATTAATTTGAGCAAATTGTGTCAAGATAGAAAGGCAAACAATCCAATTTAACTTGTGTCTCCAACTCTGTGACCAACTACACTCAAGTGAAGTAGGTGAGACACGGGCAACAGTGACCTTAAATGTTTTATGTTCCAAAGTGAACACAAACACGAATAGCCAAAGCAACATTATGATACTTTCCACTGACTGAACAGCAAATTTTGGAAGGATACGAAGAGATGAATTGAACTCTAAGAAGTAAACAGTTTAGAACAGTGGTTCTTAACTCCTGGGTTGCCGCACGAAATTGGATTGCAAGCTGGCTGATTTGGGTCCTAAGGGACTGTATGATTTTATTATTATTATTATTATTATTATTATTATTATTATTATTATTATTATTATTATTATTATTATCTGCTGTTAATTCATGACTTGTATTAAGTAATTGTTTAATATTATTTTCAGGTTGATTACATCATACTTAGGTATTATGGCTGTAAGTCAGTACAAGGAGGAACATTTTAGTGTTGCTTCAAGTGATCTTAAACCACAATGTATTATTTGTTGGAAAATCTTGAATAATGAGTCATCCAAGAAGAGGCAGCTAAGAAGGCACCTATAAGGAGAGCAGAGCGCTCTTGTGAAAAAAGAGTGGTAGTTTATTTGAAAGGAAAGGGGGAGAAAGCTGTGTTCTTACCAACACATGGTTCATACCTCATAGCTTGGAGCACTGCAAGAGTAAAGAAGCCACATAACATTGGTGAAGAATTGGTACAAACCAGCAGCCCTTGAGATGGTGACGACAGCTTCTGGAAGTGAAGTCGCAATAAAAATTGAACCGATATCTCTTATTCGATATAATTAGTCAACTATACAGAATATGTCGTGTGATGTAAAAGGCCAGGTAATTGCAGCCGATAAAACGTTTGGACAGTTTAGTCTCCTGCTGGACGAGTCTATCGATGTTAGTGATGATACCCAACTTATAGCTTATGTACAGTATTCAAGGTTAAGAAGATATGGAAGAGAAATTTCTGCTCTGAAGGCCATTATACACCACAAGTGGAAAAGATATGTGAAAACTATGGACTCATACTTCAAGGAAGAATGACTTCATTGGAATACGTGTTTGAGTGTTTGTTGAGCACGTCAGGGGTTCACTGCTACAGTGAAAGAGGAAAATTCGCGAGTGCTGAGTGTTCATCACATCGTGTGCTGATTGTTTCACCGTGAAAATATTACTTCTCAGAGGTTGCCACGAGAGTTGCAGAATGTGATGCAGGAGGTCATTTAGGTCATTAATTCCGTAAAGCTCCTTCTCTTAACTGGATCTTCACTCAGATGTGTTCAGATTTTGGTTCAGAAGATGTGCACCTGTTGTATGACTGAGTTTAAGTGGATGTCACTAGAAAAGAGGCTCGAACGATTTCTTGAAATACGGAACGAAAGGGAGACATTTTTGTCACTAAAATTATCAGAGGATACCCGCCCATATTTTGCTGATATTAACGCCTTTAATATTTCAATACAAGGTTTCGATCAGACCCTGGCTGGGTTGTCAGAAAAACTAACAGCATTCAAGAGAAAACTGTGGAAAAGTTGTGGAAGAGTAAAATTGATGCTGGAAAGACCATCTTTTCTATCCTTGAGTACACTTCTGGAGGAGGAAACATGTCCACTCATCCAGGACCAACAAATGATCGTGATCGTGGAATATATTTCCAGGCTGATCACACAGTTTGTTCACTATATTCCAGAGAACGTGATGAGAACCACCTGGTACAAAACCTCTTCAACACTGAGCCTGAGAGCCTACCTGAGGATATCTAAACATCAGCAAACTACAGGAACACCTCATCAAAATTCAGAATGACGAAACACTTTATGATTTCAGAAGGCAAAAAGAATAACTGAGTTCATTCTGGATCAAAGTTTACTAAGAAAAAGTATCAGGCGAAGGCCTGATACTGTTGCTTTCCTTTGTTACAACTTTCCCATGTGAGGCAGGAATGTCATCACTCACGTTCACAAAGAGAAAATACAGAAACCGTCCACAACACTACCATGCCGTAAGACGCAATGCCATTTAAATCACCCTGATTTGGGAAGGTCGTTTAACAGTGCCAGGGATGTCATTAATTACTAATATATTTCCTACAATACCCCAGTAGGTATGATATTTCTTACAGACAATTTATTATGATTACTGTAAACAAAGATTCAAAGCAATCAGCTTTTTTTTCCCATTAGAAATGCATACATTCAAGAGATCTCCTCCAGATAAAAAAATCAGGAATTTTGACACATTCACACATGAAGAACTAATGACTGAGAAGGATTGCATGACGTGACATTATAGCATGAAACTTCGAGGTCAGACGTTCAACACAAATGTGCATGAAGTGTTTTTTGTTATCACAGAACACTGCAATAAACTACTCTCAACAAAAGTAAATGAAAAAAAAAACAATAAATCTTTTAATTGCTGATTTGGCAACAACTTTGCGAATACAGACTGAACTAGATGTTAGTTATTAAACAACCCAGAGTGAATAGCTTACCATCAACCACCCAGTGAATTGCAGCACTGGTAGTATAAGTAGTAGTTACAGTAGTAGTTGTTAAACCCGTAAGAGTTCAAACTCTGTTTACACAATCTCTTCACACAGTTTTCAAATTGACAAGGGAGTGGAGACAGATGAGGGTGGGAACAGAGCCCTATGTTTTACTATCCAAATTTTCAACTTCATATCTAGAAGCAGAGATAGGTTTAATGTGCCTAGTATTTCTAAATAGATTTTCTAGAAATTTATCTTTTAAAGTTCATATTTCCCATGTACGTTTCTCCTTCACTTCCTCTCCCTTCCTCTCCTTACACCTCCTTTTCTTCCTCCTCCCACACACAGCCTTCCTTTCTTCTCTCCCTCCCTCTCTCTTGCTCTTCTTTATCCCCTCCCCTCTTTCTCAGGCACTCTCCCACTCTCCCTCACTCCCTCCCACTCCCCCTCGCTCCTTCCCATCCACCCATCATCATTCTCTCCCTCATCTTGGTCTCTCAACTCCCTCCCTTTTCATCACATGTTGAGTTTAGCTTCATGAGAAAAATCGTCATAATGGCTGAGGGATAACGACTAGGATCTGATGCTCTCCCACATGGTTCTCTCCCACATGCTCTCCCACATGGTGCTCTCCACATGGTGCTCTCCCACATAGTGCTCTCCCACATGGTGCTCCTCCACACAGTGCTCTCCCACATGGTACCCTACCACATGCTCTCCAACATGGTACTCTCCCACATGCTCTCCAACATGGTACTCTCCCACATGCTCTCCAACATGGTACCCTCCCACTTGCTCTCCCACACGGTGCTCTCCCACATAGTACCCTTCCACATAGTACCCTCCCACATGTTCTCCAATATGGTACTCTCCCATATGCTCTCCAACATGGTACTCTCCCACATGCTCTCCAACATGGTACCCTCCCACATGCTCTCCAACATGGTACCCTCCCACATGCTCTCCAACATGGTACTCTCCCGCATGCTCTCCAACATGGTACCCTCCCACATGCTCTCCAACATGGTAACTGCTCCCAAAATATTGCTCTCTCCAACAGGGTTTACTCTCCAACATGGTACCCTCCCATATGCTCTCCAACATGGTACTCTCCCACATGCTCTCCAACATGGTACTCTCCCACATGCTCTCCAACATGGTACCCTCCCACATGCTCTCCAACATGGTACTCTCCCACATGCTCTCCAACATGGCAACCTCCCACATGCTCTCCAACATGATGCACTCCCTCCCACATGATGCACTCGTTCATGGTGCTCTCCCACATGCTCTACCACATGGTGCTCTCCCTCATGGTACTCTCCCATGCACAGCTTTCTCCTGGCAACATACACCCCCACGTTCCCCTCCTCCCAGGTTCACCCACATTTTTAATTCTTATAAACGATTTTTTTTTTCTATTTTTTACGAAAATTACTTTCAGTAAGTTCAAGAAAAGAAACAGAGAAATAAATAAACACGAAACACTAAAGGCTGCACTTCTTATTAAAATTCCGCCTCAGAAAACATCATCAAACAAGACTTTTGCATGGAGGCTCAAGAACCTGCCTCTGACTGTGACTTTATCTTCTGTACATTTTCAAATTTCTCTACGTAACTTCAGTGAGAGGTAAAAAATTACGAATACCAGTCTTTTGCCTACGTTTCTTTGCGGAACATATATATATATAATATATATATATATAATATATATATATATATATATATATATATATATATATATATATATATATAAAATATATATATAAAATATAAATATATATATATAAAATAACCATTGAAGAATAAGAAAATGTCGGCCGAATTGTAAAACTGTCAATTACAAGAACTCATAAACTAAGCCCAATCCTAAAACTATAAAGGGTCTTCCTAGCAAACTCACTATAAGATCCCAAAAGGTTTAAACACCTAACCTTTCACTGCCCAATTTATTTTGCCAACCCAATAAAATATTTTAAATTTAAATTTAAAAATTTATTATATTTCCAAGTGTAATTTAAATTCTTTCGTTAAGGTTCAATAATTTTGGCTAATTTATATAAACCAAAAATATTCATTTCCTTGTGCAAGAATGCGTTTGTATAAACCCAAAATTGCAATTATATTCCACGACAAACATTGGATATTTGATATACGTGCCAACTTTTGTGAAAATTTAATTAGAAGAATATTTTAAACCTCCAATTTGATTTTCAAAAGCTGAGAAAGTATATTTTCAAGCATGTCCATGTCGACAGGAATATAATTTGGAATCTTGTTTACAATAAAAAGCATGTTTTGACAATAATATGAATATTTCCTTTTTTATAATAAATTTAGATCCATTTATAATTAACAGAATTTGGGAAGAATTTTAGTAATACACTAGACAAAAATAATTTTAAATTTTCTTGGGTAGAAATAGTTTGTGGGTGAGTTGTGCAAAGACCTATCCAAGTTGGGTCGGCGCGCGTCAGTGTTAACCGTTGTGGGATCTGATATTGAGGTGCTGGCCAGACCCCTTATATAGCTTCCTTGGATGCTTTACTTTCATAGTTCCTTGATAATGTGAGTAGTCACGAAAGCGCTTGGAATTTCTCTATTCAATACAGAGTGGTGTTTTTGGCATATTCTGAAATCACTGTTTAACTGTGATCTAATTGCATATATATATATATATATATATATAATATATATATATATATATATATATATAATATATATATATATATATATATATATATATATATGTCGTGCTGAATATGTAAAACTGGTCAATTAGCAAGAACTCATTTAAAAGTAAGTCCTTTCTGAAATTTTCTCTTATACCTTTAAAGATATACTTTTTTCATTAATGTTGATGTACAAATTTATAATTTTTCACCAAAAGAATCTTAGAAAACTTACCTAACCTTATTATAACAAGAACAATTTATTTTAGCCTAACCCAACTAAATATATTTTAGATTTGTTTACAGTAATTTAATACTAAACAAACACAGTGAAATATATTTTTTTCGTTAGGTTCAGAATGATTTCGGCGAAATTATTGCATACACAAATTTTCGCTTGTCCTATATGGCAAGATGAGCGTTGCTATTTAAGCCAAGATAGCAAGTTCTGCCTATTCGGCACGACATATATATATATATATATATATATATATATATTATATATATATATATATAAATATATTATATATATATAATATATGCAAAATAGCAACAAGGGGAGTTGAATGATAGCTTTAAGCCTTTGTTGTTGTTGTTGCAATCAACACATCATCAGGAGCTTGCAGTGTCGCAGAAATGAGTAGGAGGTCCAGGTAGATTCGGTCAGGGAAACGACTCTCTCGAGAATAATAAAAATGGGCGCCAGGCAAAGTGTCAAGTGCCAGAAAATGGAGGCAGCATATTAAACATATCAGTATAAAGTTTATAAAACCCATTGACAGTTAATATTTATGAATGACCTAGCGACCACAATATTATTGACATGTTAATTATCACAAACTCAAATTAGTTTCGCTAAATAAGACTTGAAATTCTTTCTACAAATTGTGTTCAGGAAAATACGGTGGCCCGGTGGCCTGGTGGCTAAAGCTCCCGCTTCACACACGGAGGGCCCGGGTTCGATTCCCGGCGGGTGGAAACATTTCGACACGTTTCCTTACACCTGTTGTCCTGTTCACCTAGTTGCAGCAAATAGGTACCTGGGTGTTAGTCGACTGGTGTGGGTCGCATCCTGGGGAACAAGATTAAGGACTCGATGACGCACTGACTTTCTTGGGTTATCCTGGGTGGCTAACCCCCCGGGGTTAAAAATCCGAACGAAATCTTATCTTAATACCTATCGTCATATTAAAGAAAATGGGTCTAGAGCCCACACACTTAATTAACTTGGAGATGATCCTAGTTTAAGAGATTAACTCACCCAACTCAGACGAAAGAGAGGACAGGAAAACTTAACATCTCATTGACATATTGCGGAAATCGAACAATGATTTTACGTAAGTAAGTTTTGATGTCACTGGGTTGTTTACCTGTGTTACTGTCCAATGATCTGTTATTTTATCTTGATGAACAGTTAGATGAGCTGATTAAGTTACGTGTAGTTGATTATAAGTTTCAGTTCGAATGAGAAATATTATGCTCAGAGGCAGGGAATGGATATCGGATATCCACTGTCTCTCCTATTTTTTTATATTTTATTCAAAATTTCATATAGAAATATTATACATAGGTAGGTTCATATATTATTATGTAACAGTGGTACTGATTATGAGACAAAAAAAACCAACATTGTCACTACTCAGTCTACTGAGTAAATACATATATATATAATGGCACTAAAATAACCTTACACCATCTACACACTGCTGCTGAGTACACTGCTACACATCTGCAAAGGATTTTATAATATATTTTAATATAATATAATATAATAGTGTAAACGCTGTACTGTGTACGCTCCTACCCCCCCCCCCCCCCACACACACACAGGTGTAAACTGTCCACCTTCACGTAGTTATACATAATATCAAAAACTCGTTCACTTAAACAACATCTGTAACACAATATATAAACAAGAGCCAGCCCGGGCAATATGTTACACTGTATATACAAGACATACCTAAACATACCGCTATTTGAAAATATTTAAGAATATCTCACTATTGTGACAATGGTACATTGTTCATTTAAAATTAAGTACTAAATACATATATAGGTAGACACGTATGGTTACGTGGAACAAAAATCTCTACTGGTACGACTCCAGTCCATTCATAATGGTGCTATTCCGTCCAAACAACACAATCCTCACCCCACCTCTAAATATCCTATGATACAGAATCAAAAGTGTTCATACTGAAGCTAACATGATACAGCACATACTTCGACTCCCCCTCCCCCCTCCCCCTCCCCCCCTCCCCCTCCCCCCCCCCCTCCCCCTCCCCCCTCCCCCTCCCCCTCCCCCCTCCCCCTCCCCCTTCCCCCTCCCCCTCCCCCCCACACACCACAACGGACAATATCCAGATAATCTACTCCAGCACACTTATACATCTTATGCCAAGTCTTATGTACAAAACAATTCTTAAAGGTAAAAGCCTCACCACATACCATTAAAACCTATACATCCCCCCCCAGCAAAGGTACATTTATAAAGTCGTACATATGTGCTCTGGAAATAAAACGGTACCCCCCCCCTCCTCATCAAATACCAACAAAACAATGACCTACTGTAAGAGCGCAGGATACTACTTGCTCTAAGTAACAATTATGTAAACTTTGCCTCACATACAAGGATGATATATTCTAAACCATACCAGGGGTGGGATTTGAACTCGCGGTCAGGGGACTTGAGCTAGAGTTCGTCACGGCCACGCTAGCTGGAGATTCGTCTGTAAAAACTTGCATTTGTGGTCACAGTGGTGCCTGTGCTAACCTTCCTATGGTGTGGAAATATACCTAGTTGGATGAATCTTATTGTGGCTAGCTGGTCTAGTGGCTAACGCGACGGTCTGGAGTTTTGAGACTCTCTGACCGAGGGTTCAAATCCCGCCCGTGGTATGGTTTGTGTGCAATCGTGTCATTACGATTTCGTGAGTCATGATATGCTCTATATCTCAACACGGGTGCCATCCACCCAAGACTTCTTCATACACTGTATACCCTATAGCAGTATTAATACATGACATACTTGAACTCATATGCTTACCTGCTCCAACAAAGTCATCTAAAATTGTGTATTTACACAAAATCAATATACATTTTTATATTACATTACAGATACTCTTACATGTGACTTGAAACATTAAAATAGCAAAGGGAAACAAACCAACAGCGTGTACTTAAAATATATAACACTACCCTACACATACAGCGTCACACGACATGTACTATATAATCTTAACCAGGCCTCTGAAACATTATATGTTAGGCCTTATGTGCCAAAATACAATCTCACATAATATTAAATACTGTACCACGATGCTTATTACAGCTATTTACACTTCCGAACCTTCCGATATACAGATATTGTGTCCTACAGAATGCTTCCTACAAGAAGGGAAACCCCGGACTTTGTATCACAGCATATTCTAAAGTCATATGGCAGACCTTAGTATCACCATGTAGTATGTGCTTTCTATAACATCTTTGAAGACACTTTCACAATAACGAACAGTCATTCTCACACACATAAATACTGTAAAATTCTACCCTTCCACTCACCTTATATACACACAATGATGTAGTGCTCCTATACACTACGTACATGTACTATCCAAAACCTTCACAACATAAAGGGAACACATATGTGTAATACCACCACACACACCACACTCGCTACACAGGAAAAGCATAAATGTATCAGTACAAATCCAACCACACACTCTAAAAGCCATCCACACATCCCCACTCAAGAAACTACCCCGCCGTTACCCCTTACTTTACAATTAAATCCCGTAAATCCTTCAACCTAAAACTCCGGTATCCCTCAGTAAACGCTGTCTCCCACCTTTATAAAGATCCCTATTGCAACACTTAGTTCTATAAATGGTGGCCGCTAACACCTTTATTCTTTCATCCACACCCACCTCCCTCGTGGCCCAAGAGGTATAAATAAAATCAGTAACCACATACGCAACCGCATTCACCACCATCTGACTCATCCCACCTATATCTAAACTTAACACCCTTAACACCTGTAACCCTTCCCCACCCACTAACCTAACTACCCTACCTAACCATACCCTCACAGCTTCTAAACAATTACAAAAATACACGGCATGAAAAATAGTCTCCAAACATCCACACACTTTGCACTCCCCACCCTCCCTTAGTTCTCCTATTAAATAACACAACACCAGACGGCAAGATTCCATGTAGAAACCTAAACATTACCTCCTTTACACCTTGTTTAACACGCAATTGCCATAAACATTTCCAGATATTCCCCCACGCATACATTGGGTATGCCCCCTCAACTGCCGCCACCACAGACCCACCCCCCACTCTCTCAAGAACCCTCAATTGAGGCACACGGGATCCCTCACCGTCATTAAAACCCGCAACATGGCCTCACCAATCATTAAATCCCTACCCCCCACCATCATTGCATATCCATACACAGTCTTTCTAGCCCCCCTCTCCTCGCCCCCCTCCCTCAAAAAGCCGCGTTTTAGATACTCATCATACGCAAATAACATACGCTTTTCTAAAGGTATAAGCCCCAGGCCCTGAAAATCCCATGTTGCAACCGTTGCACCTCTCGCCGCCTCAGTGGGTATATTGCCACCACGTTCCATAGCTTGCTATACAACAGGACGTTCGTCACAATAACCCTCTGATGTAACGTAAGCTGTGCGCCGTCCTTAAACCGCCCAATCTTTTCAAAACCCCATTCGCGTTGTGCATCGAATTTACCTCTTGCGCGACCCTATCATTCCTAACCTACACTATCCCACAAATCAATAGCTGATCCACCACACTCCACCCGCCCTCTACAGTCCCACCTCTATTTATGCTATTGCCTAGGTCCATATACTTAGACTTTGCCACATTAATTTCCATCCCAGTAGCCTCGCCAAACACATCTATCACCTCACCAAAACAGTCTTGTCATCCACATAACCCACAATACCCGCCCCTCCCTTTCGTTCAGTACTAACCCCACCACTTGCGATACTCCACCTAATTGCCCTATAAAAGGGAACCTGGAGGTACACAAACAATATTTACAACAGAGAGCATCCCTGTCACAAACCCCTTCCCATCTGAATGTTAACACCTAGCCTTCCATTAACCTGTACTCTCATAGATGCTCCTTGATACAATGTTTTCACCCAAGATATAATTTCCCTCCAGAATCCCTGCCAACGCATGAACCTCCATAACGCATCCCTTTCTACCCTATCCTAAGCCGCTCTCCAATCCAATGCCAAAACACCCCCACCCCCCAACTCCCCCCTCTGCTCTATAAAACTTCTAATAACTCCATGCCCTTCAAACACTGACCTACCCGGTACCCCATATTGTCCTCTGTCAATTACTTTACCTATCACCTTTTTTATTCTATTCTCTAATATCCTTGCAAATAACTTATAATCGCCACACATAAGCGATATTGCTCGGTAATCCTCTACCATAGTCTGTCCACCTTTCGGAACTAATACCACGACAGCAGTCCTTTGCTGCTCACCCATTTCCCCATCATCCTTCATTACATTGAATAACCTAACTAAAAACCCTCACAGTACTTCCCAATTCCTAACGTAAAAATCATTAGGCAACCCATCTACACCTGGCGCCTTACCTAAACTTGCACACCGGACAAAGCATGTGAAATCTCACTTTCCGTGATCGGCCCTTCTAATGTTACTCTATCTGTACCATCAATCTCACATTACACAAAACCTCCCATTTCCTTTAAAGCCTCATCTCGAATACCTACGTTTTGTGTATATGACCTAAACCATGCATCTAGATATCCACTCATACCCTCAGTCGTCACTAATACCTGTCCCTCCCTATACCCTTCCATCCCCACATGAACAGTTAACCCCATCATCTCCGTCGCCACTCTTCTCTTATGCTGTCGCCTCAACACGCATGCCGAAGGCTTATCACCCCATAACACCTCTTCCAGCCCACCCAAAACTCGCGTGCCATCAAATCTTTCATTTTGCAAATCCCTAATATGCTCCTTTAATCCCTCAATATCATCCACCGGATAACTAGCACTCCCACGCTCGTAGCAAGCTCTCAACTGCCCCTCAAGATGAGATTGGTACCCATACTTCAACCTGGTATATTCCCCCCCACTACGAATATAAAATTCCCTAATACGAGATTTTGCCACAGAGTCCCACCAACTAACCAGATCACTATTCCCAGGTGCCTCTGCCACCAACTCCTCCCACAATTGAACAAATGACTGTCGAGGTTCTTCTTCCTGCAACAACTTTACATTCAACTTCCAATACCCCTTACACCTTCTTGGCAACCCTTCCCAACTTATACCCACCAAAACACCCCTGTGATCAGAAAATACCACGTCCATTACCCTCACACTATGTGTTACTACTGTTCTGGGCACGTACAATCGATCGAGCCTAGCCACATACCCAAGCTTAATAAATGTGTGCTCCACCACCCTGCCTCCCCCAACATCGATCAGTCCTACCCCGGATAACAATTCTCCCAATATTCTCAAACAATGCCCTGCCCCCCTCGGTTCAACATCCTTACTCCTTATCACACAGTTCCAATCACCTCCTATCACAGCGACCCCCGGCAATCCATGCAAATAATATACCAGAATGTCCCTCACGAATTTATTCTTTACCTGCACATCTCCCTCTGCCGGGCCATACACACACACCAACATCATCTGTACCTGACCCCATAACCCATCCACACGAATCACCCTCCCCTCCCCCCCTCACAATGCCTGACAACCAACGGGCTAGTTTCTTTCACCAAAATGGCCACACCTCCTTTCAATCTGACTGCATGCTCAACATACACATTATATCTATCCACCTTCAACTCATAACTCGGTCTATAATTGTGCTCCTGCAAGAACACTACGTCAACATCATGACACACCAAATATTCCCTAAACCATTCACACTTTCTCTGCTTCCTCAAGCCATTGATGTTCAATGTCAGGCACTTAAAACCGACAAAGGGGGTTTCCCTCTTGACGCTACCGACTTATCACCTGCTCGTTTCGTTGCAACCCTTTTCCCCTCCCCCCCCCCTTCCTGGGCACACTTACCCAACCCCTGCCCCTGAGTGCCACTTGAACCTCTCTGCATGGCATCCGCCCATGTTTTCTTCCCAGGCCGTTGTGCAGGCGTAAGCATCAAGTCATCCAGCACAGTGCCATGATGAACCTCCACCTCCACAGTTCTCACCAACAGGGCATCCTTATCACACACTTCAGACCAAGCTGGCATCACCACGCCCTCCTCAACCGCAGACCAAAGATCCAGGTCTGTACCAACATCCTAGCAAGGATGCTCATTGCCCAAAATGTTCCCAAACATCGACACTATCGACGTTTCCACATCGCTGCCATTCACTTCCACTATGACCTCATCCAGCACTTGTACAACGCCCAGGGAATTGATGTCGTCCCCCCCGCGTAGCCCCTGTCGTCTCCTTTTCTTCGGCCCTCTAAATCTCCTCACTCCATGTCAAACTCTGCTGAGGCAGTGTCGAATACGGCTGATCTTGATCCTCTCTCCTTTCCTCCACATCACGTCGTTGCTGTTGGTCCTTATCACCACGTCTATCACAACGTAAAGTGTTTTCTTTACTCTGAGTAAATTGTTTTGTCTAATTTACAATTAAGAGTTAAAGTGTTCAGTTTTTCTTCATATTTTTATTTTATTATTTAACCTACATTTTCCCAGTGTAACTTTTATTACTGCATTGATTATTTCTACACCTTATTTTGTTGCACTTGTTCTGCAGTGAATTATTTTGTTGCACTTGTTCTGCAGTGAATTATTTTGTTGCACTTGTTCTGCAGTGAATTATTTTGTTGCACTTGTTCTGCAGTGAATTATTTTTTTTTGGCACTTGTTCTGCAGTGAATTATTTTGTTGCACTTGTTCTGCAGTGAATAATTTTGTTGCACTTGTTCTGCAGTGAATTATTTTCTTTTATTGTTATTTTTATGCATTATTATTCTCAGTTCATTATTGTTTGAGTCTTGTTTTTCATTTTATTATTTTTTCCTCATGTTGTCTTTGTATTATATTTTAATTTTGTTTATGCATTCTTAGAAATATTTAAATTTCCCAGTTATCTCTCTTTGCATACAATTTCGTGATTTTATTTTATACTTTTTACATTGATTTACAATTTTATTAGTTAATTTATTTATTAGCAAGAGTACAGACAGCTCATTTTGCATTTAATTCAGTCTCCAGTAATATTTTTTTACTTGTAAATTTCAATGTAATTTTTTTATCTTGTCCAGCAGTCCTTTACATTGAGTTGTCCTTCCTCTTGCAGTGTATCTTAGACATTTTTTTTTTTACTTCTGCAGAATTAGTTGCATCTCTTTTATTTTAAATTTAACATTTTATATCATTTTTATTGTTCATTTTTTGCCTTATTTGTTCTTGTGCAACTTCTTTGCCATTATGTCTCACATACCTTCAAGTGATACTTTAGTGAATGGCGACACTCAGACCTCTCAGGCTACTGCTGCTCCTGTCATCAGTCCTCACAGTTCATTATGGACTGACAGACCGACCCAGACACTGAAACACTACAGTTTTACTCGTGATTCCCTTGATGCGTTACCTTTATTCAATGGTCATGTACATAGTCTTGAAGCCATGGTTTACTGCCATTCGTTCTCGTGTTAATGCTCTAGTTGACGGTCCTCTTTCAGAGGAAAGTCTTATCAGACTTGCAAAAGAAGCTCTTCATCGGTCCCCTGCTGCTGTTCACGTTGTTGATCTCCTAGATATGCGAGACTTCAGGAATCTTACTAAGTGGTCACAGTATGAGGAACTGATTCGTTCTTTCCTTGTACCAGTAAAAACAGTGATCCATATGTCGTTCTTAGGGAACTAGTGAATGCTACACCCATGACTAATGAATCGTTGAGTGCATTTGCTGTTAGATTAGGCAAACTTTTATCATCATTTATCAATGCTGTCCAGTCCTCAGCTTTTGTCCCTGACGAGGATAAACCATCCACAGCATCGTTTGCTAAAATAGCAGCTTTTGGAGCAATCAAAGAACTAATGCCGCATGCTTCCGTGTGTGCTTATGAGGCAATCCTCCAACTGTGACGATGGAACCCCTTACAGCCCAAATCATGTAAGTTCCTTGTGCCCCCAGGGTACTTTCCCATGTATCAAAAGTAATTTCACACCTATGCCTCAGGCCTCAGTCTGCACCACCTCTTGTTTGCGCCACAGCGACAAATCGTGGTCGTCAACCATCTCAGCGATCACCAAGGACCAGTTTACGGAGTCATTATAAACCTCGTAGTATTCATAGTACATTCATTAACCATAGTCAGCGGACTTGTTACAACTGTGGTTTCCGTGGCCATATTGGGAATTAATTGTCCTGATAGTTTCCCTAAGAGGCGTCGTACGATGATGAGTACCATCAGATCTTCCCTACTGTACTTATCATGAAATACATGGACATGACACATCTGAGTGCAATGCTCTCTACAGCCTTCAGTACTCTAGGGCTTTCCGTGGCCGTTCCAACCGCAGAACCCGTAGAGGAAACAACATCGTGGTTCTCAAAATAACCAGAACCAGGCTCATTCTTCCAATTCGGGGGAATTCGAGCGCCCCAGTCAACCCTCCCATGGTGACAGTAGGTGATAAGAGTTACACCATACCCCTTCACAATTCCTTTAAGCCTTAAGCAGTCTCGAGAATGACAATCCTGCTGATGATGTTGCTTCACATGTCTCTGACGTAGATGATTTTGGGGATGAAGTGGAACAAATCTTTGCTGATGACAATCCACCTTTTTGTTTGCACATAACTTCCAATGCAACCACAGGCCCTATAGTGAAAGCATCTGTTCATAATGCCCCCGTTCATTTTTTCATGGACTCTGGTGCGCAAGTCAATATTATCAGGTCCCAGTTTGTTTAGGGATAAGCAGTTATTTACATGTCCTTCTGTAGAACCGACTCATGTGTCCCCCCCTTTGTGGAGTAGCTGGTTCTCACCTGCGTGTCCCAGGTCGGACTTCCCTAACTTTTTCTATCCCAAGGTAGAGACTTCACTGCTTCCCTTCCTTGTTGTCGACCAGATTACTTTCCCTGGTGACCTTCTACTGGGATTTGCTTCCATGCGGACTTGCGCATTGTGCTCGACCCTTATCGATGGCATGCCCAAATTGATGACTTGATCGTCCCAAATTTTGGGGTTACCAGCTTGGATCCGAGATCTCATACTGCCGCAGAGTACGACATTCGAATTAAGTCCTTACAGGCCATGCATTTTCCAGTAGCGTACCCAAGCGGTCAGGCACTGATATCCTGTCACTCCTGTCTGTGTTCCTGCAATTCAGACTTGCAAGATAGTGTCCAGTTACGTCAAGTGTCCGAGAACGCTCTGACTACCTTGAGTGCTGAGCCTATCCCTGCAATGTCTGCTAGTTCAAGTAGTAGTTTCTCCACAGGGGACGCCTTGTCAGAAAACGATTACTTGCAACTAGTAATGCCATCTCTTGTTGATGTCACATGCCGTCTGCAGAAAGACGTTTCTGTCGCGGCTAGTGCCCTCATTAGAGTGTCTGTTGTTGTTCCTAGTGTTCCAGATGGTGATAACGTCCTAGTTGACAGTGATTCCTGCAAAGTAAAAGGTCTATTTGTTGAACCATGTTGAAACATGTTGTAAGAGAGAGTAAGATCCATTTCTTCCTAGCTAACACTTCTGGTCACAGTGTTCGTCTCAGAGCAAATACCAATCTTGTTGACGTTGTTCGCTATCCTTACCCTGTTCAGGTAAGGATGAGTTGTCACCTGACCAGTGGGTCGGTGCTATTTCTAACGGGGAGACCTCATCCACTTCACCAGATCAATCTGTTCCACCAGTTGAGGAGAAAGACTTAGCTCCCACTGACTTCCCAGATGAAGTCAAGCATTTGTTGACTCTGTTGAACAAACGTCGTAAAACCATTGCCTTACCAGGTGAGAAGATGGGTATAACGAACTTATTGTCCCATCATATTCCACTTGAACCTGGTACCAGACCTATCTACATACCTGCATACAGAATGCCTCATTCCACAAGTTGCTGTCGCAAAAGAATTGATCAATCAAATGCTTGATGATGGAGTTAATTGGCACCTAGCAATTCACCTTGGAATGCGCCCTTGATCCTAGTACCTAAGAAGGATGGTACTTGGCGCCCAGTGATTGACTTTAGGAAGTTAAATGCGAAAACTATTCCAGATCGCTTTCCGCTCCCTTACTGGGTGATCTTTTACGTAACATCGAGATAACAAAGTCTTTAAAACCCTGGACTTGTTACAAGGGTTTTGGCAAGCCCCTCTTCACGAGGACAGCCAAGAGCTATCTGAAATTGTCCACTCCTACAGGTCATTATCACTTCCTCCATATGGCGTTTGGATTACAATCCTCCCCTATCACGTTCTCAAGGCCCCCATGACTAATATCTTTAGAGGTCTCATAGGTAATCCCATTTATGGTGTACTTAGATGACGTAATCGTCATGTCTAAAGACGTGGATACACATTTTGAAAGACTTGATGTAGTACTTGGTAAGCTTGAAGAAGCCAATTTAAAGATCAAACTGTCTAAATGTAAATTTTTCAGATCAGAAATTAAGTTTTTTGGGTCACGTAGTCACTCCTAGAGGGGTTACGACTGACCAAAGTAAAGTAACTGCAGTACTAAATTTTCCAACTCCCAAAACTGCTGATGCCGTAAGGTCCTTTGTGGGCTTAGCAGGTTTTTATAGATCTTTCATTGCCAATTTTTCTTCCATAGCTGCTCCTCTAACTGAGTTGCTTAAGAAAGATGCTCCTTTTGTTTGGACCTTCCGTCAAGAAAGAGCATTCCAAACTTTAAAAGAAAAGCTAACATCTGCTCCAATTTTAAAATTTTTCCAGATTTTTCTAAGCCCTTCTATCTGACAACTGATGCTAGTTCTATTGGCATAAGTGCCATACTAGCTCAGAAGACTGATGGCAAGTACAACGCAGTTGCATTTGCTAGCCGAGTCCTTACGAAGGCTGAACGTAATTATACAGTAACTGAGCAAGAAGCTTTAGCAATAGTATGGCCCTTTAAAGCACTTCCGAGACATTATTTATCAGTACTCTGCTCATGTCTTGACAGACCATGCTCCACTGATACCTTTATTCCAGAACAAACAACCTACTGGAAGGTTAGCCAGATGGACCTTGACTATCCAAGAGTTCAATCCCACCTTTGAACACTTACCTGGCAAGTCAAATGTAGTCGCAGATGCCTTATCGCGACATGTTAGTATAGTAACTGCAGATCCTCCATTTAGTGCTGAAGATGTAAAGAATGCTCAACGAACAAATCCCATGTGGTCTGGTGTGATTCGATTCCTGCTCCAGGAAGATCTTATTCTGACTGTGAAGCCACCAGCACCCATCAATGACTTTGTCATGAACCAAGAATTACTGTATCGAACAGCTGAGTTGGGTACTCCTAGCAGAAGAGTTTACCAGTTAGTAATTCCACAGTCACTAGTGAATGTAGCCTTACAGCTAGTTCACGATGTACCAGGTGTTTTCGCACCCTGGTATGGATCGTTCAGTAAAACAAGCCAGATTGAAATACTTTTGGCCTCGTATGGCAAATGATATTTCTGAGTATGTTAAGAAAAGTAGTGTCTGCATGCAACATAAAGGTAATGCTAATGGTCCTAATCCAATCCAAGTGTATCCCAAACACTTTGCGAACCATGGGAAAGAGTTGCTCTAGATCTTGTTAACTAATTTCCAATGTTTCCCTCCAGGGCAACAAACATCTATGTGTTAATGGTAGATCATTTCACCAGATATTGTGGGGTTAGTTCCTAATTTCAGATAAACTGCCGAGACAGTAGCTAAAGCGTTTTTAAAGAACGCATTAAACTGCAGGCATACCACCCCTAAGTCCCTAGTAAAAAGATAATGGAGGTGAATTCTGTAATGAGATTCTTGAAAATTGTGTACCTTGTACAAGATCTCTAAATCCACCCTTGTTCCCCACATCCTGCCAGCAATGGGTTAGCGGAACGTACCAATAAGAAAGTACTTGATGTCTTGAGAGCCACTATCAATCCCAACAGTGAAACTTGGGATGAAGTTATACCTGATGTGCAGTGTGCTATAAATTCTGCTTACAATGTTTCTATAGGTGACACTCCACATTTTGCATTGTACGGTGTAAAATAAACGTTTGCCTTATGAGTTGCTATATTCTAATCCGAAACCAAATTACAACCTGAGATTTCATAGCAACTCGTACCAGCTTAGCTCAAAGTGTTTTTAGAAGAATCCGTGAAACACTTCATAAATCAACAGCAGAATTTACAAGAGCGCAAACACCGAGCAAAGCCCTCCAAAATCAAAAAGGTTTGAGAGTTATGCTGACTAACTTTAACAAAACGTCTGCAATGCCCAAGCTTGATCAAAAGTTTGTTGGTCCTTATCGAGTAGTTGAACATACCTGGTAATAAGTATAAGGTTAGAGAAATTAGTACTGGTCAGTATAAAGAATTGCATTTTTGATCATATGAAGTTAGTATGTGATGATAATGATGCTCCAACCCAGACTAATGTGACAGACTCTGACAATCCTCCTGATCCTGTACTCTCTACCTCTGATACTCAGTCAGATGACAACTGAATGTCGTTATTCCTTTCATACACGACAGGTATTGAGAAATCCTCAAGTATCATTTGTTACTTCCAATTCAGATTTTTCCTCAAATACACCCTGGTTAGCCAGTGGGAACAGAGTTTGATCCTCCCAGAGATGACACCCATTCTGCATATATCAATCTCAACCTAGCAGAGTTGGGGTTAAATGTAAATAACCTGTATAATGAATAATTACATATCAACTTATCAGTATTCAAGTTTTTTTTTTTTTTTTGTGTTCACTTCTCTCCGAATTCTGAGAGTTAACAGTCTAGATTTGAGTGCACCCAATCTGCCTTTCTGTTTTAAAAACTTCTTTCTTTGTATATATTCCTTCCCAGAATCTGCAGATCACATAATACAGATCGATTGATCAAATTTTTTTTTATCACTTCTATTTTGTAATCCCAATGTTGAGTTTTATTCGATGAGTTGTGCTATAATACCTTGTATTGCTTACAGTTTTATTACAGTTTCAATTACATAAGCTTCCATTCCAATATTCTACTTATTTATGTTATAATGTTCAATTGTTGTGTACTTTGACATTGTATAGAATCAGCCCAAGTTGTACACCTGCCATCTCTATTTGTAGTAGCGTATGTCGGGATGAAAATACGTTAGCGTCGCTGAGCCCCAGTAGTAGCACATTTTCCCATAACCAGTTCCAGTAACCAGTGTACCAGTAGATGACTCACTACCAACCGTCTGTGTGAATCATTGACTGTATTCATATTGCTGCTGACCATAGCAGGATTTCAAACACCCGTCACCCGTAGGCACTTTGAGTCAGTCGTAGTTAGGGAGCAGAGAGAGGCAGGTCGGCTGTTGGTGCTTTCCCATACTTTCCGTTATATTATACGTACTACCAGCCTACGTGAGTATTCTTACCCCATCCACGTTATCGAAAACCCACTTGACACAAGTCCACAAATCTCCTCATTGGCTATTCCGTAGGTATCTCTGATTATTGCAGGCAGAAGTAACTCCATTGATGGCCCCGTTACAGCTCCACTGGTTAATTCAATGCAGAGAGTATTGACACGACGCCGGCTAGCCTGCGCCATGTTTGTGAAAATAATACTGCCACCAGACAACTCCAGGGGGCAGCAGCTACACACGTCCTCTCCACTCAAGGATTGAGAGACGAATGACACACACACAACGGACAAGTGTGTCTGCTGTTACCAACCTTAACAACCAAAACATAATTGAACGTTAATCCAGTAACGTATCATAATACGTTTGTAACTTACGTAACAAAAAGCTTACAAACACTGTAGTTATTAAGACCTTAAAAACGCTACATACATGAACATACAGGACAGATTATTTACACCTCCAGAGATTAACTATATCCATAATAACTTTACATTATAAGTACAGGTCATATAACATTGTTGCCTGAAGTTCAGCTTTGAACAGTTTTTAAACTTTATATTAAAACTGAATATACAAAAATACCCTGGCTCGCCACACCTAAATTTTTAAAATATAATTCGACAGACACATACACCCCAAAAGATCAATTATATGCACCCTACTGACGTAAACAATATATTTGGAAGCAAAAAAATGAAAACCAAGATAGAGGTCATCCCTTACTATATCCGATGTTATTGCAAAAAATGGTTATAACTGACCATAATTTTTAAAGGGGGTTTATGAACTGACCTCATCGACTCAAGGTTGAGGGACTGTTACCTCATTCACCTAATGTTCTTTATGATTCTCTTTTGTATGGACTGATGAAGCACTGGGGTGGCGAAACGTTTCCTCAGTAAAGATACCCAAGAGTTGCACATGTGTCTAATTTATCAACGTGTCGGTTTCTGGGAAACCCTTCATCCACAAGACAGCAGTGCCTAAGCGTACATAACAAAGCAAAAAGTTACTGGGTTTTATTAGAATGTAAGCAAAGATGTCCAG
>NC_069417.1:8732599-8775099 GCF_026875155.1 Cherax quadricarinatus
TCCCATACTTTCGTTATATTATACGTACTACCAGCCTACGTGAGTATTCTTACCCCATCCACGTTATCGAAAACCCACTTGACACAAGTCCACAAATCTCCTCATTGGCTATTCCGTAGGTATCTCTGATTATTGCAGGCAGAAGTAACTCCATTGATGGCCCCGTTACAGCTCCACTGGTTAATTCAATGCAGAGAGTATTGACACGACGCCGGCTAGCCTGCGCCATGTTTGTGAAAATAATACTGCCACCAGACAACTCCAGGGGGCAGCAGCTACACACGTCCTCTCCACTCAAGGATTGAGAGACGAATGACACACACACAACGGACAAGTGTGTCTGCTGTTACCAACCTTAACAACCAAAACAGTAATTGAACGTTAATCCAGTAACGTATCATAATACGTTTGTAACTTACGTAACAAATGCTTACAAACACTGTAGTATATTAAGACCTTAAAAACGCTACATACATGAACATACAGGACAGATTATTTACACCTGCCAGAGATTAACTATATCCATAATAACTTTACCATTATAAGTACAGGTCATATAACATTGTTGCCTGAAGTTCAGCTTATGAACAGTTTAAGCTTTATATTAAAACTGAATATACAAAATACATGGCTCGCCACACCTAAATTTTGAAAATATATTCGACAGACACATACACCCCAAAAGATCAATTATATGCACCCTACTGACGTAAACAATATATTTGGAAGCAAAAAAATGAAAACCAAGATAGAGGTCATCCCTTACTATATCGATGTTATTGCAAAAAAATGGTTATAACTGACCATAATTTTTAAAGGGGATTGATGAACTGACCTCATCGACTCAAGGTTGAGGGACTGATTACCTCATTCACCTAATGTTCTTTATGATTCTCTTTTGTATGGACTGATGAAGCCACTGTGTGGCGAAACGTTTCCTCAGTAAAGATACCCAAGAGTTGCACATGTGTCTAATTTATCAACGTGTCGGTTCTCTGAACCATTCATCCACAAGACAGCAGTGCCTAAGCGTACATAACAAAGCAAACAGATTACTGGGATTTATATCTAGAAGTGTAAGCAACAGATGTCCAGCGGTTATTTTACAGCTTTATACATCATTAGTAAGGCCTCACCTAGATTACGCAACTCAGTTCCGGTCTCCATATTACAGAATGGATATATGGAAATGTAAACACATATGCAGTATAATGTGATCCTTTATTGACTACGTTTCGCCCAGACAGTGGGCTTTTTCAAGTCACAAACAGTTCTGTTTGTGACTTTGAAAAAGCCCACTGTCTGGGCGAAACGTAGTCAATAAAGGATCACATTATACTGCATATGTGTTTATATTTCCATTGTGTCGGTATTTTATACCATTTATTTCCAGAATGGATATATATTCGCTAGAAAATATCCAGCGTAGAATGACCAAATTAATACATAGAACATAAGAACATAAGAACATAAGAAAGGAGGAACACTGCAGCAGGCCTGTTGGCCCATACGAGGCAGGTCCTTTACAATTCATCCCACTAACAAACATTTGACCAACCCAATTTTCAGTGCCACCCTAGAAACAAGCTCCGATGTGCAAGTCCCACTCAAATCCAACCCCCTCCCACTCATGTACTTATCCAACCTAAATTTGAAACTACCCAAAGTCCTAGCCTCAATAACCCAACTAGGTAGACTGTTCCACTCATCAACTACCCTATTTCCAAACCAATGGGCCAACAGGCCTACCGCAGTGCTCATCCATTCTTATGTTCTTAAGAACATAAGAACACAAGAAAGGAGAAACACTGCAGCAGGCCTGCTGGCCCATACTAGGCAGGTCCTTTACAATTCATCCCACTAACAAACATTTGACCAACCCAATTTTCAGTGCCACCCAAGAAACAAGCTCCGATGTGCAAGTCCCTCTCAAATCCAACCCCTTCCACTCATGTACTTTTTTATTTTTTATTATCACACTGGCCGATTCCCACCAAGGCAGGGTGGCCCGAAAAAGAAAAACTTTCACCATCATTCACTCCATCACTGTCTTGCCAGAAGGGTGCTTTACACTACAGTTTTTAAACTGCAACATTAACAAACCCCCCCTTCAGAGTCAGGCACTGTACTTCCCATCTCCAGGGCTCAAGTCCGGCCCCGCCCGGTTTCCCTGAATCCCTTCATAAATGTTACTTTGCTCACACTCCAACAGCACGTCAAGTATTAAAAACCATTTGTTTTCCATTCACTTCCTATCAAACACGCTCACGCATGCCTGCTGGAAGTCCAAGCCCCTCGCCACACAAACCTCCTTTACACCCCTCCCCCCAACCCTTCCTAGGCCGACCCCTACCCCGCCTTCCTTCCACTACAGACTGATACACTCTTGAAGTTATTATGTTTCGCTCCATTCTCTCTACATTCCGAACGCCTCAACAACCCTTCCTCAGCCCTCTGGACAACAGTTTGGTAATCCCGCACCTCCTCCTAACTTCCAAACTACGAATTCTCTGCATTATATTCACACCACACATTGCCCTCAGACATGACATCTCCACTGCTCCAGCCTTCTCCTCGCTGCACATTCATCACCCATGCTTCACACCCATATAAGAGCGTTGGTAAAACTATACTCTCATACATTCCCCTCTTTGCCTCCAAGGGAAAAGTTCTCTGTCTCCACAGACCCTAAGTGCCACCACTCACTCTTTTTCCCCACATTCTAGATTCCCCCTCATCTTTCATAGACCCTCGTGCAAGTCCATCCCAAATATCGAAACGTTCCCCCTCCTACTCCTCCCTCAACTGTATCAATTTTCATCACTAATTTTTTGTTATCCTCAAAAACCTTATTTTCCCCGTTTTTCCCTTTTAATTTTCTTTTCTTTTACACCCTACCAAATTCATCCACCAATCTCGCGGGCTTCTCTTCGAATCCCCCAAGAGCACGTGTCATCAGCAAAGAGGCGGGAAACCCCCACCGGGGGTGGTTTCTTTATCTTTTACCCCACCCCTCTTGCCAAGCCCCTCGCTTTATTTCTTAAAACCCCCTTTTAAAAATATTAACAACCACGGTGCATCACACATTTTGTCTAAGGCCATTTTTACGGGGAAAAAAAATTTCCCCTTTTCTACATACTCTAACTTGAGCCTCACTATCCTCTTTTAAAAATTTTTTTAACTGTTTTCAGTAACCTACCCCCTACCCCATAATTTGCAACTCTGCCCATTCCCCCCCTATCCCCCCGTCATACGCCTTTTCCAAATCCATAAATGCCACAAAGCCCTTTTTGCCTTATCTAAATACTGTTCACTTATATTTTACTGTAAACCCCGGGTCCACCACCCCCTACCCCCTAAAGCCTCCTGTCATCTGCTATCCTTTTTCCCCGTTTTATTTTAAATTCTTTCAATTATAACTCTACCATCACTTTCCGGTACATCAACAGACTTACCCCCCTATAATTTTTGCACTCTTTTTACCCCTTTGCCTTTATAAAAAGGAATTGATGCTCTCTCCCAACCCCTAGGTCCCTTCCCCTTTCCATAATTTTTTAAATAAATTCACCCAAACCCCTCCAAAAATAATCCCCACCTGCTTTTTAACATTTCTATTTTATCCCACAATCCCCGGCTGCCCACCCTTTCTTTTTACCTACTGCCTCCGAAAATTCCCCCACATCCAAGGGTTTCCTCCTCTAAAGATGTTTTTCCCCCTGCCTATACACGAAATCACAGCTTCCCCATCTTCATCACATTTAACAATTCCCCAAATATTCCCTCCATCTTCCCCTCCTCTAACTCTCCATTTTTAAAAACTCCCTCTCCTTTTTTTCTGCAAAAACCATTTTTTCTCTAGGCTTTCCCTTAAAATTGTTAATCTCACTCCAAAACTTTTCTTTTTTCAAAAAATTTGTTGATAACAGCTCACCCACTCTCCATTTGCTCTCTTTTTACTTGCTTCACCACTCTCTTAACCTCTCTTTTTTCTCCCTTACTCTTCCCCCCTTGCATCACTTCTATTTGTAAAAACTTTCATATGCAACTTTTTCTCCCTTAATACTCTCTTTACTCATCATTCCACCAATCGTTTTCTTCCCCCCTGCACCACTTTCCCGTAACCACAAACTTCTGCTGAACACATCTAACACTACATTTTTAAACCTACCCATTCCTCTTCGACCCCATTGCCTTATGCTCTCATTAGCCCATCTATCCTCCAATAGCTGTTTATATCTTACCCTAACTGCCTCCTCTTTTAGTTTATAAACCTTCACCTCTCTCTTCCTGATGCTTCTATTCTCCTTGTATCCCATCTACTTTTACTCTCAGTGTAGCTACAACTAGAAAGTGATCTGATATATCTGTGGCCCCTCGATAAACATGTACATCCTGAAGTCTACTCAACAGTCTTTTATCTACTAATACATAATCCAACAAACTACTGTCATTTCGCCCTACATCATATCGTGTATACTTATTTATCCTCTTTTTCTTAAAATATGTATTACCTATAACTAAACCCCTTTCTATACAAAGTTCAATCAAAGGGCTCCCATTATCATTTACACCTGGCACCCCAAACTTACCTACCACACCCTCTCTAAAAGTTTCTCCTACTTTAGCATTCGGGTCCCCTACCACAATTACTCTCTCACTTGGTTCAAAGGCTCCTATACATTCACTTAACATCTCATGTACACTCATGTAACACTCATGTACTTATCCAACCTAAATTTGAAACTACCCAAAGTCCTAGCCTCAATAACCCAACTAGGTAGACTGTTCCACTCATCAACTACCCTATTTCCAAACCAATACTTTCCTATGTCCTTTCTAAATCTAAACTTATCCAATTTAAATCCATTACTTCGGGTTCTCTCTTGGAGAGATATCCTCAAGACCTTGTTAATATCCCCTTTATTAATACATATCTTCCACTTATACACTTCGATGAGGTCTCCCCTCATTCTTCGTCTAACAAGTGAATGTAACTTAAGAGTCTTCAATCTTTCTTCATAAGGAAGATTTCTAATGCTATGTATTAATTTAGTCATCCTACGCTGAATGTTTTCTAACGAATTTATGTCCATTCTGTAATATGGAGACCAGAATTGAGCTGCATAATCTAGGTGAGGCCTTACTAATGATGTATAAAGCTGCAGTATGACCTCTGGACTTCTGTTGCTTACACTTCTTGATACTAAATCCCAGTAATCTATTTGCTTTATTACGTACGCTTAGGCATTGCTGTCTTGGTTTAAGGTTGCTGCTTACCATAACCCCCAAGTCCTTTTCGCAATCTGTATGGCTAAGTTCTACATTATTTAACTTGTAAGTGCTAGGGTTATGGACACTCCCGAGCTTCAGAACCTTGCATTTATCTACATTGAACTGCATCTGCACTTTTCTGACCAAGAGTAGAGTTTGTCTAAATCCTCCTGAAGTTCCCTAACATCTACGTTTGAATCAATTATCCTACCTATCTTCGTGTCATCGGCGAATTTGCTCATATCACTAGTAATTCCTTCATCAGATCATTGATATATATTATAAACAACAACGGGCCCAAGACTGATCCCTGTGGAACGCCACTTGTTACTGATCCCCACTCGGATTTAACCCCATTTATGGACACTCTCTGCTTCTGTCTGTGAGCCATGATTCGATCCACGAGAGCACTCTTCCCCCAATGCCATGAGCTGCTACTTTCTTCAAACAGTCTTTGGTGCGGAACTCTATCAAATGCCTTACTAAAATCTAAGTAAATATATCAAATTCTTTATCGTGGTCAACAGCTCAAAAGCTTTACTGAAGAAAGTTAATAAATTAGTTAGACAAGACCGGCTCTGTGTGAATCCATGCTGAGTATCATTAATCAAGCTATGCTTATCGAGATGGCTTCTTATAATTTGAGCTATAATTGACTCTAGTAATTTGCCTACAATTGAGGTCAGGCTTATTGGGCGGTAATTTGACGGTAACGACTTGTCCCCTGTTTTAAAAATAGGAATTACATTAGCCATCTTCCACATATCAGACACTACACCTGTTTGAAGAGATAAATTAAAAATATTAGTTAATGGTTCACAGACTTCCATTTTGCATTCCTTTAGAACCCTTAAAAAAAAACCTCATCAGGACCCGGTGACTTATTTTGCTTCAGTCGGTCTATCTGCTTCACAACCATTTCACTAGTGACTGTGATGTTACATAATTTATCTTCTTCTGGCCCACTTAAAAATTAATTACCGGAATATTATTAGTGTCTTCCTGTGTAAAAACCGAGAGAAAATAATTATTTAAAATCGAGCACATTTATTCTCTTTGTCAGTAAGATGCCATAGTTATTTTTAAGGGGACCTATCTTATCTCTGACTTTTGTTCTATATACCTGGAAAAAACTTTTTGGGTTAGTTTTAGAATCCCTAGCAACTTTAATTTCATAGTCCCTTTTAGCTTTTCTTATCCCTTTTTAATGTCCCTCTTAATGTCAATATACTGATTCATAAGATGACCTCGCCTCTTTTGATACGCCTATAAATTCCTTTCTTATGCCCTAGTAGATATTTCAGCCTATTATTCATCCATTTTGGGTCATTTCTATTTGATCTAATTTCTTTATAAGGGATAATGTTCTTTGAGCAGCATGTATTGTGTTCAGAAAACTGTCATATTGATAGCTCTCTTCGTTATCCAGTCAACAGATGATAAGTGTTCTCTAAGCCCATCGTAATCTGCTAAGCGAAAATCTGGGACTGTTACTGAGTTGTCCCTACTATCATACTTCCATTCAATTCTAAATGTAATTGATTTGTGGTCGCTAGCCCAGTTCCTCTGAAACTTCTAAATTATTAACAAGGGATTCATTGTTTGCCAGAACTAAGTCAATCAGGTTATTACCCTTGTAGGTTCTGTCACAAACTGCTTCAAAAAACAATCCTGAACTACTTCTAAGAAGTCGTATGATTCTAAATTCCAGTCAAGAAATTCCAATCAATATGACTAAAGTTAAAGTCTCCTAGAATTACTACATTATCGTGCCTTGTGGCCCTAACAATTTCCTCCCATAGTAGTCTTCCCTGGTCCCTATCTAAATTTGGGGGACGGTTATATCACCCTAAAATCAATTTTTCATGCCCTCCGAAAATTCTATCCAAACAGACTCTGTATGTGTTACTTCAGACTTAATACCCGTTTTTATGCAACAGTTCAAGCGATCTCGGACATACAATGCCACCCCACCCCCCTTCCCGATACTTCTATCTACTTGGAACAATTTGAAACCCTGAATGTGACATTCTGCAGGCATGTCCCGACTTTTTGAATTAAACCACGTCTCAGTAATGGCAAATACATCTATGTTACCTGCACTAGCAACTAGTCTCAACTCATCCATCTTATTCCTAGCACTGCGACTATTTGTCGTGTTTGGCCGAAAAAATTCGGTATTGATTACGTGTTTTTGGCGCGTGTCATACTTCGCGCCCCGTGCGGCCAGCTTCCCGTTCTTTAGTTCCAACCAATCACAAGCCTTCCCTGAGTCTCTTCAGCTAAGTACAGTTCGCTTCTGCCGCCTTCCCATTGGTTGAGAGATCAAAATATAAACACTGGCGGCTTGGCTTCGAACACACACGCATTTTTCCCTCCACCATTACTAATCTACTCTTGGATTATACATTCTACAATGTCGGTAAGTACTGATTGTTGTGTTTAGTGCTTACATGAATAGTTTAGGCATATTTTGATATATACCTAAAGTCTGTGTGAAGCATAATATGAGTGTAGCATGCAATGGAAAAAAGTGCAAGCATTTTAGTCCGAATTATTTCGGTATTGCCCGAGTTTCCGGGAATGTCCAATTATAGTCAAATAAATATTTATACAAAATTTTCAATTGCATATATGAACTCTGTAGTGGTCTGGATTTATACAGGAGGTTTCTATTGTCCTTCCAGTTCCATGAGAGGCTGTTTTATGGGGAGCAGTCGACCAGCAGGTCGAGGTATATCTGCGTTTCTGAAGACAGTGACTCGGAACCAGAGGTAGACGAACCAGAATTGCTGGATAGTGGTGATGAATACTTGCCACCGCATGCACAGGATGCAGAGATGTCAAGTGATGATGAGGAGGAGGAAGAAAGGAAACAAAGGCCAGCCAAAAAGCAGAAAGTAATGAGGAAAAAGAAAAAATTTTAGGATTGAGGAATACCCGGATGAGGAAGAGATCCATGAGATATTGCTCTTCAAGTTTCATCTCAGTGGACCGTAGATGACATTGAAAATGATCCTTTGCCGGCATATGAACATGAAAGCCTCTTGCAATTAGGTCTCCATATGAGTATTTTCGTATGTTCGTTACTCCAGCCATGATAGATAACATAGCATATCAAACAAATTTGTATACAAGGCAACAAGATGTAAATAATACTTTTTCAACAGATTCTGAAGAGATCATGAGGTTCATAGGTATTTTGTTGTTCATGGGTATTGCTCCACTACCATCCCTCGAAGACTATTGGAAAGCTGCTTTTAGGAGCCCACAGGTTGCAGATAGCATGGCGTCTAAGAGGTTTAGGTACCTTAGAAGTCATATTCATTTCAATGACAACACAAAAAAGGATAATGACAGATTTCTACAAAGTAAGGCCTCTTTACACTGAACTAACTAATGCTTGCTTGAAAATTCCAGCTACACCCAAGCAATCTATTGATGAAGTCATGGTTGGTTTCAAGGGTAAAACTGCTGGAAACCTAAGGCAGTACATCAAAACAAAACCAGATAAGTGGGGTTTCAAACTTTTTGTCGTGCAAGTCAAGATGGACTCATACATGATATACTCATGTATCAAGGCACAACAACTTTTGACACACATCCCATACAGCTGCCACAGGAAGAATCTAAACTTCCAATAAGTACAAAGATTGTTCTGGTACTTGCACAAACTATGAACAAGACAAACACATCAGCAATCTATGCTGACAATTTCTTTTCAAGATATGCCTTTGGTCAAGCTACTAAGAGATAAGTATAACTGCAGATACACTGAACAGTACGTGACAATAGATGTGGTAAGCCACATCTGGTGCCTATCAAACAAATGGAAAAAACAGTGTGGTCAGGGGCAATTTTTGCTTCAACAACAATGATGGTGTCCTTGTTGTACGATGGAAGGACACCAAAGTTGTGACTTTAGTGACAACTGATATTGGGGTCGAGCCCATGAGTCTTGTTGAGAGATATAACAAGGGTACAAAGAGGAAAGAGAAAATATTGTGCCCTGCAGTCATCAAGAAACTATAATGCAAACATGGGAGGTATTGACAAAGCAACATGTTGGTGCATCTCTACAAAACACCAATGAAATCAAAACGTTGGTACATGCGGCTATTTGCCTATATTATTGATCTTGCTGTTGTGAATGCATGGCTGCTTTATTGCCGTGATTCTCGAGCAATAAAGCAAAAGTGTATGCAACTGAAGTATTTCAGGAATTCTATCTCTGAAATTGCAAGGTCTAAAGGACAAAACCTTAGAGGGAGCAGCCTAAGAACAACTCCAAGACCTTCACCAACTAATTCACCATGTACTTCCAATGGTGTTGGCATAGTGAAACCTGGGAGGGGAACACGTACAGAAATGCCTGATGACAGTGTTAGGAAAGACATTACTCTAATGCACTTCCCAATGGCAGGGCAAAGGCCGTTTACTTGCAAGTATTGCAGCACTCGAAAAAAACGGTAACATCGTCATTCGTCTGTAGTGTATGCAAAGTAAATCGTGCATAAAGACTGATAGAAATTGTTTCACAGACTTCCATCTTGCCAATTAGCAATATAGAATCATTGGTCTTCCAAATGAATCTCAGGAATATAGGGATTGAAACTTGCATCACTTTGCAATTTGGCATTGTTGATATTTGCTTCCTTGTTTTATTTTTGTAACAATTAAAAAATGTTTTGATACAAGTTCCATTTATGTTTTTTATATTGTCTGTTTGTATATTAAATTTAAAAAATTGTTTTGGTGTGTTTTATTAACAATTGCAAGTTTGCAACATAAAATTTTTTAATCACTTTGTCGGGGGCGGCCTAATATTTTCGGTCTTCGGAGATTGGCAATTGCTCGAAAACTAACCATCAGAAATCAATTTATATGGGATCAGTGACCTTGTATTGAGTTACTCTATCCACCATAGGGAGTTCAGTTCGAATTTCAAATTTTCGGACCCCTTGCGCCTCTTGCCCCTCTTTATCATTCCTGCTCCTTTCTGTTATTCCACTAAACCTATTACTGTCCTTGTCAATTAGTGCCACTGGCTTTCCGATATCCACCTCATTTTGCCTATTACTAGTTCTCCTAGTACTCATATTACTACCCTGAGACTTCACAGTTTTCCCACAAAAACCCATACCACTAACTATTCCTAGTTTAAAGACCTAACAGCTCCCTCCACTGCGTTGGCCAGTGCTCCCACCCCACACCTAGATAAGTGAACCCCATCCCTGGCATACATGTCATTTTTCTGCCATGAAGAGGTCCCAGTTGTCAATGAATGTTACTGCATTTTCCTTACAGTATTTGTCCAGCCAGCAATTGACACCAATTGCTCTGGACAACCATTCATTTCCAACTCCTCTCCTTGGCAAAATGCCACATATGACAGGTTTCCCACCCTTCCTCCTAATTATCTCTATTGCTGACCTATACCTGCTAATCAGGTCCTCACTCCTACGTCTGCCAACATCGTTGCCTCCAGCACTGAGACAGATAAATAGGATTGCTCCCATTACCTCTCATGATGTCATCCAGACGGCTAACAATATCTTCATCCCCGCCCCAGGAAAACACACTCTCTGCCTCCTACTCCTGTCCTTCAAGCAGAATGCCCTATCCATGTACCTAATCTGGCTATCCCCAACAACAACAATGTTTTTTACCTTCCTTTGCGTCGTCCGTCGTGATGCTCCGAGTAGTCGACTCACATTCGCCAGGTAGCATTACACCACTTGTAGAATTCGTCAAGGCGTTCTCGATGGTCTTCGTTGGGGTTTCTAGGGATGTCTCACTCACGTCTGCCAATGCTTCTTTGGTGCTCGTTGTGGCATTCCCAGTAGAACACTCACATTCGTCGGGTAGCGCCGAGAATGGGTTGGAAGTTTCCACGGTAGTCTTCTGGTTTCTCGTTGTTTCTGCCTCTCCAACCGTCTTCTTGATCTTCAGCTTGGTTCCATGTTGCCCGGCCACTGACCAAGCTCCCCTCTTAACCTGGGACTCACAACAGGAGGACTACTACGAATCCTCTTGTTCTCCTCCGTCAATCGTCGTATCTCCATCTTAGCAACTCTGAGCTCTTCTCTCAGCTGCTGGTAAAGTTGCTCAAGAGAGGGCATCCTGGTTCAGATTCACAGAGAGCACACAAACAGGTCTTCACAGAGCTAAGTACACGTCACCACTGAAGCTAAGTACACGTCACCACTGAGCTAAGTACACGTCACCACTGAGCTAAGTACACGTCACCACTGTGCTAAGTACACGTCACCACTGAGCTAAGTACACGTCACCACTGAGCTAAGTACACGTCACCACTGAGCTAAGTACACGTCACCACTGAGCTAAGTACACGTCACCACTGAGCTAAGTACACGTCACCACTGAGCTAAGTACACGTCACCACTGAGCTAAGTACACGTCACCACTGAGCTAAGTACACGTCACCACTGAGCTAAGTACACGTCACCACTGAGCTAAGTACACGTCACCACTCAGCTAAGTACACGTCACCACACGTCACATAGCATTAGAAATCTTCCGTACGAAGAACGATTGAAGACTCTTAAACTACATTCACTTGTAAGACGAAGAATGAGGGGAGACATGATCGAAGTGTATAAGTGGAAGATGGGTATTAACAAAGGGGATACAAATAAGGCTTTGAGGATATCACTTCAAGAAAGACCCTGCAATAATGGACTGAAATTAGATAAGCTTAGATTTCGAAAGGATACAGGAAAGTATTGGTTTGAAAATAAAGTAGTTGATGAGTGGAACAGTCTGCCTAGTAGGGTTATTGAAGCTAAAACGTTGGGTAGTTTCAAATTTAGATTAGATAAATACATGAGTGAGAGGGGTTGGATTTGAGTGAGACTTTTGTAATGAGTAAATAGAATCATCGAAACTTATTTCTTGGGTAGCATTGAAAATTGGGTTGGGCAAATATTTTGTTAGTTGGAAGGATTGTAAAGAACCTGCCTAGTATGGGCCAACAGGCCTGCTGCAGTGTTCCTCCTTTCTTATGTTCTTATGTTCTTATGGACCGGTAAGCCAGTGGAAGGCCTCGGTCAGATGACGAAAGTTCCAACGACTGGTCATCATCTGACTAAGACCCGCGTCAGGAAACCACTTGTCCTGTTTCCTGACAAACCTTACCTAACCTAACCGTACTATATCACTGTTACATATATATTTCTTCACATATACACATTCCTTATACTCGTCCCTATAGTAACTCATGAATACACTCATCAACACACACACACCCACATGTACAGACAAACACTATCACCTAGTTTAACCAGAACTTCATGAAGGTTACATGTTCTCCAATGTGATACATCCCACACACATTCCACATACATGTTGAACATCCCCCCCCCCAAACTTTAATGTCTAGGGACCCCTAACCAAATTCCGTTACTCCATTCCCCCCCCACAATGATCCCAGTACCCCCCAGGAACAGGCTCTACCATGGTCATAATGCTAACAAACTCCCGACATTAATTCTCAAATAATCCCTCGTGCATCTCTTCCCCAGCATATTGCCATACAACAGTTTATTCCTAAACATAGTTCTATAAAACTTGGCCGCCAGGAAACGACGTAGTACTCGCAAATCTCCTCTCTCACGAAAAATCCATATGATATGAATATAATCAACAACAGCATACGCCGCAGCTCTCGCCGCTGTATCAGTAACCCCATCATATTCAAACTCAAAACCCTCACCTGTCACTGAAATTAACACGCGAGCGAGCCATCGCCACAATCTCTCATAATGAACATCAAAATGGTATACAATACCGACAGGTTGGTAGGTAAGACACATAGGCAACAGTTAGGCAACTTTATTCCGAAACGTTTCGCCTACACAGTAGGCTTCTTCAGTCGAATACAGAAAGTAGGCAGGAACAGTAGAGATGTGAAGACGATATAATCAGTCCATCACCCTTGAAGTCGTAGAATTTGAGGTTGTCAGTCCCTCGGCCTGGAGAAGTTCAGTTCCATAGTCAGGAACTAAACTTCTCCAGGCCGAGGGACTGACAACCTCAAATTCTACGACTTCAAGGGTGATGGACTGATTATATCGTCTTCACATCTCTACTGTTCCTGCCTACTTTCTGTATTCGACTGAAGAAGCCTACTGTGTAGGCGAAACGTTTCGGAATAAAGTTGCCTAACTGTTGCCTATGTGTCTTACCTAACAATCTCTCATAACACCCACAGAAATACAGTCTCATCAACCCCACACACTCTACAGGCTCTATCCTCCACCACCTTCCGATATGATCATAACACTAGCAGGTAGAATTCCATGTAAAAACTTACACATAACCTCTCGTTCCCTCGGAGGGATGCGCAATTTCGCATACTCCAAATACTCCCCTAATCATACTTAGGATATAAGAGCCCTTATATCTCCCATCAACACGTTTTACATAATCCTAATCTTAATTTGTCCCGGCTCCCTCGCCGACATCATCACCCCCAACAGCTTCAAACAATCTCGAAAATCCCTCTTTGAATGGCCCCACATGCAGCACTGCCCTTTTAACATAAATTCACAATACACGTTTGCAAAGATCAAATAACCCCAAATCTCCCCTTCTCACTGGCAAGGTGACGACTTCCCTCTGCAACCACACACACTTTGAGGGCCACAAGAACCTAAAAATCCTACCCTGAATCCGTCGTATCACTACGGTAGTTCAAGGGTACACGGCTGCTACATAACATGCCTTACTGCACAGGCGCATTTACAGTAATGGCCCTCTGTACGAGTGTTAAATGATAAGTCCTGAGTCCTTGTAATCGATTAACAATGCTATTCTCAACTCGCTCCAAATTTGCCACCCTCGCCTCCTCTCTATCACCTGGAGTTTACCTGGAGAGAGTTCCGGGGGTCAACGCCCCCGCGGCCCGGTCTGTGACCAGGCCTCCTGGTGGATCAGAGCCTGATCAACCAGGCTGTTGCTGCTGGCTGCACGCAAACCAACGTACGAGCCACAGCCCGGCTGATCCGGAACTGACTTTAGGTGCTTGTCCAGTGCCAGCTTGAAGACTGCCAGGGGTCTGTTGGTAATCCCCCTTATGTGTGCTGGGAGGCAGTTGAACAGTCTCGGGCCCCTGACACTTATTGTATGGTCTCTTAACGTGCTAGTGACACCCCTGCTTTTCATTGGGGGGATGGTGCATCGTCTGCCAAGTCTTTTGCTTTCGTAGTGAGTGATTTTCGTGTGCAAGTTCGGTACTAGTCCCTCTAGGATTTTCCAGGTGTATATAATCATGTATCTCTCCCTCCTTCGTTCCAGGGAATACAGGTTTAGGAACCTCAAGTGCTCCCAATAATTGAGGTGTTTTATCTCCGTTATGCGCGCCGTGAAAGTTCTCTGTACATTTTCTAGGTCGGCAATTTCACCTGCCTTGAAAAGTGCTGTTAGTGTGCAGCAATATTCCAGCCTAGATAGAACAAGTGACCTGAAGAGTGTCATCATGGGCTTGGCCTCCCTAGTTTTGAAGGTTATCATTATCCATCCTGTCATTTTTCTAGCAGATGCGATTGATACAATGTTATGGTCCTTGAAGGTGAGATCCTCCGACATGATCACTCCCAGGTCTTTGACGTTGGTGTTTCGCTCTATTTTGTGGCCAGAATTTGTTTTGTACTCTGATGAAGATTTAATTTCCTCATGTTTACCATATCTGAGTAATTGAAATTTCTCATCGTTGAACTTCATATTGTTTTCTGCAGCCCACTGAAAGATTTGGTTGATGTCCGCCTGGAGCTTTGCAGTGTCTGCAATGGAAGACATATACAATCCCACAGATCTTTAAAGATCACTCCACATTCGTTGTTAATGAGCAACCCCAATCCCTACGGTGTTCCCACTCACCAAGACCCAATATCTTAGATTTATCTACGTTCACTTCCATACCCAATGCCTTCCCAAACTTTCTAACTACCCCTTCCAGTGTGAGAAGGTTCATGTGCTCATTCACTAATAACGTCGTGTCATCTACATATTCCACAATCACTGGATAAACTCTCCTACCCAAACTCACACTACTACCAAAAACTCTGTCTCTCACCCTCCTATAGAAAGTGTCCTGCACACATGCGAAGAACATCTGAGACAACGGACAGCCCTGCCACAGACTCCTACCCATAGGTAGAACCCCACCTAATCGACCGTTAACCTGAATTCTTGTCATTGTCCCCCTGTATAATGTATCCACCCACCTTACTATTTCCTTCCCAAACCTCTGCTTAAATAAGATACAATGCATTGCTTCCTTTTCCACCAAATCATATGCCCCTCTCCAATCAAGGGCAAATAATGCCCCCTTCCTCCCCATCTCTTGCAGTACACTCACAAAGTCCACAATAACCGAATGTCCCGACAACTTTGATCTACCCAGAATACCATACTGTCCAGGCGTGACTACACGACCCACTACACACTTTATTCAATTGCCCAACACCTTGGCAATGAGTTTGTAATCAGCACACAAAAGACAAATAGCACGATAATCGCCAGTACCCACTTGCTTCTTACCCTTAAGGACAATCAACACAACTGTTTTCGACTGCACAGACCCTCAGTCTACTTTCATTTTTCATTGCATTCATCAGACGCACCAAAAAACCGTAATAAGTCCCAATGCTTAACAAAAAATTCAATCAGAATACCATCCAACCCCAGGGATTTACCCTTTGCCATAGTGGACAGTGCCCTAAAAATTTCCTCCTCCACAACGGCTCTCCCCAACGCTATCCTTTCCCGTTCCTAAGACTACACGACATTCCCTCGCAAATATCCGGCACCCCGCTTTCTTCCACCTTCGTTTTCCAATACTGCTCATACCATCTATCTACAAAAACACTCATCGCCTCAGTGTTTTGCAAGACTTGGCCCTCCCTGAAGTCCCAGACATCACAATGAACCTTTATGCATGGAACGGTAGTCGGCTGCCTCCACTGCTGTTGTGCTGGTAAAACACAGGCAGAAATAAGGTCTATCTCCCCATAAAACCTCCTCCACCGCTGCCTGTACCCTTACTGCATCGTACCACTCATTATGGAATCGCCTAACTAATGACTTCAAGCCCTCCATTTCATTCACACAGTACACCCCGGTTGTTCTTTATGATATTGACGCAGTCTATCCTAATAATAATTCATTAACCCATATTTCATGGTATTAAGCCTTCTGGCTTCCCCCACAAGAAATTTATGGATCACAGGTTTTACCACCTCATCCCACCAGCACACTAATTCCCCATCACACCCCAAAATTTATCTGCCTCCCGCCGTTCTTCAAAACCCACAACCACTTCCTCGTCTATTAAAACCAGTAACCAGTAACCCCTGTGTCTCATTGCCAAAGTATCCCACTCCACCTCCATGAGAACTGCCTGATGATCAGAAAAGGCAGCTGTCACGGTATTAAGCGAATGTACTGTAATAGAGGATGTAACAAATTTTGTCTAGTTGTGTCCCATAATCCATTCATGCAACAAACATCCCTTAATTGCACATCACATAACAATTCACAGGGTAGTAATGCCCCACCCCACGTGGGGTCACATCCGTTCTCCTAACCACACAATTCCAGTCCCCGCCCACGAAAGATAAGGTGGGCAGTGACCTAAGGAAATAACTAAATCGTCCCTAATGAAAGAATTTTTAATCCATACATCCCTATCTGCTGGTGCATACACACGTATGGAAGAGACAGGAGAGGTCTGCCAAGTACCAGCCACACGGAGAACACGACCATCTCCACCATTTTCACTAAGGTGATACACAAATGGGCATGACATACCCACTAAAAGGGCACACCCCCATTTTAAACAAACAGTAGGCAATGCATGTACCACATAACAGGGGATCTCCAGATCTTGTACATCTTAGAGGTTATGCTCTTGAAAAAACTACATCCACCTTAAACCTTCCAATAAACCCCACAAACCATCGCCTCTTGGCTACCACACTTAGTCCATTAACATTAATGGCCATACATTGGAGGCCTAGGTAAAAGGTTGTTTGTTGTGCTGACTTGCTCGACCTTTAGCATTTGCATCAACACCCGTATTGCCACCTTTACCAGGCACCACAATCTCTGGTTTTCGATTCCACTGCCAGTGTGCGATTTGGTTCTTATAACCCCAGAACAACCCACCATATCTACCCACAATGCTGTGCTTTCTCGAGCACAAGTGTCCTTCACCATACACCATTCACTTAAAACCACCCGATGTACGCTCACCTTCACCTCTACAACACTGAGGCATCCCCTCTGTTTCAGCATTTTTCACGAGAGCAAGGGATGGTTCCACTGTCCTTTACACACACCGAAGCCTCATTCCCCTCCTCAGGTGTCAGTGCACCCCGTCCAATGGAAAGGATATATTGTCCTTAACATTTTTTCCAGTGCTTCCAGCTCTGCCTCTTCAGTCTCCGGCTGTGCTTGAACCTTAGCATTCGACACCGTAATGCATTCCTCTGTCACTTTTCTCTCAGGGTCAGCCGCATCTCCTACTACATTACCCTCCTTCTCAATGTCATTGGCCTCACTGCCTTCAGAACTGCGGGCCATGCCCCATTACCGTGACGCTCTATCTATTTCTACAAGGTCCCTCCTGATCACACTCTCGTGGTCCATCCTATAAGGACACTCCATAGCCATGCGACCATACCTCTAGCAAATACTACAGGTCCGTCTTTGTCCTGCATAGGATACCATTAGTTGAATTCCAAAATCTGGCAGGACGACGAAAGAAGGCACAGGGTACTTCAGAGACAATTTGAGAGAGTACGTTCCCTCAGGCAAACCACCATACAAGCCAGTCATCCACGCACCCAGTGGCACCACATGTATCCTACCAAAATGATTGAACACTTGCCATAGAGTCATATTCGGTTGCTTCAGAGGGAACATTACGTAGTTTCACCCAAGTGTATCGTCTGGACACATCCAGCAGGTGTTCTTTGACATCTGCATTCACTTCCATCACGAGGTCTTGAAATTTGTCAACGACCACATCATGCACCTGAACCGATAACAACTTAACAAACAATCATTTGGCCCCATTCATGACTACGCTGTAGAGGTCTTCGTCCGCTATACCATATATATCTCGAATGATGCTGGGAAGTAGTACGTTTGCTACATCAATAGTGACAACTCCCTTCAGCAATTCAATCCCACCCAAGCCACTGTCTAGGCGGTGAATGTTAAAAAAGAGTGTCTTTCTCACTATGTTTCTGAGAGCCTGCCAAGTGTGATTATCTTCATGAGGAAATTAGGAAAATCTTTGATATTGCTACGACTATGGTACACTAAGGAGTTTGTAGAAATGGCTTTCCTGGCAGCCAGGAAAGCCATTATTAGTGTCAGCTTATGGCACAATATCTATAAGAATATAAGCATAACAAGAATATAAGCATAACAAGAATGAGAGCTAGTAGTATCTAGCAAAAGTACGGAGCAAAGGTAGTTTGTAAGCTTCGATCCATTCCTAACTCCCCAATAAATTCCATGCTATTTTTCCAATACAACTTGGAATGTTTTCTTTGTTTTATGCTTGGAGTGTGCGGTGGGAATGAAGGGTGGGGAAAGAGTCTTCTGTTTTATTATCCTTGCCTCACTTATCTAGATAACAGTAGATAATATTTAATCAAGACAAAAAAAAAAAGATAACATTTCTCAGTAGATCGTCTTGGTGGGGACTTTCTAATTATTTGCGCTCTGCCTTTCTCACGTGCTTCTCTTCCTGTTCCTCCTCCTTTCCTGCTCCCACTTCAATACCTCTTCTGTAACTCTCTCCATGCCTTTTTTTGTCTCTTTGCCCGTCTATAAACATCATTCTCTTTGTCCATAAATCCTTCCCCTCCATCAATAATTTAGTCATTCTCTTTATCCGTTTCCTCTTACTCTCACAGCTTACAAGCCCCTTCTTGTCCCTTTGCTACTCTCTCCCTCATCTACCCATCTCCATAATGTGATGTGTTGTTCCCTCACCACTCTCTGCTATACCAATTCCATCACCATTCTTCCCCACTGTATTGATCTAGGAGCCATCCTTTACCTCTCACAATTTCTCTTCTTCACCCCACACCATATTCCACCCTTACCATTTACCTTCCTGAAACTTCACAAGTTCCCTTATCCCTCACCAACCCCCTCATTCCTCACCAGTTCCCTTATTGCTCGTCAGCTCCCTGATTCTTCACTAACTCCCTCACCCTTCACCAGTTCACGAAAGTTCGTACCCATCCAGCTTTTGTAGAGGATTAGTGTAGAGTGTTATAGAGCATCATGAAAGTAAGGAAGGTTAAAAGAGCAGATTTGAAGGTAGAAAATCTCTTCTCTGTTCTGCAGGATGAATTTTCTTGAATGGTCAATGAGGATAAACGTACCACTAATTCCTCTGCTAATAAAGGTAGGAATATCTTGGTGGTATGTGACTCACAGGTAAGATATATTGACCATGCTTTCTGTAACAGAGATAGGAAGTTGAGACAGAGGGTGTGTTTTCCAGGAGCTGGTGTTGTTGACATAGTCAATAATTTTGATAAAATCGTATCAGGTAATAGAAACAAACCCATTATCTGCTTCAGTGCTGGTGGAAACGGTATTAGTAAGGGAAGGAGACAGGACCTACTAGATTTAGACAGCTATAGATTTAATTAGGTCTAAGGAAGGAGTCCTGATCATTTGTAGCATTTTGCCTACAAGAGGAGTAGGCAATGCATGGATGTGAAGGGCAATTTGTGCAAATTGCTGTCTAGACAGGTACTGCAAAGAACTTGCAATCCCATTCATTAACAACTGGGATAATTTCTATGGAAAATGTGAAATGTATGCAAGGGATGGGATACACCTCTCTGGCACAGGAGTGGTGGCATTAGTCAACTCTATCGAGGGGGGGGGGGCGTTCCTGAATTGTCTAGGACTTTAAACTGATAGAAAATTGGGAAGAGTTGATAGCATACATTAAACATCACTTCCATTAATATTTAACTGAAATTATGGTTTAGAAATATCACACTTACAGGTATATATATGCTAAATTATTGAAGTTAATTTTAGATTAACTTACTCCTTGAAGAACCGGTTGGATAAGCACTTAGCAAATTTAGAATTCAAGATAGAATATAACAGATGCATGTGATCACTGGAACCATACTATTTCAGTGACTTCTGAAGACAAGTGGTTGACTGTGGACTGCACTGGACAAACTATTCGAGTTACAAGTGACTTGAAAATGCCCACTGCTTGAGCGAAATGCTTTCAAAATAGTAATAGAAGTAGTATAAGCAGGACTATTTATATTAGTAGTACTGGTAATTGTAAAAGTGTTATTAGTAGTTGTGAAAATTATTATTATTATTATTATTATTATTATTATTATTATTATTATTATTATTATTATTATTATTATTATTATTATTATTATGTGAGTAAATTGCCTGAATTATTACCTGCAAATAATTTGGGCGAGATAAGTGGGACTTAGTCACAGTAGGTCACTGAACTGCCCACTTCTTCACCACTTTCACAAAAAGTTAGACCTGACATTAAATTAATGATAATAATGTTAAAACCAGCTACTCTGGTAATTAAAGTTATGTGGACTGTGTTATTTTGGTTTACTTGCTGGGTACACAAAATATTCATATTAACACTGCAGTCCCCACACATTAAATTCAATAGGGAGTCTCTGGCGTCACTTCTCCGGCTCTTCCACACACCCCTTCACTCAATATTTCTCAAAAGGATCAAATCAGCATCACATTTTAATATACAATTATTATGTAATTCAAATTTATACATGCTGAATTTAGGAAAATCCAAAATTTTCCACAGTAACAGTGGCATATGTAATAATTGTGTTATTATAAGTAGTGGTTGTAGCAATAGTTGTCCAACTGCACTACTACCTGATCTACTGACTCCCCCATGCATTTTTCAAAGTGGCATGAAAAATTTCGGAAGTTGGCTAGATATGTGGAGAGCGCAGGAAGCGAGAGGGGGTGTGCTAGTAATTTCCTGACAAACGGCTCTGATTAATATTTCAGTTCAGGCAGCGGTGTAAAGCTGCGAGCACCCACAACCCCAGCCATTAAGTTTAGAGCTCTTACGTGAGCATTTCACAGCAATATGAGAGAATATATTTCACATACGCTCTATACTCGCTAATAGAATTAAATCATTTGAAATTGAAAATTAAGAAAATACTAGTGATAATAGGTATTGTTTTTCAATAAGTTAATTGAGCAGCCAGAGCGGCTAGATTATTGTGCAACCGCAGCTCAACCTTTGTGCAGTAGCGCAAAAATCAAGATTACAGAGATTACAAAGAATCTTTATCAGACGCCAATGAACATTGTTCCATTATAATATAATGTTCCGGTTTATGGCTGTGTATCTGTCCACACACTATTTTTTGTCATATGCATCTCCATACAAAACGTAATTCCAGAGATACTTATAGCCTACCCTTAGTCTAGTATTAAAAACATTTTGCAATCCACTGATCTAGTAGCTTATTCCATAGATATGTTTAAAATTCCTGTAGTTCGTGGAATACCCCAACACTATATATTTCATTCTCAGGAAAATTCTACTTGTCTACAAATACAATAATTCATTTTGGATATCAACATCTTGCTGCATCGTTCATAAATTCTTTACTTATTTTCAGATTACCTTATTCATTTCACTCTTCGTTTCTTCACCCATTATACTATCCTTTCGTTTTCTCTCTCTCTCTCTCTCTCTCTCTCTCTCTCTCTCTCTCTCTCTCTCTCTCTCTCTCTCTCTCTCTCTCTCTCTCTCTCTCTCTCTCTCTCTCTCTCTCTCTCTCTCTTTCTCTCAAGATTAATTTATGTTGCCTACTCAATATTTGCTAAAAGTTAACCAATGGTTTGATGATGTAATCAGAATTTAAACAACGGTTAAACGACCCAAAATCCAGGACTGCAGCGCTCCTCTGCGGGGGGAGGGGGGTCAGCCTGCTGCTGCTATATTATGTTGGCACAAACTATCTAGATAGAATTAGCAGAAGCTAGATTACAGTTAGTCTTCAGCGGACAGCCTCGTAATAGACTGTAAGCTTCAGCTATCAGCCTTTCCCATGTGCACATAAACTTTAATGCCACTCTCTCTCTCTCTCTCTCTCTCTCACACATTCTCTGTTTTTGTCCCTCTGTCTCTGACTCTGTCTGTCTCTCTTTAAACCATTTTCTTCCTCACCGTCAATCACTTTCACAACAACAATCCCGCTCAGAATCCTAATCGTGCTTCCCTTCCTTGCCCCTCCCCTCCCTACCTTGCCCCTCCCCTCCCCACCTCTCCTTCCCTCCCTTCCGGTCTAACCCGCCACCACTCACCCACAACAACCCCCGCCCTGTCTACCCCTACGACTCTCCGCAAACTCACCTCTCATCTGCTCCCTCATCCTCCAACCTTCCCTCTCATACTTATCTCCCATCCTCCTCTCATCTTCCCTAATCCCCTTCCTATTCAGTTTTTCCTCCTCATACACATTTTTTTCACCCCTCCTTTTCCAATCTCCCCTCACACACACACACACACACATCTTTCCCCTCGGCGTTCAACCTCCCCCATGTGTATGGGCCAGACTACCTTGGGAGACGGCAATTAAAAAATCATAGAAATTCTAGCTAAGCTGGACGGAAACCTCTGAAGCTCCAGTAGCTGATGAACCTTTAGTGTGACCTTAATGATATTTTCATTGCTATACTGAGTCTCCGGGATCAAGTTGACACGTATCAACACTACTGTGTGAAATCCATCCAGTGAGACAGGTTACGCTAGGGACACATAGCTTGCTCTCGTTCCTACTAACTATAATAGGCAATATGACAGCAACATATCGAGGATGCATCCAGTTTTGCTAAGATCAATAAATATTCTCCGTTCCTCCTGCGCACAAGGTATTAAAATTCATTCCTGAAATGTATATACCGATGTATTTACGTGTGTGTGTGTGTGTTTACCTAGTTATAGGTACATGGATAGATCTATGCTTGTAGTGTCCTGCCCTTGTAGATTCTTTTGACCTGTGATTTCATAAACCTTCCTGTGGTTAAATCATGAAAACCGAGCGGCGTGGGACTGACCTCCCGTTATTCATCCAGCAGGCACACCCGCTATCAACTGTCTCACTTAAACATGTTATATTAACTTGGAAAAGACTTGTGTGTCATAGTGTGCTCAGTTGTAATTAGCTATTTGTAATTGTGAATTTCATCATACTGGGGTAAGCATAAGCTTGAAGTTCCTCTTTTCAAAATTTTCATTCCGCCAAATAACGTCAAATGGATCTATAATAAACCATACCACGGGCTTTGTTTGCAATCGTGTTATTACGATTTCGTGAGTCATGGATCTATAATATTTATTTTTGAATACCTCTTAATTATATTCGTTCTTGTTCTTCACATATCCTTTTCTTAAGGCTCATTCTCCTCAACCTGGGTACCTAATGAAATTCATTCTTTTGAACATTCTCCTCTCCTCAGGTTCCTATTTAGATGCGTTCCACTGAACATTCTCTGTTTAGACGTATTCCTGTAAAAATTCTCGGGTAATACTGATTGGTTTGTTCAATGGAGATAATTATATTTTATGCAAGTTTGAAATATTAGGTATTTTTGTCTTCAGAAGAAATATTTAAAAGAAAAAAAAACAAAGATCTTATTTAATCACTGGAACCAACCTAACCTAACCCAGCACCCAACCCAGCCCAACCCTAAGTAGGATAGCGCAATCTCACCCACTGTACACTCAGGAAACATTGTTCGGGTGTTGATGGTACTGGAACTGTTTACATGACGAGGCAAGCAAGGAGTTTACTCCTTTTGGCCAGTGATTAATACATACCAAGAGGAATATATAATTTATTCTTCATCCTCGTGGGACTACTAGTTACACTCGATCACAAACTTTATCTCTTAATGCTACTTCTATTTTCCTATTGTTCAAGTATTCCTTAATCCTCGCTAGTTTCTTTCCATTGATCCGGACTTATTTCCAATGTATTTGACCATCTGTGCTGACCTGATTGTACTCAGTTGTGTCTGAGGCTGAAAGAAGCATCATCTCTTGGGTCCTGTGTTTGCACTTCGATTATCTAGTGTGCTTTATTCCTTACCATTTTTTTTTTACTTTAACCAATATTTTTTTGTGTTATATACTGAACTGTCATCTAATGCATACCTTTTTAATACGTTCTTAATGTGCATTATTTTCACAGTGCAGGAATCTGGTTTTTGTATCCTATTTGTTCATTTGATCTCCAAGTTTCCAGTTGTGCACCATCAATCAGTTTCCTTATATTTTTATTAGTCTATTTCTCTTCTCTTTATTTGTTTTTAAGAATCGTTTCTCACGGTGAGTTTATATCTTCACTGGACCGAGTGATGATTCAGTCACACGCAATTCTGGTTCCAGTCTTCCAGCAGCTTTTCAGACTGAAACTTACGACGTTTCGGTCCGAGTTCAACCATTAACTATTCTTTTAGCAGCTTTTGTGTACGCCGCATTCTCCTTAACAGTGTTATAACGTGTTCTTCACTCACACTCTCATACCCTTAAACAGTGTTTATAACGTGTTCTTCACCACACATCACACTCATTAACACTGTTATAAAGTGTTTTTCACTCCAATACTCAAATCATTAACACTGTTTTTAAAGTGTTCCTCACTGAAATGCTTTAAAAACCTAACAGATTCTTCATATAGGGGGCAGCCAGTAGATTGGTTTTACTTGCTTAAGAAATTCGTTCAGAGAAAACATCTTCATTCTGTCCAATTGATTCTTGATCTAAGGAAATGAATCCCCCCTTTTTTTATAATCAAAGTTTATTACCTCTCATTCCCAAATTTCTGTCTAACATATATGGGTTTACGGGTTCCTCCTGAGTGCACTATGTGACGTGCACAGAGAGCAAGGGCGAGCTTTAATTGGCAATGCAGCTTGTTAGGCTCTCTGTTATGGAACATTTCTCCATTTTTGTTGCATGTCATCTGAACTGGCAGGAAGCACTGCTGGCCAGAGCTCAAGTGATTAATCAGTCTTTCTATAACTGATCTGGTCATTCAAGTTTTGCAGCCATCTAATATTTCATATTGAATAAAATATCGTGTGGAGCATCAAATGATCACACCACCAGACACTCTCTCACCTCTATGGTAAACACTGCAGGAGCTGAGAGTCTTCACATAATTCTGTCTTTGTAAATGATGTTTACAGTTAGGTTTAACTTATATTTATCTGCATATAGTACACCTATGATCTAGTGTTGAAACTAAAAGTACCATTGTTTATGTATTATAATCGTCATCTTGACTGGACTGCACTGAACTGACGTATAACACAACCTGCTACTACACATCAATGGAAAGTGCTTGGCTTTGTGATATACCACAAAGAATATAACCATCTGATGCACTTTCTTTCAACACAAAAACACTTTTTATTTGGCGATTTGTATTTATATTCGTGCATTAATGATCCCATGAGAACACAACTAATGTCATCCCTACATTCCAGGGATTATAAAACGTCCCACGAGATACTGTGGCTGCGTCTTGACCTTGTCTATGACACGCTTCTGCTTGACGAAATTAAAACTGAAATTTGCTCGATTATGTTGCTGCTTTGACATTTACTTCACTTGTGCGTGCGTGCGTGTGTGTGTGTGTGTGTGTGTGTGTGTGTGTGTGTGTGTGTGTGTGTGTGTGTGTGTGTGTGTGTGTGTGTGTGTGATTGTACTCACCTAATTGTACTCACCTAATTGTGGTTGCAGGGGTCGAGACTCAGCTCCTGGCCCCGCCTCTTCACTGATCGCTACTGGATCCTCTCTCTCTCTGCTTCCTGAGCTTTGTCATACCTCTTCTTAAAACTATGTATGGTTCCTGCCTCCACTACTTCACTTGCTAGGCTATTCCACTTGCTGACAACTCTATGACTGAAGAAATACTTCCTAACGTCCCTGTGACTCGTCTGAGTCTTCAGCTTCCAGTTGTGACCCCTTGTCCCTGTGTCCCCTCTCTGGAACATCCTATCTCTGTCCACCTTGTCTATTCCCCGCAGTATCTTGTATGTCGTTATCATGTCTCCCCTGACCCTTCTGCCCTCCAGTGTCGTCAGTCCGATTTCCCTTAACCTTTCCTCGTACGACATTCCCTTGAGCTCTGGGACTAGCCTTGTTGCAAACCTTTGTACTTTTCTAACTTCTTGACGTGCTTGACCAGGTGTGGGTTCCAGACTGGTGCTGCATATTCCAGTATGGGCCTAACATACACAGTGTACAGTGTCTTGAACGATTCCTTATTAAGGTATCGGAACGCTATTCTCAGGTTTGCCAGGCGCCCGTATGCTGCAGCGGTTATTTGGTTGATGTGTGCCTCCGGTGATGTGCTCGGTGTTATGGTCACCCCAAGGTCTTTCTCCCTGAGTGAGGTCTGTAGTCTTTGTCCACCTAGCTTATACTCTGTCTGCGGTCTTCTTTGCCCCTCCCCAATCTTCATGACTTTGCATTTGGCTGGATTGAATTCGAGAAGCCAGTTGCTGGACCACATGTCCAGCCTGTCCAGGTCTCTTTGCAGTCCTGCCTCATCCTCGTCCGATTTAATTTTTCTCATCAACTTCACGTCATCTGCGAACAGGAACACTTCAGAGTCTATTCCTTCTATCATGTCGTTCACATATATCAAAAATAGCACTGGTCCTAGAACTGACCCCTGTGTGTGTGTGTGTGTGTGTGTGTGTGTGTGTGTGTGTGTGTGTGTGTGTGTGTGTGTGTGTGTGTGTGTGTGTGTGTGTGTGTGTGTGTGTGTGTGATTGTGTGTGTGTGTGTGTATGTGTGTGTGTGTGTACTCACCTATTTGTACTCACCTATTTGTGGTTGCAGGGGTCGAGTCCTAGCTCCTGGCCCCGCCTCTTCACCGGTTGCTACTAGACCCTCTCTCTCCCCGCTCCATGAACTTTATCAAACCTCGTCTTAAAACTGTGTATGGTTCCTGCCTCCACTACGTCATTTTCTAGGCTATTCCACTGCCTTACAACTCTATGACTGAAGAAATACTTCCTACTATCTCTCTGACTCATTTGTGTCTTCAACTTCCATTTGTGGCCTCTTGTTTCTGTGTCCCCTCCCTGGAACATCCTGTCCTTGTCCACCTTGTCTATTCCACGCAGTATTTTATATGTCGTTATCATGTCTCCCCTGACCCTCCTGTCCTCCAGTGTCGTCAGGCCGATTTCCCTTAATCTTTCTTCATAGGACATTCCCCTTAGCTCTGGAACTAACCTTGTTGCAAACCTTTGTACTTTCTCTAGTTTCTTGACGTGCTTTATCAAGTGCGGGTTCCAAACAGGTGCTGCATACTCCAGTATGGGCCGGACGACACGGTGTACAGTGCTTGAATGTTTCCTTACTAAGGTGTCGGAATGCTGTTCTCAGGTTTGCCAAAAACCATATGCTGCAGCAGTTATCTGATTGATTGTGGGATTGTGTGTGTGTATGTGGGGTGTGTGTGTGTGTGTGTGTTGTGGGGTGTGTGTGTGTGTGTGTGTGTGTGTGTGTGTGTGTGTGTGTGAGTGTGTTAGTTATTTGTGGAGTGTGTGTGGGGTGTGTGTGTGTGTGTGTGTGGGGTGTGTGTATGTATGTGTGATTGTGTGTGTGTGTGTGTGTGTGTGTGTGTGTGAGTGTGTTGTGTGTTTTGTGTGTGTGGTGTGTGTGTGTGTGTGTGTTGTGTGTGATTGTGTGTTGTGTGTGGTGTGTGTGGTGGGGTGTGTGTGTGTTTGTTATTCCTTCATCTCCTCCTTAAAAATTAAGATCTTCTCATAGCAACACATGAAACTCCTCATAGCAACACATGAAACTCCTCAAGAAACCACATGAAACTCCTCATAACAACATAAGAAACTTCTAATAATAATAACATAAATTCCTTATATTAACAACTACTCCTAACAACTTAAACCTTAAATTCAAGATCCCCCGTAACTTCTTATTTACATTTTTTTTGCTTCTCCACGCGTTTTTCTTACTCTCTCCTTCATATCAGCTTGTATGACTTTATTCTCTTTTTTCCCAACAAACATTGCTGTTAACATTCTATTGTGTTCAAGGTTTTTCTTTCCTTTCTTGGAGAATTTCCTGTCGCGGGATTTTCTCATTTTCCATTTTCTTCTTCCATTTTCCAATTTCCTCTAGAAGCATCGTCGTTGTTCATCCATTGGATCTAGTTGTGATAATACTCTTCACAATAAATTCAGGTGAAAGAATAAACACAGGTGGAGGTGAGGTACGAACCCACTTCTTTGTTGCAGAGTCAGATGCTTTACCAACTCGGCTATGGGGTAACGTTTGGAAAGTATATAAATTGATATTTATTCTACAATATTTCGTCAGTCACCTCTCAACAACCCCTCCTCACCCCCCTCCACCACCCCTCCACACTCCTCCACCACCCCCCCACACTCCTCCACCCCACCTCTTCCACACTCTTCCTCCATCGCTCCCACCTCCCCACCCCCTCCACACTCCTCCACCACCCTTCCACACTCTTCCTCCATCGCTCCACACTCCCCCATCACCCCCCCACAGTCCTCCACCACCGCTCCACAAATCCTCCACACCCCCTCCACACTCCTCCACCACCCCTTTACACTCCTCACACTCCTTCACGACCCTTGAACACTCCACCATCACTCCACACTCCTCCATCACCCCTTCATCTTCTCTCACCACAACTCCACACTCCTCCACCTCCCCTCCACCTTTTTCCATCACCCCCAAACTTCTCCACCAAAACCTCCACCATCCTCCCCACCTTCTTCCTATCTTCAACACTCCTCACCCCCCCTCACTTAAAAATCCTCCAGCATCCTCCACATTTATACACCTTCTTTCCACATCTCCACCATTCAAACTCCTCAACTACCAATCCACACTCTTCCAAAACCCTCACACTCCTCCACCACCCTCCACACTTCTTCACCTCCTGTCCACACTTCCCCACACAAAAGCACACTCATAAACAACCCCTGCAACAATCCCCCCAATACCCATCCACACTCCTGCACTGCCCTCCACACTCCCCCCTCCTCAAACTTCTCCACCCCTTCAACACTCCTTCACTACCCCTCCCATCTCCCCACCACCCCCCCACACTCGTCCACCACCCCCCACACCCCTCACCCCACCTCCACACTCCTTCCCCCACCCCCCCACACTATTCCACCACACCTTAACACTCCTCCCCTACCGCTCACACTTCTCCCAACCCCTCCACCACCTCCACCTCCCCTCCACATTCCTTTCCCCCAACCCTTCAACACTCCTCCACCATCCCTCCACACTCCTCCCCCACCTGTCCTCGCGCCTCAACACAACCCTTCTCTCCTCTCCTCTACCCCTCCACACTCCTCCCATTGCAATTCATTTTCATCTCATCCACAACCCCTCCAACTCCTCCACCCCCTGTCCCACTCCTCCACCACCACCCCTCCCCATTCCCCCACAATCCCCTCCACACTCCAACCATTACAAGTCCCCCACTCATCCACCACCCCTCCACGCTCCTCCACATTCCCTCCACACTCCTCCACATTCCCTCCACACCCCCATTACAAGACCCCTCTCCTCCACCACCCCTCCACACTTCTCCACCACCCCTCCCCACTTTTCTACCAACCCTCCACCACCCTCCACCACCCCTCCACACTCCCTCCACCCAAACCCCTCCACCCCACTCCTCCACCACCATCCACACTCCTCCACCCCCCTTCCACCAAATCCTCCACCCCCCTCCACACTCCTCCACCACCCTTTCACACTCTTCCAAGACCCCCCCCACACGCCCCCAAACCCCCCCTCGACACTCTCCAATACCCCTTCACCTCCCCACACTCCCCCACCACTCCTCCACACTCCTCCCCCGTTCTCCACACTCCTCCCCCGCTTTTCCACACTCCTCCCCAACACCTACACAATTTTCCACCACCCCTCCACACTCCACCACTCCTCGACACTCGCCACCACTCCTCCCCACTCCTCCACCACCCTTTCCCCACTCTTCCACCATCGCTCCACACTCCCCCCTTCACCCACGCTCCACACTTCTCCACCACCCCTGCACTCTATTCCATCACCCCTCCACAGTCCTCCACCAGCACACCACACTCTTCTACACTCCTTCACCTACCCTCCACACACACTCCTCTACCACCCCTCCACACTTATCCACCTCCTTTCCATACTCCACCACAACTCCATACTCCTCCAAAACCGCTTCACACTTCTCCAACACACCTACACACTCCTCCATTACCCCTCCACAGTCGTCCACCACCGCTCCACACTCCTCCACACTCCTCCACCACCCCTCCTCATTCCTCCACACTCCTCCACCACCCTTTAATTATAATGACTTCCGTAATTTGAATACCTCTATGCTGAAATTTCTGAAGGTTATTGTTATGTTAGGACTCTTGCCGACCGCTATTACCTAACATCAATGACTTATACAAAGTTAGAAAACATAACTATAACATTCAGAAATTTGAACATAGAGGTATCCAAATTACAGAAGTCACCATAAGCTTGTTTTTTTTTTTTTTTTTTTTTTTTAGATTCTACAAGTTACCTTCCTCTCAGGTGGTTATTTTCCTTTCTCCTTCAGTCCTATGATCTTCTTTTATCTATGCTGGGGTTGAATTCAGTATTCACTTGTTGTACCGCTGCTGAAGTATGTTCAAGTTTTCCTGAAGAACTTGCCGGTTCTCTTCTCCTTTTATTATCTTCGGTAGTTTTACACATATTAAGAAAGCTTGGCTTGAAAAAATCAACCTTGTGGTCTTCCACTCATTACTTCTTCCCACCGTCACATTTACTCTCTTACATTTTTATTTTGGAAACGTTTCGCCATCCAGTGCCTTCCTCAGTCCGATGCACAGAAGAATAGTCAAGATCAGGAGTTTAAAGAATCAGTCCTTCAGTCCGGGGGCTATGTGATCAGTCCATCAGTCTTGAAAAGAGTGCAACATATTCGCTTATATACCGTAGACAGGCGACATGGGTGGAAGTCATGCCTGTAGGTTAGGCAAGAGTAGAATCTCCGGTATCAGGATCCCAAGATGTTGCTGAAGGATTAATTACCTCAAACTCCTTCTAATCTTCAGTATTCTTGTCTGTACTGAACTGAGGATTATTATTATAATCAAAACCTAGCGCTAAACCTGCTGGGGTTATTGGACTGAGGAAGCAACTGGTTGGCGATACGTTTTCACAGTCAAGACACCCAAGTTCAGACAACCTGTCGGTTGTCTGAACCAGTTATGTACACATTGATGCTGTCGCCTGTTTATCATTCACCCTCCCAGTCGCTCCGACAAGGTTTTCTTGTTTGTTAGGTAAGCAAACCTTCCCATCGCTGAACCAGTGATTTGTGTGTGTGTGTGTGTGTGTGTGTGTGTGTGTGTGTGTGTGTGTGTGTGTGTGTGTGTGTGTGTGTGTGTGTGTGTGTGTGTGTGTGTGTGTGTGTATGTGTGTGTGTGTGTGTGTGTGTGTGTGTGTGTGTGTGTGTGTGTGTGTGTGTGTGTGTGTGTGGTTGTCGATTATAAGCCTGTGTCTTTCTAGGTGTGTGTACTCACCTAATTGTACTCACCTAATTGTGGTTGCAAGGATCGATACTCAGCTCCTGGCCCCGCCTCTTCATTGATAGCTATTAGGTCCTCTCTTTCCCTGCTCCACGAGCTTTATCATGCCTCGTCTTAAAGCTATGTATGGTTCCTGCCTCCACTACATCACTTGCTAGACTATTCCACTTCCTGACTACTCTATGACTGAAGAAATACTTCCTAACTTCCCTTTGACTCATCTGAGTCTTCAACTTCTCAGTGTGACACCTTGTTCGTGTGTCCCCTCTCTGGAACATCCTGTCTCTGTCCACCTTGTCTATTCCTCACAGTATTTTGTATGCTGTTATCATGTCTCCTCTAACCCTCCTGTCCTCAAGTGTCGTCAGGCCGATTTTCCTTAACCTTTCTTCGTAGGACATTCCCCGTATCTCTGGAACTAACCTGGTCCCAAACCTTTTCACTTTGTATGTGTGTGTGTGTGTGTGTGTGTGTGTGTGTGTGTGTGTGTGTGTGTGTGTGTGTGTGTGTGTGTGTGTGTGTGTGTGTGTGTGTTATGTGTGTGTGTTTGTGTGTGTACTCACCTAATTGTGGTTGCAGGGGTCGAGGCTCAGCTCCTCTGTGTGTGTGTGTGTGTGTGTGTGTGTGTGTGTGTGTGTGTGTGTGTGTGTGTGTACTCACCTATTTGTGGTTGCAGGGGTCGAGTCTTAGCTCCTGGCCCCGCCTCTTCACTGGTTGCTACTAGGTCCTCTCTCTCCCTGCTCCATGAGCTTTATCAAACCTCGTCTTAAAACTACGTATGGTTCCTGCCTCCACTACGTCACTTTCTAGGCTATTCCACTGCCTGACAACTCTATGGCTGAAGAAATACTTCCTAACATCCTTGTGTGTGTGTGTGTGTGTGTGTGTGTGTGTGTAATAATGGGTACGCATGTAATCAGTAATACAGAAGGCACTTTATTTCCTCATGTTCCTCTCCTTCTTGGAAATTGATATTATAGTTGCAGTTTATCAGCGTCTCCTGCTTCCAGTGATTTATTAGAGTTCTCTCCAATTCTTTCTTTAGCCTGGCTGGCTGAGACAACAACTCGTACTTTCACGCTATGCAGATGGAGTACCGAGCCTCCATCACTCCTCTCGCTGTATGACCTACACGGGTTTAGTACTTCGCGTACATATTATTATCATCATGCTTATCATGATTTTTGTTGTTATTATTATTATCATCATAATCATTATCGGCGTTATTTTATTATTATCACCATTACCATTTTTATTATTATTAGAATTATTATCATTGGTGTTCCCGTTAGTGGTTACGAAGTATTTCTGCCGTTTTCTTCAGTATTCTTACTGACATTTGCTTGGTGATCCTGGTGTCTTAGGAGTGTTGAGGTGGTCCAGGAAGGTTAAAATAACAGCTTCCATGACGCTGCTTGACAGTTTTTTCCACTTATCTCAAGCAAGATCTTCTTATAGCTTCTCAAATCTAAGATATTGCTGATTGAAGTCACTGTTTCAAGTTGTTTCTCGAAAGTTTAAAAAGATTTGACGTTCAATGTTTCTAAACCGAACATCTGGTAGTAAACAAATATTTTTTCTGCAGGTGTTTCCTCCATTTTCTAGCATTTCGAAAACAAGACTTGTCAGTCTGAAAGACTCGTGGAGCAGATGTTCTTTTCTCTGTCGCTATTTTTAAATATTAGCAAAAATTGTGCTATTTTTCATTTATTTGACTGTTTATTTTTCTCCACTATTTTTTAAACTCTCGATACTACCGAGTTTCATCCCATTTCTTTGACAACAACCTCCAGTTGTTTATTTCCCCTTCGGATGTTTCATTGTCCTTCATCTTTGAGTGATGTCCGGTACTTAGAAGTACATTTTGAGTAGCATGTAACTCAGAGACACTATACAAGGCTATCCTGAGTGTCTCACATACATCTCCAATTCTTTCATTTAACCTTTTGCATTTTCTCTCACGTTTAGTTTGTTCTTTTCAAACTTCACTAGATCACTTGATTCAGTCTTGATCTTGTCCGCTACATATTTTTATAAACTTTTCTGCCCTTGTTGTATAAATACATTAGTTTGTGGATTGTGCGACTCTCTGGTAGGTCTGGGATGGACTTCTTCTCTGACTGAACCTAAAATATTTATTTCTTCTGTAAGCTCAACAGCATCTGAAAAAGTTTTTCTTTTAATTTCATACATATTACAAAACCTTTTGTTCAGTTTCTTTATATGTTTTAGTAATCTATTATTCCAGCATTGTAACGACGTATTTTCCAGTCACAAATTGAATCTCCGTTTATATTTTTGTGTTTCTTTCCCATTTGACATTTAGAAACATGTGTAATTTATAATTCATAAAGATCACTTTATCTAATTCAGGATTTAAATAATTTATTCTGATAATTTTTGTCTTTTTGCTGGTAAATACTTGGTACAGTAGTACCAAGTATTTACCAGTTCACTTTCTCACTTAAATCGCTTCTTCTGCAGTGCGCTAATGTAAACAAAAGTCGAAGTATTTTAGAATTTTCAAATTCCTAACCAAAAGTAATCAGTCATGCTCACTGTTCACCTCAGAAATACTTAATAAAATTTCTGACCATTTAATGATTGTTTTTCATTAATAATTCCCTTAAACCATTATTATTAAAGGTCACTATATTGTTGTACTTACCATAATGTCGTAGTTATGACAATGACGTAGTCACCAGAATGATGTAGTAATAACAATGACATCATCACAGTGATGTGATCGCAACAAAGACATCACAAAAATGACTCCTGTAAGATAAGGAATTTTTCCAGTACACTAACCTGAAAAGAAACAAAAGAATAAGTTAGACAAACAATGACAGTGTACTAAGAAACTGAAATATGTTGTGTTAGGCACATTTATAACCCAGTGAGGCGACTGGTGCCGCACATCAACAACAGCAACCTGGTGTAGAGACAGGTAATAAAGAGCAATAGCAACAACCTGGTGAAGCTACATGTGACTTGCGAAATAGTAATGACACGATTGCAAGTAAACCATACAACGGGTGGTATGGTTTGTTTGCAATCGTGTCATTACGATTTCGTGAGTCATGTTGACAGCTTTGAGGGGACTTGTGCTAGAGTTCGTCACGGCCACGCTAGCGGGAGATTCGTCTGTAAAAACTTGCATTTGTGGTCATAGTGGTGCCTATGTTAACCTTGCTATGGTGTAGAAATATACCTAGTTGGATGAATCTTATTGTGGCTAGCTGGCCCAGTGGCTAACACGACGGTCTGGAGTTTTGAGACTCTCTAACCGTGGGTTCGAACCCTTCCCTTGGTATGGTTTGAAGCTACAGGTGTTACATAGCAACAGCAACATACTGGTGTAGTGGCAGTGTTGCATAACAACAATATCCTGGTGTAGCGACAGGTGTTACATAGCAACAACAACAAGCTGGTGTAGCGACAGGTGTTACACAGCATCAACAAACTGGTGTAGCGACAGATGTTACACAGGAAGAACAATTACTATTGGCTTAAATTGATGCATCAGCAGCAACAGCGCTTGATTACACAGAACATCAGCAGCAACACAGGAAACCAGTTTCCTCAGTTTCTGAGGTATATTTGTGTTCTTCGTTAACTCGAATACGCTGATTATAATCCTGAAAACAGAAATGATCCACCACGTAATATTTTTTTTATTACGAAAAAAATCACACACTCCATCACGTGAACTACAAACATATTGTATAAAGTATGAATTAACTGCCTAGAATTGCGTTAATCACTTGCATTTATACTTGTGTGACTATCAGTAGTTTGTCTCTGCAAAACCCAACATGCCCGGGTGTTGCGCATGTGTCTTAATTTCATCTTGTCGGTATTATATACCATTCTTGTACTACTACTACTACTACTACCACCACCTCTTCCTGCCTATATATAGCCGTCCTGCTCCACTTCTGGTTAGTGTGACTTTGTAAATGGTCCAAGTCGGACAGAAACGTCGTCGTAAAGCTTCTCTCTTTTATGTGCGGGTTATTTGTGTAAAAGTCGGTATAGTGTAGCACTATCATATTCAGCAACAGTCATGCTGGGTAATGAGAGCTCCTGATATCTTGTCTTCATTGTCCAGACTGATATCTTGGTGAATCCTCTCACTATTCTCACAGCACCAAGTTTGACAGTAAAGAAGACAAAGTGTGAAGGAAGAAAATGCTTCGTCAGTGGTATACGACAACGCATTAGTCATAGCTTAAACGAAATAGGCACGGAAATTTGCTCTGTGAGTTCCCGGGAAATTGTGTATCATTAGTCTCGTGTAGCTAGCTCCAGTTGGTTCCGAAATTATGGGCCAATTAAAATGGCTCCAAATATTATCTTCAGATTACAAAATATCCAACACCTTTATCATCTATCGTGTGTAAAAAGTTCTTCATTAGGACCTGTTTTATACGCATAATACCGTTCCAAGATATACTGTCCGTGACTGAACATACGGAACTCGAAATTTCCTTGGAGTACCGTCCGTACTTAATAACCATTTTTTGATCATACAGTCATCTGTATTGCCTAATATTAAACAAGCATAAAATGCACATACATTTAGTGTATTTAATTTACAAGCAAAGAAATATATATATATATATATATATATATATTATATATATATATATATATATAATATATATATATATATATATATATATATATATATATATATATATATATATATATATATATATATATATATATATATATATATATATATATATATATATATATATATTATATATATTATATATATATATATATATATATATATATATATATATATATATATAATATATATATATATATAGATAGATAGATAGATAGATAGATAGATAGATAGAAAGACAGAGATAGATAGATAGATAAACAGATAGTATTAATAACAGTTACATTGAATTAAAATTATAATATTAATTATGTTGACAATAATTTTTAATGTTCTCTTTCATAAACGAAAATTTTATTTAGTCTATGGCAGCGGCAAAGCAATTTTGTGTGAGGCGATGAGTGTGGTGCTGGGAGTGTGTGGGACTGATTGATTATCCTCACCACCGCTGCTGTTGACACTCACATTATGTAGACTGTAAGAATAAGGGCTGGGGCTAAACTAACTAGATATTGCCTCTGAACGAAGCTACATCTAGCCCCCTGGCTAGAATGGAATGACTCGGGAATTAAGAGGACTTAGCCAAAGGGGTTAAGAGTCATCTTGATTTTAGCTTGAGTCTAGTGGATCTATTCTCGGCACACTGCTGGATATAATGTTAGGATTGTGATGAACCTAGCACTGGAGCTGTGTGCTTGGACGGCCTGCCTTTTCCCTGTAGTTTGTAACAATTGAGAAGGCAGCAGTAGTGATCATTACTGAACCTATAGCTTCCAGTCTTTTTCATGCAACTCTCAGTTTGTTGGAAGCGTGATGACATTGAATTTGATATATTTATATATAATAAGAGGCAAGCACATAATCTCTCGCTTGTTTGTACAAAAGTATGCAAACACACATTGGCTTTTCATACAACATACACTTTGGTATACATATGGAATAACCTTCCACACAAGGTCTTAAAAAATATCCAGTCATTGCTCAAACTTTTGGCATGATACCATAATGATAACCCTACCACCGTCTGGGCCCCACACCACTAACGAGTAGTTGGCTGCCTTTCATCTGATAGTCTGAACCTGTGTGCTCGAAGTGCAGACGATCCAGGCCAAACTTTCCATCAACAAAGAGGCTTGATGACTAAAGAAAGTGTAATGAACACTTGTCAATGTTCAATACTAATCCACATGGAGACACACATACACACACATGCACACACACACACACACACACACACACACACACACACACACACACACACACACACACACACACACACACACACACACACACACAGAACTCAGGAAAATAAAGAAATTAGCCGAAGAGCCAGAAACGAATATGCACAGATAAGAAGGGAGGCTCAGAGACAGTATGAAAATGACATAGAATCAAAAGTAAAGACTGACCCGAAGCTGTTGTACAGCCACATCAGGAGGAAAACAACAGTCAAGGACCAGGTAATCAGACTGAGGAAGGGTGATGGGGAATTCACAAGAAACGACCAAGAGGTATGTCAGGAGCTCAACACAAGATTTAAAGAGGTATTTACAGTGGAAACCAGTAGGACTCCAGGAAATCAGAACAGGGGGGCACACCAGCAAGTGCTGGATGAGGTACATATAACCAAGGAGGAGGTGAAGAAGCTGCTATGCGAACTTGACACCTCAAGGCGGTGGGACCAGACAACATCTCTCCATGGGTCCTTAAAGAGGGAGCAGAGATATTGTGTGAGCCATTAACAAAGATCTTCAACACTTTCTTTTAAAAACTGGGCAACCCCCTGAGATATGGAAAATGGCAAATTTTAGTCCCAATTTCTAAAAGGGAGACAGACATGAGGCACTAAACTACAGACCTGTATCACTAACGTGTATAGTATGCAAGGTCATGGAGAAGTTTCATCAGGAGGAAGTGATGGAGCACCTGGAAAGAAACAAAGTGTGAATTGACAACCAGCACGGTTTCAGGGAAGGAAAATCCTGTGTCACAAACCTACTAGAGTTTTATGACAAGGTGACAGAAGTAAGACAAGAGAGAGAGGGTGGATCGACTGCATATTTTTGGACTGCAAGAAGGGCCTTCGACACAGTTCCTCACAAGAGGTTACTGCAAAGCTAGAGTCAGGGTACGCGACGAGGTGTCAGAGTGGGCCTGTGACAAGCGGGGTTCCACAGGGGTCAGTCCTAGGACCTGTGCTGTTCTTGGTATATGTGAACGACAAAAACGGAAGGGATAGACTCAGAAGTGTCCTTGTTTGCAGATGATGCGAAGTTAATGAGAAGAATCAATCGGATGAGGATCGGGCAGGACTACAAAGAGACCTGGACAGTCTACAAGCCGGGGTCCAGCAACTGGCTCCTTGAATTTAAACCTGCCAAATGCAAAGTCATGAAGTTTGGGGGAAGGGCAAAGAAGACCGCAGACAAAATAGTTTAGAGGGCCCAAAAGACTGCAAACCTCACTCAAGGAAAAAGATCTGGGGTGAGTATAACACCGAGCATATCTCCTGAGGCGCACATCAATCAGATAACTGCTGCAGCATACGGGCGCCTGGCAAACCTAGGGATAGCGTTCCGAACCTCAGTAAGGTTGTTTAAGACTCTGTATACCATTTACGTCGGGCCCCATACTGGAGTATGCAGCCCCAGTTTGGAATCCACACCTAGTCAAGCACGTCAAGAAATTAGAGAAAGTGCAATGGTTTTGCAACAAGACTAGTCCCAGAGCTACGGGGATTGTCCTACGAAGAAAGGTTGAGGGAAATTGGGGCCTGACGACACTGGAGGACAGGAGGGTAAAGGGGAGACATGATAAGACATAAAATTACCTGCGCGGAATAGACAAGGTGGCCCAAAGACGGATGTTCCAGAGAAGGGACACAGACACAAGAGGTCACAATTGGAAGTTGAAGACTCAGATTAATCAAAGGGATGTTAGGAAGTATTTCTTCAGTCATAGAGTAGTCAGGCCGTGCAATAGCCTAGAAAGTGACGTAGTGGAGGCGGGAACCATACATAGTTTTAAGGCGAGGTATGATAGAGCTCATGGGGCAGGGAGAGAGAGGACCTAGTAGCAATCAGCGAAGAGGCGGGGCCAGGAGCTGTGATTCGACCCCTGTAACCACAAATAGGTGAGTACAAATAGGTGAGTACACACACACACACACACACACAGTAAGTGGAATATTTTGGGAAGCGATGTAGTGGAGGCAGGATCCATTCATAGCTTTAAGCAGAGGTACGATAAAGCTCATGGTGCAGGGAGAGTGACCCAGTAGCGGCCAGTAAAGAGGTGGGGCCAGGACCCAGACCTCGACCCCTGCAACCACAACTAGGTGAATACAACTGAGTACACACACACACACACACACACACACACACACACACACACACACATACGGGGCCAGGAGCTCGGACTCGACCCCCGCAACCTCAACTAGGTGAGTACACACACACAGGACCCTATACACCGTGTACGTTAGGCCCATATTGGAGTATGCGGCACCAGTTTGGAACCCACACCTAGCCAAGCATGTAAAGAAACTAGAGAAAGTGCAAAGGCTTGCCACAAGACTAGTCCCAGAGCTAAGAGGTATGTCCTACGAGGAGAGGTTAAGGGAAATCAACCTGACGACACTGGAGGACAGGAGAGATAGGGAGGACATGATAACGACTTACAAAATACTGAGAGGAATTGACAAGGTGGACAAAGACAGGATGTTCCAGAGATGGACACAGCAACAAAGGGGACACAGTTGGAAGCTGAAGACACAGATGAATCACAGGGATGTTAGGAAGTATTTCTTCAGCCACAGAGTAGTCAGTAAGTGGAATAGTTTGGTAAGCGATGTAGTGGAGGCAGGATCCATACATAGCTTTAAGCAGAGGTACGATAAAGCTCATGGTTCAGGGAGAGTGACCTAGTAGCGACCAGTGAAGAGGCGGGGCCAGGAGTTTCGGACTCGCCCCCTGCAACCTCAACTAGGGGGAGTACAACTAGGTGAGTACACACACACACACACACACACACACACACACACACACACACACACACACACACACACACACACACAAAGATATACATATACAGTGGTCCCTCGTTGTTCGTAATTAATCCGTTCCTGGAGCCATTACTATAAACGAAATTTACGTTTTACGAATCAATTTTCCCCATAAGAAATAATGTAAATAAAATTTAAATTTCCGTTCCTGACACCAGAAGTATTAAAACAATTTTTTTTTTAACATGAAATATGCATGTAGTACATAAACAATACAATGGGAAATGATGAATGAAACATTAACAGCATAACACTTACCTTTATTGGAGATTCTTCTTAGTGTATGGGAGACGGAGGAGGAGAGAGAGTGGATTGTTTATAGTTTGGAAGGGGGAATCCCCTTCCACAACACCTCAGGTACCATTTGCTTTTCTGGGGTTGCTTCTCTTCTCTGTTTCTTAATGCCACTAGGGCCACCTTGAGAGTCACTGGAGTCCTGTCTCACAAAATAAAATGTGGAGAGAGCTCTGTTTCTGGCGTCTCTTTAACACTTCCCTAAAATGGCCCAAGACTTTGTCACTGTAAAATGTTGCCAAAACCCGGGTTGCAACAACCTTGTTAGGGTGATGTTTCTCCATAAAGCTTTCCATCTTACCCCACTTTGTAAAAATCTCTTTAATTTTCTGAAGAAGGCACCTTCTTCCATCTCTCTTCCTCCTCCTCCTCTGCACAAAATTCTGGCTGCGATGTGTTGCTCTTCCTGCTGAAGCTCTTGCAGCTCCTCAGTGGTGAGCTCTTCATTGTGGTCTTTTCCCCCAAATTTTTCCACATCCTCCAAACTCACATCCAACCCCCTGGAACTCCCCAGTGCCACAATTGATTTTACAACAGACATAGGCTCATTAGGGTCAGTCCCAAATTCTTCAAAATCCCTCTTGTCGACACATCTGGCCACAATTTTCTCCAGGCAGAGTTCAAAGTCCTGGTAGTCACTCCCTCCCAAGCCATACCTATAAGGGTTATGCAGTGGAGGATGCTGAAGTGTTCTCTCCAAAATTCCCTTAGGGTCAAGTGAGTGTCTGTGGTCACAGTCAAGCACCTGTGAAAACATTGCTTTTGTGTAGAGTTTTTTTAAAGTTTGCAATAACCTGCTGGGCCATGGTTGGAGGAGAGGAGTGGTATTCGGGTGCAAGACTTTATTGTGATGAACCCAAACTCCTCGAAAATTAGGTCATCCAAGTTTGGAGGATGAGCAGGTGCATTGTCCAGTACTAGCAGGCACCCTTTAGATCCAGTTTCTTTTCCAGGAGATCTCCTTCACACTAGGGCCAAACACTTCATTGAACCACTCGAAAAAAAATTTCCCTCGTTACCCATGCCTTTTCTATTAGATTTCCAAAACACACACAATTTGTTCTTCATAACATTGTTTTTCCCTGAACACTCTGGGATTTTTTAGAATGGTACACTAGTAATGGCTTCACTTTGGGAAATCCCCACTAGCATTAGCACAGAACATTAGCGTCAGCCTGTCTTTCATAGGCTTGTGTCCTGGCATTTTCCTTTTCCTCTTGTGTAATGAAGGTCCTCTTTGGCATTTCTTCCAAAAGAGGCCCTGTTTCGTCACAATTGAACACTTGTACAGGTTTCAGTCCTTCTGCCTCTATGTACTCCTGGAATTCATGCACATATTTTTCAGCCCCCTTGTGGTCCGAACTGGCAGCCTCACCATGCCTTACCACACTGTGTATTGCCAGTTTCGATTCCTAAATCTCTCAAACCAGCCTTTGCTGGCCTTAAATTCCACTCACTTCACAACTATTTGCAAAGGGAATTTTCTTTACCAAATCTTCATGCAACTGCCTAGCCTTTTCACAA
>NC_069417.1:8777599-8822599 GCF_026875155.1 Cherax quadricarinatus
AATATTGTTCTCTAAAAAAATCAAGATATAGAAAAGATAATCAGGGTGTTTGATGAGCGGATATATGAATAATGGGAACCCTTAAATTAAATGTCCATTAATCTTTGAAGTTATCCAGGCGTATTTTTCCAAACTGGATGTAGATACAGATACAGGAGAAGCGAACGACAGAACTCACTTATGTGAATAAAAGTCTTACTGAAAGGTTCATCATATGATTAATGTTGATGTAAGTACAGCCCTGAGGCCTTAATCTCATCCTGGGAATAAAAGTGTTAATCTGTGAGTATTGTATATTTCTTGTTTTTAACTACAATAACTCTGACATTGTAATAAATGTGTTGATTTTCTTCTTGTAATGTTCAATATGCATGTTTTCCCTATGATTACTTGTAATAAGTTTACCATGATTGGTTGTAATATCTTATCCCATAGTCATAAAGTTGGTAGAATTACCCACAATATGTAAAGTAAAAGGACACAAGTGCAACTAATGTGATATTTTTATTGTGGCAACGTTTCGCTCTCCAGGAGATTTATCAAGCCATTACAAACAGTACATGGACACAGAGGGAATATATAGGGTATATATGAGGGTATATATGAACTTATATATATATATATATAGGTAGTAGGTTGGTAGACAGCAACCACCCAGGGAAGTACTACCGTCCTGCCAGATGACTGTGAAACAAAAACCTGTAACTGTTTTGCATGATGGTAGGATTGCTGGTTTCTTTTTCTGTCTCATAAACACGCTGGATAACAGGGATATCTTGCTACTCCTACTTACACTTTGGTCACACTTCACAGACACGCACATGCATATATATATATACATACATCTAGGTTTTTCTCCTTTTTCTAAATAGCTCTTGTTCTTTTTTATTTCTTCTATTGTCCATGGGGAAGTGGAAAAGAATCTTTCCTCCGTAAGCCATGCGTGTCGTATGAGGCGACTAAAATGCCGGGAGCAAAGGGCTAGTAACCCCTTCTCCTGTATACATTTACTAAAAAAGAGAAGAAGAAAAACTTTATAAAACTGGGATGCTTAAATGTGCGTGGATGTAGTGCGGATGACAAGAAACAGATGATTGCTGATGTTATGAATGGAAAGAAGTTGGATGTCCTGGCTCTAAGCGAAACAAAGCTGAAGGGGGTAGGAGAGTTTCAGTGGGGGGAAATAAATGGGATTAAATCTGGAGTATCTGAGAGAGTTAGAGCAAAGGAAGGGGTAGCAGTAATGTTAAATGATCAGTTATGGAAGGAGAAAAGAGAATATGAATGTGTAAATTCAAGAATTATGTGGATTAAAGTAAAGGTTGGATGCGAGAAGTGGGTCATAATAAGCGTGTATGCACCTGGAGAAGAGAGGAATGCAGAGGAGAGAGAGATTTTGGGAGATGTTAAGTGAATGTATAGGAGCCTTTGAACCAAGTGAGAGAGTAATTGTGATGAAGATTGAGACACTTATGCAGCATATGGGAATCTTTATTCAGGAAACGTTTCGCCACGCAGTGGCTTCATCAGTCCAATACAAAGAGGAAGGCGTAAGGAGAGGAGGAGAATGAGGTAATCAGTCCCTCAACCTGGAGTCGATGTGTTCAGTCCATCAATCTTGTAGAATGTACAGCATAGGGCCGTAGACGTGGCTTATATACTGTAGTGAGGTGACGTGAAGCAGTTGGAGGCGGGGTCATAGTGGTACCATCCACTAGTCGAAGTAGGTCTTCGTCCAAAGGTTGAACAAGTGTTGAAGAATTCTTTGTAACAAGATCCCATGATGCTGCTGTGTCTGACAGACACAGCAGCATCATGGGATCTTGTTACAAAGAATTCTTCAACACTTGTTCAACCTTTGGACGAAGACCTACTTCGACTAGTGGATGGTACCACTATGACCCCGCCTCCAACTGCTTCACGTCACCTCACTACAGTATATAAGCCACGTCTACGGCCCTATGCTGTACATTCTACAAGATTGATGGACTGAACACATCGACTCCAGGTTGAGGGACTGATTACCTCATTCTCCTCCTCTCCTTACGCCTTCCTCTTTGTATTGGACTGATGAAGCCACTGCGTGGCGAAACGTTTCCTGAATAAAGATTCCCATATGCTGCATAAGTGTCTCAATCTTCAACATGTCGGTTTTTCAAACCATTCATCACTCACAGAGTAATTGTGGTAGGGGACCTGAATGCTAAAGTAGGAGAAACTTTTAGAGAGGGTGTGGTAGGTAAGTTTGGGGTGCCAGGTGTAAATGATAATGGGAGCCCTTTGATTGAACTTTGTATAGAAAGGGGTTTAGTTATAGGTAATACATATTTTAAGAAAAAGAGGATAAATAAGTATACACGATATGATGTAGGGCGAAATGACAGTAGTTTGTTGGATTATGTATTGGTAGATAAAAGACTGTTGAGTAGACTTCAGGATGTACATGTTTATAGAGGGGCCACAGATATATCAGATCACTTTCTAGTTGTAGCTACACTGAGAGTAAAAGGTAGATGGGATACAAGGAGAATAGAAGCATCAGGGAAGAGAGAGGTGAAGGTTTATAAACTAAAAGAGGAGGCAGTTTTGGGAAAGTTTTTAAACAGCTATTGGGGATAGATGGGCTAATGAGGCATGGAATGGGGTCCCAAGAGGGATGGGGTAAAGGGTTTTAAAAAAAATGTGTTAGAGTGTTCAGCAGAAGTTTTTGGTTACAGGGAAAATGGGTGCAGGAGGGAAAAGGAAACGAAAAGGGGGAATGAAAAAAAGTAAAAAAAGAGTAGTAAAGGGGAAAAAAAAAAAGTTGCATATTTAGAAGGGTTTTTTGAAGTTTGGAAAGGGGATGCAAGGAGGGAAAAGGATATGGGAGAAAAAAAGAGGGTTAAAAGAGTGGTGAAGCAATGTAAAAAAAGGCAAAAGAAAAGAGTGGGGAGATGTTTTCAAACCCAAAAATTTTTTATTAAATTAAAAAAATTTTTTTGGGGTTGGGGATTAACAAATTAAGAAAAGCCCCCCAGAGAAAAAATTTGGGTTTGGTTAGTTAAAATAGGAGAGGAGGTTATTAAATGGAGAGTTAGAGGTTTTGGGAAGTTTGGGGGAAAAATTTTGAGGAAATTTTTAAAGTTTATGGGGAAAATAGGGAAGCTGTGATTTCGTGTTAGGGGGAAGGGGAAAAACATCTTGTGGAGTGGGGGAAGGCCAAATTTTGGGGTGTGGGGGGAAATTCGTGGGCAGTAGGGGGAAAAAGAAAGGGGGGAAGGCACCGGGGGTTGATGGGATAAAAAAATAGAAATTTTAAAAAAACAGGTTGGGGGTTTTAGTTTTGGGGTGGGTTTGGGGCAATTATTTAATAAAAAGTTTTGGAAGAGGGTTTTTTAAGGGGACTAGGGGTTGGGGAGAGCATGCAATTTTCCTTTTTATAAAGGCAAAGGGGGTAAAAAAGGGGATGCAAAAAATTTTTAGGGGGTTTAAATTGTTGAGTGTACCTGGAAAAAGGGGTTTTGGGAGAGTTTACTTAAAAAAAATTTAAAAGTAAGGGGGAAAAAATAGGATAGGATGAACAAGGAGGGTTTAGGAAAGGTTTTGGGGGGGAAGTGGGTGGACCCGGTGTTTACAGTGAAAATATAAGTGAACAGTAATTTTGTTTAAAGGCCCCAAAGAGGTTTTGTGGCATTTATGGAAATTTTGGAAAAAAGGGGTTTTGGGCAGGGGGTTTGGAAAAGGGGGGCAATGTGGAGATGTTGCAAGTGTATGGTGTTGGAAAGGGGCGGTTTCTGAAAGCATTTAAGGTTTTTTTTAGGATTGTGGGCTCAAAATTAGGGGTATGTTTTGGGAAAGGGGAAATTTTTTCCCCGGGAAAAGTAGGCCTTTGCAAGGATGTGTGTGTCACCGTGGTTTTTTAAAATATTTATAGATGGGGTTTTAAGGGGAAAGTAAATGCGAGGGTTTTTGGGGAAGGAAAGGGGGGGGAGTTTAAAAGATTAAAAAAACACACCAAAAAAGGGGAGTTGGGCAAGCTGCTCTTTTCTGATGGGCCGTGCCTTTGGGGGTTTGAAAAGAAGCTGCAGAGGGTTGGGGATGAAATTTTGGGAGGGTGTGCCAAAAAGGGAAAAAAAATTAAAGGTGAAAAACAGGAAAAAAGTAAGGGTTTTTGAGGATAACAAAAAAATTAGGTGGGTGAAAGATTGAAATTCCCGATTGGAGGGAGTGGGGGTATGGAGGAGGTGAATGTAATTAAAATATTTGGGAGTGGGCGTGGAAACGGAGGGTTAAGAAAAAAATGAGGTGGGGAAACATTGAAAAAAATGAGGGGAAAAAAAGTGGGGTGGTTTCCCTTAGGGGGTCTGTGGGACAAAGAACTTTGTCCCTTTGGGGGCAAGAGGGGAATGTTGAGAGATAGTTTTTCCAAAGCTTTTTATATGGGGTGAAGCGGGGTGATTTAATGTTGCAGCGAGGGGGAAGGCTTGGGGCCCGTGGAGATGTTTATGTCTGAGGGCAATGGTGGGGTGTTGGGAAAATAGTGCAGAGAATTCGTAGGGTTTTGGGAAGTTAGGAGGAGGTGCGGGGATTACCAAAAAATGTTGGTTCCCGAGGGCCTGGGAAGGGGTTTTTGAGGGGGGTTCGGGAAAATGTAGAGAGAATTTTGGGGCGAAAAAAGAATGGGCTTCAAAAGTGTATCAGGCTGTAGTGGAAGGAAGGCGGGGGGGAGGGGGTTTGGCCTTTGGAAGGGTTGGAAAGGGGGGGGGAAAGGAGGTTTTTTTTGCCCGGGGGGTTGGGGCTTCCAGCAGGCATGCGTTGGGGCGTGTTTATAGGGTGAATGGAGGGCAAAAGGTTTTTAATTAAATTGCGTTTTGTTTTGGGGTGTGAGCAAAGTAAGATTTTGAAAAAGGGTTTTAGGGAAAAACCGGGGGGCCGGACTTGGTCCTGGAGATGGGGGTACAGTTTCCCGAACTTAAAAGGGGGGTGTTAAAGGGGGCATTTTAAAAACTGTAGTGTAAAGCACCCTTCTGGCAAGACAGTGATGGAGTGAATGATGGTGAAAGTTTTTCTTTTTCGGGCCACCCTGCCTTGGTGGGAATCGGCCAGTGTGATAAAAAAAAAAAAAAAAAAAAAAAAATATACCCTCTGTGTCCATGTACTGTTTGTAATGGCTTGATAAAGCTCCTGGAGAGCGAAACGTTGCCACAATAAAAATGTCACATTAGTTGCACTTGTGTCGTTTTACTTTACATATCCCATAGTTAGTGGTAATATCTTTCACTATACTAAATTGTAATCTTTTCCCATGGTTAGTGGTAATATCTTTTTCCCATGGTTAGTGGTAATATCTTTTTCCCATGGTTAGTGGTAATATCTTTTTCCCATGGTTAGTGGTAATATCTTTTTCCCATGGTTAGTGGTAATATCTTTTTCCCATGGTTAGTGGAAATTTATCTTTTTCCCATGGTTAGTGGTAATATCTTTTTCCCATGGTTAGTGGTAATATCTTTTTCCCATGGTTAGTGGTAATATCTTTTTCCCATGGTTAGTGGTAATATCTTTTTCCATGGTTAGTGGTAATATCTTTTCGCATGGTTAGTGGTAATATCTTTTCCCATGGTTAGTGGTAATATCCTTCGGCACTGTCAGTAGTAATATTTTTATCATTGCCAGTGGTAATGGCCAGTTGCAATATCTTTCCCCATTGGGAGTGGTAATATCTTTCCTCGTAACAAGTGGGAGTATTTTACTTCGTAGTCAGTGATAATATGTCAGGGATTATATGTCAGAGATTTGTACCAGTGGACCTCAGCCTCAGACCATCTTCAATAAGGTATGAAAACTGTCTCCGACTGAGACCGAAATTTAAGGATCTCATTAACATTTTCCTGTTTTTCTTTTCATTTCCAAATAATTTTTCATATTTCAACAACTATATCACTGTAGACAACAACAGCATTTCAGTCCTCTATTAAAACTTTATTGAACATCACATACATGTAAGCCTCTACCAAGAAGTTAAACACTAGAAGAAATCAAGAAGAAATTTCTCGATTAATCGTAAGTATAAATATATTGGAAATTATATACACTGTCTACTGGTAAAGTTGCTTCTGCTCTTGTTGTCAACTTCCTGTATAAGAACTATTGTATGGCAACTATGCTGAGTTAGGCATAAGAATTAACAACCGGACGTCCATGCTGTAAACTGTTTGCCATTCTAATGGCACCATGTATGACACTGAGCTGATTATTATTAATTCTATGTCCTCGTTGAAGGCTCCTGACTAACATAATGACTGTAACATAGTGCTCGTTGGAGAAGCCATATAGATTCAAAATTCAGAGAAAAAGAATTAATTTAATTTTTTATGGATTCCATCATACACTGAATAAATCCTTTATGATCAAATTAATAAGTTAAACAGAGAAAGTACCATGAAGGAAATGTGGAGTTTAACTTTAGTATGTCTGTGTCTACCATTAGAGATAACATTACATAGCAATAAATAATGAAACTGAATGTCATAGGATTACAGTTTGAAGCCTGAGTAGATCTATCAGTGTGAACAGACTGAAATAAGAACAGATTGATCGATGTTGTAGCAGCTAGTCTTATGCATGGTTACTAGTACTTCTGGCAAGTATACCAGACTCACAGATGATTTATATATATATATATATATATATATATATATATATATATATATATATATATATATATATATATATATATATATATATATATATTAAATCATATATAGTATTCAAACAGGATGAGGCTGAAATTAATCCATCAGATACCACTGCCACGAGTGTCCTCGGGCCAGGGCAAACACATAGCTACGTGCTGTGTGCTTGGTTCTTGTAGGACCAGTGGCGTAGTGGTAAGGTGATGCGTGCATTGTGCTGTCTCTGGAGGCAGTACAAGGTTCGTAGAGTCGAGTCCTGGCCTGCTGCAGTTTGGTAAATGATATACATATACATACATACATATATATATATATATATATATATATATATATATATATATATATATATATATATATATATATATATATATATATATATATATATATTATATATATATATATATATATATATATATATATATATATATATATATATATATATATATATATATATATATATATATATGCACTCCTGTTAGCATCTTGTTGGGGCCTAGTTCCTGGGTCTTCTCTGCATCCATATGCCCTTGTAATGCTGTCCACAGGATGGGTACGGGGTATACAACAAACTAGCAACTTTCGCGGCAAAATCTAAATTTATAATCAATTTAAACTGATTAAATCGATTGTTGTGTACACCTGGTAACAGACGTAGAAGGATGTCGTGTACACCTGGTAACAGACGTAGAAGGATGTTGTGTACACATGGTAACAGACCTAGAGGGATGTTGTGTACACCTGGTAACAGACGTAGAAGGATGTTGTGTACACCTGGTAATAGACGTAGAAGGATGTCGTGTACACCTGGTAATAGACGTAGAAGGAAGTTGTGTACACCTGGTAACAGACGTAGAAGGATGTTGTGTACACCTGGTAATAGACGTGGAAGGATGTGGTGTACACCTGGTAATAGACGTAGAAGGATGTTGTGTACACCTGGTAACATATACGAGGATGTTGTGTACACCTGGTAACAGATATAGGTGAAGGCTCACTGACACACCTGGCTGTTGGCAGCTCCAGTAGTAAGAGATTTAGCGTCAGATAACGTGAAGAAACTTCTGATCACAAATGGAAAAATCTGGTTATGAATAAATACACTGAACAAAGGCGACTAGCCACCAGTATGTAGAAGTACATTACGTTAAGCATAGTACCTAGCATAGCGCCGGTATCATATTTCCTTGATGGTGTTAGTGGCATATGCGTGCCCAGGAAGATTGAGGTCGGCTTTCAGGAACCTCAGCAAAGAATCATTGAAGGCTTTATATTTAACATTTTTCGAACTTACAATAAAGTATGCAGCCCCTGCCTGAAGCCCTAATCTGCTCAAGCATATCACAAAAAACTAAGGGTATTTAAGAAATTTGCACCAAGATTGTTCCCAGGGCTGAGTGGGCTGCCCTGGGAGAGGAGGCTACACCAACTAGTCACATGAGGCTGAGTGCACGCACATGCAAATATATCAAGGCGCGTTATGTGCAGACGTGTTTTCAATCTGTGTTTTAGTCACTTAATATCAAGGAAAGGGGACAAGGTAAGAGTTACAATAAAACACCATAATTTGAGTATGTTACAAATAAAAATAATATTTAATAAAATTGATGATTTCACTCCAAAGCGAGATTAATAAGTAGAGAAAGACTAGGGAAGGGATGGCTTTAATAGTTAAAACCAGAGGAGGGGAAGATATTAGATGGAGCAGTGGAGGTATTGGGAAGATGGAAAGAATAATTTTTTGACGAGCTGTTAAATATTGATGTAAAAGGGAGACAGTGATTTCACGCATTGGACAGGGAAGAATAACAGGAAGGAAGACCTAGATGTGATTGTGAGGAACGTTTGTGAGGCAATGAATAAAATCAGTGTATAGCAGCACGGAGGCTTTAGAAAGTTTAGGGGGATGCGTAGACCCAGTGTTTACAGTGAAAAATATAAGTGAACAATATATGGATAAAGAGATGGTGTATGACAGAGTGGATAGAGGACCAATGTGGCAGATATTACAAATGTATGAAATAGGTGGAAAGTTATTGAAACCTGATAAGAGTTTTTATGAGGATAGTGAGGTCAGGTCTGGGTATATAGGAGGGAGAACGAGATTATTATTTAGTAAAAGTAGGCATTAGACAAAGATATCTGATGTCACTAAAGTTGTCTAACATATTTACAGATGGGGCTGTAAAAGAAGTGAATGCTAGGCTGTTGGCAAGAGGTGTGGGATTAAAATATGCGGAATTTAATGTAAAATGGGAGCTGTCACAGTTGCTTTTTGCTGATGACACTGCGTTTTTGAGAGATTTTGAGATTCTGAAGAGAAGTTCAAAAAGTTTGGTGGACGAATTTGGGAGGGTATGTGAAAGACGAAAGTTACAATTGAGCATAGGAAAGAACAAAGTAATGAGGGTAACAAACGAGATGGGTAATGGAAGATTTGATATTAAACTGGAAAGAGGGAGTATAGAGGAAGTGTCTGGATCTAAAGGCGGATTGGTATATGGAAGACGAAGTGAACCAAAGAATCCATAAAGTAAAAAAGGTGGATGATGCAGTGAGGCATCTATGGAACAAAGAACGTTATCTATGGAGGCAAAGAATGAAATACTTGTAGAGCATAGTGGAATCGATCTTCTTATATGGGTGTGAAACATGAGTGGTGAATGTTGCAGAAAGGAGAAGGCTGGAAGCAATGATGTCGCGTCTGGGGAAAATATGTGGTGTACATATTATGTAGAGAATTAGTAGCTTAGAAATTATGAAAAGATGCGGAGTTACTAAAAGTATTATCCAGAGGGCTGAGAGGGGTTGTTGAGGTGGTTCGGATATTTTAAAAGGATGGAGCAAAATAGGATGACTTGGATGATGAATAAACTTGTAGTAGAGGGATGATGGGGTAGGGGTCGTCCTAGGAAGGTTGGATAGAGCAGACGTGTTTGAGCTTTTTAGATAGGATTAGAGGCAAATTGTTTTAGGGATTTGACGAGTTGATGGAGCGTGAACAAGGTAACATTTTGCGAAGAGCGTTAGGGAAATTGGTTAGCCAGACTTGTCCCCAGAAATTGTGATGTACAGTGTTTGCAGGTTAAAGGAGGGGGAGAATATTTGCAGGTTGGAGGGGCATCTGAAAGGTAATGTCTGTGTGCTACTGCCAAGACAGTGATGAAGTGAATGATGGGTAAATTGTATCATTTCCGAGTTACTTTACGATGGGAGACGGCCAGAGTGTTATATATATATATATATATATATATATATATATATATATATATATATATATATATATATATATATATATATATATATATATATAATATATATATATATATATATATATATATATATATATATATATATATATATAATTATATGTCGTGCCGAATAGACAGAACTTGCTATCTTGGCTTAAATAGCAACGCTCATCTTGCCATATAGGACAAGCGAAAATTTGTGTATGCAATAATTTCGCCAAAATCATTCTGAACCTAACGAAAAAAATATATTTCACTGTGTTCGTTTAGTATTAAATTATTGTAAACAAATCTAAAATATATTTAGTTGGGTTAGGCTAAAATAAATTGTTCTTGTTATAATAAGGTTAGGTAAGTTTTCTAAGATTCTTTTGGAGCAAAATTAAAATTTTTTTACATTAACATTAATGAAAAAAATATATCTTTAAACGTATAAGAGAAAATTTTAGAAAGGTCTTAATTTTAAAAGAGTTCTTGCTAATTGACCAGCTTTACATATTCTGCACGACATATATAATATATATATATATATATATATATATATAATATATATATATATATATATATATATATATAATTCGCAAGAACAGGCGAAATATTCACAAAAACAGATCTCTGGCTGAAGGAGACTCTAACCTACGAACCTTGGAACAAGGAACGCAGTGCTTTACCGACCGTACCACCCTAGACCAATACCTTGGCGTCCAGCTCACGCTAGACGTTTTGATCCAAGACAGCCAGCTTCTAGGCAGGTGGCTTACAGCTTTTCATCTCAGTGTTTGTGAATATTTTGCCTGTTCTTGCGAATTCTAAGCATTGTAAAAATCTCTAGTCGGTCGATGCATGCAGGGGATGAGATGAAAAGCTGTAAGCCACCTGCCTGGAAGCTGGCTCATGGTGAGTGCTGTTATTGATTAAGTTACACTCGTTCGTGGTTATAATAATATATAGACTGCTTGTGGAGGCTAGTACACCAAACGGGAAGTACAATGAAATTAGCTCAGAGGCACCCATACCACCGTATGTCCTTGTATCAAGATAAAACACCTAGTTCTGCTGGGCGCTTGATTCTTGTAGGACTGCGTGTTCATGTGGGTTAGACAATTTGTGATTTTCGCTCAACATGAGGCGGGCCAAAACGAGATGGGTTCTAATCCTCGGCATATTCTTTGTTTATGGTGTTTGGAGTTTTCTTTGTGTGAGCAGTCTGGTTGGAACGTGTCTCAGAGAGAGAAAGAGAGCGAGAGAGAGAGTAAGTAGAGGTTGTAAGATTCTGAAGGAGGCACAAGGACGCTCACACCCTGACTATGCTCCACTTTCTTGGATTGCTGGCCCCCTATCTCATCTGCGACTTCTTGACAGAATAGAGCAAAATAACTCATCTCTCGCCTGCACCCAGCCTGGATAGATCTATCATCTCAGCAGAGCCCTCAACACCTGAGGAACGTGGGCGGTCTTACTGTTATGTACAAGGCCAGTATTGTCAAAGTACCACATTTGGCTCCACTCCGAGGACGGTGAGAATTGAGCTTACACACGAGAAGGGCAGCAAGTATCAACATCACTCTGTCTGTACCCTTCTCTAGAACATCACTTCACCTGGGATCAATTTATTCCTAGAATGGCTTGAGTCTATCAATGAAACAGTATCAGCTGAACACATGAAATTGCTGGTCCACAAATGGCTCCAACTTCACCTCGTATCATATCTGTGTGTTTCTCAACAATAAAAAGGCTTTCATTTTAGCTGATGTAGGTAACAGCTCTTAGAGCTCTTAGAGAGGAGAGACAGAGAGAGAGAGAGAGAGAGAGAGAGAGAGAGAGAGAGAATGAGGTTGAGTGAAAAAAATGGTGATTTGTCATTATTTTAATACTATTTTAGGATATGAAAATAAGAATTGTGTATTTTGCATAGCTGCTACAACACTGCGGTGGAAATTAGTACTGAAATACTTTTCACAAACATTGATTAGTTCATTAAGATCTTTGAAAACTTGTGTATTAGCACGAAAATTGACGTAGAATGAATCATGAAAGAGTAATGAAAAATCTCTGACGGGGTGAGAATAAGATGGATTAGTTTTTTGGGGTCATTGAAGTTACTAGTGAATAATAATTATCGTGTTTAAAAATAAGTGATAACTGTGGATTACTACTTTTATGATCTCAATGAATCTTGACGTTTTCTTAAAAAAAATCAGTGAACTCTCCTTTAAGGAGAATCGAGTAATCGTTTCACGATAACGAAATTCGTCTGTCATAAAGACAGACGAGGATGTTAATGAAACAGGAGGAAAACTCAATGTGTATCCAGCAGGAGAGTGTATTGAAGATTGTTGCAGAAAGAGACTCTGAGAAAGTATTTAGAAGAAGGTGAGACAGATTAACCAGAGGAGTTAGAAACCTACCACAGAAAATCAATAACGTTATAAACTTTATAGATTCTCTATGAAAACTTATTTGAAAAATAGAAAGAATATTTGCTGAATAAAAAAATATAAGTATAGAGCAATAAAGTGTTTGTTTCATTCCTTCTTTGTAGTAACAATATATACCACGAAAATATATCCATGTTTGAAATGCTTCTTGGGTAGAATATATACAGTGGACCCCCGCATAACGATCACCTCCGAGTGAAAAATATCGTTAACCGGGGGTCCACTGTATTACCAAATACTCAAGTTAAAACATCTAATAATTTTCGTGGGAAGAATAAAACAAAGAAATCCCGGATTCCATGTGGCATTAATATGTGGTAATCCCCTATAATGTAATTTTTATTTTAATTTCGTTATCTCTACCATAGTTTTCTTATATTCTTTGAGATCACTTCTATAAAATAAAGACATAAAATGTATGAATAAAGTAAATAACTTTTTTAATAAAATTGTTTACCTTCGGTAGACTTTTTTTTACTTACATTGATAATGATTTTATCACGACTTAAACCTGTATAACCAATTTTATCACGACTTAAACCTGTATAACCAATTTTATCACGACTTAAACCTGTATAACCAATTTTATCACGACTTAAACCTGTATAACCAATTTTATCACGACTTAAACCTGTATAACCAATTTTATCACGACTTAAACCTGTATAACCAATTTTATCACGACTTAAACCTGTATAACCAATTTTATCACGACTTAAACCTGTATAACCAATTTTATCACGACTTAAACTTGTATAACCAATTTTATGACCACTTAAACCTGTATAACCAATTTTATCACGACTTAAACCTGTATAACCAATTTAGACAAAAGTTTTACCAGCATTCTTGTTGAAGAACGTAATTGGTTGCCATGTCTTTTAAGCTGTATTACTGATAACTTTTTGCCATATATTTAATTGAAGCTTGAAGTGTATAGTTATAAACCAAATTAAATTTTTAGAGGCATTTATAAGAATTAATAATGGAAACCATACCCCGGCCGGGATTGAACCCGCGGTCAGAGAGTCTCAAAACTCCATCCCGCGACGGGCTGGAGTTTTGAGACTCTCTGACCGCGGGTTCAATCCCGGCCGGGGTATGGTTTGTTTGCAATCGTGTCATTACGATTTCGTGAGTCAATTAACAATGGACATCAAAAATAAGAATATTACCCAGGAGATACAAATTAGGACATATAATAAGAGATTGTACGATTTTGTAAAATAATAACGATTGTGTTTAAACCTGTATACATACTGTATTACTTACCTTTGTTTTACTTTGTAATGTTTAAGTTAAACTTGTAAACTTAAATACAAAAAATATATTTAACTAATATTTTTGTTGAAGAATGTATTTGTTTACCTTGTGTATCTAAATTAGATTATTTTTACTATATCTTTAACTGACAAAAATATTTTTTTGTCAAATATTTTTAACCACCAGGATGATGGAGTGTTAAAATACACCTTTGTAATGTGTGATGGAATGATAATTCAATATAACTTTTATATCTATGCAAAGGTTACAGTGCGTGAGTTATATTTTATTATATGTTGTTAAGTACAAAGGAAGCCACTAACATGCCTGAGCATGTTAGTGTAGTGAGCATGTTAGTGGTGTGAGCATGTTAATGGTGTGAGCATGTTAGTGGCCTGAGCATGTTACTGGTCTGAGCATGTTAGTGGCGTGTGCATGCTAGTGGTCTGAGCATGTTAGTTGTGTGAGCACGTTAGTGGCCTGAGCATGTTAGTGGTCTGAGCAAGTTAGTGGTCTGGGCATGTTAGTGGCCTGAGCATGTTAGTGGTGTGAGCATGTTAATGGTGTGAGCATGTTAGTGGTGTGAGCATGTTAGTGGTCTGAGCAAGTTAGTGGTGTGAGCATGTTAGTGGTGTGAGCATGTTAGTGGTGTGAGCATGTTAGTGGTGTGAGCACGTTAGTGGCCTGAGCATGTTAGTGGTCTGAGTATGTTAGTGGTGTGAGCCTGCTAGTGGTCTGAGCATGTTAGTTGTGTGAGCACGTTAGTGGTGTGAGCATGTTAGTGGTCTGAGCATATTAGTGGCCTGAGCATGTTAGTGGCCTGAGCATGTTAGTGGCCTGAGCATGTTAGTGGCCTGAGCATGTTAGTGGCCTGAGTATGTTAGTGGCCTGAGCATGTTAGTGGCCTGAGCATGTTAGTGGTCTGAGTATGTTAGTGGTGTGAGCCTGCTAGTGGTCTGAGCATGTTAGTGGCCTGAGCATGTTAGTGGTCTGAGTATGTTAGTGGCCTGAGCATGTTAGTGGTCTGAGTATGTTAGTGGTCTGAGTATGTTAGTGGTCTGAGTATGTTAGTGGCCTGAGCATGTTAGTGGTCTGAGCATGTTAGTGGTCTGAGCATATTAGTGGCCTAAGCATGTTAGTGGCCTGAGTATGTTAGTGGTCTGAGCATGTTAGTGGTGTGAGCATGTTAGTGGTCTGAGCATGTTAGTGGCCTGAGCATGTTAGTGGTCTGAGCATGTTAGTGGTCTGAGCATGTTAGTGGTCTGAGCATGTTAGTGGTCTGAGCATGTTAGTGGTCTGAGCATGTTAGTGGTCTGAGCATGTCAGTGGCCTGAGCATGTTAGTGGTCTGAGCATGTTAGTGGTCTGAGCATGTTAGTGGTGTGAGCATGTTAGTGGCCTGAGCATGTTAGTGGCCTGAGCATGTTAGTGGTCTGAGCATGTTAGTGGTCTGAACATGTTAGTGGTCTGAGCATGTTAGTGGTCTGAGCATGTTAGTGGTCTGAGCATGTTAATGGTGTGAGCATGTTAGTGGTCTCACCATGTTAGTGGTCTGAGCATGTTAGTGGCCTGAGCATGTTAGTGGTCTGAGCATGTCAGTGGCCTGAGCATGTTAGTTGCCTGAGCATGTTAGTGGTGCGAGCATGTTAGTGGTGTGAGCATGTTAGTGGCTTGAGCATGTTAGTGGTCTAAGCATGTTAGTTGCCTGAGCATGTCAGTGGCCTGAGCATGTTAGTTGCCTGAGCATGTTAGTGGTGTGAGCATGTTAGTGGTGTGAGCATGTTAGTGGCTTGAGCATGTTAGTGGTCTGAGCATGTTAGTGGCCTGAGCATGTTAGTGGCCTGAGCATGTAAGTTGTCTGAGCATGTTAGTGTCCAGAGCATGTCAGTGGCCTGAGCATGTTAGAGGCCTGAGCATGTCAGTGGCCTGAGCATGTTAGAGGCCTGAGCATGTTAGTGGCATGAGCATGTAAGTTGTCTGAGCATGTTAGTGTCCAGAGCATGTCAGTGGCCTGAGCATGTTAGTGGTTTGAGCATGTTAGTGGCCTGAGCATGTAAGTTGTCTGAGCATGTTAGTGTCCAGAGCATGTCAGTGGCCTGAGCATGTTAGAGGCCTGAGCATGTCAGTGGCCTGAGCATGTTAGAGGCCTGAGCATGTTAGTGGCATGAGCATGTAAGTTGTCTGAGCATGTTAGTGTCCAGAGCATGTCAGTGGCCTGAGCATGTTAGTGGTTTGAGCATGTTAGTGGTCTGAGCATGTTAGTGGCCTGAGCATGTAAGTTGTCTGAGCATGTTAGTGGCCTGACCATGATAGTGGCCTGACCATGATAATGGCCTAATCATGATAGTGGTCTAACCATGATAGTGGCCTGACCATGATAGTGGTCTGACCATGATAGTGGCCTAACCATAATAGTGACCTGACCATGAGAGTGACCTGACCATGATAGTGGCCTGACCATGAGAGTGGCCTGACCATGATAGTGGCCTGACCATGACAGTGACCTGACCATGAGAGTGACCTGACCATGATAGTGACCTGACCATGAGAGTGACCTGACCATGAGAGTGACCTGACCATGAGAGTGACCTGACCATGAGAATGGCCTGACCATGAGAGTGACCTGACCATGAGAGTGATCTGACCATGATAGTGGCCTGACCATGAGAGTGGCCTGACCATGATAGTGGCCTGACTATGAGAGTGACCTGACCATGAGAGTGACCTGATCATGATAGTGGCTTGACCATGATAGTGGCCTGACCATGTTAGTGGCCTGACCATGAGAGTGACCTGACCATGAGAGTGACCTGACCATGAGAGTGACCTGACCATGAGAGTGACCTGACCATGAGAATGGCCTGACCATGAGAGTGACCTGACCATGAGAGTGATCTGACCATGATAGTGGCCTGACCATGAGAGTGGCCTGACCATGATAGTGGCCTGACCATGATAGTGGCCTGACTATGAGAGTGACCTGACCATGAGAGTGACCTGACCATGATAGTGGCTTGACCATGATAGTGGCCTGACCATGATAGTGGCCTGACCATGAGAGTGACCTGACCATGAGAGTGACCTGACCATGAGAGTGACCTGACCATGCGAGTAACCTGACCATGAGAGTGACCTGACCATGAGAGTGACCTGACCATGATAGTGACCTGACGATGAGAGTGACCAAGGACTATCTGACTGTCTACGTGGCTCTGAATCTTAGCTTTCATTATTTCCGTCAGTTAAAATGGCACAAATGCAACTAATGTGACATTTTATTGTATCTTAGGCCTTTTAACTCACATTTTGTCGATAAATTTAACATTATTCCCTGAATGTTTCCTTCGGAAGACAGTCATGTTATCCATCGTCTCTTCCACTGTCTACACTGCCATCAACATCTCCATCCTTTCACATATAACACAGCCGGAATTACAAGGAATAATTAATTTGATCATAATCCCTATTTATAGAGATAGTTTCCTCTCTTTAATCACCCTCTGATGGCATCCTTAATTTACGAACACTTGATGATTACACTGTATCTTGTTATAAACTCGGGAGTTAAAGATCACACAACAATACTGAGGCCTTAAAGATAACACACTATACAGTTAAGTTAAAGATAACACTGTATACAGCTAAGTTAAAGAGAACACTATATTCAGCTAAGGTTAAGATAACACTATATTCAGCTAAAGATAACACAATATATAGCTAAGTTACAGATAACACTATATTCAGCTAAGTTAAAGATAACACTATATACAGCTAAGTTAAAGATAACACTATATTCAGCTAAGGTAAAGATAACACTATATTCAGCTAAGGTAAAGATAACACTATATTCAGCTAAGTTAAAGATAACACTATATTCAGCTAAGTTAAAGATAACACTATATATAGCTAAGTTAAAGGTAACACTATATACAGCAAAGTTAAAGATAACAATATATACAGCTAAGTTAAAGATAACACAAAGCTAAGTTAAAGCTTACTCTATATATTTTGGCGCTAGAGTTCACTCTATATACTTTATAATTACAGATAACGCTGTATATTGACTAGTTACGGATCACACCAGAACACACCATCCTCAACATCCTAGGCAGGAACAGCATAGAGTAACCTACACATCCTAGGAACGACCAACACACTGTAACATCTTAGGATGGACCAACACACAGTAACACATCCTAGGATGGACCAACACACAGTAACACATTCTAGGATGGACCAACACACAGTAACACATCCTAGGATGGACCAACACACAGTAACACATCCTAGGATGGACCAACACACAGTAACACATTCTAGGATGGACCAACACACAGTAGCACATCCTAGGATGGACCAACACACAGTAATACATTCTAGGATGGACCAACACACAGTAACACATCCCAGGATGGACCAACACACAGTAACACATCCTAGGATGGACCAACACATAGTAACACACATCCTACGATGGACCAACACACAGTAACACACATCCTAGGATGGACCAATACACAGTAAGACACATCTTAGGATGGACCAACACACAGTAACACTCATCCTAGGATGGACCCACACACAGTAACACTCATCCTAGGATGGATCAACACACATCCTAGGATGGACCAACACACATCCTAGGATGGACCAACACACATCCTAGGATGGACCAACACACAGTAACACATCCTAGGATGGACCAACACACAGTAACACATCCTAGGATGGACCAACACACAGTAACACATCCTAGGATGGACCAACACACAGTAACACATCTTATGATGGACCAACACACAGTAACACATCCTAGGATGGACCAACACACAGTAACACACATCCTACGATGGACCAACACACAGTAACACACATCCTAGGATTGACCAATACACAGTAAGACACATCTTAGGATGGACCAACACACAGTAACACTCATCCTAAGATGGACCAGCACACAGTAACACTCATCCTAGGGTGGACCAACACACATCCTAAGATGGACCAACACACATCCTAAAATGGACCAACACACATCCTAGGATAGACCAACACACATCCTAGGCGAGACCAACATACATCCTAGGATAAACTAACACACATCCTAGGATGGACCAACACACATCCTAGGATTGACCAACATACATCCCAGCATTGACCAACATACATTCTAGGATTGACAAACATACATCCTAGGATTGACCAACACACATCCTAGGATTGACCAACATACATCCTAGGATTGACAAACATACATCCTAGGATTGACCAACACACATCCTAGGATAGACCAACATACATCCTAGGATGGACCAACACACATCCTACGATGGACCAACACACATCCTACGATTGACCAACACGCATCCTAGGATGGACCAACACACATCCTAAGATGGACCAACACACATCCTACGATAGACCAACACACATCCTAGGATGGACCAACACACATCCTAGGATTGACCAACACACATCCTACGATGGACCAACACACATCCTAAGAGGGACCAACACACATTCTAGGATGGACCAACACACATCCTACGATGGACCAACACACATCCTACGATAAACCAACACACATCCTACGATGGACCAACACACATCCTAGCATAGACCAACACACATCCTAGGATAGACCAACACACATATTAGGATAGACCAACACACATCCTACGATGGACCAACACACATCCTACGATAGACCAACACACATCCTAGGATGGACCAACACATATCCCACGATGGACCAACACACATCCTACGATGGACCAACACACATCCTAAGATGGACAAACACACATCCTAGGATGGACCAACACACATCCTAAGATGGGCCAACACACATCCTACGATATACCAACACACATCCTACGATGGACCAACACACATCCTAGGATAGACCAACACACATCCTAGGATAGACCAACACGCATCCTAGGATAGACCAACACACATCCTAGGATAGACCAACACACATCCTAGGATAGACCAACACACATCCTAGGATAGACCAACACACATCCTAGGATAGACCAACACACATCCTAGGATAGACCAACACACATCCTAGGATAGACCAACACACATCCTAGGATAGACCAACACACATCCTAGGATAGACCAACACACATCCTAGGATAGACCAACACACAATAACACTCACAATTCCTCACAAATTCGCCTCCTGGTCTTCCCAGTCGTAAAATATTCTAGCGGATGAAAGATCGTAAATCGTTGACAAAATATTTTATGAATAAAGAATCACAGACAAATCGAATTCTAAAGATAAGACAAAAGTTTAGTAAAGTTACAAAAATCGATAAAATATCCAGAAATAAAAATACGGAAGATCCAGCGCTGAGGTGGATCAGGAAATGAAAAATATGTACATTAATAGAAGTGAAAATTAACCTTGTCAATGACAAGTTAAATTCGGCAGAGAAATTTCTGAAGTGAAACCGATGTGTCTACTTAGTAAGTCTTAGTTATACTCTCTAAATCGTATGTGTCAGGAGCATTCACTCAGCTGATGTGTGTCAGGAGCACTCACTCAGCTGGTCTGTGTCTCACCACTTACTCAGCTGGTGTGTGTCAGGAGCACTCACTCAGCTGGTCTTTGTCTCACCACTTACTCAGCTGGTATGTGTCAGGAGCACTCACTCAGCTGGTCTGTGTCTCACCACTTACTCAGCTGGTGTGTGTCAGGAGCACTCACTCAGCTGGTCTTTGTCTCACCACTTACTCAGCTGGTATGTGTCAGGAGCACTCACTCAGCTGGTCTGTGTCTCACCACTTACTCAGCTGGTGTGTGTCAGGAGCACTCACTCAGCTGGTCTGTGTCTCACCACTTACTCAGTTGGTGTGTCAGGAGCACTCACTCAGCTGGTCTGTGTCTCACCACTTACTCAGCTGGTATGTGTCAGGAGCACTCACTCAGCTGGTCTATGTCTCACCACTTACTCAGTTGGTGTGTGTCAGGAGCACTCACTCAGCTGGTCTGTGTCTCACCACTTACTCAGCTGGTATGTGTCAGGAGCACTCACTCAGCTGGTCTGTGTCTCACCACTTACTCAGCTGGTGTGTGTCAGGAGCACTCACTCAGCTGGTCTGTGTCTCACCACTTACTCAGCTGGTGTGTGTCAGGAGCACTCACTCAGCTGGTCTGTGTCTCACCACTTACTCAGCTGGTATGTGTCAGGAGCACTCACTCAGCTGGTCTGTGTCTCACCACTTACTCAGCTGGTATGTGTCAGGAGCACTCACTCAGCTGGTCTGTGTCTCACCACTTACTCAGCTGGTATGTGTCAGGAGCACTCACTCAGCTGGTCTATGTCTCACCACTTACTCAGTTGGTGTGTGTCAGGAGCACTCACTCAGCTGGTCTGTGTCTCACCACTTACTCAGCTGGTATGTGTCAGGAGCACTCACTCAGCTGGTCTGTGTCTCACCACTTACTCAGCTGGTGTGTGTCAGGAGCACTCACTCAGCTGGTCTGTGTCTCACCACTTACTCACCTGGTGTGTGTCAGGAGCACTCACTCAGCTGGTCTGTGTCTCACCACTTACTCAGCTGGTATGTGTCAGGAGCACTCACTCAGCTGGTCTGTGTCTCACCACTTACTCAGCTGGTGTGTGTCAGGAGCACTCACTCAGCTGGTCTGTGTCTCACCACTTACTCAGTTGGCGTGTGTCAGGAGCACTCACTCAGCTGGTCTGTGTCTCACCACTTACTCAGCTGGTATGTGTCAGGAGCACTCACTCAGCTGGTCTGTGTCTCACCACTTACTCAGCTGGTGTGTGTCAGGAGCACTCACTCAGCTGGTCTGTGTCTCACCACTTACTCAGCTGGTATGTGTCAGGAGCACTCACTCAGCTGGTCTGTGTCTCACCACTTATTCAGCTGGTGTGTGTCAGGAGCACTCACTCAGCTGGTCTGTGTCTCACCACTTATTCAGCTGGTGTGTGTCAGGAGCACTCACTCAGCTGGTCTGTGTCTCACCACTTACTCAGCTGGTGTGTGTCAGGAGCACTCACTCAGCTGGTCTGTGTCTCACCACTTACTCAGCTGGTGTGTGTCAGAAGCACTCACTCAGCTGGTCTGTGTCTCACCACTTACTCAGCTGGTGTGTGTCAGGAGCACTCACTCAGTTGGTCTGTGTCTCACCACTTACTCAGCTGGTGTGTGTCAGGAGCACTCACTCAGCTGGTCTGTGTCTCACCACTTACTCAGCTGGTGTGTGTCAGGAGCACTCACTCAGCTGGTCTGTGTCTCACCATTTACTCAGCTGGTGTGTGTCAGGAGCACTCACTCAGCTGGTCTGTGTCTCACCACTTACTCAGCTGGTGTGTGTCAGGAGCACTCACTCAGCTGGTCTGTGTCTCACCACTTACTCAGCTGGTGTGTGTCAGGAGCACTCACTCAGCTGGTCTGTGTCTCACCACTTACTCAGCTGGTATGTGTCAGGAGCACTCACTCAGCTGGTCTGTGTCTCACCACTTACTCAGCTGGTGTGTGTCAGGAGCACTCACTCAGCTGGTCTTTGTCTCACCACTTACTCAGCTGGTATGTGTCAGGAGCACTCACTCAGCTGGTCTGTGTCTCACCACTTACTCAGCTGGTGTGTGTCAGGAGCACTCACTCAGCTGGTCTGTGTCTCACCACTTACTCAGTTGGTGTGTCAGGAGCACTCACTCAGCTGGTCTGTGTCTCACCACTTACTCAGCTGGTATGTGTCAGGAGCACTCACTCAGCTGGTCTATGTCTCACCACTTACTCAGTTGGTGTGTGTCAGGAGCACTCACTCAGCTGGTCTGTGTCTCACCACTTACTCAGCTGGTATGTGTCAGGAGCACTCACTCAGCTGGTCTGTGTCTCACCACTTACTCAGCTGGTGTGTGTCAGGAGCACTCACTCAGCTGGTCTGTGTCTCACCACTTACTCAGCTGGTGTGTGTCAGGAGCACTCACTCAGCTGGTCTGTGTCTCACCACTTACTCAGCTGGTATGTGTCAGGAGCACTCACTCAGCTGGTCTGTGTCTCACCACTTACTCAGCTGGTGTGTGTCAGGAGCACTCACTCAGCTGGTCTTTGTCTCACCACTTACTCAGCTGGTATGTGTCAGGAGCACTCACTCAGCTGGTCTGTGTCTCACCACTTACTCAGCTGGTGTGTGTCAGGAGCACTCACTCAGCTGGTCTGTGTCTCACCACTTACTCAGTTGGTGTGTCAGGAGCACTCACTCAGCTGGTCTGTGTCTCACCACTTACTCAGCTGGTATGTGTCAGGAGCACTCACTCAGCTGGTCTATGTCTCACCACTTACTCAGTTGGTGTGTGTCAGGAGCACTCACTCAGCTGGTCTGTGTCTCACCACTTACTCAGCTGGTATGTGTCAGGAGCACTCACTCAGCTGGTCTGTGTCTCACCACTTACTCAGCTGGTGTGTGTCAGGAGCACTCACTCAGCTGGTCTGTGTCTCACCACTTACTCAGCTGGTGTGTGTCAGGAGCACTCACTCAGCTGGTCTGTGTCTCACCACTTACTCAGCTGGTATGTGTCAGGAGCACTCACTCAGCTGGTCTGTGTCTCACCACTTACTCATCTGGTATGTGTCAGGAGCACTCACTCAGCTGGTCTGTGTCTCACCACTTACTCAGCTGGTATGTGTCAGGAGCACTCACTCAGCTGGTCTATGTCTCACCACTTACTCAGTTGGTGTGTGTCAGGAGCACTCACTCAGCTGGTCTGTGTCTCACCACTTACTCAGCTGGTATGTGTCAGGAGCACTCACTCAGCTGGTCTGTGTCTCACCACTTACTCAGCTGGTGTGTGTCAGGAGCACTCACTCAGCTGGTCTGTGTCTCACCACTTACTCACCTGGTGTGTGTCAGGAGCACTCACTCAGCTGGTCTGTGTCTCACCACTTACTCAGCTGGTATGTGTCAGGAGCACTCACTCAGCTGGTCTGTGTCTCACCACTTACTCAGCTGGTGTGTGTCAGGAGCACTCACTCAGCTGGTCTGTGTCTCACCACTTACTCAGTTGGCGTGTGTCAGGAGCACTCACTCAGCTGGTCTGTGTCTCACCACTTACTCAGCTGGTATGTGTCAGGAGCACTCACTCAGCTGGTCTGTGTCTCACCACTTACTCAGCTGGTGTGTGTCAGGAGCACTCACTCAGCTGGTCTGTGTCTCACCACTTACTCAGCTGGTATGTGTCAGGAGCACTCACTCAGCTGGTCTGTGTCTCACCACTTATTCAGCTGGTGTGTGTCAGGAGCACTCACTCAGCTGGTCTGTGTCTCACCACTTATTCAGCTGGTGTGTGTCAGGAGCACTCACTCAGCTGGTCTGTGTCTCACCACTTACTCAGCTGGTGTGTGTCAGGAGCACTCACTCAGCTGGTCTGTGTCTCACCACTTACTCAGCTGGTGTGTGTCAGGAGCACTCACTCAGCTGGTCTGTGTCTCACCACTTACTCAGCTGGTGTGTGTCAGGAGCACTCACTCAGTTGGTCTGTGTCTCACCACTTACTCAGCTGGTGTGTGTCAGGAGCACTCACTCAGCTGGTCTGTGTCTCACCACTTACTCAGCTGGTGTGTGTCAGGAGCACTCACTCAGCTGGTCTGTGTCTCACCATTTACTCAGCTGGTGTGTGTCAGGAGCACTCACTCAGCTGGTCTGTGTCTCACCACTTACTCAGCTGGTGTGTGTCAGGAGCACTCACTCAGCTGGTCTGTGTCTCACCACTTACTCAGCTGGTGTGTGTCAGGAGCACTCACTCAGCTGGTCTGTGTCTCACCACTTACTCAGCTGGTGTGTGTCAGGAGCACTCACTCAGCTGGTCTGTGTCTCACCACTTACTCAGCTGGTGTGTGTCAGGAGCACTCACTCAGCTGGTCTGTGTCTCACCACTTACTCAGCTGGTATGTGTCAGGAGCACTCACTCAGCTGGTCTGTGTCTCACCACTTACTCAGCTGGTGTGTGTCAGGAGCACTCACTCAGCTGGTCTTTGTCTCACCACTTACTCAGCTGGTATGTGTCAGGAGCACTCACTCAGCTGGTCTGTGTCTCACCACTTACTCAGCTGGTGTGTGTCAGGAGAACTCACTCAGCTGGTCTGTGTCTCACCACTTACTCAGTTGGTGTGTCAGGAGCACTCACTCAGCTGGTCTGTGTCTCACCACTTACTCAGCTGGTATGTGTCAGGAGCACTCACTCAGCTGGTCTATGTCTCACCACTTACTCAGTTGGTGTGTGTCAGGAGCACTCACTCAGCTGGTCTGTGTCTCACCACTTACTCAGCTGGTATGTGTCAGGAGCACTCACTCAGCTGGTCTGTGTCTCACCACTTACTCAGCTGGTGTGTGTCAGGAGCACTCACTCAGCTGGTCTGTGTCTCACCACTTACTCAGCTGGTGTGTGTCAGGAGCACTCACTCAGCTGGTCTGTGTCTCACCACTTACTCAGCTGGTATGTGTCAGGAGCACTCACTCAGCTGGTCTGTGTCTCACCACTTACTCAGCTGGTATGTGTCAGGAGCACTCACTCAGCTGGTCTGTGTCTCACCACTTACTCAGCTGGTATGTGTCAGGAGCACTCACTCAGCTGGTCTATGTCTCACCACTTACTCAGTTGGTGTGTGTCAGGAGCACTCACTCAGCTGGTCTGTGTCTCACCACTTACTCAGCTGGTATGTGTCAGGAGCACTCACTCAGCTGGTCTGTGTCTCACCACTTACTCAGCTGGTGTGTGTCAGGAGCACTCACTCAGCTGGTCTGTGTCTCACCACTTACTCACCTGGTGTGTGTCAGGAGCACTCACTCAGCTGGTCTGTGTCTCACCACTTACTCAGCTGGTATGTGTCAGGAGCACTCACTCAGCTGGTCTGTGTCTCACCACTTACTCAGCTGGTGTGTGTCAGGAGCACTCACTCAGCTGGTCTGTGTCTCACCACTTACTCAGTTGGCGTGTGTCAGGAGCACTCACTCAGCTGGTCTGTGTCTCACCACTTACTCAGCTGGTATGTGTCAGGAGCACTCACTCAGCTGGTCTGTGTCTCACCACTTACTCAGCTGGTGTGTGTCAGGAGCACTCACTCAGCTGGTCTGTGTCTCACCACTTACTCAGCTGGTATGTGTCAGGAGCACTCACTCAGCTGGTCTGTGTCTCACCACTTATTCAGCTGGTGTGTGTCAGGAGCACTCACTCAGCTGGTCTGTGTTTCACCACTTATTCAGCTGGTGTGTGTCAGGAGCACTCACTCAGCTGGTCTGTGTCTCACCACTTACTCAGCTGGTGTGTGTCAGGAGCACTCACTCAGCTGGTCTGTGTCTCACCACTTACTCAGCTGGTGTGTGTCAGGAGCACTCACTCAGCTGGTCTGTGTCTCACCACTTACTCAGCTGGTGTGTGTCAGGAGCACTCACTCAGTTGGTCTGTGTCTCACCACTTACTCAGCTGGTGTGTGTCAGGAGCACTCACTCAGCTGGTCTGTGTCTCACCACTTACTCAGCTGGTGTGTGTCAGGAGCACTCACTCAGCTGGTCTGTGTCTCACCATTTACTCAGCTGGTGTGTGTCAGGAGCACTCACTCAGCTGGTCTGTGTCTCACCACTTACTCAGCTGGTGTGTGTCAGGAGCACTCACTCAGCTGGTCTGTGTCTCACCACTTACTCAGCTGGTGTGTGTCAGGAGCACTCACTCAGCTGGTCTGTGTCTCACCACTTACTCAGCTGGTGTGTGTCAGGAGCACTCACTCAGCTGGTCTGTGTCTCACCACTTACTCAGCTGGTGTGTGTCTGGAGCATTCACTCAGCTATTGTATGTCAGGAGTATTCATTTAGCTGGTCTGTGTCATGACCACTCAGATGGTCTGTGTCTCACCACTCACTCAGCTGGTGTGTGTCAGTAGCACTCAGCTATTGTGTGTCAGCAGCACTCATTCAGCTGGTCTGTGTCACGACTACTCAGATGGCCTGTGTCACACCACTTACTCAGCTGTTGTGTGTTAGAACCACTCTCTCAGCTGGTGTGTCAGGAGCACTCCCTCAGCTGGTGTGTCAGGAGCACTCGTCTGGTGTGTGGTTAAAACAGACGAGGTCACGGAACAGAGACACGAACATGTAACAAGTAATTCAGTTACTTGACCACCCATCACTACCTCTTAACTTATGTATGGTACAAGGCTCCCTAACTGATGATTCTGAGGGAAAATTGATTCTCTTTTATACTGTGTGAGCGTAATAACCTATTTCATCTTCACTGTGTGGTTGTAATAACCGATTACAAATTAACTGTGCGGTGTAATAATCTATTACATCCTCATTGTGTGGATATAATAACCTATTACATCCTCACTGCATTGGTGTAATAACTTATCACATCCTCACTCTGGGTTTATGTCCTCCCACATCTTCACTCTGTAAGTGTAATAACCTCCCACATTCTCACTGTGTGGGTATAATAACCTATCACTATCTGACTGAGAGGTAAGCGGACCTTGCTAGTAGCATTCACTATGAACATTAAAATGGTATAAAATACCGACAGATTGTTAGGTAAGACACATATGCAACAGTTAGGTATCTTTATTTCGAAACGTTTCGCCTACACAGTAGGCTTCTTCAGTCGAGTACAGAAAAGTTGATAGAAGCAGAAGATACTTGAAGACGATGTAATCAGTCCATCACCCTTAAAGTTTTGAGGTGGTCAGTCCCTCAGTCTGGAGAAGAGCATTGTTCCGTTGTCTGAAACAATATTGTTTCAGACAACGGAACAATGCTCTTCTCCAGACTGAGGGACTGACCACCTCAAAACTTTAAGGGTGATGGACTGATTACATCGTCTTCAAGTATCTTCTGCTTCTATCAACTTTTCTGTACTCGACTGAAGAAGCCTACTGTGTAGGCGAAACGTTTCGAAATAAAGATACCTAACTGTTGCATATGTGTCTTACCTAACAGCATTCACTATGCCATGGTCCAGTAACTAGCATAGAACACGGCTAAAGTCTCGGTCTATTCTGTTTTTTTTCATTGACAGTTGTTCATTATGAGTTTCCTTGTATTTTTGAACTGTATGTCATAGAGGAATATGATAATGGTTGTACATGAAAGTTGGGACAATGCTGCTGCTGTAGCCTTGTTGTCATAGCTGTAATGATTGCAAAATCATCCTTTTTGTCAGCTCAGTGTCTGTTGATGGTTGCATCGACTCAGATTAGCTGCCCATGGCAGGTAGATGTTACTATAGAAATATATACTAAATAAGTTGTCTCTTGCATATATGAATACACCGTAAATGATCATAAGCTATTTTTATCTCTTTGATGTTTATGTGATTCGAGTTGTTAGAGGTTTGATATAGAGATTATTACCAATGTCCTTCACGTCTGTCTATTGAAGGTGGGATAATTATCAGCTTGTATACACAGGTGTGAAGAACATACGGATTAATTTTCACAGTGATGCCTGAGTGAGGTGATATTAGCAACACTACGAAATGGCGAGTGTGATAGATGAAGTCTTACTTATAATAGATATATCATTGTTCTGCTTAGGTGAACATGTGGGAGGTCTGCGTGCACGCCCACATAATGCCTTGAATACTTCTTATGTTATGTTCTCTCCACGTTTTAAATACTTTATAAAAAAAATTATTTGCACAGTGTTTTAGAGCGAAATTGAAACAGTGGACAATTGACTACTCTCTGACTTAACGATGGTTCAGAAAAGTGCGAGTCATTCGTGAATTGTTCCAGCTACGGAATTATGACTTTTTATTATTCTGTTTGGAACACGCAGAGATAATGTGGTGTTATATATAGAAAAAAATGTAGATAGTATAGAGGAAAAGAAATTACAAATATCCTAATTGATTTATAACTTATGAATAGATGAATGCTACTGTAGACCTACTGTCTCATGCTGAGAAGATCCTTCTCACACACAGTTATTCTCACTCATAAAACTGTCTGGCCTATATTTCAAGTTATACATATTAGTATTAATGACGCTATTTGGCAGAACCTTGCAGGCGTCTTCAACTTTCATCAAACATGTGCTTTCTTATATTCTATCTAAAAAATTGAATTTCTCTAATTTGAATCCAATGATTCGAGTTTAAAGGATGGCCAGAATGGCATAATAACCGAACGTGGAATATAAAAAAAAAATTTTAAATATTATTTAGCAAAACAAGATGACACAGTTCAAAAAGCAATGCCAGGAGAGTATAACTTTTGTTTTTTGGCACTGAGTGCCAGCCTATCTAAAGGGAATTCAAGATGTAGTAATGTAGGATATAGTAATCTAGGATATAGCAATCTAGGATATAGTAATCTAGGATATAATATATGTAAAATCACTGGTAACAGAAAATGTGGAAAGCTAAACACTGAATATAGAACACCACAAGCATCGTTCTGTTACTGTCAATATAATGATCGAAGGAATACCAAAAATCTCCAAGAATTAGAGCAGCACAAGAAGACGCGTTGGAACTTCACAGAGATAAGTTGAAGATAAGAGCAATTTCCTCTTCCCCGTGCCAGCATCTCTCTATCCACTTGCCGAGTTTCCCCTGCTTCATTATTTCCTGCCACCAGTTAACATGGCACTCCACCCACTATCTACACCTTCCCTTCTCTCATTATTCATAGGAGGAGAAACATTTCTGGAAGTGAAGACTTCAGAATCATTTTCATTCCCCCCACTCCATTAGGGAAACCCTCCCATCCACCCCCATAACAACCAGGGAGTAGATATTTCAGTGAACTCATAGAAAGAAGATGTGGTGTAAATATGTATATGAAATTGCACATAGGACCTGTGAAGTGAAGATAAGAATATCTCAGGCAAAAAAGAGACATATATATTAATTATGGAGGTGAAGCTCACGGGAAGGATAAAAAAAAGTGTTACATTCTACGAGATATATCACACTGTAAGTCGAGAGAGAGAGAGAGAGAGAGAGAGAGAGAGAGAGAGACATAGATACATAGATACATAGATACTTAGATAAATAGATAGATAGATAGATAGAGAGAGAGAGAGAGAGAGAGAGAGAGAGAGAGATACATAGATACATAGATACTTAGATAGATAGATAGATAGAGAGAGAGAGAGAGAGAGAGAGAGAGAGAGAGAGAGAGAGAGAGAGAGAGAGAGAGGAAGAGAGAGAGAGAGAGAGAGAGAGAGAGAGAGAGAGAGAGAGAGAGAGAGACAGACAGACAGACAGAGAGACAGACAGACAGACAGACAGAGACAGACAGACAGACAGACAGACAGACAGACAGACAGACAGACAGACAGACAGACAGACAGCTAGATAGATAGACAGATAGATAAACAGATAGAGAGATAGATAGATAGATAGAGAGAGAGAGAGAGAGAGAGAGAGAGAGAGAGAGAGAGAGAGAGAGAGAGAAAGAGAGAGAGAGACAGACAGACAGACAGACAGACATACAGACAGACAGACAGACAGACAGAGACAGACAGACAGACAGACAGACAGACAGCTAGATAGATAGACAGATAGATAAACAGATAGAGAGAGAGAGAGAGAGAGAGAGAGAGAGAGGAGGGGAGACAGCAAGGTATTAGTCATTACATGAAGATTTTACTACAGAAATAAGGACTAAACAAACACTTCAGAGTTCAGAGACGAGCGCCAAAGTTACGACATCAGACACCACACGATTGAACGAAGAATACAGTGGAACCTCTAGTCACGAACTCTTCCGAACATGAACAAATCGGTTCACGACCAAAATATTCGCCATATTTTTGCATCTGGTCACGAACACATAAATGGGTGCCGAACAAACACAGCCGAGCCAATTTTCACATTCCGAAATATTTTTTTCATACGCACCAATTTTCCCCACTTCCTGTAATTACGACCGTGATAAATTCGGATTAACAATGTTTTATCAGCAGGTAGTGCCCAGACAGCTTTTCGCAGTGCCAGTACCCAGCTAGGGCTTGCCATATAAGATTTTGGGTAAAAAAAATTTTCTCAGTTGTTTGTTGGGCTATATTACTGAAACTTGGCAAAGTATGATGGAAAGATGATTATTAACGTACACCAAAAATGAAAGAAATTGGACGATAAATAACGGAGTTCACTGTTCAGCCCTTAGGACTTGTGCAATGTTAGTTTTCTCTGTTGTTCAATGTTTTCTCGGTGTTATTCAAGGTTTTTTACGGTTACTATAACACTGTGTATTCTATGGTATAATTAACTATTTTTGTGCTTAAAAATCTTTAAAAAAAATATTTACATACTCTTCGTAGGGGTCTGGAACGGATTAATCGTATTTACTTACAATCCAATGAGGAAATTAGGTTCGGGTCACGACCAAATCGGGCCACGATCAGAGTTTTGGAGCGAATTATGGTCGTGACCAGAGGTTCCACTGTATAGAGATAAAAACAGGTCAGCGATGTAAATCCTGGAGGAAGAAGCACAAAGCAAATAGAACAAAATCAAAATTACTGATTATTGGAGATTATCAGAGAACTGTGTATCACATTAATGGAAAATTCCATGCGCTATATGTTGCAAGAATCCATAATGATGATGATGATTGGTAATTGGCTGAAGATAAGGTGAAAATGTCCACCAATCTTCAAAAGGATCATAATAGTCAAAGGTGAACTAGCATTCTTGACCTTTGTAAGAACTTAGTTCAGAAACGGACTTGCTGATGTCTGGAGTGAGCTATACTCTTCACTGAGTAATATCAGCAATAATGTATGTGAAAAGAAAACAACAACTAAAAATGGCTCATGTTCCAAACATTTTGTTACAGATTTTCGTTAGTAATTTTTATTTAATCCTGAAATTTTTACAGCGCTTATCATATTTAATTTCACATTATTACCAGGCGTTGTGCAACCCACACTGCTATTACTGGTCGGTTTACCAGCTTTTAAACCTGTCGATACAGCAACATGAACATTTACATTTTGCTGTTTCTATCAGCTTAATGCAATATCCAATATCATTTTTTCTTTATTATATTCTCTTTGACTTTCTAGCACTTTCTACTTACCATTCAAGAGAGGGCATAAATCTTGCAACCTTCCATCTAACCCATTTCTCAACCCTCCTCAACCCCTCTCCAGCTCAGAGGTCAGTTTGCCGCTGAATAAGGGAGGATGAGCTGGTTGTTATACCTGAACACACAGCCTCACACACAAACCTTTAATTATACTAGCTTTGTCGTCCTTGCTTCCGGTTGTAATATCCAGTGTGGACTCAATTTTAATTATATTGTTAACATTGCCAGTGGAAGGAGAGTCGTCAATCACTTGCTCAGAGCAAATATGCAGATAGTATATAAGCAGATTTCAATAAGTTAGAAGATAAGATGAAGCTTGATTGAACTTTAAATCAACGAACCATCAAGACTGATCCTTAAATCAAGGACAAGGGACTGACCACTTTAAAATTATCTTTTCTACTGTCTTTGTAATAGACTAGAAAAGCCTGATGTTCCAGTAAAAGACAGCCAGGTGTTACACATGTTTTTTTATTCATCATTAACGAGTAGTTTTAAGCAACTAGCAATACTGACCAGGAATAAAGCCCCCGAACCTTCAACACGCCTCATCAGAATCACGAGAAAGTTGCAAAACACCTTAGCTCACTCGGCCATCAATGCTTAAAATATCAGGTGTCCAGTACCACTGGCCATGTCACCCCTGATACGAGCACATACGTGGCCATGGAAGCTACAGGACTAATTTCATTCTCCTCCCATTTGGAATACCAGTCTTTGCGAGCAGTACAGATATTAATGTATCCACGGTTTTAAGCCATTAACAATTTCCCGGCCAGTCATAGTTTTGCTAATTGCTTAATAGGCATTATCTTGGCCTATGATGTATAAGTCATTAAATATTAAAGCTGTTCAGAAGATGTAAATTAAAATTTACTTAACGTGACTTAAAAGAAATACAAATTTCATACTACTTTACGCATAACATCCACAAATCTACACCTGGAGCCTTTCATGAACTTCTGAAGTTCCTCCGCTGTGAGTTTCGGAAGTTATCCTCGCCATTCAAGGAGGATGGGCAGCGGTTCAACAATCTTGATCATGGGGGACTTGAACATGTCAGTTGTTCCAGGCACAGTGTCTACCTACTGAGGCTCGCAGGACCCTATGTCTAGCCCTTATACAGTGTCATGTGGATTACGCTTGCTCTTCATGGTACTCTGCCTTGGCAAAAAACTGAAAGATAGACTGTAAGTCACCCATAACAAAATTGTAAGATTCATCCTGGATCTGGGACCAAGAGAACATGTAGGCCAAAATGAATTACAGCAGTTGGATATGCTGAATGTTGAAGACAGAGTAAAACAACTGAAGCTAAATCATGTTTATAAAATTGCTCACAAACAGTGTCCAGAATATATTGCTGCCAATTTTGTCAAGGTTGGGAACCAAAGCAATCATAGTACTAGGGGGAGAGAGCACAACTTTGTAGTACCCACAGTCAGTGGCCAGGCTTCAAACACTTTTTATTGTACAGCAATAAAGGAATGGAACAGACTGCCTGCACATGTCAAAGCCAGTCATAGCATGAACCAGTTCAAGAAGAGTGCCAGAAGTTGTCTGATGAATGTAGCTACAGAAAGGGAGGGGAATGATTTTTTATTTTTTTAGCTAACACACGTGTAATTTTACCTTATTCCTAGTAATGACCCTCGTATTGTAGATAGTCTTAATGACCCTCGTGTAGTAGATAGTCTTAATAGTGTGGTAATAAGATGTTTTCTCCATTATAGAATAATAAGACATTATCACCTTTATATTATAATAATAAGGTAAAAGAACCCCAATGGAAATAAGTCACTCTGTCTGACTTTTTTGGGTTATCCTAGGTTCTCTACACATATGCTGCTATGTATGATAATTCTATGTAACTGTATTTGTGGTTTAGAAAGACACGTAAGCAAACGCTATAACATATTTATTAGAAAACGTTTCGGTCCTGGGACCTTGATCACTTCTAACATACAGAGGTAGAAAGACATTATATATATAGGCGGAGAGTGAGATGTGATGCACGTGACCTGAGGAATGTCATAAGAACATAAGAATGTATTGCTGAGATGGTGATACCACGGTCCACTCCTCGACAACTGACCACATCTAGACACCCTTTCTCTCCTGCTGTTTACGCCTACCTTAGAGAAAGCTCTGATGAACTGCGACATGCTCAGAAGGAGGCCTCATTACGTGCCGCTCAGATTCGTGCTTCACTTCCTACTCCTGACAGAAGGACTGCGGAATATATACTCAGCCAAGTTACCACTGCCAACATCCAACAGAAATTGAAGCTATCACGAAAACTACAAGACCTGTGCTCCCACAGCAAATGGAGCGAAATGGGACGACCAGAAATCATAAATAACTTATCTTCCTATACACTAACCGTCACCGAGACAGAAGCCCTCAGCCTAGGGCTCAAGTTTACTACTGGCATCAACAAGAAACATAATCTGGTTGATATGGTAACCAAGAACCAACCTTTTGGAGACTCCGAGTTTCAAAAGGGCTTTGTCCAAGGAATTATCACTGCTGCAGCTACTGAGCCTTCAAGACCGGTCATTCCCAGAAGATACATCCAAGCACTCAGGAACTTGGCCAACAACGATGATATCGTCATTACAACCGCTGACAAAGGAGGTGGGTGGTGTTACTCAACACTGTCGACTACAACAATAAAGTCTTAAATCTTCTCAACGATGCCAACACATACCAGCCTGTATCGGAATCAGTGCTACTTCAAAGTACCCAGACTTTCCTTCAAAAGGCTCGTAGCATCTTACGAAAATCAGAACAAGGCAAAAAACTACTTAAACTTTTACCAGGTCAACCGAAACCAGCACGCCTGTATGGCCTTCCTAAGACACACAAACCTGGCATCCCACTACGGCCTATCACTTCGGGCATAGGGAGTGCACCACACAGACTAGCCGGCCACCTTGCCAAATACCTTTCAGCGCTTCTGGGCACTATCAGTCAAGCCCACCTCAAACACTCAGGTGACCTTCTCTCCGAATTTCCAACCTGAATGTCAAAAACAAAAGCATGGCTTCCTTCGATGTCACAGCCCTCTTCACCAACGTTCCTACTGACGCTGCAATCAACATTTTGAGACAGAGGCTCACTGAAAACCACGACCTCCCTTTACCTCTTCTAGATTTCATCAATCTAGTGGAACTGTGTGTTAATTTCAACTTCTTCAAGTATCAGGACAACTGTTACAAACAATGCTTTGGGATGGCAATGGGCAGCCCGCTCAGTGCTGTGCTTGCCAACCTCTTCATGGAAAACCTGGAGACAGAGAAATTCAGCACCCTCATTCCCAACACCGTTACCTGGCTAAGATACGTTGATGATATATTGGTTTTCCTATCCGAGACGTCTCAATATCCAGGCCCTTCTCAACAAGATCAATGCAGTTTGAACCATCAATAAAGTTTACACTTGAACTCGAAAATGATGGCAAACTTCCTTTCCTCGACGTTCTGCTGTGCAGATCTCCCGACAGTGACAAACTTCTCTTCAAAGTGTATAGAAAACCTACCAACAAGGACGATCTTATTACACTTTTATTCACACCAAGACACCCGCACTAAGAGAGGAATCCTCATTGGCTTCTTCTTGAGAGCTCTTCGCATCTCTAGCCCTTGTTTTCTAGAAGAAGAATGCACTTACATAACACAAGCCTTTACACGTCTTCAGTTCCCATCTTTCTTCATCCGAGATTGCAGACTCAAGGCACAAGCTATCCTACAACAAACCGCCCATGGAACAGCCCCCTAAACAGTTCATAGTACTCCCATGTGGCGATGTTGCCACGAATACTCGCCGGGCACTTGCTATGAGTAACATCAACGTTTCCACCATAAACACATCCTCTATCAAAGACCTCACTACGAAACGCAGCCTCACACCTCTAACTTCTACAGCAGGCGTCTACACTATCCCCTGTGGGTTCTGTCCCAAGAAATATGTAGGCGAGACAGGCAGAGATCTTGCAGTCCGCCTGAATGAGCATCGAAATGCCTCTAACAGAGACGCTGTAAGGTACACCTGTGTCCTCCACAGAGACTCCACGGGGCATTTGATGAACTGGAACGAGGCACAACTCGTTCTCACCGAACCAGACCTCAGACGCCGACGGTGCCTAGAAGCCTCACTAATCGCCGTCACCGACACTATAGAACGCAACACTGGAAACTACAAAATTTCAAAAACATTGGCATACATGATACTTAAGCAGCACCAACCCAACAACACAGGAGTCACATGATTTCATCGTCTACCCGTCCTCATCATAGGCAGAGGTTGTTTTGATAAGGACCTGCCTCGCATGGGCCAGTAGGCCTTCTGCAGTGTTCCTCCATTCTTATGTTCTTATGACATTCCTCAGGTCACGTGCATCACATCTCACTCTCCGCCTATATATATAATGTCTTTCTACCTCTGTATGTTAGAAGTGATCAAGGTCCCAGGACCGAAACGTTTTCTAATAAATATGTAATAGTGTTTGCTTACGTGTCTTTCTAAACCAACTTGTCGGTATTTATTACCAAGGTTTATACCAACTGTATTTGTGTATACCTGAAAACTTACTTACTTATTTGGTCCTTGTTTCCGTACACGAGTAATAAAAATTTGAACCCAATTGGGTGAGATATTCCTGAGTTATGAGCAAAATAAAATAAAATAAAAATCTAGGGGAAATTTTTTTTAAGGCAACCCAATTAGCAGTAGTCATATGGAATCAGTTAATAGTAGTGATGGTAGCAGCTGTGGTAGAGCTAGTAATGAGGAAATAGCAGGAGTAAAAATTGTGTTACTAGTGATAGGAGGAATAACAAAGAACGCAGTTATAGTGAAAGAGTTAGTAATGGTAGTAGCGATAGTAGTAATAGTACATAGAAGAAGAGAACAGAGGAGCACTGTTGGAGACCTACTGGTACATGATCAACGGCAAAATCCCATGAGACATATCTCCCAGGAGAAACCCCACTCGGACAGCATCCTAGTTAAACAAGCGATAGAGCAAGGAATTAAAGCACATCTCATGGCGGCGGAGATTAAAGTAACCCGACGCTCTAACACCTGTCCACAAGGGAGCAGAGGAGACCTGCATCATGTCAGCTGGTCTATGCAGTGGAAGAAAAGAAAGTAAGAGGAAAGCCAGAAGCAAGGAAATACAAAAGAAATACCGATGACACCTCAAGAAGAGAGGAGAAGGCAAAGGTCAGGCCAAGTCACGAGTGTTCTGAAGATTAAAGCATTTGATAATGTACTAAAAAAAACAGGCATCTAGAGAAATAATGCCAGGAATATGATTCGTGTTAGGATTGTTGCGCTTAAAGGCTTTACAAGACGGCGTCTGAAAAAGCTACAAATAAAGATGGATAGTTTTTAGCAGATGATCAGTTAATAGTATGGATGTGATCTCCAACATTATAGACCAGATGATCAGTTAATAGTATGGATGTGATCTCCAACATTATAGACCAGATGATCAGTTAATAGTATGGATGTGATCTCCAACATTATAGACCAGATGATCAGTTAATAGTATGGATGTGATCTCCAACATTATAGACCAGATGATCAGTTAATAGTATGGATGTGATCTCCAACATTATAGACCAGATGATCAGTTAATAGTATGGATGTGATCTCCAACATTATAGACCAGATGATCAGTTAATAGTATGGATGTGATCTCCAACATTATAGACCAGATGATCAGTTAATAGTATGGATGTGATCTCCAACATTATAGACCAGATGATCAGTTAATAGTATGGATGTGATCTCCAACATTATAGACCAGATGATCAGTTAATAGTATGGATGTGATCTCCAACATTATAGACCAGATGATCAGTTAATAGTATGGATGTGATCTCCAACATTATAGACCAGATGATCAGTTAATAGTATGGATGTGATCTCCAACATTATAGACCAGATGATCAGTTAATAGTATGGATGTGATCTCCAACATTATAGACCAGATGATCAGTTAATAGTATGGATGTGATCTCCAACATTATAGACCAGATGATCAGTTAATAGTATGGATGTGATCTCCAACATTATAGACCAGATGATCAGTTAATAGTATGGATGTGATCTCCAACATTATAGACAAGAGCACTGTTGATGATGGCAGAGAGAACATTTCTTGTGTCTGTTAGAGTGAGAGCCGCCAGTTTCATCAAACATTTGAGAAAACAAGAGAAGCAACAAATGGTGGAGACAACAGAAGCATAGATGACAAAAGTATGAACAAGATTACTACAAAGAGTATCTGGCGAAAGTAAGTTTGACATCAAAGGGACGGAAAGTGTTGTTTTCTCTTCAGTGTATAGTTATCAGTGAATTTTCCCAGCCACGGTATCGCTACTTTTTATTCTTCTATGATAAGATTGTCTGGAAAATTAGGACCCCTATGGAGGATCAGAGATATGAAGAGTAAGACTTATGAAAAGAGTAACGAAAATTTTTCTGAGACAACTTGTGAGGAAAACAATAAGAATGAGGGGAAGAGATTATACCATAGCTGATATTACTTAAGGAAGACCACTCGGCATCAGCGATCATATGGTACTAAGTTTGGAGTATCTAATGGAAAGGAGTGAAGAAGAAAATGAAGAGAGCTAGTAGCAGAGAATGGGATTACAGAAAGTATTATAATTGAAGGAGAAACTTTGAGAGAAGCGCAATAAGAACTGGAACGGGAGGGCAAAACTCTACAGAAAGAGACGTTGATAACAGAGACAAATTGACAAGAGGCCAGGGAATAATACGTACCAAGCACAATGAAGAGAAGCAAGAAAAAATAAAGAAAGCTCTGGGTTCCTTGGGCCAAATAGAGAAGCAACGGATCTTGGAAGATTAAAGAGCAAATCAAACTGCAGAGAAATCCTGGAATCAAAAGCTCGTAAACCAGAAACGATAGACAAGAATAAGAAGGGTAACCGGAAGACAATTTGAAAATGGTATGGCATCAAAGGCCAAAACAGAACCACAGTTCTTCAACAACCACTTATAAAAGAGACAATAGTTAAAGAAGAGGTGATAATGCTGAAAGGAGAGGATGGGAAGATGACGATGAATGACAGAGAGGTATGGAGAGAGCTTAGCAAAATATTCAAATGGGTCTTTACAGAAAAATATGGAGAGATACCAGGAGAGTCAATAGTCAGACATCATTTACTAGAAAGAATCAACACAACAAAAGAAGAAATGACGAATCTGCGAAGTGAGCTTGATATAACATAAAGATATGGAATCAGATGGGGTACATCTCTCTGGGGCTGGGGTGGTAGCACTTGCAGACTCGATTGAGAAGGCCATTGGTGAAATGCCTATGATTTTAAACTGATAGAAGATAGAGGTATGGGTGTGTGTGGGAAACAAGCAGGTTGCAACACTAGGGTTCGAAACAGTAAATGTATAAAAGGCATTCAGCATGAAGTTATAAATAAAAACAATAGATCAGGTCAGCAAACAAAGGGGAACAGCAGAGGGCAGCAAGGGACTAGCTCCCTTTAAAGGGTTTTACTATACTAATAGCAGGAGTGTAAGAAATAAGATAGGTGGCTAAATTAATTGCAATGCAGGAAAAAATAGATATTATTGCTATAACAGAGACCTGGCTAAATCTGAAAGATAGAGAGATGCCCTCTGAATGTCACATACAAGGCTATAAATTATTCCACACTGACAGGTCAACAGGAAAGGTGGTGGAGTAGCAAATGAAAGTCAGAGACAATTTAAATTGTTGTGTTAGACAAGATATAAAATTAGAAGCGTCACCCAAACTGAATCTGTTTCGTTACAGCTTCTCGAGGGCCGAGAAAAACTAATTTTGGTGTGATATACGGGGCCCCAAATCTTGATAGGGAGTGCAGTAAACTTCTATGGGACAAATTCTTAAGGCATCTACAAACGAAAATGTTGTGCTAAGGGGAGATTTCAACTATAGACAGATTGACTGGAGCAATTTGACAGGAAATTTAAGTCAGTGACTTTCTTGATACGACCAGGATTGTTTTTAAAACAGTTTGGACAGACCCAAAATTAGGGGAAATAACCCCCTTTGACTTGGTTCCCTTTCTAGAAGGGAAACACTAATTAATAATCTTGAGGTTAATGATGAGCTTGGGGAAAGTGATCACAAATCAATCAGTTTTTAATATATCATGGAATTCCCCTAATAATGGCAATCAAGTCTCCTCCCTGACTTCCGCTTGGGTGATTTCATAGGACTGAAAAAATTACTTAGGTGGGCTGAACTGGAAGACCTGACTAAGGGTCAGTAGGTGGTGATGGTTGCCGATATGACGCCTTTCCCGGGGATAGTTCTAGCTGCTCAGCCCAAAATTTAAAGTTCCAAATAGGAAAATCAAATCAAACAAAAATGATCCTAAATGGATGAACAATAGATTAAAATATCTAATTGGTCAAAAGAGAGGCATATATAGGCAAATCAAAAGAGAGAGGGGCAATTAAGAAATCGATATATTCAGTTAAAGAGAGAAATAAAAAAAGGAATTAGAAAAGCAAAAAGAAAATTATGAGGTTAAAGTTGTAAGAGATTCGAAGACTAACCCAAAAGGATTCTTTAAGTATACAGAAGTAAAAATCAGGGGCAAAATAGGCCCACTCAAAAATTCCTCGGGTCCAGCTCACTGACAGTGATAAGGAAATGTGTAAAGTTTTAACACATACTTCCTCTCAGTTTTTTAAAACCCGGAGGGTACCAGCGATATTCCAGTAATGAAAAAATTATGTAGAACAGGACGATAATAAACTGTGCACGATTAAAGGGGCACAAGTGACAAGGTCCTTAGGGAAAAAGATAAATTAAAACCTAACAAATCCCCAGGGCCCCGATGAACTGTATGCAAGGGTTCTAAAGGAATGTAAAGAGGAGCTTAGCACCCCTTTGGCTAATCTTTTCAACATAAACACTACAAACTGGCATGGGGCCAAATAATTGGAAAATGGCAAATGTGATACCTATTTTCAAAGCAGGTGACAGGTCCTTAGCTTCGAACTATAGACCAATAAGCCTAACCTCCATAGTGGGAAAATTTATGAAATCAATAATTGCCGAGGCAGTTCGTAGCCACCTTGAAAAGCATAAATTAATCAACGAATCTCAGCATGGTTTTACAAAGGGGCGTTCCTGCCTTACGAATTTGTTAACTTTTTTCACTAAGGTATTTGAGGAGGTAGATCATGTAGGTAGTAGGTTGGTAGACAGCAACCACCCAGGTAAGTACTACCGTCCTGCCAGATGACTGTGAAACAAAAACCTGTAACTGTTTTGCATGATGGTAGGATTGCTGGTTTCTTTTTCTGTCTCAATAAACACGCTAAGATAACAGGGATATCTTGCTACTCCTACTTACACTTGGTCACACTTCACAGACACGCACATGCATATATATATATATACATACATCTAGGTTTTTTCTCCTTTTTCTAAATAGCTCTTGTTCTTTTTTATTTCTTCTATTGCCATGGGGAAGTGGAAAAGAATCTTTCCTCCGTAAGCCAAGCGTGGGCGTATGAGGAGACTAAAATGCCGGGGGCAATGGGCCAAGTAACCCCTTCTCCTGTATACAATTACTAAAAAAAGAAGAAGAAAAACTTTATAAAACTGGGTTGCTTAAATGTGCGTGGATGTAGTGCGGATGAACAAGAAACAGATGATTGCTGATGTTAGAATGAAAAGAAGTTGGATGTCCTGGCCCTAAGCGAAACAAAGCTGAAGGGGTAGGAGAGTTTCAAATGGGGGGAAATAAATGGGATTAAATCTGGAGTATCTGAGAGAGTTTAGAGCAAAGGAAGGGGGAGCAGTAATGTTAAATGATCATTATGGAAGGAGAAAAGAGAATATGAATGTGTAAATTCAAGAATTATGTGGATTAAAGTAAAGGTTGGATGCGAGAAGTGGGTCATAATAAGTCGTGTATGCACCTGGAGAAGAGAGGAATGCAGAGGAGAGAGAGAGATTTTGGGAGATGTTAAGTGAATGTATAGGAGCCTTTGAACCAAGTGAGAGAGTAATTGTGGTAGGGGACTTGAATGCTAAAGTAGGAGAAACTTTTAGAGAGGGTGTGGTAGGTAAGTTTGGGGTGCCAGGTGTAAATGATAATGGGAGCCCTTTGATTGAACTTTGTATAGAAAGGGTTTAGTTATAGGTAATACATATTTTAAGAAAGAGGATAAATAAGTATACACGATATGATGTAGGGCGAAATGACAGTAGTTTGTTGGATTATGTATTGGTAGATAAAAGACTGTTGAGTAGACTTCAGGATGTACATGTTTATAGAGGGGCCACAGATATATCAGATCACTTTCTAGTTGTAGCTACTCTGAGAGTAAAAGGTAATGGGATACAAGGAGAATAGAAGCATCAGGGAAGAGAGAGGTGAAGGTTTATAAACTAAAAGAGGAGGCAGTTAGGGTAAGATATAAACAGCTATTGGAGGATAGATGGGCTAAAGAGCATAGGCAATGGGGTCGAAGAGGTATGGGGTAGGTTTAAAAATGTAGTGTTAGAGTGTTCAGCAGAAGTTTGTGGTTACAGGAAAGTGGGTGCAGGAGGGAAGAGGAGCGATTGGTGAATGATGATGTAAAGAGAGTAGTAAGGGAGAAAAAGTTAGCATATGAGAAGTTTTTACAAAGTAGAAGTAATGCAAGGAGGGAAGAGTATATGAGAAAAAGAGAGAAGTTAAGAGAGTGGTGTAGCAATGTAAAAAGAGAGCAAATGAGAGAGTGGGTGAGATGTTATCAACAAATTTTGTTGAAAATAAGAAAAAGTTTTGGAGTGAGATTAACAAGTTAAGAAAGCCTAGAGAACAAATGGATTTGTCAGTTAAAAATAGGAGAGGAGAGTTATTAAATGGAGAGTTAGAGGTATTGGGAAGATGGAAGGAATATTTTTGAGGAATTGTTAAATGTTGATGAAGATAGGGAAGCTGTGATTTCGTGTATAGGGCAAGGAGGAATAACATCTTGTAGGAGTGAGGAAGAGCCAGTTGTGAGTGTGGGGGAAGTTCGTGAGGCAGTAGGTAAAATGAAAGGGGGTAAGGCAGCCGGGATTGATGGGATAAAGATAGAAATGTTAAAAGCAGGTGGGGATATAGTTTTGAGTGGTTGGTGCAATTATTTAATAAATGTATGGAAGAGGGTAAGGTACCTAGGGATTGGCAGAGAGCATGCATAGTTCCTTTGTATAAAGGCAAAGGGGATAAAAGAGAGTGCAAAAATTATAGGGGGATAAGTCTGTTGAGTGTACCTGGTAAAGTGTATGGTAGAGTTATAATTGAAAGAATTAAGAGTAAGACGGAGAAAGGATAGCAGATGAACAAGGAGGCTTTAGGAAAGGTAGGGGTGTGTGGACCAGGTGTTTACAGTGAAACATATAGTGAACAGTATTTAGATAAGGCTAAAGAGGTCTTTGTGGCATTTATGGATTTGGAAAAGGCGTATGACAGGGTGGATAGGGGGCAATGTGGCAGATGTTGCAAGTGTAATGGTGTAGGAGGTAGGTTACTGAAAGCAGTGAAGAGTTTTTACGAGGATAGTGAGGCTCAAGTTAGAGTATGTAGGAAAGAGGGAAATTTTTTCCCAGTAAAAGTAGGCCTTAGACAAGGATGTTGATGTCACCGTTGTTGTTTAATATATTTATAGATGGGGTTGTAAGAGAAGTAAATGCGAGGGTCTTGGCAAGAGGCGTGGAGTTAAAAGATAAAGAATCACACACAAAGTGGGAGTTGTCACAGCTGCTCTTTGCTGATGACACTGTGCTCTTGGAGATTCTGAAGAGAAGTTGCAGAGATTGGTGGATGAATTTGGTAGGGTGTGCGAAGAAGAAAATTAAAGGTGAATACAGGAAAGAGTAAGGTTATGAGGATAACAAAATGATTAGGTGATGAAAGATTGAATATCAGATTGAGGGAGAGAGTATGGAGGAGGTGAACGTATTCAGATATTTGGAGTGGACGTGTCAGCGGATGGGTCTATGAAAGATGAGGTGAATCATAGAATTGATGAGGGAAAAAAGAGTGAGTGGTGCACTTAGGAGTCTGTGGAGACAAAGAACTTTGTCCTTGGAGGCAAAGAGGGGAATGTATGAGAGTATAGTTTTACCAACGCTCTTATATGGGTGTGAAGCGTGGGTGATGAATGTTTGCAGCGAGGAGAAGGCTGGAGGCAGTGGAGATGTCATGTCTGAGGGCAATGTGTGGTGTGAATATAATGCAGAGAATTCGTAGTTTGGAAGTTAGGAGGAGGTGCGGGATTACCAAAACTGTTGTCCAGAGGGCTGAGGAAGGGTTGTTGAGGTGGTTCGGACATGTAAGAGAATGGAGCGAAACAGAATGACTTCAAGAGTGTATCAGTCTGTAGTGGAAGGAAGGCGGGGTAGGGGTCGGCCTAGGAAGGGTTGGAGGGAGGGGGTAAAGGAGGTTTTGTGTGCGAGGGGCTTGGACTTCCAGCAGGCATGCGTGAGCGTGTTTGATAGGAGTGAATGGAGACAAATGGTTTTTAATACTTGACGTGCTGTTGGAGTGTGAGCAAAGTAACATTTATGAAGGGATTCAGGGAAACCGGCAGGCCGGACTTGAGTCCTGGAGATGGGAAGTACAGTGCCTGCACTCTGAAGGAGGGGTGTTAATGTTGCAGTTTAAAAACTGTAGTGTAAAGCACCCTTCTGGCAAGACAGTGATGGAGTGAATGATGGTGAAAGTTTTTCTTTTTCGGGCCACCCTGCCTTGGTGGGAATCGGCCGGTGTGATAATAAAAAATAAAAAAAAAAGATCATGGTAATGAATATGATATTGTGTACATGGACTTCAGTAAGGCTTTTGACAGGGTCCCACATCAGAGACTATTGAGGAAAATTAAGGCACATGGAATAGGAGGAGAAATTTTTTCTTGGATAGAGGCATGGTTGACAAATAGGCAGCAGAGAGTTTGCATAAATGGGGAGAAATCAGAGTGGGGAAGCGTCACGAGCGGTGTTCCACAGGGGTCAGTGTTGGGCCCCCTGCTGTTCACAATATACATAAACGACATAGATGAGGGCATAAAGAGCGACATCAGCAAGTTTGCCGAAGACACCAAAATAGGCCGTCGAATTCATTCTGACGAGGACATTAGAGCACTCCAGGAAGATTTGAGTAGACTGATGCAGTGGTCGGAGAGGTGGCAGATGCAGTTTAATATAGACAAATGCAAAGTTCTAAATGTTGGACAGGACAATAACCATGCCACATATAAACTAAATAATGTAGATCTT
>NC_069417.1:8827599-8837599 GCF_026875155.1 Cherax quadricarinatus
AGAGGAGTGGAATGAAAGAATCAGTGAAAAATCCCCAGACATCATAGCAGTCACAGAAACAAAACTCGCTGAGATAATAACAGACACAATCTTCCCAACAGGATATCAGATCCTGGGAAAGATAGAAGGAGTAGAGGGGGAGGGGGGGGTTGCACTGCTCATAAAACACCAATGGGGTTTTGAGGAAATGGAAGGCAGGACATGATTGGAGAAAGAGACTACATTGTAGGAAACAATTCAGTCCGAGAACATAAAGTAGCCCCATTGGAGTGATGTATAACCCACCACAGAACTGCAGGAGGCCAAGAGAGGAGTACGAAAAAACAACAGGGTGAGGTGGACACACTGGCTGAGGTGGCAAGAAGAGCTCACTCGAGCAGAGCAAAGTTACGGTAATGGGCGTTTCAACCACAGGGAGATCGACTGGGAAAACCGGGAGCCACATGGGGTCCCGAAACATGGAGAGCAAAGATGATGGATGTGGTACTTGAAAACCTCATGCATCAACATGTCAGGGACACAACCAGAGAGAGAGGGGAGGATGAGCCAGCAAGACTGGATCTTGTGTTCACCCTGAGCAGTTCAGACACGAGGACATCACTTACGAGAGGCCCCTTGGACCCAAAGCGATCATGTGGTTCTGAGTTTTGACTATATATTAAGTTACAAGTGGAGAAGGTAACGGGAACTGAAGGGACAGGCCAAACTATAAAAGGGGGGACTACACAGGTATGAAAAACTTCCTGCAGGAGTTCAGTGGGACAGAGAAATGGTAGGAAAATCAGTAAACGAGATGATGGAATATGTGGCAAAAAAGTGCAAGGAGGCAGAGGAAAGTTTTGTTCCCAAGGGAAACAGAAATAATAGGAAGACCAAGACGAGTCCTTGGGTTTACCCCGAAGGGGGTAGGGGGGCAAAAGCTAAGTGCAACAGAGAATGGAAAAGGTACAGGAGGCATAGGACCCAGGAAAAAAAGGGAGATTAGTAAAGAGCCAAAACGAGTATGCGCAGATAAGGAGGAGGCCCAGAGACAGTATGAAAACGACATAGCATCGAAAGTCAATCTGACCCAAACTGCTGTATAGCCACATTAGGAAGAGAAAAACAGTCAAGGACCAGGTGATAAGGCTGAGGAAAGAAGGTGGGAACTCAAAAAGAAACGATCAAGAGGGATGTGAGGAGCTCAACAAAGAATTTAAGAAGTATTTACAGTAGAGACAGGAAGGACTCTGGGGGACAGACCAATGGGGACACCAACAAGGAATACACCAACAAGTGTTTGGACGACATACATACAGATGAGGAGAGGTGGGAAAAAACTGCTAAGGGACATCGATACCTCAAAGGCAATGGACCCCGGGCAACATCTCTCCCTTTGGGTTTCCCTTTGAGAGGGAGCAGATATGTTTTGCGTACCACTTACCACAATCTTCAACACATCCCTGGAAACTGGGCAACAAACCCGAGGTATGGAAACAGCAAATGTAGTTCCCATTTTCAAAAAAGGAGACAGAAAAGAGGCACTAAACTATAGACCTGTGTCATTGACGTGTATAGTATGCAAATTATGGGGAAGATTATCAGGAGGGGAGTGGTGGGGCACCAGGAACGGAACAGGGGTATAAATGCCAACCAGCACGGATTCACGGAAGGCAAATCCTGTGTCCACAAACCTTTTGGAGTTTTATGATAAAATAACAGAATAAAAACAAGAGAAGAGGGGTGGGTTGATTGCATCTTCTTGGACTGCAAGAAGGCCTTTGACACAGTTCCCCCACAAGAGATTAGTGCAGAAGCTAGAGCATCAGGCGCATATAACAGGAAGGGGCACTGCAATGGATCAGAGAATACCTGAAAAGGGAGGCAACAACGAGTCATGGTACGTAAAAGATTATCACATGGGCACCTGTGACGAGCGGGCCCACAGGGGTCGGGCCTAGGACCATTGCTATTTTTTGGGATATGTGAACGACATGACGGAAGGGTTAACCAGAAGTGTTCCCCCGTTTGCAGATGAAAGTGAAGTTAATGAGGAGAATAAATCTGATGAGGACCAGGCAGGACTTCAAAGAGACCTGGACAGACTGGACCCTGGTCCAGCAAATGGCTTCTCGAATTTAATCCTGCCAAATGCAAAGTCATGAAGATAGAGGAAGGACACAGAAGACCACAGACAGAGTATAGGCTAGGTGGCCAAAGACTGCAAACCTCACTCAAGGAGAAAGATCTTTGGGGTAGTATAACACCGAGCATGTCTCCGGGAAACACACATCAAACAATAACTGCTGCAGCATATGGGCCCTGGCAAACCTGAGAACAGCATTCCGACACCTTAGTAAGGAATCATTCAAGACACTGTACACCGTGTATGTCAGGCCCATACTGGAGTATGCAGCACCGTTTTGGAACCCGCACTTTATAAAGCACTCAAGAAACTAGAGAAAGTACAAAGGTTGCAACAAGGTTAGTTCCAGAGCTAAGGGAATGTCTATGAAGAAAGATTAAGGGGAAAACGGCCTGACGACACTGGAGGACAGGGGGTCAGGGGAGACATGATAACGACATATAAAATACTGCGTGGAATAGACAAGGTGGACAAGGACAGGATGTTTCCAGGGAGGGGACACAGAAACAAGAGGCCACAATTGGAAGTTGAAGACACAAATGAGTCAGAGAGATAGTAGGAAGTATTTCTTCAGTCATAGAGTTGTAAGGCAGTGGAATAGCCTAGAAAATGACGTAGTGGAGGCAGGAACCATACACAGTTTTAAGACGAGGTTTGATAAAGCTCATGGAGCGGGGAGAGAGAGGGTCTAGTAGCAACCGGTGAAGAGGCGGGGCCAGGAGCTAGGACTCGACCCCTGCAACCACAAATAGGTGAGTACAAATAGGTGAGTACACACACACACACACACACACACACACAGCACTCACAGAAACGAAACTCACCAGGATAATAACAGACGCAGTCTTTCCACCTGGATGTCAGATCCTGAGGAAAGATAGAGAGAGCAGAGGGAAAGGAGGAGCTGCACTGCTCATTAAAAACCGGTGGGGATTTGAGGAAATGGAAGGAATAGACGGAATGGGCGAAAGGGAGTACACAGTAGGATCAGTTCAGTCTGGGGGCCCTAAGGTGGTAATTGCAGTGATGTGCAACCCGTCACAGAACTGCAGGAGGCCAAGAAAAGAATATAAAGAGAGCAACAGAGCAATGGTGGGCACACTAGCTGAGGTGGCCAGAAGAGCTCACATGGGTAGAGCGAAGTTACTAGTTATGGGCGATTTCAGTCACAAGGAGATTGCCTGGGAAAACCTGGAGCCACATGGTTGTCCCGAAATATAGAGAGCCAAAATGTTAGATGTGGTACTAGAAAACATCATTCATCAACATATTAGGACACTACCAAAGAGGTGAGGATGAACCAGCAAGACTGGACCTCGTATTCACCATGAGTAGTTGATACATCGAGGACATCACAAACGAGAGGAGTCTCAGACCTAGTGATCTTGTGGTTCTGAGCTTTGAATACATAGTAGAGTTACAAGTGGATAGGGTAACAGGAGTAGAATGGAAAAGCCAAATCACAAAAGGGAGAGTACACAAGCATGAGGAACTTTCTGCAAGAGGTTCAGTGGGAAAGAGAATGGGTAGGAAAATCAGTAAACAAAATGATGGACTATGTGACAACAAAATGCAAGGAGAGGTTTGTTCCCAAGGGAAACAGAAATATCAGTAAGACCAGAATGAGCCCTTAGTTCACCCTAAAGTGTAGGGAGGTAAAAACTAAGTGTGCTCAAGAATGGAAAAGGTACAGAAGATAAAGGACATAGGAAAATAAAGAAATTAGTGGGAGAGCCAGAAACGAATATACACCGATAAGGAGGGAGGCCCAGCTACAGTACGAAAATGATATAGCATCGAAAGTCAAATCTGATCCGAAACTGTTGTATAGCCACATCAGGAAGAAAACAACAGTCAAGGACCAGGTAAACAAGCTGAGGAAGAATGACTAGGAGTTTACAAGACACGACTAAGAAATATGTGAGGAGCTGAACTGGGCAACTACCTGAGGTATAGAAGGTGGCAAATGTAGTCCCAATTTTCAAGAAAGGAGACAGCCACGAGGCATTAAATTACAGACCAGTGTCACTGACATGTATAGTATGCAAAATCATGGAGATTATCAGGAGGAGATAAGCGTAACACTGTTATGGGGCTATAGGACTCAACATGCCATTAGAAACCCTAACAAGATTTTGGGATATGAAATAGACAGGCTGCTCCACTCAACATCTCATGTAACTAAAAAGATCAACATAGCCAAAGCCGGTCTTAGCAGTCTCTTTCGATTCAATCAAGCCCCTCAACATGTCAAAAACCATCTGTATAAAATGTTAATACGACTTATACTCGAATACCCTTGTGTCCCAATGTCATTAACTACAAAGACCAATATGCTACGGTTACAAAGGGTCCAGAATAGAGCTCTTCGCTTCATTACCGATACCAGGAGGAGAGACAGAGTTAAAATGGCAGATTTACACATACAACAAGATATTACTGCCATAAATGTACGCCTTGACACCCTAAAAAAGAAACAACTCTATACAATGCAAGAACTATACATGCCAGATAGAGAATATCCTATACAAGTGGTAAATACCACGGATTATATCATCAATACTCCTCCTCACAGAACTCAAAGAATGACTCTCCCACAGAGGGTCCGTCGTTTTATACATAAAGATGATTACCATCGACCCATGATATTGAGCAACCTCCCTGATGAAGAAGATTGGGTAACACCAGAACCCTTCTATGTATACTGAGAAAATCATCGCCCCCAATTAGGAAGAAATCTTATATAACAATCTAATGTAAAAATTATGCTATTTACCATGGCTGGACACCACCTGTAAGAGGCCATTGTAACGTAATTGTATAAACTGGCCAGAAAATTATTGCCTTCATTGTCGCATAAATATCCGTTGTGCAATCGATAAAAAAAAATGCAACTAGTATAATTACTACCAATTCAGAGTTATGTACTTATATATCTGTTATATCTATGTGACTCTGATGGGTTAGTCTTATACCCCTTAAAGAATATCTTATCATTTCACGTACACTTTTTAAATTACACCAAAGTGGTGGGGCCACTTACCTTTTATATCCTACCTCTCTCCCCCCTCCCACCCTTTTCCAATATTTCTATCCTTACCCATCCTTCTTCCTTACCCATCTCACCAAAGCTCTGGTCTGGACAAGAACAAGAATAAACTGCTGGGGGCACAACTACTTTAATTCTGTCATAAAGGCAGATCACCTTTATGGAAAAAAAGGCACTTGGGTCAAGCCCTGTTTTTCCAATAATATAATAATATAATAATATAAGCTGTACTACAAACACACACAATTAAAATAGATTATAAAGCGTGTATTTCTTTTTTAAAAGTAAAATAAGGTGTGGTAATGGAAAAAAAATATTGTAGTACCTAAAGAATTTGGCATGTCGACGTTTTTTTTTTTGTTTGTTGTTGTTAGGTAGATGGGAAGAGGCTAGCTCTCTCTCTCTCTCTCTCTCTCTCTCTCTCTCTCTCTCTCTCTCTCTCTCTCTCTCTCTGGTAGTTGTGGTTCCAACAAGGTAGGACCTTCTCCTCCACTCTTGTTTCTGGGCAAGATGATGTAACCATTATACCCAGAGTGACTACAGTGTGACAAAATACTGGGTTTAAGGTCATCAGGAGGGAAGGAGTACTAATTGTTTCAGATGGACCATGTGACTGTACGGGCTGAACAGCTAAGGGTGTGTAATGTGCATCCTTTTGTTATGAATAAGAAAATGCTTAACTTGCAAGTTCTGTACATACCTGTCTAGAATATATCCCTCTTTTTGTAATAGTAGTTTAAATAACTTGTTGAGAGGGTTGGTGAAAGGATTTCAGAGACTGAGGACAGCCAATCATGAATGTAGTATTCCCCTAGACTTTATAAGGCCTTATTTAAGCTACCCCACACTAGAACATGTAGTGAAAACCCTACTATCGAAGTTAAAAGGGAAAACAACATAATAACCAGCATGGATTCAGGGGCAGAAAATCCTGTGTAACAAACCACCTGGAGTTCTATGACAAGGTGACAGCGGTAAGACAAGAGAGAGAGAGAAGTGGGTAGATTGTATTTTCTTGGACTGTAAAAAGGTTTTGACACAGTTCCACACAAGACATTCGTACAAAAGCTGAAGAACCAGGCAGGTATTACAGGGAAGGCACTGCAGTGCATCAGAGAATACCTGACAGGAAGGCAACAACGAGTCATGGTACGTAACGAGGTGTCGGAGTGGGCGCCTGTGACGAGCTCGGTTCCACAGGGATCAGTTCTAGGACCGGTGCTGTTTCTGGTATATGTGAACGACATGACGGTAGGAATAAACTCAGAAGTGTCTCTGTTTGCAGACGATGTGAAGTTAATGAAGAGAATTCAGTCGGTGGAGTACCAGGCAGGACTACAAAGGGATCTTGACAGGCTACAGGCCTGGTCTAACAACTAGCTCCTGGATTTCAACCCCGGCAAGGGCAAAGACATGAAGATCGGGGAAGGTCAAAGAAGACTGCAGACAGAGTACAGCCTAGGGGGCCAAAGACTACAAATTTAACTCAAGGAAAAGGATGTTGGGTGAGTATAATACCGAACATATCTCCTGAGGTGCACATCAATCAAATAACTTCTGCAGCATATGGGCGACTAGCAAACCTAAGAATAGCTATCCGACATCTCAGTAAGGAGTCGTTCAGGACTCTGTACAACGTGTACGTCAGGCCCATATTAGAGTATGCAACATCAGTTTGGAACTCGCACCTAGGCAAGCACTTCAGGAAATTAGAGAAAGTACAAAAGTTTGCAACGAGACTAGTCCCGGAGCTAAGGGGTATATCCTACGAGGAGAGGTTAAGGGAAATTGATCTTATGACACTGGAGGATAGGAGGGACAGGGAAGGACATGATAACAACATATAAAATACTGAGAGAAATCGACAAGGTGGACAGAGATAAGATGTTCCAGAGGACACAGCAACAAGGGGTCACAACTGGAAGCTGAAGACTCAGATGAGTCACAGAGATGTTAGGAAGTATTTCTTCAGTCACAGAGTTGTCAGGCCGTGGAACAGTTTGGAAAGTGAGGTGGTGGATGCAGGATCCATACATAGCTTTAAGAAGAGGAGTCATAAAGCTCACAAAACAGGGAGTAAGTTACCCAGTAGCGACCAGTGTAAAGGTGGGGCCTGGAGCTATGACTCGACCCCTGCAACCACAATTAGATGAGTACACACACACACACACACACACACACACACACACACACACACACACACACACACATACATACATACACACACACACACACACACACACATACACACACACACACACACACACACACACACACACACACACACACATACACACACACACACACACACACACACATACACACACACACACACATACATACATACACACACACACACACACACACACACACACACAACACACACACACACATACACACACACACACACTCGCACATACACACACACACACACACACACACACACATACACACACACACACACACACACACACACACACATACACACACACACACACACACACACACACACACACACACACACACACACACACACACACACACACACACAGGAACAGACAAGCAAACAAACAAACACTCACGGGAGTAGAGAAACATCTCTGAAGTGGACTCATAAATTTAAGATTGAGAAATTTATGCAACATATGGGAATCTTTATTAAGGAAACGTTTCGCCACACAGTGGCTTCATCAGTCCAATACAAAGCGGAAACGGGTAAGGAGAGGAGGAGTTTGAGGTAATCAGTCCCTCAGCCTGGAATCGATGTGTTCAGTCCATCACTGGGATCTTGATACAATGAATTCTTCAACACTTGTGCAATCTTTGGACGAAGACCAACTTACACTAGTGGCTGGTCCCACTGTGACCCCGCCTCCTCTTGCTTCGACTCACCCGACTGCAGCATACAAGTCACCTCTCTGGCCCTATGCTGTACTTCCTACGTGAGTGATGGACTGAACACAGTGATTCCAGGCTGAGGGACTGATTACCTCAAACTTCTCCTCTCCTTACACCTTTCTACTTTGTATTGGACTGATAAAGCCACTGTGTGGCGAAACGTTTCCTTAATAAAGATTCACATATGTTGCATAAGTGTCTCAATATATAAATTATCAGTTTTAAACCATTTATCACATACAAATTCACAAGTGGAACTCGTTTGTAGCTATTTAACGGTACAGTATATTCAGCTCTGCAAATACTGTGTATATCTCATAGGAAATACTTACTTGCTTTAGTGTTGCTATTGAAGAGATAACACAAACAAACACTACAAAACTAACTTAGTGTTTTATATATTTACATAAAGTTGTAAGATATTTAAATTTTCGTTAATTAATAAAGAACAATACTGTGATCAACACTGTGTTCAACACTGTGATCAGCACTGCGATCAGTACTGTGATCAGCACTGTGATCAACACTGTGGTCAGCACTGTGATCAACACTGTGATGAACACTGTGATCAATACTGTGGTCAGCACTGTGATCAACACTGTGATCATCACTGTGATCAACACTGTGATCAACACTGTGATCAAAACTGTGATCAACACTGTGATCAACACTGTGATCAACACTGTGATCATCACTGTGATCAACACTGTGATCAACACTGTGATCAAAACTGTGATCAACACTGCTTGAACATCCAACAGTTAACAGACAAAGGTGTGTATATATATATACTGAGAGTTTTCTTTAATGACAATTTTCGATATATATATATATATATATATATATATATATATATATATATATATATATATATATATATATATATATATATATATATATATATATATATGTATACGTATATGCTTATTCCTCAACCGGGCATTTGTATATAATACACACTATACACATTCTTGCTTGGAAATATTTCGGCATTTAGTGTTCTCTGGCTCCAAAAATCAATTTTACTGAATGCCACAAATCTTTTAAACAATTCTGTTAAGAAAAAGTTTCGGGTCATGTTTCCATATTATTGCAACTATTAAAATATATATTTTCACCCCTTCGGTTTTCTTACCTATATTTGCTGCTTCTTTCTTTAGCCTTTTCATTTTCCTCACAGTGTGGCTTCCTCCTGTTTCATTACCTGATTCCTCTTTCGCCTCACCAAGAATAAACTAATAGTTTCTTCGCTATTTCCGTATTTGTCTTGAATTCCAAAAACATCCCATTATGGAATCAAATTGTTGGCATCTTCCCTGCCTCCTTATCTTAACATTCACGTGATGTCATATAATAATTATAATTATAATTATAGGGAGAGGTGAAGCTTCTATTCTTTAAAAAAAAATCTCCAATAAATGAGTTAAGAAATTGAGAGATCTTACAAGTACCTCAGGATTTTCTACAACACAGAGAAAAGATCGAACGAGAAGAAAAAGCAAGAAAATACCAGGTCTGAAGAGCAGAAAACAAAGGAAATTAACTAGAGAGCAAGAAAATTATATCAAGTCACGTGTCCCTTTAAGGAAAAATCATTAACATCCAACAACCTAGATAAACCACCATTAGCCTAATCCTTCTTTTCGCTATCCATTCTTTCTCTCCCTCAAGCCCACTAGAAGCCTTTCCCAGTCCCTGCTCCCTCCCTCCCAACAACCTAAAATATCGACCAGTAACACCCATTTCCTTTATCAGTCACTTAAATATTCTCCCACTCTAATTATCCCGCATCTCTTCTTTCTCCAATTCCCTGTTCTTATCTTCAGGCCACCTTTCCAGTTTCCCTTCCATCTCCATTCATATCCCGTTTTCCGAACCTCCATTTCTTCCTCGTCTGGTCTTCAGTCCAATTCCTCTAATTCTAAAAT
>NC_069417.1:8842599-8905099 GCF_026875155.1 Cherax quadricarinatus
CTAGTAACCTTGTTGGTACCAGTAACCTTGTTGGTACTAGTAACCTTGTTGGTACTAGTAACCTTGTTGGTACTAGTAACCTTGTTGGTACTAGTAACCTTGTTGGTACCAGTAATCTTGTTGGTACTAGTAACCTTGTTGGTACTAGTAACCGTTTTGGTGCTAGTAACCTTGTTGGTACTAGTAACCTTGTTGGTACTAGTAACCTTGTTGGTACTAGTAACCTTGTTTGCACTAGTAACCTTGTTGGTACTAGTAACCTTGTTGGTACTAGTAACCTTGTTGGTACCAGTAATCTTGTTGGTACTAGTAACCTTGTTGGTACTAGTAACCTTGTTGGTACTAGTAACCTTGTTGGTACTAGTAACCTTGTTGGTACTAGTAATCTTGTTGGTACTATTAACCTTGTTGGTACTAGTAACCTTGTTGGTGCTAGTAACCTTGTTGGTACTAGTAACCTTGTTGGTACTAGTAACCTTGTTGGTGCTAGTAACCTTGTTGGTACTAGTAACCTTGTTGGTACTAGTAACTTGTCGGTACTAGTAACCTTGTTGGTACTAGTAACCTTGTTCTTACTAGTAACCTTGTTCTTACTAGTAACCTTGTTGGTACTAGTAACCTTGTTGGTACTAGTAACCTTGTTGGTACTAGTAACCTTGTCTTACTAGTAACCTTGTTCTTACTAGTAACCTTGTTGGTACTAGTAACCTTGTTGGTACTAGTAACCTTGTTGGTACTAGTAACCTTGTTGGTACTAGTAACCTTGTTGGTACTAGTAACCTTGTTGGTACTAGTAACCTTGTTGGTACTAGTAACCTTGTTGGTACTAGTAACCTTGTTGGTACTAGTAACCTTGTTGGTACTAGTAACCTTGTTGGTACTAGTAACCTTGTTGGTACTAGTAACCTTGTTGGTACTAGTAACCTTGTTGGTACTAGTAACCTTGTTGGTACTAGTAACCTTGTTGGTACTAGTAACCTTGTTGGTACCAGTAATCTTGTTGGTACTAGTAACCTTGTTGGTACTAGTAACCGTTTTGGTGCTAGTAACCTTGTTGGTACTAGTAACCTTGTTGGTACTAGTAACCTTGTTGGTACTAGTAACCTTGTTGGCACTAGTAACCTTGTTGGTACTAGTAACCTTGTTGGTACTAGTAACCTTGTTGGTACCAGTAATCTTGTTGGTACTAGTAACCTTGTTGGTACTAGTAACCTTGTTGGTACTAGTAACCTTGTTGGTACTAGTAACCTTGTTGGTACTAGTAATCTTGTTGGTACTATTAACCTTGTTGGTACTAGTAACCTTGTTGGTGCTAGTAACCTTGTTGGTACTAGTAACCTTGTTGGTACTAGTAACCTTGTTGGTGCTAGTAACCTTGTTGGTACTAGTAACCTTGTTGGTACTAGTAACCTTGTCGGTACTAGTAACCTTGTTGGTACTAGTAACCTTGTTCTTACTAGTAACCTTGTTCTTACTAGTAACCTTGTTGGTACTAGTAACCTTGTTGGTACTAGTAACCTTGTTGGTACTAGTAACTTTGTTCTTACTAGTAACCTTGTTCTTACTAGTAACCTTGTTGGTACTAGTAACCTTGTTGGTACTAGTAACCTTGTTGGTACTAGTAACCTTGTTGGTACTAGTAACCTTGTTGGTACTAGTAACCTTGTTGGTACTAGTAACCTTGTTGGTACTAGTAACCTTGTTGGTACTAGTAACCTTGTTGGTACTAGTAACCTTGTTGGTACTAGTAACCTTGTTGGTACTAGTAACCTTGTTGGTACTAGTAACCTTGTTGGTACTAGTAACCTTGTTGGTACTAGTAACCTTGTTGGTACTAGTAACCTTGTTGGTACTAGTAACCTTGTTGGTACTAGTAACCTTGTTGGTACTAGTAACCTTGTTGGTACTAGTAACCTTGTTGGTACTAGTAACCTTGTTGTACTAGTAACCTTGTTGGTACTAGTAACCTTGTTGGTACTAGTAACCTTGTTGGTACTAGTAACCTTGTTGGTACTAGTAACCTTGTTGGTACTAGTAACCTTGTTGGTACTAGTAACCTTGTTGGTACTAGTAACCTTGTTGGTACTAGTAACCTTGTTGGTACTAGTAACCTTGTTGGTACTAGTAACCTTGTTGGTACTAGTAACCTTGTTGGTACTAGTAACCTTGTTGGTGCTAGTAACCTTGTTGGTACTAGTAATCCTTGTTGGTACTAGTAACCTTGTTGGTACTAGTAACCTTGTTGGTACTAGTAACCTTGTTGGTACTAGTAACCTTGTTGGTACTAGTAACCTTGTTGGTACTAGTAACCTTGTTGGTACTAGTAACCTTGTTGGTACTAGTAACCTTGTTGGTACTAGTAAACCTTGTTGGTACTAGTAACCTTGTTGGTACTAGTAACCTTGTTGGTACTAGTAACCTTGTTGGTACTAGTAACCTTGATGGTACTAGTAACCTTGTTGGTACTAGTAACCTTGTTGGTACTAGTAACCTTGTTGGTACTAGTAACCTTGTTGGTACTAGTAACCTTGTTGGTACTAGTAACCTTGTTGGTACTAGTAACCTTGATGGTACTAGTACCTTGTTGGTACTAGTAACCTTGTTGGTACTAGTAACCTTGTTGGTACTAGTAACCTTGTTGGTACTAGTAACCTTGTTGGTACTAGTAACCTTGTTGGTACTAGTAACCTTGTTGGTACTAGTAACCTTGTTGGTACTAGTAACCTTGATGGTACTAGTAACCTTGTTGGTACTAGTAACCTTGTTGGTACTAGTAACCTTGTTGGTACTAGTAACCTTGTTGGTACTAGTAACCTTGTTGGTACTAGTAACCTTGTTGGTACTAGTAACCTTGTTGGTACTAGTAACCTTGTTGGTACTAGTAACCTTGTTGGTACTAGTAACCTTGTTGGTACTAGTAACCTTGTTGGTACTAGTAACCTTGTTGGTACTAGTAACCTTGTTGGTACTAGTAACCTTGTTGGTATACTCTTGTCTTTCTCTCTTTTGAAAGTTTCTCTCTGCTCCTACATTTCTGTTTTTTCTCTCTCTCTTTATTTACTTTCACTTTCTGAGTTTATTCCTGTTTTCACCTTCATCATATTTGCACTTCTTCCTGGTAAAATATTGATGTATTTAATATCCAATAGTTTCTAGACAGCTTCGTGTCTTGGAGTCTGATGTATTCTGCAACTGTTTCCTCAGATTCTGGTGTTAAAGTACCTTGTGGTGTTGCACTTCCTTGTGTTCCTGCCTACTGTATTTGTTTGTGATCCTGCCTACTGTATTTCCTTGTGTTGCTGCCTACTGTACTTCCTTGTGTTGTTGCCTACTGTATTTGTTTGTGATCCTGCCTACTGTATTTCCTTGTGTTGCTGCCTACTGTACTTCCTTGTGTTGCTGCCTACTGTATTTGTTTGTGATCCTGCCTACTATATTTCCTTGCGGTCCTGCCTATTGTATTTCCTTGAGGTGTTGCCTATTGTATTTCCATGTGGTCCTGCCTACTGTATTTCCATGTAGTCCTGCATATTGTATTTCCTTGTAGTGCTGCCTATTGTATTTCACTGTGGTCTTGCCTGCTGTATTTCCTTGTGGTGCTGCCTACTGTTTTTCCTTGTGGTGCTGCCTACTGTATTTTATTGTGGTCGTACCTAATGTATTTCCTTGCAATGCTGCCTAATGTATTTCCTTGTGGTCGCACCTAATATATTTCCTTGCAATGCTGCCTACTGCATTTCCTTGTGGTGCTGACTACTCTATTTCCTTGTCGTGCTGACTACTGCATTTCCTTGTGGTGCTGACTACTCTATTTCCTTGTGGTGCTGACTACTCTATTTCCTTGTGGTGCTGACTACTCCATTTCCTTGTGGTGCTGACTACTCTATTTCCTTGTGGTGCTGACTACTCTATTTCCTTGTGGTGCTGAATACTCCATTTCCTTGTGGTGCTGACTACTCCATTTCCTTGTGGTGCTGACTACTCTATTTCCTTGTGGTGCTGACTACTCTATTTCCTTGTGGTGCTGACTACTCCATTTCCTTGTGGTGCTGACTACTCTATTTCCTTGTGGTGCTGACTACTCTATTTCCTTGTGGTGCTGACTACTCCATTTCCTTGTGGTGCTGACTACTACATTTCCTTGTGGTGCTGACTACTCTATTTCCTTGTGGTGCTGACTACTCTATTTCCTTGTGGTGCTGACTACTCTATTTCCTTGTGGTGCTGACTACTCTATTTCCTTGTGGTGCTGACTACTCTATTTCCTTGTGGTGCTGACTACTCTATTTCCTTGTGGCGCTGACTACTCTATTTCCTTGTGGTGCTGACTACTCTATTTCCTTGTGGAGCTGACTACTCCATTTCCTTGTGGTGCTGACTACTCCATTTCCTTGTGGTGCTGACTACTCTATTTCCTTGTGGTGCTGACTACTCTATTTCCTTGTGGTGCTGACTACTCTATTTCCTTGTGGTGCTGACTACTCTATTTCCTTGTGGTGCTGACTACTCTATTTCCTTGTGGTGCTGACTACTCTATTTCCTTGTCGTGCTGACTACTCTATTTCCTTATGGTGCTGACTTCTCTATTTCCTTGTGGTGCTGACTACTCTATTTCCTTGTGGTGCTGACTACTCTATTTCCTTGTCGTGCTAACTACTCTATTTCCTTGTGGTGCTGACTACTCTATTTCCTTGTGGTGCTGACTACTCTATTTCCTTGTGGTGCTGACTACTCTATTTCCTTGTCGTGCTGACTACTCTATTTCCTTGTGGTGCTGACTACTCTATTTCCTTGTGGTGCTGACTACTCTATTTCCTTGTGGTGCTGACTACTCTATTTCCTTGTGGTGCTGACTACTCTATTTCCTTGTGGTGCTGACTACTCTATTTCCTTGTGGTGCTGACTACTCTATTTCCTTGTGGTGCTGACTACTCTATTTCCTTGTCGTGCTGACTACTCTATTTCCTTGTGGTGCTGACTACTCTATTTCCTTGTGGTGCTGACTACTCTATTTCCTTGTCGTGCTGACTACTCATTTCCTTGTGGTGCTGACTACTCTATTTCCTTGTGGTGCTGACTACTCTATTTCCTTGTGGTGCTGACTACTCTATTTCCTTGTGGTGCTGACTACTCTATTTCCTTGTGGTGCTGACTACTCTATTTCCTTGTGGTGCTGACTACTCTATTTCCTTGTGGTGCTGACTACTCTATTTCCTTGTCGTGCTGACTACTCTATTTCCTTGTGGTGCTGACTACTCTATTTCCTTGTGGCGCTGACTACTCTATTTCCTTGTGGCGCTGACTACTCTATTTCCTTGTGGTGCTGACTACTCTATTTCCTTGTGGTGCTGACTACTCTATTTCCTTGTGGCGCTGACTACTCTATTTCCTTGTGGTGCTGACTACTCTATTTCCTTGTGGTGCTGACTACTCTATTTCCTTGTGGTGCTGACTACTCTATTTCCTTGTGGTGCTGACTACTCTATTTCCTTGTGGCGCTGACTACTCTATTTCCTTGTGGCGCTGACTACTCTATTTCCTTGTGGTGCTGACTACTCTATTTCCTTGTGGTGCTGACTACTCTATTTCCTTGTGGCGCTGACTACTCTATTTCCTTGTGGTGCTGACTACTCTATTTCCTTGTGGTGCTGACTACTCTATTTCCTTGTGGTGCTGACTACTCTATTTCCTTGTGGTGCTGACTACTCTATTTCCTTGTCGTGCTGACTACTCTATTTCCTTGTGGTGCTGACTACTCTATTTCCTTGTGGTGCTGACTACTCTATTTCCTTGTGTGCTGACTACTCTATTTCCTTGTGGTGCTGACTACTCTATTTCCTTGTGGTGCTGACTACTCTATTTCCTTGTGGTGCTGACTACTCTATTTCCTTGTGTCGACGTGCTGACTACTCTATTTCCTTGTCTTGCTGACTACTCTATTTCCTTGTGGTGCTGACTACTCTATTTCCTTGTGGTGCTGACTACTCTATTTCCTTGTGGTGCTGATACTCTATTTCCTTGTGGTGCTGACTACTCTATTTCCTTGTGGTGCTGACTACTCTATTTCCTTGTGGTGCTGACTACTCTATTTCCTTGTGGTGCTGACTACTCTATTTCCTTGTGGTGCTGACTACTCTATTTCCTTGTGGTGCTGACTACTCTATTTCCTTGTGGTGCTGACTACTCTATTTCCTGTGGTGCTGACTACTCTATTTCCTTGTCGTGCTGACTACTCTATTTCCTTGTGGTGCTGACTACTCTATTTCCTTGTGGTGCTGACTACTCTATTTCCTTGTCGTGCTGACTACTCTATTTCCTTGTCGTGCTGACTACTCTATTTCCTTGTCGTGCTGACTACTCTATTTCCTTGTGGTGCTGACTACTCTATTTCCTTGTGGTGCTGACTACTCTATTTCCTTGTGGTGCTGACTACTCTATTTCCTTGCAGTACTGCCTACTGTGTTTTCCTGTGGTGCCACCGACTGTATTCCATTGTTATTAGATTTTGCCGCCAATGCGGCTAATTTATTGTGTACCTCGTATCCATCCCGTGGATGGCAGCGCAAGAACATATGGATACACAAAAAACTAGCAACTAGGCCCGAAGCGGGTGTACAGGAGTATAAATCTTGATTTACACGTACAGTTTACTTATCCGCTGGAAGGAGATTTATGAAACTTACTTAATATATCTGGTATCTTCTTTCCAATAATAAGATATACTGACATATCACATAGGTTATTACACTGTGTATCTCAGTATTTCTCAAGATAGTGACCATAGGGCTGGTATTGATCATCATCTGTGTGTCTACCAAACTGCCAAAAGAACTTGTAACCAAGCCTAGGCCTGGCTTCTACAACATCAGTCACTCCTTTCACTTAAATAACAAAAAGGCACAATACCGTGACTGGAACGATACACAAATAACCCGCACATAAATGAGAGAAGCTTACGACGACGACTTTGTCAATGGTCCAAGTCGGACCGAAACGTCGTTGTAAGCTTCTCTCTTTTATGTGCGGGTTATTTGTGTATTACTCCTTTCACATTTCAAGTTGCTCTATAAACGTACGTATATACGTTCACGTTATCATAGTGGTTTATAGATCTACTCAGGCTTCTAACTGCATTCCTATACAGTTTTGTTTCGTTATTTATTTTTCTCCTAATATTTTTCATGATGACAGATACACTAAAGTTGCATTCTACATTCTCCCTCAGGGTACTTTTCTTGGCTAACGTATTAACTTTATCATTAAGAAAGTAATCCAGTGTATAGTGGAATCTGTATAACTTGTACATAATTCCCTTTTCCCGAGTTTTTGAGTATCTGTATTTGACTTCTTATTTGAGCATGATGTTAGGGTCATTATGTGAATCAAAAGTCTTCAGTGATGACATAGAATCAGTAATAATCAAAGTTAAGCTCAGTGTGATAAGTTTGCGTTTACGCCATTAGGATGGCAAACAATTCAGTTGAACTTGCAGATGCCCAGTTGTTAATTCTTATGCCTAAGTCAACAAAGTTCCTGTCGTTCTTACAGTGGTGGCAACAAGAGCAGATGCAGCCCTGCCAGTAGACTCTTCCATTTATTTCCATGTGGTGCTGCCTACTGTATTTCCTTGTGGTTCTGGCTACTGTATTTCCTTGTGATTCTGCGTACTGTATTTCCTTGTCGCACTGCCTACTGTATTTCCTTGTGATGTTGCATACTGTATTTCCTTGTGGCACTGCTTACTGTATTTCCTTGTGGTACTGCCTACTGTATTTCCTTGTGATGCTGCATACTGTATTTCCTTGTGGCACTGCTTACTGTATTTCCTTGTGGTACTGCCTACTGTATTTCCTTGTGATGCTGCATACTGTATTTCCTTGTGGCACTGCTTATTGTATTTCCTGTGGTACTGCCTACTGTATTTCCTTGTGATGTTGCATACTGTATTTCCTTGTGGCACTGCTTACTGTATTTCCTTGTGTTACTGCCTACTGTATTTCGTTGTGGTACTGCTACCTTCGTCTCAGTCTCTCCACAGTCACGTCTCACAATCCTTTGTCCTCACAATCAGCTCACTATCACTTTCGTCACAAACACTTGTTGTTACAATAATTCGCTTTCTATAACAATCACTTGCTATCACAATCACTTGCTATCACAATCACTTGCTATCACAATCACTTGCTATCACAATCACTTGCTATCACAATCACTTGCTATCACAATCACTTGCTATCACAATCACTTGCTATCACAATCACCTGCTATCACAATCACTTGCTATCACAATCACTTGCTATCACAATCACTTGCTATCACAATCACTTGCTATCACAATCACTTGCTATCACAATCACTTGCTATCACAATCACTTGCTATCACAATCACTTGCTATCACAATCACTTGCTATCACAATTATTTGCTATCACAATCACTTGCTATCACAATTATTTGCTATCACAGTCACTAGTTATCACAGTCACGGTTCTGCCGCAATAAACAATAATTTTCTCATATGAATAAAAAATCATTTACCATTTTCATTTCTTATTAATAGTGAAAATAATAATAATAATTAACCATTTTTTATCTGTACTCTAAAAAAAATGAATAAAATATATGGTTTAAATTACTATTTTTGTTTTACCTCATGAGTCGTCTACTACCCAGGTTGTGTAGCTCAACGAAAGAGACATATTCATGAGAACATAAGACAGGAGGAGCACTGCAGTAAGCCTGCTGGTCCGTACTGGGCAGGTCCTTCTCAAACCCAAATCAACCAACAAAAATATTCGCCCAATCCAAGACTATTATTCATTCCACAGCTGTCTTGCCAGACGCACTCTACACCCATAACTTTCTTCAAGAGGCACTGTGCCTCCCACCTCCGTCTCATAGGCACTGTGCCTCCCACCTCCGTCTCACAGGCACTGTGTCTCCCACCTCCGTCTCACAGACACTGTGCCTCCCACCTCCGTCTCACAGGCACTGTGCCTCCCACCTCCGTCTCACAGGCACTGTGCCTCCCACCTCCGTCTCACAGGCACTGTGCCTCCCACCTCCGTCTCACAGGCACTGTGCCTCCCGCCTCCGTCTCACAGGCACTGTGCCTCCCACCTCCGTCTCACAGGCACTGTGCCTCCCACCTCCGTCTACACAGGCACTGTGCCTCCCACCTCCGTCTCACAGGCACTGTGCCTCCCACCTCCGTCTCACAGGCACTGTGCCTCCCACCTCCGTCTCACAGGCACTGTGCCTCCCACCTCCGTCTCACAGGCACTGTGCCTCCCACCTCCGTCTCACAGGCACTGTGCCTCCCACCTCCGTCTCACAGGCACTGTGCCTCCCACCTCCGTCTCACAGGCACTGTGCCTCCCACCTCCGTCTCACAGGCGCTGTGCCTCCCGCCTCCGTCTCACAGGCACTGTGCCTCCCACCTCCGTCTCACAGGCACTGTGCCTCCCACCTCCGTCTCACAGGCACTGTGCCTCCCACCTCCGTCTCACAGGCACTGTGCCTCCCACCTCCGTCTCACAGGCACTGTGCCTCCCACCCTCCGTCTCACAGGCACTGTGCCTCCCACCTCCGTCTCACAGGCACTGTGCCTCCCACCCTCCGTCTCACAGCACTGTGCCTCCCACCTCCGTCTCACAGGCACTGTGCCTCCCACCTCCGTCTCACAGGCACTGTGCCTCCCCACCTCCGTCTCACAGGCACTGTGCCTCCCACCTCCGTCTCACAGGCACTGTGCCTCCCACCTCCGTCTCACAGACACTGTGCCTCCCACCTCCGTCTCACAGACACTGTGCCTCCCACCTCCGTCTCACAGGCACTCTGCCTCCCACCTCCGTCTCACAGGCACTGTGCCTCCCACCTCCGTCTCACAGGCACTGTGCCTCCCACCTCCGTCTCATATGAAAATGAGTAAAAATTAGGAAGGAAGCTTTTGATTATAGTTATTAAAAGTCAAGTGAAATGAGAAAAGTTGAGCAGTAGCGGAAAGTTCGTAAACACTGCAATGCTTATTTGCATGCAACAAACTGACAGCACTTAACGGAAATGCCAGACTCATTTCAATGCTGAAAAGTGTCAAAGTAATGTATAATGGAATATCGAAATGAAAAGGAAAACCTTTGATGAGTATCGTTAAAAAAGGATAAAGAGAAAACTTATGAACACGAGCCGACTGGGAAGCTCAATAAGGTAGTTAAAAAAAAAATAGAGAATATTTTTTTTGCTTTATTGGGAGATCATCCGAATTCCACCCGGGAAAGATATTTCCGACTTTTTGTAAACTGAAGTATAGGGTTGATTACCATATTTAAGTTATGAAGAAATTCAGTCAGCAGCCAAGAACTACTGGAACTGTTGGTACACTTTTGTTTTTATGTAAATTCATTAACCTTGAGGAGACCCAGACACAGAACCCAATGTACGCCACCATGGCAGGCAGCAGTGAGAATCTGCAGAATTCTTAGGTTTCCAAGATGATCGAAAATAAAAAAAAAAGATAAATATCGTTTCTGACAATAGCATCCCTTCTAGAAGTAAGTTAAAATATTTACACCTATGGTGTCCAATCCAGAGAATTCTTTATGGACATTGTAAATCCACTCTCAAGATTTGAAATGACGAATATTAATCAATAAGGTGAGTGCTGGAGTGTCCTTCATTTAGTGTAGGATTACATAATCATTAATTTAATTCTCCAAAGTAAAACGTATAAATGTGGAATGAAATAGAAAAAAAAATAATAAATATTATCTCAGGCTGGAGGAGACTCAAACCTACAAGTGTTGGGGCAAAGAACGCAGTACTATACATACCATGCCAGACTGGACAATACTCTAGTGCCCAGTCAAGCTAGGAATTGGATCCAAAGCAGCTAACATCAGGTGATAACTTTTCCATTACATCTCTGACATGCATCGACCAACGAAAAATATTAGAATGATTTTGACCTCGGTGGCCTGTGATAAATGGTTGTAAATATTTTGCCCGCCAAAATTCCGAGACACCTTAATCCACTCAACCATCAATACTTCAAACATCAGGTGCCTAGTACCATTGGTCATGTCACCCCTGATGCTAGCACATACGTAAATCGTAATTACCGAGGTCTTCAGATAGGAAACTTAATAAGCCGTCAACTGGGACTTTTGTGAACAACGACGTACAGTCACTTCATACGGTAAACTAAGGAATTCCAGACACTGTGGTCGTGGATGCACCCCAGCTAATTACTATGAATTTTGGCCCCGTGCAGGAACTGTTCAAACATCTGACGCAAATACAGCAAACTGGCTAAAACTTTATATTGATTGTCATTGTCGTTGTTATTGTCGAGTCAGTGATAAGGTCCTAGTAATCTTCAATAGTTAGGAGGATATACCATCCAAAACATATGAAGGACTGCGGCGAGCTAGAAGTTGCTCTGCCTCATACATTCTCATGTCAGGAACACTTATTTTTAATACTAAAGTATGAAAACTGTAGACACGAAATCCTGTAGTTATATTATGTATGACTAAGGAGATGATCGGTCATGATGAGAGTCTGTCTTCTCATGATGAAGTAGATATTATCATTATTACTTACATTCTTAAAGCCATAAATGATGAGAAAAGAATAATCACCATTTTCAGTATCGATACTAATGTATTTATATTATTGATGATCTGATACTGAAAAAAAAAAACTATTCTTCAACTTCAACTTCAACTGACGATATTCTCTGACATAAGTGCATCTTCACACCTTTGCCAATGTTTTCACGAAAAGTATGAGTGAGCAAACCATACCACGGGCGGGGATAGAACCCGCGATCAGAGAGTCTCAAAACTCCAGACCGACGCGACGGTCTGGAGTTTTGAGACTCTCTGATAGCGGGTTCTATCCCACCCGTGGTATGGTTTGTTTACAATCGTGTCATTACGATTTCGTGAGTCATGAGTGAGCAGTTATAGAGAGTACTTTAGAGTAGACTACTTTGAGTTTTATCATTCTAATTTATAATCCAGTTTCATAATCCTAAGTGTTTTCTGTGCCTATAACAATTAATAAACTTTTCTTTTACAGCACATTTTTTTTTGATAATTCCATAATTAATAATCAGTACCTGTCTTATGTATGAAAAAGACTTGACAGAGTAAATTGAGTCTGAGGTGTCCTTGTTCGCAGACTGTGAAATTGATGAGGAGAATGCAAACAAGAGTAGACAAGGAAAGACTGCAAATGGATCTGGACAAGCTGCATGATTGGTGTGACAAGTGGCTATGAGAAATGAACTCTAGATATTGGAAAGTTCTGAAAATCTGAGAGGGAAAAAAACGACCAGAAACAGTGAACAGTCTCGGGGAGCAAAGTGTGCAAACCTTTCTGGAAGAAAAGAACCTCGGGCCTAGTTACAAGTATATCGTTCGAGGCACACGTAAAACAAAAATTTAATCCGGGTAACCAACCGAAGGCCCAAAACGAAAAAAAACATTGACGACCCCCCCAAACGGCAAATTCGCCCCCATTTTAAGAGTTTTGAAGCGCAAATTTTTGGACCCTGCTTCTAGAAAAACAGGGAAAAAAAAAAACCCAAAAAAAATTTGCAAGTTCCAAAATAAAAAACAGAGGAAAATGAAACGAGGGACAAAATTTTAAAGGGGAATGGGACAAGATGAAGGGGGGAATCTTTTTAACAGCAAAAGTTCGAATTAAAAACCAAAGTTAAAGGCCCTTGGGTTTGTTAGGAAGTATTTCTTAACCCTAGCTGAGCAAGATGATACACAAAAAATACGGTTAAAAAACTATTTGGATGGCTAGCACTGAGCGCCCCCTGTCGCAGGGGCCTATTTCTCGCCCCCCCCAACCCCCCCCCCTCCTCCTCCCCCTCCCTCCCCCCTCCCTCCCCCTCCCCCCCCCCTCCATCCCCCTCCCTAAACCCCCTCTTTCCTTTTTTTCCTTCCTATTTAAAAATTTTAAATGTGAAAAAATTAAAAAAAAAAAAATATCCTTTATTTAAAAAGGAAAAATTTAAAAAAATTTTTTTTTCATTTTAAATTTTTCATTTTTAAGTATTCAAAAAATTTTTTTGAAGCAGCAAATCATTAACATATTTTTATTTAAATCCCGGTTTCCCCGGCCCCTTGAAAAAAACTCGCGTATTTCCCCGGGGGGGGGCGCCCTCCTGGAAAAAACTCGCGTATCCCCCGGGTGGGGGGCGCCCTCCCCGGAAATAATTTGCGTATCCCTGGGGGGGGAGCGCCCTCCTTGGGGAAATTTCTCGGTTTTCCCTGGGGAGGGGCGCCCTCCCGGAAATTTTCTCGCGTTTCCCCGAGTGGGGAGCGCCCTCCTGGAAAAAAACTGCGTATCCTGAGTGGGGAGCGCCCTCCTGGAAATTACTCGGTATCCCTGGGTGGGGGGCGCCTTCCCCGGAAAATTTCTCCCCGTTTTCCCTGATGGGAGCCCTCCTGGAAAATTTTCTCGCGTATCCCCGGTGGGGGCGCCCTCCTGGAAATTACTCGCGTATCCCTGGGTGGGGAGCGCCCTCCTGGAAATTACTCTCATATCACTGGGTGGGGAGCGCCCTCCTGGAAATTACTCTCATATCACTGGGTGGGGAGCGCCCTCCTGGAAATAACTCGCGTATCCCTGGGTGGGGAGCGCCCTCCTGGAAATAACTCGCGTATCCCTGGGTGGGGAGCGCCCTCCTGGAAATAACTCGCGTATCCCTGGGTGGGGAGCGCCCTCCTGGAAATTACTCGCATATCACTGGGTGGGGAGCGCCCTCCTGGAAATTACTCGCATATCACTGGGTGGGGAGCGCCCTCCTGGAAATAACTCGCGTATCCCTGGGTGGGGAGCGCCCTCCTGGAAATTACTCGCATATCACTGGGTGGGGAGCGCCCTCCTGGAAATTACTCACGTATCCCTGGGTGGGGAGCGCACTCCTGGAAATTACTCGCGTATCCATGAGTGGGGAGCGCCCTCCTGGAAATTACTCGCATATCACTGGTGGGAGCGCCTCCTGGAAATTACTCGCATATCACTGGGTGGGGAGCGCCCTCCTGGAAATAACTCGCATATCACTGGGTGGGGAGCGCCCTCCTGGAAATTACTCGCATATCACTGGGTGGGGAGCGCCCTCCTGGAAATTACTCGCATATCACTGGGTGGGGAGCGCACTCCTGGAAATTACTCGCGTATCCCTGGGTGGGGAGCGCCCTCCTGGAAATAACTCACGTATCCCTGGGTGGGGAGCGCCCTCCTGGAAATAACTCGCGTATCCCTGAGTGGGGAGCGCCCTCCTGGAAATTACTCGCGTATCCCTGGGTGGGGAGCGCAGTCCTGGAAATTACTCGCGTATCCCTGAGTGGGGAGCGCCCTCCTGGAAATTACTCGCATATCCCTGGGTGGGGAGCGCCCTCCTGGAAATTACTCACGTATCCCTGAGTGGGGAGCGCCCTCCTGGAAATTACTCGCGTATCCCTGAGTGGGGAGCGCCCTCCTGGAAATAACTCACATATCCCTGGGTGGGGAGCGCCCTCCTGGAAATTACTAGCGTATCCCTGGGTGGGGAGAGCCCTTCTGGAAATTACTCGCGTATCCCTGAGTTGGGAGCGCCATCCTGGAAATTACTCGCGTATCCCTGAGTGGGGAGCACCCTCCTGGAAATTGCTCACGTATCCCTGGGTGGGGAGTGCCCTCCTGGAAATTACTCGCGTATCCCTGAGTGGGGAGCGCCTTCCTGGAAATTACTCACGTATCCATGGGTGGGGAGCGCCCTCCTGGAAATTACTCGAGTATCCCTGGGTGGGGAGCGCCCTCCTGGAAATAACTCACATATCCCTGGGTGGGGAGCGCTCTCCTGGAAATTACTCGCGTATCCCTGGGTGAGGAGAGCCCTTCTGGAAATTACTCGCGTATCCATGAGTTGGGAGCGCCATCCTGGAAATTACTCGCGTATCCCTGAGTGGGGAGCGCCATCCTGGAAATTACTCGCGTATCCTGGGTGGGGAGCGCCTCTGAATACCGCTATCCCTGGGTGGGGAGCGCCCTCCTGGAAATTACTCGCGTATCCCTGGGTGGGGAGCGCCCTCCTGGAAATTACTCGCGTATCCCTGGGTGGGGAGCGCGATCCTGGAAATTACTCATGTATCCCTGGGTGGGGAGCGCCCTCCTGGAAATAACTCACGTATCCCTGGGTGGGGAGCGCCCTCCTGGAAATAACTCACGTATCCCTGGGTGGGGAGCGCCCTCCTGGAAATAACTCACGTATCCCTGGGTGAGGAGGCCAATCTCCCTGGAAATTACTCACGCATCCCTAGGTGGGGAGCGCCGACCCCCGGTTAAGAACTGCTGCTCTAAACCCTGGGTAACAAGCCTGAGAGCGTGGAGCACTCAGAAAAGGAAAACTTAACAGTAAGTACACCTAACTAAACCTGATTACAGTGTTACAAACATTAACATCTTAAGAGCGAGTATAATGATGTTTTGTTCTAAGATTCTCTTTGTTCTCTCACTCTCACTATCAACCACTATCACCACTGTCACACACCCACCATTAGACATTCACCATCACACAACCACCATCACACATCCATCATCACACATTCACAATCACACATCCATCATCACACATCCATCATCACACATTCACCATCACACATCCATCGTCACACATCCATCATCGCACATCCATCATCACACATTCACCATCACACATCCATCATCACACATCCACCATCACACATCCATCATCACAACATTCACCATCACACATCCATCACACTCCATCATCACACGTCCATCATCACACATCCATCATCACATCCATCATCACATCGTCCATCATCATACATCCATCAATCACACATCCATCACACATCCATCATCACACATCCATCATCACACATCCATCATCACACATCCATCATCATACATCCATCATCACACATCCATCATCACACATCCATCATCACACGTCCATCATCACACATCCATCATCACACATCCATCATCACACACCATCATCACACATCCATCATAACACATCCATCATCACACATCCATACACATTCATCATCACACATCCATCATCACACGTCCACCATCACACATCCATCATCACACATCCATCATCACACATCACCATCAAAACATTCACCACACCATTCATCATCACACATCCATCACACATCCATCATCACACGTCCATCATCACACATCCATCATCACACATCCATCATCAACACATCCATCATCACACAATCCATCATCACACATCCATCATCACACATCCATCATCACACGTCCATCCTCACACGTCCATCATCACACGTCCATCATCACACATCCATCATCACACATCCATCATCACACATCCATCATCACACATCCATCATCACACATCCTCATCACACATCCATCATCACACATCCATCATCACACATCCATCATCACACATCCATCATCGCACATTCATCATCACACATCCACCATCACACGTCCATCATCACACATCGATCATCTCACATTCATCATCACACATCCACCATCACACATCCATCATCACACATCCATCACACACATCCATCATCACACGTCCATCATCACACATCCATCATCACACATCCATTATCACACATCCATCATCACACATCCACCACCACACATCCACCATCACAAATCCATCATCACACATCCATCATCACACATCCCATCATCACACATCCATCATCACACATCCATCATCACACATCCATCATCACACATCCATCATCACACGTCCATCATCACACATCCATCATCACACATCCACCATCACACATCCATCATCTCACATCCATCATCACACATCCATCATCACACACTCCACCATCACACATCCATCATCACACGTCCATCATCACACATCAATCATCACACATCCATCATCACACATCCATCATCACACATCCATCATCACACATCCATCATCACACATCCATCATCAACATCCATCATCACACATCCATCACACATTCATCATCACACATTCATCATCACACATCCACGATCACACATCCACCATCACACATCCATCATCACACATCCACCATCACACATCCATCATCACACATCCACCATCACACATCCTTCATCACACATTCACCATCACACATCCATCACACATCCATCATCACACGTCCATCATCACACATCCATCATCACACATCCATCATCACATCCATCATCACACATCCATCATCACACATCCATCATCACACATCCATCATCACACATCCATCATCACACATCCATCATCACACATCCATCATCACACATCCATTATCCCATCCATCATCACACATCCATCATCACACATCCATCATCACACATCCATCATCACACATCCATCATCACACATCCATCATCACACATCCATCATCACACATTCACCATCACACATCCATCATCACACATCCACCATCACACATCCATCATCACACATTCACCATCACACATCCACACACATCCATCATCACACGTCCATCATCCACACCATCATCACATCCATCATCACACATCCATCATCATACATCCATCATCACACATCCATCACACATCCATCATCACACATCCATCATCACACATCCATCATCACACATCCATCATCATACATCCATCATCACACATCCATCATCCACACATCCATCATCACACGTCCATCATCACACATCCATCATCACACATCCATCATCACACATCCATCATCACACATCCATCATCACACATCCATCATCATACATCCATCATCCACACATCCATCATCACACATCCATCATCACACATCCATCATCACACATCCATCATCACACATCCATCATCACACATCCATCACACATCCATCATCACACATCCATCATCACACGTCCACCATCACACATCCATCATCACACATCCATCATCACACATTCACCATCAAACATTCACCATCACACATTCATCATCACACATCCATCACACATCCATCATCACACGTCCATCATCACACATCCATCATCACACATCCATCATCACACATCCATCATCACACATCCATCATCACACATCCATCATCACACATCCATCATCACACATCCATCATCACACGTCCATCCTCACACGTCCATCATCACACGTCCATCATCACACATCCATCATCACACATCCATCATCACACATCCATCATCACACATCCATCATCACACATCCTCATCACACATCCATCATCACACATCCATCATCACACATCCATCATCACACATCCATCATCGCACATTCATCATCACACATCCACCACTCACACGTCCATCATCACACATCGTATCTCTCACATTCATCATCACACATCCACCATCACACATCCATCATCACACATCCATCATCACACATCCATCATCACACGTCCATCATCACACATCCATCATCACACATCCATTATCACACATCCATCATCACACATCCACCACCACACATCCACCATCACAAATCCATCATCACACATCCATCATCACACATCCATCATCACACATCCATATCACACATCCATCATCACACATCCATCATCACACGTCCATCATCACACATCCATCATCACACATCCACCATCACACATCCATCATCACACATCCATCATCACACATCCATAATCTCACATCCATCATCACACATCCATCATCACACATCCACCATCACACATCCATCATCACACGTCCATCATCACACATCAATCATCACACATCCATCATCACACATCCTTCATCACACATCCATCATCACACATCCATCATCACACATAAATCATCACACATCCATCATCACACATCCATCACACATTCATCATCACACATTCATCATCACACATCCACCATCACACATCCACCATCACACATCCATCACACACATCCACCATCACACATCCATCATCACACATCCACCATCACACATCCATCATCACACATTCACCATCACACATCCATCACACATCCATCATCACACGTCCATCATCACACATCCATCATCACACATCCATCATCACATCCATCATCACACATCCATCATCACACATCCATCATCCACACATCCATCATCACACATCCATCATCACACATCCATCATCACACATCCATCATCACACATCCATTATCCCATCCATCATCACACATCCATCATCACACATCCATCATCACACATCCATCATCACACATTCATCATCACACATCCATCATCACACATCCATCATCATACATCCATCATCACACATCCATCATCACACATCCATCATCACACATCCATCATCATACATCCATCATCACACATCCATCATTACACATCCATTATCACACATCCATCACACATTCATCATCACACATCCACCATCACACATCCACCATCACACATCCATCATCACACTTCCACCATCACACATCCATCATCACACATTCACCATCACACATTCATCATCACACATCCATCACACATCCATCATCACACGTCCATCATCACACATCCATCATCACACTCCATCATCACACATCCATCATCACATCTCCATCATCACACATCCATCATCACACGTCCATCATCACACGTCCATCATCACACATCCATCATCACACATCCATCATCACACATCCATCATCACACATCCATCATCACACATCCATCATCACACATCCATCATCACACATCCATCATCACACGTCCATCATCACACGTCCATCATCACACATCCATCATCACACTCCATCATCACACATCCATCACACACATCCATCATCACACATCCATCATCACACATCCATCATCACACATCCATCATCACACATCCATCATCACACGTCCATCATCACACGTCCATCATCACACATCCATCATCACACATCCATCATCACACATCCATCATCACACATCCATCATCACACATCCATCATCACAACGTCCATCATCACACATCCATCATCACACATCCATCATCACACATCCATCATCACACATCCATCATCACACATCCATCATCACACATCCATCATCACACATCCATCATCACACATCCATCATCACACATCCATCATCACACATCCATCATCACACATCCATCATCACACATCCTTCATCACACATCCATCATCACACGTCCATCATCACACGTCCATCATCACACATCCATCATCACACATCCATCATCACACATCCATCATCACACATCCATCATCACACGTCCATCATCACACATCCATCATCAACAACATCCATCATCACACACTCCATCATCACACATCCATCATCACACGTCCATCATCACACATCCATCATCACACATCCATCATCACACATCCATCATCACACATCCATCATCACACATCCATCATCATACATCCACATCACACATCCATCATCATACATCCATCATCACACATCCATCATCACACATCCATCATCACACATCCATCATCACACATCCATCATCACACGTCCATCATCACACATCCATCATCCACACATCCATCATCACACATCCATCATCACACGTCCATCATCACACATCCATCATCACACATCCATCATCACACATCCATCATCACACATCCATCATCACACATCCATCATCACACATCCATCATCACACATCCATCATCACACATCCATCATCACACATCCATCATCACACATCCATCATCACACGTCCATCATCACACATCCATCATCACACATCCATCATCACACATCCATCATCACACATCCATCATCATACATCCATCATCACACATCCATCATCACACATCCATCATCACACATCCATCATCACACATCCATCATCACACATCCATCATCACACATCCATCATCACACATCCATCATCACACATCCATCATCACACATCCATCATCATACATCCATCATCACACATCCATCATCATACATCCATCATCACACATCCATCATCACACATCCATCATCACACATCCATCATCATACATCCTTCTCAACGTTTATGCTGTACATTTATTAAGACTAGTGAACTGAACACAGTGACTCCAAGGCAGAATGATTGATAGCCTCTAACTCCTCATCTTCCTTCATTCTTCTCTATGTTGGACAGATGAAGCCAGTGGTCCAAGTGTTGCATAAGTGTTTCTTCCATCATCATGTCTGTTTTTTATAAGTTTTATAAAATAGCAATTGTATCATACAACAACATCTTGGGATCATGAAGCAGAAATTTCCTCACTAATCTAACATATAGGCATGACCTACTTACGGTAATGTCACCTCCAGCAGCTTCACTCACTTGTCTCCAGTATTAAGACACATATCTGCGCATCTGCTGTATATTTATTATTATTGATGAACCGAACACATCCACTCCATGCTGAGGGACTGATTAGCTCAAACTCTCCCTCATCTCCCACCGTTCTTCTCTGTATTGAACTAATGAAGCCACTGGATGGCTGAAGCGTTTCCGCAATAAGATACCTAAGTGTTACACAAGCCTCTCATTCGTCGAGAGACATGATGTTTAGAAAAAAACATAGGTCACATGTGACCCTTCTTTTCTTGCTTGTTCCTCATAAACCCTCAACATATTTAATGCAAATATTGCAGCCGCCATCCTATCAACACTCTGGGATAGCCCTCAAATCGTAATTTCAGCCTAAGCATCTTTCAGCTCTCACCTTAGGCAAATGTAAATGCATTTTCCAAATAGCTCGTTCTAATAACTAATTTTCCATTGTTTAAGGTCACATAAATACAGCACTGGAGCTGGGCAAGGCCATGTTCACTCATGTATGAGATTGTAACCTCAATATTGACTTTCAAATGGCCTGGAAAGCTATAGCAAGCACATCCATGGTTGAAAGAAACATAATAGAATCGAGTTTAATAAAAGTTAATACTGACTACAATATGAATATAAATCCAGGATTTAATGTAAAACATTAATTTGTAATGACTTGATTTTGTGAGGATTTAAGCAGTGCTGACAAAATTCCCTTTTGCCTGACATGTCACTTCAATTTTGACTGACTAAAAGCTTCACAACAATGAAAAAAAAAATCCCCACACCCATGTGAGGTCAAACTCATGTGAGGTCAATCCTATGTGAGGTCAAACCTATGTGAGGTCAAACCCATGTGAGGTCAAACATATGTGAGGTCAAACCTACGTGAGGTCAAAATTATGTGAGGTCAAACCCATGTGAGGTCAAACCCATGTGAGGTCAAACCCATGTGAGGTCAAACCTATGTAAGGTCAAACCCATGTGAGGCCAAACCCATGTGAGGTCAAACCTATGTGAAATCAAACCCATGTGAGGTCAAACCTATGTGAGGTCAAACCTATGCGAGGTCAAACCCATGTCAGGTCAAACCTATGAGGTCAAACCCATGAGGTTAAACCCATGTGAGGTCAAACCTATGTGAGATCAAACCCATGTGAGGTCAAACCTGTGAGGTCAAACCTATGTGAGGTCAAACCTATGTGAGGTCAAACCCATGTGAGGTCAAACCCATGTGAGGTCAAACCCATGTGAGGTCAAACCCATGTGAGGCCAAACTCATGTGAGGTCAAACCTATGTGAGATCAAACTCATGTGAGGTCAAACCTGTGAGGTCAAACCTATGTGAGGTCAAACTTATGTGAGGTCAAACCCATGTGAGGTCAAACCCATGTGAGGTCAAACCCATGTGAGGTCAAACCTCTGTGAGATCAAACCCATGTGAGGTCAAACCTATGTGAGGTCAAACCTATGTGAAGTCAAACTTACGTGAGGCCAAACCTATGTGAGGTCAAACCTATGTGAGGTCAAGCCTATGTGAGGTCTAACCTATGTGAGGTCAAACCCATGTGAGGTCAAACCCATGTGAGGTCAAACCCATGTGAGGCCAAACTCATGTGAGGTCAAACCTGTGAGATCAAACTCATGTGAGGTCAAACCTATGTGAGGTCAAACCTATGTGAGGTCAAACCCATGTGAGGTCAAAGCCATGTGAGGTCAAACCTCTGTGAGATCAAACCCATGTGAGGTCAAACCTATGTGAGGTCAAACCTATGTGAAGTCAAACTTATGGGGTCAAACCTATGTGAGGTCAAACTTATATGAGGTCAAACTTATGTGAGGCCAAACCTATGTGAGGTCAAACCTATGTGAGGTCAAACCTATGTGAGGTCAAACCTATGTGAGGTCAAACCTATGTGAGGTCATATCTAAGCAATATAAGCTTTTTCTTGTCTTATTATTTTCGCTTTGAATATTTTTTTTGCTGAGGTCTTGCGGCATACTAAGATATCACCTGTTTCCTGAGATCTTATTGCATTAAGAACATAACATAAGAAAGAAGGATCACTGCAACAGGCCTACTTACCCATGCGGAGGAGGTCTATGTCCCCCCCCCCTCCCGGATTAGCCCAATGACCCACCCAGTATGGTCACCTCCACTCAAGGAAGGAGCACGGCACCAGACCCAGCAGCACAAACTAGTCAGGTCCAACTCACACCCGCCCACACCCACTCATGTATTTATCTTTTTAAAACTACACAACGTTTTAGCTTGAATAACTGCACTCGGGAGTTTGTTCTACGCATTGCATTGCATTGCACCTTCATATGATAACCCTATACTGCAGGAATATGACAGTTCCTTGTGGAGCTAGGCAAGACTCATCAGGGTAACTAGGGATCCCAGGGCAGCTAGTTTTCTGTTCCAGCGACTCAGTGCGGCTGTTCAGAGGGGTAATGCCTGCTATATTTTGTGCACGTGCCCCAGCTGTGAAGAGCTGGATCAGATTTTCGCATTATAATCAGTGGCAAAGACGTAACAATCTGTACTAGACATGTATCTCTCACATCTCGTCTACTGTATATGCCATCTTTATATCAACAATGTATCTCTTAAATCTTTTGTACCTTATTATGTAATAAAATATACCTACTGGTAAAAAGGAATGAAAGATGGGGTGGTAGGGGAAGTGGAATATCCAAACGACTTCAGGAAGAAATCCAAATATTCTTCCTTGAAGCCTTTTTATCCACTTCTCCGAGGCTATAGGTCCCACAATTTACACCAGTGGTGACCCCAATATTATATATATATAAGATTAAAATATATATATATATATATAATATATATATATATATATATATATATGATAACAGTTGAACAAGGAGGCTTTAGGAAGGGTAGGGGGTGTGTAGAGCAGGTGTTTACGGTGAAACATATAGGTGAACAGTATTTAGAAAGGAGTAAAGAGATTTTTGTGGCATTTATGGATTTGGAAAAGGTGTATGACAGAGTGGATAGGGGGGTAATGTGGCAGATGTTGCAAATGAATGGAATGGGATGTAGCTTATTGAAAGAAGTGAAAAGTTTTACGACGATTGTGAGGCTCTGGTTAGAGTATGTAAGAGAGAGGGAGATTATTTCCCAGTAAAAGTAGGCCTTAGACTAGGATGTGTGATGCCACCATGGTTGTTCAATATATTTATACATGGGGTTGTAAGAGAAGTGAATGCTCGGGTGTTGGCAAGGGGTGTCAGGTTAAAAGATAAAGAATCTAACACAAAGTGGGAGTTGTCACAGTTGCTCTTTGCTAATGACACTGTGCTTTTGGGAGATTCTGAAGAGAAGTCGCAGAGGTTGGTGGATAAGTTTGGTAGGGTGTGCAAATTAAGAAAATTAAAAATGAATACCGGAAAGAGTAAGGCAATGAGGATAACAAAAAAAAAGTAGGTAATGAAAAACTGGATATCAGATTGGAGGGAGAGAGTATGGAGGAGGTGAATGTATTCAGATATTTAGGAGTGAACGTGTCAGCAGTTGGGTCTATGAAAGATGAGGTGAATCATAGAATTGACAAGGGGAAACAGTTGAGTGGTGCACTGAGGAGTTTGTGGAGACAAAGAACTTTGTCCATGGAAGCTAAGAAGGAAATGTATGAGAGTATAGTTATACCAATGCTTCTTATATGGGTGTAAAGTATGGGTGGGAAATGTTGCAACAAGGAGAAGGCTCGAGGCAGTGGAGATGTCGTGTCTGAGGGTAATGTGTGGTGCGAATATAATGCAGAGAATTCGTAGTTTGGAAAAGAGGAGGAGGTGCGGGATTACCAAAACTATTATTCATAGGGCTGAGGAGGGGTTACTGGCTTGGTTCGGACATGTAGAGAGGTTGGAACAAAATAGAATGACTTTGAGAGTGTATAAATCTGTAGTTGAGTGAAGGCACAGTAGAGGTCGGCCCAAGAAAGGTTGGAGAAAAGGGGTAAAGGAGGTTTTGTGTGCAAGGGGCTTGAACTTCCAGCAAGCATGCGTGAGCATGTTAGATAGGAGCGAATGGAAACAAATGGTTTTTAGAACTTGGAGTGTGATTCAGGGAAACCGATAGGCCGGACTTGAGTCCTGGAGATGTGAAGTACAGTGCCTGCACTCTGAAGGAGGGGTGTTGCAGTTTTATAACTACAATGTAAGCACGTCTTTGGCAAGACAGTGGTGGAGTGAACGATGTTGAAGGTTTTTCTTTTTCGGGTCACCCTACCTTAGTGGGAAACGCCCGATGTGTTAAATTTTAATTTCAAATATATATATATAAAATAGAATATAATAATATAATATATATATATATATATATATATATATATAAATATAATATATAAAATATATAAAATATATGCAAAACAACCACTCTGAAGAATAGAGAAATTCCAAGCGCTTTCGTGACTACTCACATTATCAAGGACTATGAAAGTGAAGCATCCAAGGAAGCTATATAAGGGGTCCGGCCAGCACCTCACTATCAGATCCCACAACGGTTAAACACGTGACGCGGCGGCGAGCCAACTTGGATAGGTCCTTTGCACAACTCACCCCCAAGCTATTCTACCCAAGAAAATTTAAAAATTATTTGTCCATGTATTATTAAATTCTTCCCCAAATTCTATTAATTTAAATGGATCTAATTTATATAAACCAAAGGAAATATTCATATTATTTTCAAAACAGTTTTGAAAATAATATGAATATTTCCTTTGGTTTATATAAATTAGATCCATTTATAATTAATAGAATTTGGGAAGAATTTAATAAACACTGGACAAATAATTTTTAAATTTTCTTGGGTAGAATAGCTTGGGGATGAGTTGTGCAAAGGACCTATCCAAGTTGGCTCGCCGCGCGTCACGTGTTTAACCGTTGTGGGATCTGATAGTGAGGTGCTGGCCGGCCCCCTTATATAGCTTCCTTGGATGCTTCACTTGCATAGTTCCTTGATAATGTGAGTAGTCACGAAAGCGCTTGGAATTTCTCTATTCTTTCAGAGTGGTAGTTTTGCATATTTTGAAATCACCTGTTTTACTGTGATCTTATTGCACACCACACACACACACACACACACACACACACACACACAATATATATATATATATATATAAATTAATTTTAATATATTTTATATATATTATATATACATATATATAAAATATATATAATTCGTATGCACACACAGAAGATACATATGGTAGGTGGCACAGGTTGGACTAAAAGACTCTTGCAGGACCAAAACTTTGTAATTGTGGGCCCAGCAGAAGAAATACGATCCTGGTTGTGAAAGTTATCCTCTCACCGTGTCTCGTATTCCCTTGTCGGTCCTTGCTCTAGTTTTTCCCTCTCTCTCTCTCCCTCTCTCTCTCTCTCTCTCTCTCTCTCTCTCTCTCTTTCTCCAGCTCACTGATGAGTATATATCTCGAAACAGTGAAATGAAACCCCAAGGCAGGAGATGTAAAATAAAAACTCGGAAGATATTTTTCAGGCAACATATAAACATAATTGGAATAAAACAGCTGAACAAATTTTTAAATTCAAGGACAATACAGAAGGAACTCATGAAGCCAGCTGAATTTATGAACAAGAACAATAGCTGCTGGAGTTACCTGGCCTTCAGGGACAACAACTCAGGATACAACCTGTAATCTAAACTTCTGGTCAGGCCCAGAAGCATTTACATACGAAAACGGAGGGGCATAATAAGTAGTTACAAATAAAAGGAACAGATGTGATCCGCTCAATCTGCACGAGCAGAATTATTTCCGTGGGTTCACCATTGCTTGTATTGAGTAGTGAATTTTCTGAGGGTTAAAACAATATTGTTAAGAGATGCATAGACAAAACAAATAACCCTGGTTCGATCACCTACTGTCCAGCTTTGTGGGACAGTATGGTATGTGGTAATCCACCGTAAGGATTAGGAATTAAGGCAAAGGGAGGTTATTAAACTAATCTTTGAGAAATTGCATTCTTGACCTTCGACAGGACGGTTTACAACGCTCTCAGAGTATGCGAATCCGACTGCGGCCTGGTATAGCCAGCACCAACACTAGACCTGGTGGTCCTAGCACCAACACTAAGCCTGGAATCCAGGCACCAACATTGACCTGGAAGTCCAGCACCACATTGACCTGGTAGTTCCACACCAACACCGGTTACGTGGTAGTCCAACGCCAACATTGGACCTGGCGACCCAGACGAACCCGACCTGGTAGTCCAGCACCAACACTGACCTGGTAGTCAAGGGCACCATTATTGACCCTGGTAGTCCGCACCAACACTGACCTAGTAATCGCACACCAACATTGACCTCCAATCCTTTGTCTCATACAGCGCGTAGATAATTCAAGACAGTTCTTCATCTAGGTGAAGTAAATTCTTCGTCAGCAGAATAGCCCTGTGTGGACTTCAACAAGTTCGGCTTCGGCATCTGCCATTCGCGTGTAACCAGATGTATTCTCATGTACGCATTTCCGGCCATATACGGCGCACACGATTCGACATAGATGACGATGTTTTGCACACTTTGTAACGAAACGTTAGTGGTAAAACAACAGCTAAAGTAGGCACCCCTAAGCCTACACCTTCAATTTTGATCTTCAGCATATAAGGCTCAGGCTGATTTCCCACTACTTTTGATATGTACAAAAGCGCATCTTATATGCCGGGGGGGGAAAATATGGTTCTGGCTCTGTCCTTTAGCCCCTCCCTCTCTATCACGCATTCTTTGGCATTGCGGGTCCCTTCCCTACCTCTCTCTCTCACTCACCAATCTTCCCTCCTCCCTCTCGGTCGTCTCACCATTCTGGTCACTCCCTACGCTCTCTCTCCCGGAACCATTCTTCCCTCGCCTACCTCTCGTCGTCTCTCATCATTCTTCCCTCCCAAGCCTCTCTCTCCCTCACCATTCTCCCTCTACCCTCTCTCTCTCACCATTCATTCCCTGCCTACCTCTTCTCTCTCACCAGTCTTGCCCTCCTCTACCTCTCTCCTCTCAACAATGCTTTCCCTCCCTACCTCTCTCCTCGCCTCACCGATTCTTCCCACCCTACCTCTCCTCTCTGCACAATTCTTGCCACTCCTACGTCCTCTCTCTCTCTCGTCCACACTATCTTCCCTCCCCGGCTTTGCCATTCTCCCCTCCCTACCTCTTTCACCGTCTTCCTCCCTAACCTCCTGCTCGGGTCTCTCACCATGGTCTTCCCTCCCACCTCTCTCGGTCTCACCATTTCTTTCTTCTTCCCATGCCTCTCTCGTCCATCTCCCCTCGCATACCTCTCTCTCTCCACCATATCCTTCCCCCCTACCTCTCTCTCTCTCTCTCACAAGACCAATCTTCCCTCCCTCTCTCCGTCTCTCCATTCTTGCTCTCCCTCCCCTCTCTCTCTCCACCATTCTTTCCCCTGTATCTCCATTCTTCCCTCCCTACCTCTCTCTCACACATCTTGGGGGGGGGATCTTCCCGCCCTACCTCTCTCTCTCACCATTCTCCCTCCCTACCTGCTCTCTCTCACCATTTCTTCCCTCCCCTCCCTCTCTCTCTCACCAGTCTTCCCTTCCTCCCTCTCTCAGCACACCATTCTTCCCTCCCTCCCTCTCTCACCATTCTTCCCTCCCTCCCTCTCTCTCTCCACCATATCTTGTTCGCCTCATCCCTCGCCTCATCTCTCACCATGCTTCCCTCCCTCCCTCCTCACCATTCTTCCCTCCCACCCTCTCTCACCATTCCTCCCCGTCCCTCCCTCTCTCACTGCGCTTCTTTCCTCCCTCCCTCTCTCATCCATTCTTGGCCCTCCCTCTCTCTCTCACCGGGATTCTTCCCTCGGCCTCCCTCTCTCAACCAGTTCTTCCCTCCCTCTCTCGTCTCACCATACTCCCTCCCTCCCTCGCTCACCCATTCGTCCCTCCCTCGCCTCGTCTCTCTCACCAGATCTACTTCCCTCCCTCGCGCTCCCTCACCATGTCTTCCCTCACTCCCTCTCTCACACATCTTTTGCCCTCCCTCTCTCTCTCAACCATTCTTCCCCTCCCTCGCCTCTCTCACCTTCTTCGCCTCCCTCCCTCCTCACGCATTCTTCCCTCCCTACCTCTCTCACCATTCTTCCCTCCCTACCTCCCCCTCTCTTCACCATTCTTCCTCCCTACCGGGTCTGCTCACCATTCTTCCCTCCCAGACCTCCGCGGGTCTCTCACCATTCTCCCCTCCCTCCCTCTCTCCCCACTTCTTCCCTCTCCCCCTCTGCCGTCCCTCTCTCACCATTCTTCCCTCCTACCTCCTCTCACCTTCATCCCTCCTACCTCCCTCTCCTCATCCGATCTTCCCTCCCAACCCTCTCTCACCTTCATCCCTCCCTCCCCTCCGTCTCTCACCATTTTCCTCCCTCCACCCTCACTCGGGGCGCCATTCTTTCCCTCCCGTACCTCCCCACTCTCACCATTCTTCCCTCCTACCTCTCTCACCATTCTTCCCCTCCCTCCCTCCTTACATGCACCAACCATCGATGACTAAACGCCATAATGTCAGCACAATACAGTTGTTATACACATCATAAGATAAGAGATGAACAACATAATATACATAATGATTAAGTTACATAGGACGTTTTGAAGAACGAATAAGAACAAAAGGTACAATACCTAATTAACCAGCTACCAAGAGGTGGACTTGGTGGAACAGAGGGGACCTAATAATTAACCTAGGGGCGTACACAGGACTATCTTAACCAAGGAGCTACAGAGGTGCTATATTAACCTAGTGGCTACACAGGGGACTATATTCCCAAGGGAGCTACAGAGGGTCTAAATTACCCTGAGGGGCTACACAGGGACTATATTAACCAAGGGAGCTACACAGTGACTATATAACAATGGAGCAACAGCGGAGCAACATAACCAAGGGGGCTACACCGGGACTATATTTAACCAAGTGGGAGCTGCGCAGCAGGGACTATATTAACCAATGGAGCTACACATGTACTATATTACCCAAGGGAGCTACACAGGGACTATATTAACCTAGTGGCTACACAGGGACTATATTAACCAAGGGAGCTACAGAGGGGCTATATTAACTAGGGGCTACACAGGGACTTATATTAACGAAGGGGGAGCTACACAGGGACTATATTAAACCATGGGGAGCGACACAGTACGCTATAAACGTGAAGGGAGCTAGACACAGGGGACTATATTAACCGAAGGGAGCGACACAGGACTAAATAAACCAAGGGACTACAGAGGGGCTATATTAACCAAGGGGGCTACAACAGGGACTATATTAACCAAGGTAGTCTACAGAGGGGCTGTATTAACCATGGGGCTACACAGTAGAACTATATTACCAAGGAGTAGTAGCAGAGCGCTATATTAACCAGGGGCTACAGGCGAGGTGGACTATGAATAACCAAGGGAGCTACAGAGGGGCAATAATAAACAAGCGGGCGAACACAGGACAAGTATTAACGAAGGTAGCTACACAGGGACTATATTAACCAAGGGAGCTTACAGGGCAGGACTATATTAACCAAGTGAGCAACAGAGGGCTATAAAAACCAAGGGGGCTTACACAGGGACTATATTAACCAAGGGAGCCTACAGAGGGGCTATATAACAAGGGGGGCTACGAACAGGGCTATATTAACCTAGGGAGATACCAGGACTGACGAGGTAACCAGGACAACACAGGGAGATGCTATAATTAACCAAGTGAGCTACAGAGGGGCTATATAACCAGCGTAGGCCTACACAGGGACTAAATTAACAGAAGGTAGGCTACAGAGAGGCTATATAACCCAAGGGGGCTATACAGGACTAATAATAACAAGGGAGCTACACCGGGACTATATAACGCCAAGGGAGCTACACAGGGATGGATCATATTAACCAGGGAGCTAGCACAGGAGCTATAGTAACCAAGGGGGCTACAACATGGACTATATTAACCAAGGGAGCGAGACGACATGGACCTATATTAACCCAAGGGAGCTTTCACCAGTGTGAACTATATTAACCAGGGAGCTACACAGTCCTGTATATTAACCAAGGGGTACACATGGGGTGACGGAACATTAACCAAGGGAGCTTACACGGGGACAAATATTAACAAGGGAGCTACACAGGACTACATTAACCAACGGAGCTACACAGGAACTATATTAAACAATAGGAGCTATCACAGGTACTACATTACACAAAGGAGCTACAACAGGGACTATATTAACCCAATGGATCTACACTGGGACTATATATAACCAAGGAACACAAAGGGGCTATATAAGCAAAGGATCTACACAGGGACTATATTAACCACGGGGATCTACAGAAGGCTATATTAACCAAGGGGCACACTGGGACGTAATATTAACCAAAAGAGCTACAGAGGGGCTATAGTTAACCAAGGGGCTACACAGGACTAAATTAACCAAAGGAGTCGTACAGAGGCTATATTAACCAGGGGGCTACACAGGGACTTATAGTAAACCAAGGGAGATACACAGGGACTAGTATTAACCAAGGGATGCTACACAGGGACTAGGGATATAAACCAAGGAGCTACAGAGGGGCTATATTAACCCAAGGAGCTAACACAGGGACAATATGTTAACAAGAGGTATCGTACAGAGAGTGGCTTATAAACCAAGGGGGCTACACAGGGACTATATTAAACCAAGGAGGCTACACAAGGGACTTAATTACCAAGGGAGGCTACACCAGGACAATAACCAAGAGCTTACACAGGTGCTATATTAACCAAGGGCAACACAGGGACTATATTAACCAAGGGAGCTACACAGGGACTATATTAACCAAGGGAGCTACACAGGAACTATAATAACCAAGGGAGCTACACAGGGACTATATTAACCAAGGGGCTACACAGGGACTACATTAACCAAGGGAGCTACACGGGGACTAAATAGCCAAGGACAACACCGGGATTACATTAATCCAAGGGAGTGGTAACACAGTGAACTATATAACGCAATGGAGCTACACACAAGGGACTACATTAATGTCAAGGAGCGGTACACAGGGACATATTGAACCAAGGAGCTACACAGGGACTATATTAAACCAAGGGAACACAAATGTGGAGTCTAGTCTTAACCAAGGAGCTATACAGGGACTATATTAACAACAGGGAGCTACAGACGTGGGCTATATTAACAAGGGAGCTACACAGGTACTATAATTAACCAATGGGGGCTACACAGGGACTATATTAACCAAGAAGAACCTACGCCAGGGACGGTACATTAACCAAGGGTCTTAACAGGAACTATTTTAACCAGGGTAGTCTACCCAGGAAATATATAAACCAATGAGGGAGGCTACACATTGGACTATAGGGTTAGATCAAGGGAGCCCGCTGCACAGGACTATATTAACCCAAGTGCGCTACACAGGGACTATATTAACCAACGGACGCTACAAGGGGCGTATATTAACCAAGGGAGGCAACAAACAGGGACTTATATTAACCAAGGGGAGGCAAAAGAGGGTCATCTATATCTAACCAATGGAGCTACGACAGGACTATATTAACCAAGGGGCGCTACATAGGACTATGATAACCAAGTAGCTATACGCAGGGCTAATAATAACGCAAGGGAGTAGCACACGGGATATATTAACCAGTGGGAGCTTCACCAGGGCTATAGGGTTAACCAATGGAGCTACACAGGCACTATATTAAACCAAGGGAGCTACACAGGGACAATATTAACCAAGGGAGCACACAGGGTGACAAGGAGATTAACCAAGGTGGAGTTTATAGCAGGGACTATATTAAGCCAAGGGAGCTACACAGGGATTATATTAACCGAGGGAGCTTCACAGGGGCTATATTAACCAAGGGGCTACACAGGGACTATATTAACCAAGGAGCTACACAAGAACAATATTAACCAAGGAAATACACAGGTGAGCTATATTAGGACCTAAGGGAGCTACCGCGAGGACAATATTAACCAATAGAGCTACACAGGGGACGTATATTCAGCAAGTGAGCTACACAGGAATATCTTAAACCAAGGGGGAGCTATAGAGGGACTGAAGAGTTAACCAGAGGGAGCTACACAGGGATTATATTAACCAGGGGAGCTTCACAAGGTGTCTATATTAACGCAATGGGGCTCCACAGGGACAATATTAACCAAGGCAAGGGAGCTACTCCTGGTACTATATTAACCAAGGGAGCTACAGAGGCTATATTAAACCTAGGGGAGGGGCTACACAGGGACTATATTAACCAAGGAGCTACCACCAGGGGACTATATTAACAATGTGGAGCTACAGATGGTAGGGGCGTAAGCATTAACCCAGGGGCTACAAGGGACTATAAACCAAGGGAGCTAGACAGGGACTAAATTACCCAAGGGAGCTATAACACAGGGACTAAATAACCAGGGAGGGCTAACACAGGGACTATATAAATCCTAGTGGTCAGCCACACAGGGACTATATTAACCAGGGAGCTACCGAGGGGCTATATTAACATAGGGGCTACACAGGGACTATATAAAACGAAGGGACTACACAGGGACTATATTAACCAAGGGAGCTACACCGGGACCTATCTTAACGAAGTGAGCTACACAGGGACTATATTCACCCAAGGTAGCTACACAGGGACTAAATTAACCTCAAGGCAGCTACAGAGGGCTATATTTACCAAGGGGGCTACACAGGGACTTAATAATAACTAAGGGCGCTACAAGTGGCTAAATTAACAAGGGGGCTAACACAGGAACTATATTAACCAAGGGAGTTACAGAGGCGCTATATTAACCAAGGGGGCTACACAGGGACTATATTAACCAAGGGAGCTACAGAAAGGCTATATTAATCAAGGGGCTACACAGGGACTATATTAACGAAGGGAGCTACACAGGGACTATATTAACCAAGGGAGCTACACAGGGACTATATTCACCAAGGGCGCTACAAGGGCTAATAAATATCCCAGGGGCAACACAGGGACTATATTAACCAAGGGAGCTACAGAGGGGCTATATTAACCAAGGGGGCTACACAGGGACTATATTAACCAAGGGAGATACACAGGGACTACATTAACCAAGGGAGCTACACAGGGACTATATTAACCAAGGGAGCTACAGAGGGGCTATATTACCCAAGGAGGCTACACAGGGACTATATTAACAAAGGTAGCTACAGAGAGGCTATATTAACCAAGGGGGCTACACAGGGACTATATTAACCAAGGGAGCTACACAGGGACTATATTAACCAAGGGAGCTACACAGGGACTATATTAACCCAAGGGAGCTACGCCGTGCTATATTAACATGGGGGCACAACAGGGACTATATTAAACCAAGGGAGCTACCACAGGGACTATCTTAACCAAGGGAGCTTCACAGGGAACTATATTAACCAAGGGGAGACAAACACAGGGACTATATAACCAGGGGCTACACAGGGACTACATTAACCAAGGGAGCTACACGGGGACTATATTAACCAAGGGAGCTACACAGGGACTACATTAACCAACGGAGCTACACAGGAACTATATTAACCAATGGAGCTACACAGAGACTACATTAAACAAGGGAGCTACCAGGACTATATTAACCAATGGAGCTACACAGGGACTATATTAACCAAGGGAACTACAAAGGGGCTATATTAACCAAGGGAGCTACACAGGGACTATATTAACCAAGGGAGCTACAGAGGGGCTATATTAACCAAGGGGGCTACACAGGGACTATATTAACCAAAAGAGCTACAGAGGGGCTATATTAACCAAGGGGGCTACACAGGGACTATATTAACCAAGGGAGCTACAGAGGGGCTATATTAACCAAGGGGGCTACACAGGGACTATATTAACCAAGGGAGATACACAGGGACTATATTAACCAAGGGAGCTACACAGGGACTATATTAACCAAGGGAGCTACAGAGGGGCTATATTACCCAAGGAGGCTACACAGGGACTATATTAACAAAGGTAGCTACAGAGAGGCTATATTAACCAAGGGGGCTACACAGGGACTATATTAACCAAGGGAGCTACACAGGGACTATATTAACCAAGGGAGCTACACAGGGACTATATTAACCAAGGGAGCTACACAGGTGCTATATTAACCAAGGGGGCTACACAGGGACTATATTAACCAAGGGAGCTACACAGGGACTATATTAACCAAGGGAGCTTCACAGGAACTATAATAACCAAGGGAGCTACACAGGGACTATATTAACCAAGGGGCTACACAGGGACTACATTAACCAAGGGAGCTACACGGGGACTATATTAACCAAGGGAGCTACACAGGGATTACATTAACCAAGGGAGGTACACAGGAACTATATTAACCAATGGAGCTACACAGGGACTACATTAACCAAGGGAGCTACACAGGGACTATATTAACCAATGGAGCTACACAGGGACTATATTAACCAAGGGAACTACACAGGGGCTATATTAACCAAGGGAGCTACCATGGCACTATTTAACCAAGGAGCTACGAGGGGCTATAATAATCAAGGATCTACAACCAGGGACAATATAAACCAAGGGCCTACACAGGGACTATATTAACCAAGAGACCTACACAGGGACTACATTAACCAAGGGAGCTACACAGGAACTATTTTAACCAAGGGAGCTACACAGGAAATATATAAACCAATGGAGCTACACAGGGACTATATTAAACAAGGGAGCTGCACAGGGACTATATTAACCAATGGAGCTACACAGGGACTATATTAACCAAGGGAACTACAAAGGGGCTATATTAACCAAGGGAGCTACACAGGGACTATATTAACCAAGGGAGCTAAAGAGGGGCTATATTAACCAATGGAGCTACACAGGGACTATATTAACCAAGGGAGCTACATAGGGACTATGTTAACCAAGGGAGATATACAGGGGCTATAATAACCAAGGGAGCTACACAGGGATTATATTAACCAGGGAGCTTCAAAGGGGACGCTATATAAAACCAATGGATTCTACACGTCACTATATTAACCAAGGGAGCTACACAGGGACTATATTAACCAAGGGAGCTACACAGGGACTATATTAACCAAGGGAGTTATACAGGGACTATATTAACCAAGGGAGCTACACAGGGATTATATTAACCAGGGGAGCTTCACAGGGGCTATATTAACCAAGGGGCTACACAGGGACTATATTAACCAAGGGAGCTACACAAGAACTATATTAACCAAGGAAGATACACAGGGACTATATTAACCAAGGGAGCTACACAGGGACTATATTAACCAATAGAGCTACACAGGGACTATATTAAGCAAGGGAGCTACACAGGGACTATATTAACCAAGGGAGCTATAGAGGGGCTATATTAACCAAGGGAGCTACACAGGGATTATATTAACCAGGGGAGCTTCACAGGGGCTATATTAACCAATGGAGCTCCACAGGGACTATATTAACCAAGGGAGCTACACTGGGACTATATTAACCAATGGAGCTACAAAGGAACTATATTAACCAATGGAGCTACACAGGGACTATATTAACCAAGGGAGCTACACAGGGACTATATTATCCAATGGAGCTACACAGGGACTATATTAAGCAAGGGAGCTACATAGGACTAAGATTAACCAAGGAGCTAAAGAGGGGCATAATAACCAAGGGAGCAACACCAAAAGGGGGGATTTTTTATTTATATATTAACCATGGGAGCTCACAGTGGCTATATTAACCAATGGATTCTTACATAGGGACTATAGTAACCAAGGAGCTCACTGGGACATATTAACCAAGGAGCTACAGAGGAACTATATTACCCAATGGATCTTACACAGGTACAATATTAACCCAGGGACTACAACAGGACAATAATAAACAAGGGAGCTACACAGGGACTATATTAACCAAGGGAGCTACACAGGGACTATATTAACCAAGGGAGTTATACAGGGACTATATTAACCAAGGGAGCTACACAGGGATTATATTAACCAGGGGAGCTTCACAGGGGCTATATTAACCAAGGGGCTACACAGGGACTATATTAACCAAGGGAGCTACACAAGAACTATATTAACCAAGGGAGATACACAGGGACTATTTTAACCAAGGGAGCTGCACAGGGGCTATATTAACCAAGGGGGCTACACAGGGGCTATATTAACAAAGGGAGCTACACAGGGAGTATATTAACCAAGGGAGCTACACAAGAACTATATTAACCAAGGGAGATACACAGGGACTATATTAACCAAGGGAGCTGCACAGGCGCTATATTAACCAAGGGGGCTACACAGGGGCTATATTAACCAAGGGAGCTACACAGGGAGCATATTAACCAAGGAAGCTTCACAGGGGCTATATTAACCAAGGGGGCTGCACAAGGGCTATATTAACCAAGGGAGCTACACAGGAACTATATTAACCAAGGGAGCTGCACAGGGGACTAATATTAGACCAAGAGCTACACAGGATCTATATTAACCAATGGAGCTACACAGGGACTATATTAACCAAGGGAGCTACACAGGGACTATATTAACCAATGGAGCTACACAGGGACTATATTAACCAAGGGAGCTACACAGGGACTATTGAGTAACCGCACGGGAGATACACAGGGACTATATTAACCAAGGAGCTACACAGGAGTATATTAACCCAGGGAGCTACGCAAATAGAACATAATACCCAAGGGAGATACACAGGGTCTATATTAACCAAGTGGAGCTGCACAGGGGCAATATTAACCAAGGGGGCTACACAGGGGCTATATTAACCAAGGGAGCTACACAGGGAGTATATTAACTAAGGGAGCTTCACAGGGGCTATATTAACCAAGGGGGCTGCACAAGGGCTATATTAACCAAGGGAGCTACACAGGAACTATATTAACCAAGGGAGCTACAGAGGGGCTATATTAACCAAGGGGGCTACACAGGGACTATATTAACCAAGGGAGCTACAGAGGGGCTATATTAACCAAGGGGGCTACACAGGTACTATATTAACCAAGGGAGTTACAGAGGCGCAAATAACCAAGGGGGCTACACAGTACTATATTAACCAAGTGAGCTACAGAGGGTCAAAATAATCAAGGGGCCTACACAGGGAGCAATTTTTAACGAAGTAGCTACACGGGACTATATTAACCAAGGGAGCTACCCAGGGACTAATTAAACCAAGGGAGCTACAGAGGGGCTATATTAACCAAGTGGGCTACACAGGGTCTCATATACCAAGGGAGCGACAGAGGGCTATATTAAACCAAGGGGGCTACACAGGACTATATTAACCAAGGGAGATACACAGGGACATATATAACCAAGGGAGCTAACACAGTGACTATATTACCAAGGGAAGCTAACAGAGGGCTAAATTACCCAAGGAGGCTACACAGGGACAATATTAACAAAGGTAGCTTACAGAAGGCTAATTATCCAAGGGGGCCCTAATTACCCAGGGACTATATAAACCAAGGACACCAGGACTAATATTAACCAAGGGAGGCTAACACAGGGACAATATAAACCAAGGGAGCTACACAGGTGTCTATATTAACCTAATGGGGCTACACAGGGACTATATTAACCAAGGGAGCTACACAGGGACTATATTAACCAAGGGAGCTTCACAGGAACTATATTAACCAAGGGAGCTACACAGGGACTATATTAACCAAGGGGCTACACAGGGACTACATTAACCAAGGGAGCTACACGGGGACTATATTAACCAAGGGAGCTACACAGGGACTACATTAACCAAGGGAGCTACACAGGAACTATATTAACCAATGGAGCTACACAGGGACTATATTAACCAAGGAAGCTACACAGGGACTATAATAACCAAGGGAGTTATACAGGGACTATATTAACCAAGGGAGCTACACAGGGATTATATTAACCAGGGGAGCTTCACAGGGGCTATATTAACCAAGGGGCTACACAGGGACTATATTAACCAAGGGAGCTACACATGAATTATATTAACCAAGGAAGATACACAGGGACTATATTAACCAAGGGAGCTACCAGGGACCTATATTAACCCATAGAGGCTAACAAGGGGAGCTAATTATTAAGCAAGGGAGCTACACAGGGACTATATTAACCAAGGGAGCTATAGAGGGGCTATATTAACCAAGGGAGCTACACAGGGATTATATTAACCAGGGGAGCTTCACAGGGGCTATATTAACCAATGGAGCTCCACAGGGACTATATTAACCAAGGGAGCTACACTGGGACTATATTAACCAATGGAGCTACAAAGGAACTATATTATCCAATGGAGCTACACAGGGACAAAAATAATACCAAGGAGCTACACAGGGACTATATTATCCAATGGAGCTACACAGGGACTATATTAAGCAAGGGAGCTACACAGGGACTATATTAACCAAGGGAACTATAGAGGGGCTATATTAACCTAGGGAGCTACACAGGGATTATATTAACCAGGGGAGCTTCACAGTGGCTATATTAACCAATGGAGCTACATAGGGACTATATTAACCAAGGGAGCTACACTGGGACTATATTAACCAAGGGAGCTACAGAGGAACTATATTAACCAATGGAGCTACACAGGGACTATATTAACCAAGGGAGCTACACAGGGACTATATTAACCAAGGGAGCTACACAGGGACTATATTAACCAAGGGAGCTACACAGGGACTATATTAACCAATGGAGTTATACAGGGACTATATTAACCAAGGGAGCTACACAGGGATTATATTAACCAGGGGAGCTTCACAGGGGCTATATTAACCAAGGGGCTACACAGGGACTCTATTAACCAAGGGAGCTACACAAGAACTATATTAACCAAGGGAGATACACAGGGACTATATTAACCAAGGGAGCTGCACAGGGGCTATATTAACCAAGGGGGCTACACAGGGGCTATATTAACCAAGGGAGCTACACAGGGAGTATATTAACCAAGGGAGCTACGCAAGAACTATATTAACCAAGGGAGATACACAGGGACTATATTAACCAAGGGAGCTGCACAGGCGCTATATTAACCAAGGGGGCTACACAGGGGCTATATTAACCAAGGGAGCTACACAGGGAGCATATTAACCAAGGAAGCTTCACAGGGGCTATATTAACCAAGGGGGCTGCACAAGGGCTATATTAACCAAGGGAGCTACACAGGAACTATATTAACCAAGGGAGCTGCACAGGGACTATATTAACCAAGGGAGCTACACAAGGATCTATATTAAACCAAAGGAGCTACCCAGGACTATATTAACCAAGGGAGGCTACACAGGGACTATATGTTGATTTTAACCAAGGGAGCTACACAGGGACTATATTAGCCAAGGGAGCTACACAGGGACTATATTAACCAAGGGAGCTATACAGGGACAATATTAATCAAGGGAGCTACACAGGGATTATATTAACCAAGGGAGCTACACAGGGAGTATATTAACCAAGGGAGCTACGCAAGAACTATATTAACCAAGGGAGAATCACACAGGGACTTATTGACCAAGGAGCCCAACACAGTGACTATATTAACGAAGGGAGCTACACAGGGACTATATTAACCAAGGGAGCTACACAGGGACTATATTAACCAAGGGAGCTACAGAGGGGCTATATTAACCAAGGGGGCTACACAGGGACTATATTAACCAAGGGAGCTACAGAGGGGCTATATTAACCAAGGGGGCTACACAGGAACTATATTAACCAAGGGAGTTACAGAGGCGCTATATTAACCAAGGGGGCTACACAGGGAACCTATATTAACCAAGGAGCTACAGAGTGGCCAATATTAATCAAGGGGCTACACAGGGACTATATTAACGAAGGGAGCTACACAGGGACTATATTAACCAAGGGAGCTACACAGGGACTATATTAACCAAGGGAGCTACAGAGGGGCAATTATTAAACCAAAGGGCTAACACAGTTACTATATTAACCAGGGAGCTACAGAGGGCTATATAACCAAGGGGCTACAACAGGGACATATAATTAACCAAGGGAGATACACAGGGACTACATTAACCAAGGGAGCTACACAGGGACTATATTAACCAAGGGAGCTACAGAGGGGCTATATTACCCAAGGAGGCTACACAGGGACTATATTAACAAAGGTAGCTACAGAGAGGACTATATTAACCAAGGGGCTACACAGGGACTATATTAACCAAGGGAGCTACACAGGGACTATATTAACCAAGGGAGCCAAACACGAGGACTATATTACCAAGGGGAGCTACACAGGTGCTATATTAACCAAGGGGGCTACACATGGACTATATTAACCAAGGGAGCTACACAGGGACTATATTAACCAAGGGAGCTTCACAGGAACTATATTAACCAAGGGAGCTACACAGGGACTATATTAACCAAGGGGCTACACAGGGACTACATTAACCAAGGGAGCTACACGGGGACTATATTAACCAAGGGAGCTACACAGGGACTACATTAACCAACGGAGCTACACAGGAACTATATTAACCAATGGAGCTACACAGGGACTACATTAAACAAGGGAGCTACACAGGGACTATATTAACCAATGGAGCTACACAGGGACTATATTAACCAAGGGAACTACAGAGGGGCTATATGTAACCAGGGAGCACCACAGGGGTAACCCCCTATATTAACCAAGGGAGCTACAGAGGGGCTATATTAACCAAGGGGGCTACACAGGGACTATATTAACCAAGGGAGCTACAGAGGGGCTATATTAACCAAGGGGGCTACACAGGGACTATATTAACCAAGGGAGCTACAGAGGGGCTATATTAACCAAGGGGCTACACAGGGACTATATTAACCAAGGGAGATACACATGGACTATATTAACCAAGGGAGCTACACAGGGACTATATTAACCAAGGGAGCTACAGAGGGGCTATATTACCCAAGGAGCTACACAGGGACACTATATTAAACAAAGGTCGCTACAGAGAGGCTAATATTAACCAAGGGGCTACACAGTGGCTAAATTAACCAAGGGAGCTACACAGGACTAATTAACCCGGAGCTACACAGGGACTATATTAACCAATTAGATCCATTTAAAATTAATAGAATTTGGGAATGACGATTTAATAAGAGAGCGACTGGACAAATAATTTTTAAATTATTCTTGGGATAATAGTCTTGGGGATGAGTTGTAGGCAAAGGACCTATCCAAGTTTGGCTCGCCGCGCGTCACGTGTTTAACCGTGTGGGATCTGATAGTGGAGGTGCTGGCCGGCCCCCTTATATACTTCCTTGTATCTTCACTTGCGATAGATCCTTGTGATAAATGTGAGTAGTCACGAAGCGCTTGGAATTTCTCTATTCTTTCAGAGTGGTAGTTTTTGCAATATTGTGAACACCTGTTTTACCCTGTGATCTTATTTGCACACACACACGAGCACCACACACACACACACAGGGCACACACAATATAGTAGTATAAAAATATATATAGGACAGTAGGATTATAAGATATTAAAGTATATAGTATATTGTATACATATATAAATATATATATATGTCGTATGCACACACAGAAGATACATATGGTAGGTGGGCACAGGTTGGACTAAAAGATACCTTGCGAAGCGACCAAACGCTTTGTAATTGTGGGCCCACAGAAGAAATATACGACCTGGTTGTGGAAAGTTATCCTCTCACCGTGTCTCGTATTCGCTTGTCGGTCCTTGCTCTAGTTTTCCGCCTCTCTCTCTTCGTCGTCTCTGCGGTCTCTCTCTCTCTCGGCTCGAGGTCTCTTCTCTCCTCGTCTCTCTAGTATCCTTCCAGCTCACTGATTAGTATATATCTCGAAACAGTGAAATGAAACCCCAAGGCAGGAGATGTAAAATAAAAACTCGGAAGATATTTTTCAGGCAACATATAAACATAATTGGAATAAAACAGCTGAACAAATTTTTAAATTCAAGGACAATACAGAAGGAACTCATGAAGCCAGCTGAATTTATGAACAAGAACAATAGCTGCTGGAGTTACCTGGCCTTCAGGGACAACAACTCAGGATACAACCTGTAATCTAAACTTCTGGTCAGGCCCAGAAGCATTTACATACGAAAACGGAGGGGCATAATAAGTAGTTACAAATAAAAGGAACAGATGTGATCCGCTCAATCTGCACGAGCAGAATTATTTCCGTGGGTTCACCATTGCTTGTATTGAGTAGTGAATTTTCTGAGGGTTAAAACAATATTGTTAAGAGATGCATAGACAAAACAAATAACCCTGGTTCGATCACCTACTGTCCAGCTTTGTGGGACAGTATGGTATGTGGTAATCCACCGTAAGGATTAGGAATTAAGGCAAAGGGAGGTTATTAAACTAATCTTTGAGAAATTGCATTCTTGACCTTCGACAGGACGGTTTACAACGCTCTCAGAGTATGCGAATCCGACTGCGGCCTGGTATAGCCAGCACCAACACTAGACCTGGTGGTCCTAGCACCAACACTAAGCCTGGAATCCAGGCACCAACATTGACCTGGAAGTCCAGCACCACATTGACCTGGTAGTTCCACACCAACACCGGTTACGTGGTAGTCCAACGCCAACATTGGACCTGGCGACCCAGACGAACCCGACCTGGTAGTCCAGCACCAACACTGACCTGGTAGTCAAGGGCACCATTATTGACCCTGGTAGTCCGCACCAACACTGACCTAGTAATCGCACACCAACATTGACCTCCAATCCTTTGTCTCATACAGCGCGTAGATAATTCAAGACAGTTCTTCATCTAGGTGAAGTAAATTCTTCGTCAGCAGAATAGCCCTGTGTGGACTTCAACAAGTTCGGCTTCGGCATCTGCCATTCGCGTGTAACCAGATGTATTCTCATGTACGCATTTCCGGCCATATACGGCGCACACGATTCGACATAGATGACGATGTTTTGCACACTTTGTAACGAAACGTTAGTGGTAAAACAACAGCTAAAGTAGGCACCCCTAAGCCTACACCTTCAATTTTGATCTTCAGCATATAAGGCTCAGGCTGATTTCCCACTACTTTTGATATGTACAAAAGCGCATCTTATATGCCGGGGGGGGAAAATATGGTTCTGGCTCTGTCCTTTAGCCCCTCCCTCTCTATCACGCATTCTTTGGCATTGCGGGTCCCTTCCCTACCTCTCTCTCTCACTCACCAATCTTCCCTCCTCCCTCTCGGTCGTCTCACCATTCTGGTCACTCCCTACGCTCTCTCTCCCGGAACCATTCTTCCCTCGCCTACCTCTCGTCGTCTCTCATCATTCTTCCCTCCCAAGCCTCTCTCTCCCTCACCATTCTCCCTCTACCCTCTCTCTCTCACCATTCATTCCCTGCCTACCTCTTCTCTCTCACCAGTCTTGCCCTCCTCTACCTCTCTCCTCTCAACAATGCTTTCCCTCCCTACCTCTCTCCTCGCCTCACCGATTCTTCCCACCCTACCTCTCCTCTCTGCACAATTCTTGCCACTCCTACGTCCTCTCTCTCTCTCGTCCACACTATCTTCCCTCCCCGGCTTTGCCATTCTCCCCTCCCTACCTCTTTCACCGTCTTCCTCCCTAACCTCCTGCTCGGGTCTCTCACCATGGTCTTCCCTCCCACCTCTCTCGGTCTCACCATTTCTTTCTTCTTCCCATGCCTCTCTCGTCCATCTCCCCTCGCATACCTCTCTCTCTCCACCATATCCTTCCCCCCTACCTCTCTCTCTCTCTCTCACAAGACCAATCTTCCCTCCCTCTCTCCGTCTCTCCATTCTTGCTCTCCCTCCCCTCTCTCTCTCCACCATTCTTTCCCCTGTATCTCCATTCTTCCCTCCCTACCTCTCTCTCACACATCTTGGGGGGGGGATCTTCCCGCCCTACCTCTCTCTCTCACCATTCTCCCTCCCTACCTGCTCTCTCTCACCATTTCTTCCCTCCCCTCCCTCTCTCTCTCACCAGTCTTCCCTTCCTCCCTCTCTCAGCACACCATTCTTCCCTCCCTCCCTCTCTCACCATTCTTCCCTCCCTCCCTCTCTCTCTCCACCATATCTTGTTCGCCTCATCCCTCGCCTCATCTCTCACCATGCTTCCCTCCCTCCCTCCTCACCATTCTTCCCTCCCACCCTCTCTCACCATTCCTCCCCGTCCCTCCCTCTCTCACTGCGCTTCTTTCCTCCCTCCCTCTCTCATCCATTCTTGGCCCTCCCTCTCTCTCTCACCGGGATTCTTCCCTCGGCCTCCCTCTCTCAACCAGTTCTTCCCTCCCTCTCTCGTCTCACCATACTCCCTCCCTCCCTCGCTCACCCATTCGTCCCTCCCTCGCCTCGTCTCTCTCACCAGATCTACTTCCCTCCCTCGCGCTCCCTCACCATGTCTTCCCTCACTCCCTCTCTCACACATCTTTTGCCCTCCCTCTCTCTCTCAACCATTCTTCCCCTCCCTCGCCTCTCTCACCTTCTTCGCCTCCCTCCCTCCTCACGCATTCTTCCCTCCCTACCTCTCTCACCATTCTTCCCTCCCTACCTCCCCCTCTCTTCACCATTCTTCCTCCCTACCGGGTCTGCTCACCATTCTTCCCTCCCAGACCTCCGCGGGTCTCTCACCATTCTCCCCTCCCTCCCTCTCTCCCCACTTCTTCCCTCTCCCCCTCTGCCGTCCCTCTCTCACCATTCTTCCCTCCTACCTCCTCTCACCTTCATCCCTCCTACCTCCCTCTCCTCATCCGATCTTCCCTCCCAACCCTCTCTCACCTTCATCCCTCCCTCCCCTCCGTCTCTCACCATTTTCCTCCCTCCACCCTCACTCGGGGCGCCATTCTTTCCCTCCCGTACCTCCCCACTCTCACCATTCTTCCCTCCTACCTCTCTCACCATTCTTCCCCTCCCTCCCTCCTTACATGCACCAACCATCGATGACTAAACGCCATAATGTCAGCACAATACAGTTGTTATACACATCATAAGATAAGAGATGAACAACATAATATACATAATGATTAAGTTACATAGGACGTTTTGAAGAACGAATAAGAACAAAAGGTACAATACCTAATTAACCAGCTACCAAGAGGTGGACTTGGTGGAACAGAGGGGACCTAATAATTAACCTAGGGGCGTACACAGGACTATCTTAACCAAGGAGCTACAGAGGTGCTATATTAACCTAGTGGCTACACAGGGGACTATATTCCCAAGGGAGCTACAGAGGGTCTAAATTACCCTGAGGGGCTACACAGGGACTATATTAACCAAGGGAGCTACACAGTGACTATATAACAATGGAGCAACAGCGGAGCAACATAACCAAGGGGGCTACACCGGGACTATATTTAACCAAGTGGGAGCTGCGCAGCAGGGACTATATTAACCAATGGAGCTACACATGTACTATATTACCCAAGGGAGCTACACAGGGACTATATTAACCTAGTGGCTACACAGGGACTATATTAACCAAGGGAGCTACAGAGGGGCTATATTAACCTAGGGGCTACACAGGGACTTATATTAACGAAGGGGGAGCTACACAGGGACTATATTAAACCATGGGGAGCGACACAGTACGCTATAAACGTGAAGGGAGCTAGACACAGGGGACTATATTAACCGAAGGGAGCGACACAGGACTAAATAAACCAAGGGACTACAGAGGGGCTATATTAACCAAGGGGGCTACAACAGGGACTATATTAACCAAGGTAGTCTACAGAGGGGCTGTATTAACCATGGGGCTACACAGTAGAACTATATTACCAAGGAGTAGTAGCAGAGCGCTATATTAACCAGGGGCTACAGGCGAGGTGGACTATGAATAACCAAGGGAGCTACAGAGGGGCAATAATAAACAAGCGGGCGAACACAGGACAAGTATTAACGAAGGTAGCTACACAGGGACTATATTAACCAAGGGAGCTTACAGGGCAGGACTATATTAACCAAGTGAGCAACAGAGGGCTATAAAAACCAAGGGGGCTTACACAGGGACTATATTAACCAAGGGAGCCTACAGAGGGGCTATATAACAAGGGGGGCTACGAACAGGGCTATATTAACCTAGGGAGATACCAGGACTGACGAGGTAACCAGGACAACACAGGGAGATGCTATAATTAACCAAGTGAGCTACAGAGGGGCTATATAACCAGCGTAGGCCTACACAGGGACTAAATTAACAGAAGGTAGGCTACAGAGAGGCTATATAACCCAAGGGGGCTATACAGGACTAATAATAACAAGGGAGCTACACCGGGACTATATAACGCCAAGGGAGCTACACAGGGATGGATCATATTAACCAGGGAGCTAGCACAGGAGCTATAGTAACCAAGGGGGCTACAACATGGACTATATTAACCAAGGGAGCGAGACGACATGGACCTATATTAACCCAAGGGAGCTTTCACCAGTGTGAACTATATTAACCAGGGAGCTACACAGTCCTGTATATTAACCAAGGGGTACACATGGGGTGACGGAACATTAACCAAGGGAGCTTACACGGGGACAAATATTAACAAGGGAGCTACACAGGACTACATTAACCAACGGAGCTACACAGGAACTATATTAAACAATAGGAGCTATCACAGGTACTACATTACACAAAGGAGCTACAACAGGGACTATATTAACCCAATGGATCTACACTGGGACTATATATAACCAAGGAACACAAAGGGGCTATATAAGCAAAGGATCTACACAGGGACTATATTAACCACGGGGATCTACAGAAGGCTATATTAACCAAGGGGCACACTGGGACGTAATATTAACCAAAAGAGCTACAGAGGGGCTATAGTTAACCAAGGGGCTACACAGGACTAAATTAACCAAAGGAGTCGTACAGAGGCTATATTAACCAGGGGGCTACACAGGGACTTATAGTAAACCAAGGGAGATACACAGGGACTAGTATTAACCAAGGGATGCTACACAGGGACTAGGGATATAAACCAAGGAGCTACAGAGGGGCTATATTAACCCAAGGAGCTAACACAGGGACAATATGTTAACAAGAGGTATCGTACAGAGAGTGGCTTATAAACCAAGGGGGCTACACAGGGACTATATTAAACCAAGGAGGCTACACAAGGGACTTAATTACCAAGGGAGGCTACACCAGGACAATAACCAAGAGCTTACACAGGTGCTATATTAACCAAGGGCAACACAGGGACTATATTAACCAAGGGAGCTACACAGGGACTATATTAACCAAGGGAGCTACACAGGAACTATAATAACCAAGGGAGCTACACAGGGACTATATTAACCAAGGGGCTACACAGGGACTACATTAACCAAGGGAGCTACACGGGGACTAAATAGCCAAGGACAACACCGGGATTACATTAATCCAAGGGAGTGGTAACACAGTGAACTATATAACGCAATGGAGCTACACACAAGGGACTACATTAATGTCAAGGAGCGGTACACAGGGACATATTGAACCAAGGAGCTACACAGGGACTATATTAAACCAAGGGAACACAAATGTGGAGTCTAGTCTTAACCAAGGAGCTATACAGGGACTATATTAACAACAGGGAGCTACAGACGTGGGCTATATTAACAAGGGAGCTACACAGGTACTATAATTAACCAATGGGGGCTACACAGGGACTATATTAACCAAGAAGAACCTACGCCAGGGACGGTACATTAACCAAGGGTCTTAACAGGAACTATTTTAACCAGGGTAGTCTACCCAGGAAATATATAAACCAATGAGGGAGGCTACACATTGGACTATAGGGTTAGATCAAGGGAGCCCGCTGCACAGGACTATATTAACCCAAGTGCGCTACACAGGGACTATATTAACCAACGGACGCTACAAGGGGCGTATATTAACCAAGGGAGGCAACAAACAGGGACTTATATTAACCAAGGGGAGGCAAAAGAGGGTCATCTATATCTAACCAATGGAGCTACGACAGGACTATATTAACCAAGGGGCGCTACATAGGACTATGATAACCAAGTAGCTATACGCAGGGCTAATAATAACGCAAGGGAGTAGCACACGGGATATATTAACCAGTGGGAGCTTCACCAGGGCTATAGGGTTAACCAATGGAGCTACACAGGCACTATATTAAACCAAGGGAGCTACACAGGGACAATATTAACCAAGGGAGCACACAGGGTGACAAGGAGATTAACCAAGGTGGAGTTTATAGCAGGGACTATATTAAGCCAAGGGAGCTACACAGGGATTATATTAACCGAGGGAGCTTCACAGGGGGCTATATTAACCAAGGGTGGCTACAACAGGGACTATATTAACCAAGGAGCTACACAAGAACAATATTAACCAAGGAAATACACAGGTGAGCTATATTAGGACCTAAGGGAGCTACCGCGAGGACAATATTAACCAATAGAGCTACACAGGGGACGTATATTCAGCAAGTGAGCTACACAGGAATATCTTAAACCAAGGGGGAGCTATAGAGGGACTGAAGAGTTAACCAGAGGGAGCTACACAGGGATTATATTAACCAGGGGAGCTTCACAAGGTGTCTATATTAACGCAATGGGGCTCCACAGGGACAATATTAACCAAGGCAAGGGAGCTACTCCTGGTACTATATTAACCAAGGGAGCTACAGAGGCTATATTAAACCTAGGGGAGGGGCTACACAGGGACTATATTAACCAAGGAGCTACCACCAGGGGACTATATTAACAATGTGGAGCTACAGATGGTAGGGGCGTAAGCATTAACCCAGGGGCTACAAGGGACTATAAACCAAGGGAGCTAGACAGGGACTAAATTACCCAAGGGAGCTATAACACAGGGACTAAATAACCAGGGAGGGCTAACACAGGGACTATATAAATCCTAGTGGTCAGCCACACAGGGACTATATTAACCAGGGAGCTACCGAGGGGCTATATTAACATAGGGGCTACACAGGGACTATATAAAACGAAGGGACTACACAGGGACTATATTAACCAAGGGAGCTACACCGGGACCTATCTTAACGAAGTGAGCTACACAGGGACTATATTCACCCAAGGTAGCTACACAGGGACTAAATTAACCTCAAGGCAGCTACAGAGGGCTATATTTACCAAGGGGGCTACACAGGGACTTAATAATAACTAAGGGCGCTACAAGTGGCTAAATTAACAAGGGGGCTAACACAGGAACTATATTAACCAAGGGAGTTACAGAGGCGCTATATTAACCAAGGGGGCTACACAGGGACTATATTAACCAAGGGAGCTACAGAGGGGCTATATTAATCAAGGGGCTACACAGGGACTATATTAACGAAGGGAGCTACACAGGGACTATATTAACCAAGGGAGCTACACAGGGACTATATTCACCAAGGGCGCTACAAGGGCTAATAAATATCCCAGGGGCTACACAGGGACTATATTAACCAAGGGAGCTACAGAGGGGCTATATTAACCAAGGGGGCTACACAGGGACTATATTAACCAAGGGAGATACACAGGGACTACATTAACCAAGGGAGCTACACAGGGACTATATTAACCAAGGGAGCTACAGAGGGGCTATATTACCCAAGGAGGCTACACAGGGACTATATTAACAAAGGTAGCTACAGAGAGGCTATATTAACCAAGGGGGCTACACAGGGACTATATTAACCAAGGGAGCTACACAGGGACTATATTAACCAAGGGAGCTACACAGGACTATATTAACCCAAGGGAGCTACGCCGTGCTATATTAACATGGGGGCACAACAGGGACTATATTAAACCAAGGGAGCTACCACAGGGACTATCTTAACCAAGGGAGCTTCACAGGGAACTATATTAACCAAGGGGAGACAAACACAGGGACTATATAACCAGGGGCTACACAGGGACTACATTAACCAAGGGAGCTACACGGGGACTATATTAACCAAGGGAGCTACACAGGGACTACATTAACCAACGGAGCTACACAGGAACTATATTAACCAATGGAGCTACACAGGGACTACATTAAACAAGGGAGCTACACAGGGACTATATTAACCAATGGAGCTACACAGGGACTATATTAACCAAGGGAACTACAAAGGGGCTATATTAACCAAGGGAGCTACACAGGGACTATATTAACCAAGGGAGCTACAGAGGGGCTATATTAACCAAGGGGGCTACACAGGGACTATATTAACCAAAAGAGCTACAGAGGGGCTATATTAACCAAGGGGGCTACACAGGGACTATATTAACCAAGGGAGCTACAGAGGGGCTATATTAACCAAGGGGGCTACACAGGGACTATATTAACCAAGGGAGATACACAGGGACTATATTAACCAAGGGAGCTACACAGGGACTATATTAACCAAGGGAGCTACAGAGGGGCTATATTACCCAAGGAGGCTACACAGGGACTATATTAACAAAGGTAGCTACAGAGAGGCTATATTAACCAAGGGGGCTACACAGGGACTATATTAACCAAGGGAGCTACACAGGGACTATATTAACCAAGGGAGCTACACAGGGACTATATTAACCAAGGGAGCTACACAGGTGCTATATTAACCAAGGGGGCTACACAGGGACTATATTAACCAAGGGAGCTACACAGGGACTATATTAACCAAGGGAGCTTCACAGGAACTATAATAACCAAGGGAGCTACACAGGGACTATATTAACCAAGGGGCTACACAGGGACTACATTAACCAAGGGAGCTACACGGGGACTATATTAACCAAGGGAGCTACACAGGGATTACATTAACCAAGGGAGGTACACAGGAACTATATTAACCAATGGAGCTACACAGGGACTACATTAACCAAGGGAGCTACACAGGGACTATATTAACCAATGGAGCTACACAGGGACTATATTAACCAAGGGAACTACACAGGGGCTATATTAACCAAGGGAGCTACACTGGCACTATTTAACCAAGGAGCTACGAGGGGCTATATTAATCAAGGGAGCTACACAGGGACTATATTAACCAAGGGGCTACACAGGGACTATATTAACCAAGAGACCTACACAGGGACTACATTAACCAAGGGAGCTACACAGGAACTATTTTAACCAAGGGAGCTACACAGGAAATATATAAACCAATGGAGCTACACAGGGACTATATTAAACAAGGGAGCTGCACAGGGACTATATTAACCAATGGAGCTACACAGGGACTATATTAACCAAGGGAACTACAAAGGGGCTATATTAACCAAGGGAGCTACACAGGGACTATATTAACCAAGGGAGCTAAAGAGGGGCTATATTAACCAATGGAGCTACACAGGGACTATATTAACCAAGGGAGCTACATAGGGACTATGTTAACCAAGGGAGCAATACAGGGGCTATAATAACCAAGGGAGCTACACAGGGATTATATTAACCAGGGAGCTTCAAAGGGGACGCTATATAAAACCAATGGATTCTACACGGCACTATATTAACCAAGGGAGCTACACAGGGACTATATTAACCAAGGGAGCTACACAGGGACTATATTAACCAAGGGAGTTATACAGGGACTATATTAACCAAGGGAGCTACACAGGGATTATATTAACCAGGGGAGCTTCACAGGCTATATTAAAACCAAGGGGCTACACAGGGGACTATATTACCCAAGGAGCTACACAAACTAAATTAACCAAGGAAGATACACAGGGACTATATTAACCAAGGGAGCTACACAGGGACTATATTAACCAATAGAGCTACACAGGGACTATATTAAGCAAGGGAGCTACACAGGGACTATATTAACCAAGGGAGCTATAGAGGGGCTATATTAACCAAGGGAGCTACACAGGGATTATATTAACCAGGGGAGCTTCACAGGGGCTATATTAACCAATGGAGCTCCACAGGGACTATATTAACCAAAGGATTAACCAAGGGAGCTACACTGGGACTATATTAACCAATGGAGCTACAAAGGAACTATATTAACCAATGGAGCTACACAGGGACTATATTAACCAAGGGAGCTACACAGGGACTATATTATCCAATGGAGCTACACAGGGACTATATTAAGCAAGGGAGCTACATAGGACTAAGATTAACCAAGGAGCTAAAGAGGGGCATAATAACCAAGGGAGCAACACCAAAAGGGGGGATTTTTTATTTATATATTAACCATGGGAGCTCACAGTGGCTATATTAACCAATGGATTCTTACATAGGGACTATAGTAACCAAGGAGCTCACTGGGACATATTAACCAAGGAGCTACAGAGGAACTATATTACCCAATGGATCTTACACAGGTACAATATTAACCCAGGGACTACAACAGGACAATAATAAACAAGGGAGCTACACAGTGACTATATTAACCAAGGGAGCTACACAGGGACTATATTAACCAAGGGAGCTACACAGGGACTATATTAACCAAGGGAGCTACACAGGGATAATAATAACCAGGGGAGCTTCACAGGGGCTATATTAACCAAGGGGCTACACAGGGACTATATTAACCAAGGGAGCTACACAAGAACTATATTAACCAAGGGAGATACACAGGGACTATTTTAACCAAGGGAGCTGCACAGGGCTATATTAACCAAGGGTGCTACACTGGGCTAATATAAACAAAGGGAGCTAACTCAGGTTTTTTGGGGGCCTTCCGCCACTATAAATATCACATGGCCTGATTTTCCCACACAAGGAGAAAAGACCCAAAACACCCCAATAATAATACCAGCACACTACAAATGTATGCCCCACACCACAATATTAATGCCACACACCCCAATATGTAATGACCAACACACAAAAATTTTGTAATGACCAGCAAAACCACAATAAGTAAATTTACCAGCACACTACAATATGTAATGACCAACACACCACAATATGTAATGACCAGCACACTACAATAAGTAATGACCAACACACTACAATATGTAATGACCACCACACTACAATAAGTAATGACCAGCACACTACAATATGTAATGACCAACACACTACAATATGTAATGACCAGCACACCACAATATGTAATGACCAGCACACTACAATATGTAATGACCACCACACCACAATAAGTAATGACCAGCACACTACAATATGTAATGACCAACACACCACAATAAGTAATGACCAGCACACCACAGTATGTAATGACCAACACACCACAATAAGTAATGACCAGCACAATACAATATGTAATGACCAACACACTACAATATGTAATGACCACCACACTACAATAAGTAATGACCAGCACACTACAATATGTAATGACCAACACACTACAATATGTAATGACCAACACACCACAATATGTAATGACCAACACACCACAATAAGTAATGACCAGCACACTACAATATGTAATGACCAGCATACTACAATATGTAATGACCAACACACTACAAAATGTTAATTTACCAACACACTACAATATGTAATGACCAGCATACTACAATATGTAATGACCAACACACTACAATATGTAATGACCAACACACTACAATATGTAATGACCAGCACACCACAATAAGTAATGACCAGCACACTACAATATGTAATGACCAGCACACCACAATAAGTAATGACCAGCACACTACAATATGTAATGACAAGCACACTACAATATGTAATGACCAGCACACCACAATAAGTAATGACCAGCACACTACAATATGTAATGACCAGCACACCACAATATGTAATGACCAGCACACTACAATATGTAATGACCAGCACACTACAATATGTAATGACCAGCACACTACAATATGTAATGACCAGCACACTACAATATGTAATGACCAGCACACTACAATATGTAATGACCAGCACACTACAATATGTAAAAGACCACACACTACAATATGTAATGACCAGCACACTACAATATGTAATGACCAGCACACTACAATATGTAATGACCAGCACACCACAATAAGTAATGACCAGCACACTACAATATGTAATGACCAGCACACTACAATATGTAATGACCAGCTCACTACAATATGTAATGACCAGCACACCAGCACACCACAATAAGTAATGACCAGCACACTACAATATGTAATGACCAGCTCACTACAATATGTAATGACCAGCTCACTACAATATGTAATGACCAGCACACCACAATAAGTAATGACCAACACACTATAATATGTAATGAACAGCACACTAGAACAAGTAATGACCAACACACTATAAGATGTGATGATCAACACACTTCAGCATGTAATGACCAACACACTAAGACATTATGACCAACTTTGGTCTCTCCAAATGTGACCAAAATCATGGGACTGAAATGTTGCAAATCCTTTGTCCTAGTTTTTGCAGTTTTTGCAATTTTCCAACTATATATTTTTTGGTGGTGTGTTTCTTGAATGTTGCATTAAAGTTGCCTTCGCTCTCCGTCTGTAGTCTTGTATGGAGAAGAATGGGAATTAAAGTTTGTAAATGTTTGTAGAAGACAGACATATTCCTCCCCAAGAAAAATAGAATTACAATTTCCGTTAACCTGTAAATATTAACCAATAACTACCCTTCGTTTGGTGTATGTATATTGTGACTTGTAATGTATCAAAACATTCTTGTGTGAAGGCTTTCTGTAAGCTTTGAAAGTGATCTTGTTGCTGCTGCGGGATCGGCACAGCCGTATCCAAGATTACTTCCTCACACTTATCAAGAAACTGTAGCCAAATTCCGGGTCCGATCGTTCCTTCTCCGACGCAACAGCATATTATTATTATTATAATCAAGGGGGAAGCGCTAAACCCGGAGGATTATACAGCGCCTCGGTGGGGGGGGGGGGATGTGGAAGGCATTCAGGCTTAATTCGGGGAACTGGAGCACAGATCCAATTCCCTAAATCAAGAACCCCTCACCAACATCAAGGAACCTTCCTTGAGGGGTCGCAACAGCATAAAATTTACCTAACATCCCTCACTACGTCCTGTTGTCTGTCGCAACCTCCTGCTAAGCATTCACCAAGCATGTATTTATTTTCTGGACTGAACCAGGTCTCGGTAACTGAAATAATATATGTTTCTTATATATGCAGTTTGTGTTAGTTTGCCTTTTTTACTCCTCGTACTCAAATAATTTGTATCGTAGGTATTAAAGAAATTTAAGCTTCGCCTATCGCCTCATTTTCTCGTAGTTTTATATTTTATAAATTAGTATTTGTAATGTCTTCCGTACTTAGTACTGCAAACCTTCCGTTTCCTGCACACATACCCATACCATGCATTTAACTTTCCGAAATCAGCACTGGCGTCTCCGATACGATACTTGTGTGCTGGAGCCAGAAAAGTGATGCAGCAGTTGAAGGCGTCATCACAAGTGGGCGGGACCCACTAGTGAAAGTAAGTCATGTCCACAAGTTGGGTCAGAGGTTAGCAGATATGCTCTCTACAAAGATGCCATTGTGTTGCTGTGTCGGATAACTATCACTAACATGGCAAACATCGAAATACAGGGTATACCAAAAACTTTTATTGCAGGCATAACCTATAATCCTAATGATCATTAATTAAAATGTTAAAATGTGGAAATCCACCTTAGACCCTGTACAATAAATAAATTCTGACAATTTTCGCTCACCATGAAACGGGCTACAACATAATTATAATTCAAATAAAAAAATTGATAAACCACAAGGGTTATACAGCTGCAGGCTAAAACAACACGGGTTCGATCCCCTGGCTAGTCGCAGTGTTGTTATTGATTAAATACCACTCGTTCGTGGTTACAATACGATATATACTGCTGGCGGAGGCTAGTACACCAAACGGGGAGTACAATGAAATTAGCTCTGACACACCCACAACATCGTATCTCCTCGGATTACGGTACAACACCTAGCTCTGCTGAGTGTGTGATCTTTTGTAGAATTGGATGGTCCTGTGGGTTAGAGCGTCGTCTGATTTTCGCTCATCACGAGGCGGGCTAAACATGGCTTTGATTCCCCGGCTAGTCACAGTGTTGTTATTGATATATATATATATATATATATATATATATATATATATATATATATATATATATATATATATTATATATAATATATATATATATATAAAATATAAATATATATATATATATATATATATATATATATATATATATATATATATATATATATATAATATGTATATATATTGATATACTATGCAAATATCGCAAACCAAGCGATACAGGATGCAAAACAACAAGGAGGACAGTAGAATGATAGCTCTAGGCCTTTCGTATTGCAATCAACACATCATTGTTTTGTAAAGAGGAGACCACCAGCGTAATTTAGACTCCTCTGCATCTTCATACACAGAGTGCAGGCAGGTTAGTTGACAGTACGTGCAGTTAGTAGACAGTACATGCAGTTAGTAGACAGTACATGCAGTTAGTGGACAGTACCTGCAGGTTAATAGAGTACATGCAGGATAGTACAAGGAAGAAATGTAGGTTAGTAGAGTGCAAGTTGGATAGTAGAGTACATGGCCGTAAGTAGACAGTATGTGGAGGTTAGTAGACAGAATACATATATTTCATTTTATTATTATTATCACACTGGCCGATTCCCACCAAGGCAGGGTGGCCTGAAAAAGAAAAACTTTCACCATCATTCACTCCATCACTGTCTTGCCAGAAGGGTGCTTTACACTACAGTTTTTAAACTGCAACATTAACACCCCTCCTTCAGAGTGCATGCACTGTACTTCCCATCTCCAGGACTCAAGTCCGGCCTGCCGGTTTCCCTGAACCCCTTCATAAATGTTACTTTGCTCACACTCCAACAGCACGTCAAGTATTAAAAAACCATTTGTCTCCATTCACTCCTATCAAACACGCTCACGCATGCCTGCTGGAAGTCCAAGCCCCTCGCACACAAAACCTCCTTTACCCCCTCCCTCCAACCTTTCCTAGGCCGACCCCAACCCCGCCTTTTTTCCACTACAGACTGATACACTCTTGAAGTCACTCTGTTTCGCTCCATTCTCTCTACATGTCCGAACCACCTCAACAACCCTTCCTCAGCCCTCTGGACAACAGTTTTGGTAATCCCGCACCTCCTCCTAACTTCCAAACTACGAATTTTCTACATTATATTCACACCACACATTGCCCTCAGACATGATATCTCCACTGCCTCCAGCCTTCTCCTCGCTGTAACATTCATCACCTATGCTTCACACCCATATAAGAGCGTTAGTAAAACTATACTCTCATACATTCCCCTCTTTGCCTCCAAGGACAAAGTTCTTTGTCTCCACAGACTCCTAAGTGCACCACTCACCCTTTTCCCCTATCAATTCTATGATTCACCTCATCTTTCATAGACCCATCCGCTGACACGTCCACTCCCAAATATCTGAATACATTCACCTCCTCCATACCCTCTTCCTCCAATCTGATATCCAATCTTTCATCACCTAATCTTTTTGTTATCCTCATAACCTTACTCTTTCCTGTATTCACTTTTAATTTTCTTCTTTTGCATACCCTACCAAATTCATCCACCAATCTCTGCAACCTCTCTTCAGAATCTCCCAAGAGCACAGTGTCATCAGCAAAGAGCAACTGTGACAACTCCCACTTTATGTGTGATTCTTTATCTTTTAACTCCACGCCTCTTCCCAAGATCCTCGCATTTACTTCTCTTACAACCCCATCTATAAATACATTAAACAACCACGGTGATATCACACATCCTTGTCTAAGGCCTACTTTTACTGGGAAATAATTTCCCTCTTTCCTACATACTCTATATGTCGTGCCGAATATGTAAAACTGGTCAATTAGCAAGAACTCATTTAAAATTAAGTCCTTTCTAAAATTTTCTCTTATACGTTTAAAGATATATATTTTTCATTATTGTTGATGTAAAAATTTATAATTTTGCACCAAAAGGAACTTAGAAAACTTACCTAACCTTATTATAACAAGTGCAATTTATTTTAGCCTAACCTAACTAAATATATTTTAGATTTGTTTACAGTAATTTAATACTAACCAAATACAGTGAAATATATTTTTTTCGTTAGGTTCAGAATGATTTTGGCGAAATTATTGCATACACAAATTTTCGCTTGTCCTATATGGCAAGATGAGCGTTGCTATTTAAGCCAAGATCGCAAGTTCTGCCTATTCGGCACGACATATATATATATATATATATATATATATATATAATATATATATATATATATATATATATATATATATATATATATATATATATATATATATATAAATATATATATATATATATATATATATATATATATATATATATATATATATATATATATATATATATATATATATATATATATATATATATATATGATATTAGACAGTATTTGTAAGATTCTAGGCAGTACATTCACGTTAGTAGACAGTACATGAAACCTAGTAGACAAGGTACATGTAGCTTATTACACAGAGTACATGTAGATTAGCACTCTGGTGGACTGATAGATAACTAAACCATACCACCGGGGGCTTGAACTCGCTGTTAGAGTCATAAAACTCCAGACTGTGCCATTACGATCTCGTGAGTCCTGATAGATAACTGATTGGCAAGAATCGATGTTGAATTTATCGCTTTATATCCGTTATTATTATTATTATTATTATTATTATTATTATTATTATTATTTATTATTATTATTATTATTATTATTATTATTATTAAATAATCCCATTATTTGGTACTGATATTGACATCTATTACTCATAATCACTCTCCTGTGCAGCCATCAAACGTTAATTTGGTGCATCCATATTTCTTGTCCATCCTCGCAAAATTAAATGCTGATATCAAACAAATCACAAAACTGGTAGGGATTCAGATCAAGGTCAGTCGGTTCTAAAAGCAACAGGTCAGTGCGTTGTCTGCCGCATTATGCCGGTCTGAAAAGTCATGCAAGTAGGTACATTTCTGTACACCTTGGGAGTGTTCGCATAGGTCCCACTGTGATCACAGATCAGGTTTTCACAGAGGAATTTCACGTTAATTTGTTGTGGAGTGATCTAGCTCAAATCGTTAAAAAGCTACTGTCATGGCTCACGAAATTGTAATGGGATTAAAGCTCCACCTGTTTCGTGACTTGTCTGCAATCCTGTTACGATTTCATGAGTCATGATAGCAGACTTAAGTTAGAGCACATCACAGCCATGTTGTTGTGAGACTCATCTGTAAAAACTAGAATATTAGTTACAGTGGGACCCATGCTAACCTTCCTGAAGCGTACAGAAATACACCTAGTTGAATGAATCATATTAGTCAGGCATGATTCTGTGGATAACAAGCGAGTTTTAGGATTGTCTTGAGGCGGCTCCAAGCCTCAGCTGTTACCTGGTAAACCTGCGTGTACAAAGGTATAAATTTTAGACTATATGCTATTTCAGAATTTTAAATTGGACGGGGTACTATTAGAAGTGATTTTTTTATGGTTGCATTATGTTATGATATATGTTATGTTATGATATATGTTATGTTATGATATATAGACTGTTGAGGTGGACATTCAAACAGGAGGCTGAAATTAATTCTTGAGCATACCACTGCCACGAGTGTCCTCGCAACATGAAACAAGCCTAGTTGGCTAGGCTAATGTTGCTTGTAGGATCGGTGGTGGAGTAGATAAGGTGACATGTACATTGTATGGTATCTTGAAGCGGGACAATATGTCGCTGGAGGTAGACAGTAACCACCGTCCTACCATGTGAGTGTAAAACGAAAGCCTGTAATTGTTTTACATAATGGTAGGATTGCTCATAAACATGCAAGATTTCACATACAGTGGAACCTTTGGAAAGGACCATAATTCGTTCCAAAACTCTGGTCGCGAACCGATCTGGTCTTGACCCGAGCTTAATTTCCCCATTGGATTGTACGTAAATACTATTAATCCGTTCCAGACCCCTGCAAACTGTATGTAGATTTCTTTTAAGATTTTTAAACACAAAAGTAGTTAATTATACCATAGAATGCACAGTGTGATAGTAAACTAAACGTAAAAACCTTGAATAACACCGAGAAAACCTTGAACAACAGAGAAAACTAACATTGCATATGATATTGAATATGATATTGTGTATATGGACTTCAGTAAGGCTTTCGATAGAGTTCCACACCAGAGGCTATTGAGGAAACTTAAGCCACACGGAATAGGAGGAGAAATTTTTTCCTGGGTAGAGGAATGGCTGACAAATAGGCAGCAGAGAGTTTGCATAAATGGGGAGAAATCAGAATGGGGACACGTCACAAGCGGTGTTCGTCAATGTTAAGCCCGTTGTTGTTCACAATTTACATAAACGACATAGATGAGGGAATAAATAGCGACATAACCAAATTTGCTGATGACACCAAAATAGGCCGTCCAATTCATTCTAATGAGGACACTAGAGCACTCCATGATGATTTGATTAGGCTGATGCAATGGTCGGAGAAGTGGCAGATGCAGTTTAATATTGACAAATGCAAAGTTCTAAATGTTGGACAGTTAAATAACTATGCCACATATAAACTAAATAATGTAGATCTTATTACTACTGATTGTGAAAAGGATTTAGGAGTTCTGGTTAGCAGTAATCTAAAACCAAGACAACAGTGCATTAGTGTTCGCAATAAAGCTAACAGAATTCTTGGCTTCATATCTAGAAGTATAAATAATAGAAGTCCTCAGGTTGTTCTTCAACTCTATATATCCTTGGTTAGGCCTCATTTAGATTGTGCTACGCAGTTCTGGTCACCGTATTACAGAATGGATATAAATGCTCTGGAAAACGTACAGAGGAGGATGACAAAGATGATCCCATGTATTAGAAATCTTCCCTATGAGGATAGACTGAGGGCCCTGAATCTGCACTCTCTCGAAAGGCGCAGAATTAGGGGGATATAATCGAGGTGTATAAATGCAAAACAGGAATAAATAAAGGGGATGTAAATAGCGTGCTGAAAATTTTCAGCCAAGACAGGACTCGCAGCAATGGTTTCAAGTTGGAAAATTTCAGATTCAGGAAGCATATAGGAAAGCACTGGTTTGGTAATAGAGTTGAGGATGAGTGGAACTCCCGAGTACAGTTATTCAGGCTAAAACGTTGTGTAGTTTTAAAAATAGGTTAGATAAATACATGAGTGGGTGTGGGTGGGTGTGAGTTGGACCTGACTAGCTTGTGCTGCTGGGTCTGGT
>NC_069417.1:8910099-8991652 GCF_026875155.1 Cherax quadricarinatus
TTCAGAGTGGTTGTTTTGCATATATATATATATATATATATATATATATATATATATATATATATATATATATATATATATATAATATATATATATATATATATATATATATAGACAGAAGATTCACTTTAATCCCTATTTTAGGGATTAAAATAATGCACAAAAAATGTAGTTTAACCTAAAGACTAAACCTGAAAAACCCACAAACTATAATCACACCTGGAGGTGCGTTACTCTAGGTGTAATTATGTTTAAAATTTCCATCACTTTCTGTTGAAGGAATCATAGTATCAATGAGTGGTGCTGCCACAGGCAAACCGCAGCCTTAATAACCTACATGTAGCCGATACATTGTATATCACCCTCCATATAGTCTTAATTGACAAATCGTAGAGATCCGCTCTGCAAGAATACATGCAGTGTGTGGTATATACTGTGTATGTCTCCGAGTGTATATACATTGAAAGTTTGCTGTAATCCCTTACTGTAATTCCAAGCGTCATGCAGCCTTAATGACCCTTTGAGTAGTCGGTAGAGTTTACACACAATTAACCAATCAAGCGCTGTGGTGGTGCCGAGGGTCATTGAGCAGGGTGTTCCCCTTTCCTTCCCAGTGTCCAGGTCGGGTTTTTGGTAGTGTTTGTTGGTAGTGCGGTGACAGTGGTGGAGCCGCGGATTTGATTACATTGTTTGGATAGATTTATTAAAGGTGTGATTTGTCTAGTGACTTTGCATGTGACGTACTGCTGACCTTATTAGCAGAGAAGTTGAGCAGTACGGATGAAGAACTGCATGACATCACCCAGGTCAGCAAGCACCGTTGAGGAACTGCATGACGTCACCCAGGTCAACAAGCACCGTTGAGGAACTGCATGACGTCACCCAGGTCAACAAGCACCGTTGAGGAACTGCATGACGTCACCCAGGTCAACAAGCACCGTTGAGGAACTGCATGACGTCACCCAGGTCAACAAGCACCGTTGAGGAACTGCATGACGTCACCCAGGTCAACAAGCACCGTTGAGGAATTGCATGACGTCACCCAAGCCAACAAGCACCGTTGAGGAATTGCATGACGTCACCCAAGTCAACAAGTACCGAATGAACAGTAAGTTTTTGTTGGCTGCTATTTGTTGAGATTTTTTTGGAAATTTTAACCGTAACGACAGTGTGGTGTCGGTTACGGTAATAGTTGGACGATGGACATTCAGAACTGCCATGAGATGAAAAAAGATGGCACCTTCCAGCTTCTTATACCCCTTGAGTGGGGCAGAGGGTTAGGATGTAAGGTTTTCTTCGTATTTTTAACCCAGGGAAGGGAGGGTTAGGCACCCAAGAAAGTGAGTGTCATCGAGAACTGTCTAATTTCTATTGTGGTACTTCAATTTTGTCCTCCAGGATGCGACCCACACCAGTCGACTAACATCCAGTACCTACTTAATGATAGGTGAACGGGGACAGCAAGTATATGAAAACACGCCTGTTTTTACACCGCCGGGAATTGAACCACCGACACTCAGTGTGAGGCGAGAGCGTTGTCTCCCAGGCCACGGGACACAGGATGTATAAGTGATCTCACCTGTAGTGCCATGCAACTGTAGATGACGTTCACCAGACACCATCATCTGTGTATTTCGAGGCTACTCGACCATTTATTAACATGTATTACAGATGAGAACTTCCCGGTTCTGCCAGCTTTCGAGTTTAGTGGATGTGTGTAGACAGTCCACTACTGCAGCACTTGGTCTACCACCAACGTACTAGTAGTGCAATCACTGACACGTCTTGCTAAGTGGGTGTGGGGGGTAAAGTGTCGGGTGGGGAGACCAATCAACCCCTAAACTTTAAGGGTTGATGGGGGGTAGGAACTGGCGTTACTGCCACGGCACCAGAGTAGTGCTCCCAAGTGTATAATTCTAGTGTGATGGTCGTGTCTGGAGTTTCTCTCTTAGCGACGATGATATCCTTACATGCACTGGTAGGTAGGTGAGACTGCGGACATAGACGTGATGGTGCCATTGAAACTGCCATTAGAGTGGTGAAGGTATGGTGAAAAGTTTGAGCAATGAGGTGTTGATATCCCCCAGTTGATGATACCGTTGCGCCTCCTGGGGAATCTGCTGGAGTGGACAAAGTCTCAAATGTTCTAGCTCCGAGATTGCTGTGGGTTCGTTGTCTTGGTCTGCGGCTAAAGTTGAGTAGTTTGTATGTGTTATGTCCCCATTCCAGCGACGAAGGATAGGGGTGTTGTGGTAGATGTGGAAACGTGTGGTGGACCCACTGGGAAGTGAAGGTAGCCATATTGGCACTGGTTTAGTTAGAATGAAAGAAATAAAAAAAAATAGATACCCCGTCAGGGATACCTAAATATTAATCTTAATAGTCTCCCAATCATGTTCCGTATGCCTATCCCTATGCTGTTTCCAATCGAGGCCATAATTCGTCTCAATCTTTTCCAGTCTTGTTCCCCACACTACTGTTAATCCTATTTTCCACTATTTTTACCTTTACTAATCCCAACAGTGTTTTTAATCCTTGGTCCAACAACTGCAACTCTGTATGTAGTCATGTACCAATCCCAAAATGCGTTTCAAATGTTTTCTCGATACCAATCCCAATATGCGTTTCAAACGGGTTCTCAATACCAGTCCCAGTACGCGTTTCAAACGTGTTCTCGATACCAATCCAAATCAGAATTCAATTTCGATTTCCATTACTGCGAAATCTTATTTACAGTATTGCACAGCCAGTTGCAATACATTTCCCTTAAGTTGGACAGCGTCTGTTACCCCCACCTGTTACCTCCACCTGTCACCCTCCGTCCTCCCATCTGTCATAGTCCGTCCCCTCAAGTGTTACCCTCCGTCCCTCCCTGTCACTCTGTCCCACAACCTGTCAGTTTCCATCCTCCACCTTCACTCACTCCGTCACCCTCTTCCATCAACCGTCTTCCCATCTTTTGCTCACCGTTTTCCATCTGTCTCCCTGGGTCCTCCCTAGTCACCCTCAGTCCCCCGCCTGTCACCTGGAGTCCAGATCTGTCACCCTCCACTCTGCCGCTGTTCCCCCTCCACTGTGAGGCAGAAATGACACAGGAGAAAAAGCATTAGGTAGACTGCGTATTCTTGAAGTGCAAGAAGGTTGTTGATACTGTACCCCTCAATAGGCCCAGACAAATTTTAAATGCAGGCGAGTATAATAGTACTGATAGAATTACCGACAATTTGCTAGATACAAGGACACATGTGCAACTAATGCGTCATTTTGTGGCAAAAATAAAATGATCCTGGAGATCAAAGAGTAACTTATGGGAACGTACAAAAAGATATCAGATTATTGAATTAGGATCAGCAGAGTTGCTGGTATGTGTGAATGACATACTAAAAGAGGAAAGATTGCAAATTAACTTGAACAAACTGCAACATTGGTCAGACGAGTTGCTACTGGAATTCATCCCCAGAATTCCAAAATTATGAAAAACTGTGGAAGAAGCAAGAACGAAAACTAAGTATAGAATCGGGAACACAGACTTCAACCTGCACTCATGAAGTCCTTGGAGTGAGCATAGTGCCGAGCATGTTGGCGGGAACGTACATCAAAAGAATAACCTCTGCAGTGAATGCTAGTTTGGCAACTCTAAGAAATGTCAACATAAATGGCATCATAATCAACATATGTTAAGCATTTCTTAGAGTATGCATCCCCAGCATGGAACCTTCACCTAATGGAGAATTTTAAGAAATTAGAGAAAGTTCCGAGGCGTGCAACAAAACCAGTTGTGTAAAGTAAAAGGACACAAGTGCAACTAATGTGACATTTTGTGGCAACGTTTCGCTCTCCAGGAGCTTTGTCAAGCCGTTACAGCTTGTAACGGCTTGAAAAGCTCCTGGAGAGCGAAACGTTGCCACAATAAAATGTCACATTAGTTGCACTTGTGTCCTTTTACTCTACATATTGTCGGTAATTCTACCAACATTATTACAAAACCAGTTGTAGTTAAGAGAAATGAACTTTGAGGCCCCTCAAGGGAGATTCCTTGACTCTGGTGAGGGGCTCTTGATCTAAAGAATTAGATCTCTGCTCCGGTTCCCTGAATTGAGCCTGCTTACCTTCCATCCCCCCCCCCACATGCGCTGTATAATCCTACGGGTTTTGCGCTCTCCCATAATTACAATTATTATAATGAACATTGAGGTAAAGCTAAAGGAACGGAAACTGATGACATAAGATGAAAGACCCACGAAAGGCATAACCACAGAAAATAATCGAGAGACTTTGCTGAGTGAACTGCGATAACTCACTATTTCATAACACGATTGCAAACTACAGTACGGGTTTGAACCGGGATAGTCTAATCGAGAGGCGGAGAATGAATACACGAGGACACGACTCACGAAATTGTAATGACACGATTGCAAACAAACCATACCACGGGCGGAGCGGTATGGGGTTTTGAGACTCTCTAATGCCGGGTTCCAGCCCCGCCCGTGGTATGTTTTTTTTTTTCACGAGGGCACAGTTGGAAGCAAAAGACACAGTCAACAGGTTGGATAATACGTCAAATAATAGGAACAAGCCCATTATCTACCTCAGTGCTGGTGGAAACAAATTAGGAAGGGCAGGAGACAGGAGCTGCTAGATAAATACAGGACAGTTAATTAGGTCTAAGGAGGTCAAAGTCTTGTGTAGCATTATACCTAGAAGAGTTGGCAATGAATGAATATTTAATCATGCAATGCGCCACTTTTGGCGCATTGCACCCCAGTAAAAATAAAAAAAACAAGCCTACTCATACAAAAGTATCAATAACAGATTTGTAGAAAAAAAAATTATAAGAAATTCAAGTTAGGTGGTCGTCTACTAAAACATTGCAGTAAACACCAAAAGTCACTGTGTGGAAAAACTTTAAATCTGCAGCATGAGTTACGGTTCGTGAAGTGTCTGAATAATATAAGAGCAAGAGTATTAAATAAAAGAATTGAGAGAATATTGTGAATTGTTAGATTTGGAATATGATGATCATCCTGCAAGGTGAGGTGCGCTGGCTTACTAGATGACACGTTCTCAGTAGATTTTGGAAACTGGCCTTTTATGTGGTAACAAATGGCTATTTCATTTAGCTTTTATAGTTGATGTTACCAGCCATCTCAGTGATCTAAATCTGAAACTGCGGTGTAAGAATAAATTGTTTACTAGCTTAGTAAATGATATGAATGTATTAAAGATGAAGTTAAAACTGTTTACATCTCGATTAGAAAATGAGCATTTGTTCCCGTTTCCACAGTTACAAGAATAGTGAATGTGCTGAAGATAATGGCAATTTTACTGAATATATATTGGAAAAATCACATTACTGCAAGAGTCATTAAGTAGTCGTTCTAGTGATTTTGCTAAATACAACATACTCACATTTATAAACCCATTTTCACTTAATGAACAAAAAACCTGAGGATGCCTAGTAACATAATAATGGAACTTATTGATTTGAAAACAAATTCATTACTTAAAAATGAAACATGATGAGGTTCCTTCAGTTCCAAATGTTTCTGACATAATTAATTTTTGACGATCATTACTCTGTGAACATTTTCCAGAACAAAGAAAATTTGCCGTTTTGGAACAACGAACAGATGCGAACAAGCATATACATCAATGAAATTTATTAAACAAAAAACTAAGGACATGACTGACTGATTTAAATTTGAAGAATTCTCTGGTGCTCTGAGTAACTAATTTAACTCCAAACATTACAAGTTTGACGAAATCAAAGCAGACTCAGAAAGTCTCGTTAAAGTAAACGTTTATCTTTTCTTTATATAAATCATTTTATGTAAATGTACTTAATGTCAATATTAGCATTTTAAGAACCGAAGAGTCGTATGACGCATCTGAATTAAAGTGTGAAAAAATTGGTGCATGGAATGCAGAAGGCTGACCATCCCTGGTCTAGGGAAAGGTCTAGGTAGACAAAGAATTTACAATCTTCCAATGAGAACTAGGATAATTTCCATGACAAACATGTGTATGCAAAGGATGCGGTACATCTCTTTGGGGCAAGTGTGGCAGCGTTACCACACTTTGGCAAGAGGGGGCCATTGCTGAGTTGTCTGACTTAAACTGATAGAAGGTAGAGGTGTGGCTGTGTGTGGGAAACAGATTACAGCAATCGGGATGATAGTGGCATAAATGCCAGAACAACTCAGAGATAGGTTCAAAGGATATTGTTCATCTTAAAGTTCGAAAATAGGGGCGAGTTCGATAATAAGGACAAAGTTGATTCGAAAAAAGCATTCGATTTTCGAAGAGTTCGATAAGTGATACGTTCGAAATTTGAGGTTCCACTGTACTAATAAATGCAATAGAACTGGTCAACAAAGAGAGTAGAGTAGAGGGAAGTGACTAGCTCCCTTAAGGTTTATTATACTACTAATAGGAGCATAAAATATAAGGTAGATGAGCTAAGATTAATTGCATGTGCAGGAAGCATAGATATCGTTGCTATAATACAAGGCTATAAATTATTCAACACCCACAGGATCAATAGGAAAGGTGGTGGAGTGACGATGTATGTAAGATATAATTTAAAGACATAAAAGTGGAACTGAATGTGTTTGGCTAGAGTTTACTCTGGCAAACAGCAACATCATGGAATCTTGATGCAAGGATTTCTCCACACTTGTTTAACCTAGACACACGACCTACTTCCACGAGTGGTTTTGTCTCAGCATCCCCGGCCCCTAGCAGGGCCAGGAGCTGAGACTTGACTTTTTCAACCATATCGACAGAGACATACTCAAATATACTCAAAATCTCATAAAACACACACATACACTTATGAAACACACTCATACACACAAAACACGCTCACGTTTACACACACACACACGTACGTGCGTGCTCTTGATTGTACCTGACGTTGCGTGGGCTGACGACAACATGGTAATTACTGGACATAAGAGGCCATCTGCAGGACCTTACCAATTGGACGCAATTAACACAACACACACTGACCTCGGTGATAAAAATTACCCAGATATAAATGGATACCTTTTATTGGTTTACATGTGAGAGCGAGAGAAGTTTGTGTGTGTGTGTATGAGAGAGAGAGAGAGAGAGAGAGAGAGTTGGTGTGTAATAACGTAAATGTACACACTGCAAGAGTCGATTCACAGCTTCTTGCCCCGACTCTTCGTTGGTCGCTAATAGGCCCACTTTCCCAACTCCAAGAGCTTGATCGTAACTCTAATTAAAGATACGTACAGATAGTCTCATCACTCTCTAGACTGTTCTTCTTGACAACTCTAAGGCTGAAAAAATACTTCCTAACGTCCCAATGATTCGTCTGACTTTTCAACTTCTAGTTGCGTCCTCTTGTTCTTTTATCCCATCAGCTGTATGACCCTTGTAGGTTTAGCGCTTTTTTATTATAATTTGATCCCATCTCTTAAACATTCTGTTCCTATTCACCTCGTCAATTCCTCCTCTCAGTATTTTGTACGTAGTTATCAAATCCCTTCTATTCGTCCTGCTATCCAGTGTCATCAGGTTGACTTCCCTTACCCTCTCCTCATAGCATATACCCCATAGCTCCGGAACTAGTCTTGTAGGAAACTTTTGGACTTTCCCTAATTTCTTGACGAGCTTGACCAGGTGTGGGTTCCTTACTGGTGCTGCATATTCTAGGATGGAACTGATGTTCACAGTGTAGTATAGTGAATGTTTCTTAGACGTCAAAACGCTGTTCTTAGGTTTGCCAAGTGCCAATATGCTGCAGCAGTTGGTTGATGTGTGTCTCAGGGGATGTACTCAGAATGATACCCCAAGATCCCCTGAGTGAGGTTTACAACCTTTGACCCCTGAGCATGTACTTCGTTTGCGATCACCTTGTCCTTCCTTAAGCTTCCTGACTTTGCACTTGGTAGGGTTAAACTCAAGATTCATTTGTCTGACCAGGGTTACAGCCTTACCCGATCCGTTTGTAGTATTACCTGATCCTCACCTGCTTGAATTCTCTGCATTAACTTAATTGTCCGAAAACGGGGACTTTTCTGAATCTATCCCTTCTGTCATGTTATTCGCGTATACTAGAAACAGCTCCGGCCCTAGGACTGACCCTTGTGGGACCCCACTCGACATATGCATCTACTCTGACACCACCTCACATACCATTACTTGTTGTTTCTCTCCTGTCAGGTATTCCTTGATTCATTGCGGTGCTTTTCTTGTTATTCCTGCCTGTTCCTCTAGCTTTAGTACCAATCTCTTGTGCGGTACTTTGTCGAAAGGCTTCTTATAGTCCAACAAAATTCAGTCTACTCACCCCTTTATCTTCTGTCTTCTGTTACTTTGTCGTAGAGCTCCAGTAGGTTTGTGACAAGGGATTTTCCATCCTTTTAGCCATGCTGGTTGACATACATGAGCTCATTGCTTTCAATGTGCCCCATCACTTTTCTCCTGATAATCTTCTCTGTGATTTTACGTATTAAGCATGTCAATGACACTGGTATGTAGCTTAATACTGCCTGCCTGTCCCCCATTTTTTAAAAAAAAAAATGGGTAATTGCTTTGTTTCAGTAGATTTATTGAAGACTGTTGTTAGGGACATACAGTGCCTCTGCTCCATCTCTCAGGACCCACAGAGAGATGTTATCTGGACCCACCGCCTTCGAAGTATCTAGTTTGTATAGTAGTTGTATCACCTTGTTGGTGTACCCTACCGCCTTGGTTTGCTGGAAGCCTTTCTCCACTGAGAATACATACCTAAATGTAGTGCTGAGCTCTTCACACACTTCCTGGTCATTTCTTGTGAGATACCTTCCTTCCTCAGCCTGATCACCTGGTCCTTGATTGTTGCTGTCCTCCTGATGTGGTATAATAACTTTGGTTCAGCTATCGATGTTATGTCATTCTCGTATAGCCGCTGGACCTCCCTCCTTGTCCATACTCATTCATTTCTGGTTCTTCAATTCCTCTCCCTATTTTCCTGAGTTGTCTGTTCTTCCCATTGTTTCCGTTGCCCCTAGGTACAAAAATCCACTCTGCCTCCCTGCACTCTGTGACCACATGTTCCGTCATTTCAGTTACTGTCTTTCCTTCTAGTATTCTTCCTCACTGCACTTTGTACAGGAATTGCTTTTTGTTTGTGTAGTCTTCCTCATGCTTCTTCACCCTCCACTGTTAATTCTACAATGTATTCAGAAGTCAGGACCACGTGATCACTAGTGCCAAGGGACCATCCATGTGTAAGATCTCCAGAGTAAGAACTGCTTAAGGTGTATACGAGGTTCATCCTCGTATATACCTCGTATACAGTACCGCCTCCAGCATGTTAATCCACTTTTCTGGTCCATGTGGATCCAGATTTTTCCAGTTAATCTTGCTGAAATACCTTATGACGCGTAAATTTGCCGTGCCCGTGGGGGCCTTTCTGGCCACCTCAGCTAGTGGCTCTCATTAAATTCTTGTCTTGTTCCCTTGCTATTCAGTGGCAGGTTATACATCACTATCACAACCTTGGGGCCCCCAGTCTGAAGTGTTCCCATCTGTCCATTCTCCCAGCTTTTCGAAACTTCACTGGCTTTTGATGAGCAGTGCAACCCAACCTTGCCCTCAGTCTTTCCTCTGGATCTGATATCCAATCAGGAAGATCATGTCTATTATCATTCCATGAGCTTTGTTTCTGTGAATGCTGTGATGTCTAGGGACATTCCCGTGATTCGTTCACGCCACTCTTCATTCTTGTACACCAACACAGACAGAATAACCATACCTCCAGCTTCTTATCCAATACTGTTTTCTGGCCGATTGCGGGACGGGTTGGTGTGTGCTGAGGCAGTGGGAGGCAGTGCAGGATACTATGAGAGGCTGCTGTGAAGATGGAGTTTGTGCTGGGGGTGGTGGCGGCTGTGGGTGCGGAGTGTGGTTTGTTTTGGTTTATTATGTTTGGCTCGAGTTGGATGGTAGAGGTTGAGAGGGTTCTGTGAGTGGTTCTTGTTTGGTGGTCCTCCTGTGGCTGATTTTTCCTTCTTTTTTATACCTGCCTTGTCTCTCCTTCCTGTCACCGGGGTCTTTGTACCCTCTCTGCTGCTCTTATTCTTTTTTTGTTCTATCATGGTCGAGGTATACCCACTGGTATTTTTGTGAATCTTTTATTAATCTTGGTTTCTGCTTAGTGTTTCATAATCCTATTTGGTACCATTTCTGTCATGAATAACAGTTTGACTTGGAGACTTTTTTCCTCTCGAATGTTCCCCAGTTCTCCAAAAATTTGTCAGTTTTGACAAGCCCTTCTCTCCTGTTAGTGTGATGATATTTTCAATCTTTTTTTTTTCTCCCCCTGTCATTTTTCATTAAGTCCTCTCTTCGGCCTCCTATAGTCCACAAATAATTGACCTCTTCCTCTCCTCTTATTTCCTTTCCCTCCATATATCTAAGTCCAATCTAATGATCCCCACTTTTGTTTCCCTTATTTCCTCGACCACCCTTTGGCCTGATAGCACTCCTGCAAAGGACTTCTTTCCCTTTCTTCGGTCCCCTTGCTGGTCACTAACGTTTCTGCTCCCAGCACTATGCTCCTTTCATTCCTCAGCTCTATATCCCACTTCAGCACTTTGTTTCTCCTCTAGGAACTATATTTTAGCCTCTGTGGCTTCACCTCATAGCTCCCACTTCTTGCACTCTGCAGCCATCTTCATCTCCACTGTATTGCTAAACTTGTTTAGCCTTCTTTATCACTCATGTTCCATTGCTCTCTTGAGCCTTGCTGCCCATGCTTCTTTCTCACACCAATCTTCCTTGGTTCCCCTGCCTCTTCGTCCTTTTTTTTTTTTTTTAGAGGGGGGAGATTCTATGAAATGTTAGGCCTATGCGGTAAGCATCATCAGTCAAAAACAATGGATTGAAGCAGAAGTGACAAAGTAAAAATTATTTCATCATTCCATCAGTCTTGTAGAAATAATTTGAGGTTATCAGTCTGTCAGCCTGGAGAAGATTTCAGCTCTATGATCTGTAACAATATAAACCCAGAGCATGAGAATTGTCATAAATACTGACGAAGGTTAGGTGGAAAATCTTAATGCTGCAGAAGACAACAAACAGATCTTTACCCACTTTAGCATTTAGGTCCTCAACCACAAATACTCTCTCACTTGGTTCAAAACGCCTCGAGAAATCATACCACATCTTCCAAAATCTCTCCCCTACACTTCTCTCTTCTCCAGGTGCATAAACACTTACTATGACCCACTTTTCACATCCGACACTTATTTTACTTACATAATCCTTGAATTTATACATTATATTCCCCCTCTATCTTACATAACTAATCCTTCAACATTATTGCTACTCCTTCCTTAGCTCTATTAGACACCCTGAACCTAAACCCATTTATTCCTCCCCACTGAAACTCTCCTAAATGGTCATAGACCGGGCCGCAGGAGCGTTGATCCCCAAAACCCTTTCCAGGTATTCTCCAGGTAGACCACTTTCATCTTTTCACTTAGATCCAGCTCATCCAGCTTCTTTTCATTCATACAATCCACAATCGTCTCTTATTCACTTATCCACACCACATCCATCCACATTCAAACATTCCAACTTAAAGGTTTCCTTCTTTTTATTTTTGGTAACCTATACGGGAAAAGGGCTATTAGCCCGATGTTCCCGGCATTTTATTTAACTTTTACAATACTCATAGCTTATGGAGGAAAGACTGTATTCCACTTCCCTGTGGATATGAAAGGAAAATAAGAACAAGAACTATTAAGATAGTATCAAAGACAACTCAGATGAGCGTATATACATAAACGTGTACATATATGTGTAGTGTGACCTAAGTGTGGGTAAAAGTAGCAAGATATACCTGTTATCTTGTGTGTTTATGAGACAGAAAGAAGACACCAGCATACTCCTACCATCTTGTAAAACAGTTAAAGGTTTCTGTCTTACTCATTTGGAAGGAGAGTAGTACCTCCCTGGGCGTTTGCTGTCTACCAACCTACTACATGATATAATATATATATATATATATATATATATATATATATATATATTATATATAATATATATATATATATATATATATATATATATATATATATATATATATATATATATATATATATATATATTATATATATATATATATATATATATATATATATATATATATAATATCATATATATATATAATCATATATATATAATCATATATATGTCGTGCCGAATAGGCAGAACTTGCGATCTTGGCTTAAATAGCAACGCTTATCTTGCCATATAAGACAAGTGAAAATTTGTGTATGCAATAATTTCGCCAAAGTCATTCTGAACCTAACGAAAAAATTATATTTGATTGTGTATGTTTAGTACTAAATTACTGTAAACAAATCTAAAATATATTTAATTGGGTTAGGCTAAAATAAATTGCGCTTGTTATAACAAGGTTAGGTAAGTTTTCTAAGTTCCTTTTGGTGCAAAATTATAAATTTTTACATCAACATTAATGAAAAAAAAATATATCTTTAAACGTATAAGAGAAAATTTTAGAAAGGACTTTATTTTAAATGAGTTCTTGCTAATTGACCAGTTTTACATATTCGGCACGACATATATATACATATATATATATATTGGTGGATGAATTTGGTAGGGTGTGCAAAAGAAGAAAATTAAAAGTGAATACAGGAAAGAGTAAGGTTATGAGGATAAAAAGATTAGGTGATGAAAGATTGGATATCAGATTGGAGGGAGAGAGTATGGAGGAGGTGAATGTATTCAGATACTTGGGAGTGGACGTGTCAGCGGATGGGTCTATGAAAGATGAGGTGAATCATAGAATTGATGAGGGGAAAAGGGTGAGTGGTGCACTTAGGAGTCTGTGGAGACAAAGAACTTTGTCCTTGGAGGCAAAGAGGGGAATGTATGAGAGTATAGTTTTACCAACGCTCTTATATGGGTGTGAAGAATGGGTGATGAATGTTGCAGCGAGGAGAAGGCTGGAGGCAGTGGAGATGTCATGTCTGAGGGCAATGTGTGGTGTGAATATAATGCAGAGAATTCGTAGTTTGGAAGTTAGGAGGAGGTGCGGGATTACCAAAACTGTTGTCCAGAGGGCTGAGGGAGGGTTGTTGAGGTGGTTCGGACATGTAGAGAGAATGGAGCGAAACAGAATGACATTCAAGAGTGTATCAGTCTGTAGTGGAAGGAAGGCGGGGTAGGGGTCGGCCTAGGAAAGGTTGGAGGGAGGGGGTAAAGGAGGTTTTGTGTGCGAGGGGCTTGGACTTCCAGCAGGCATGCGTGAGCGTGTTTGATAGGAGTGAATGGAAACAAATGGTTTTTTAATACTTGACGTGCTGTTGGAGTGTGAGCAAAGTAACATTTATGAAGGGGTTCAGGGAAACCGGCAGACCGGACTTAAGTCCTGGAGATGGGAAGTAGAGTGTCTGCACTCTGAAGGAGGGGTGTTAATGTTGCAGTTTAAAAACTGTAGTGTAAAGCACCCTTCTGGCAAGACAGTGATGGAGTGAATGATGGTGAAAGTTTTTCTTTTTCGGGCCACCCTGCCTTGGTGGGAATCGGCCTGTGTGATAATAAAAATAAATAAATATATATATATATATATATATATATATATATATATATATATATATATATTATATATATATATATATATATATATATATATATATAAACACTGATCTCTGGCTGAAGGAGACTCGAACCTACGAACCTTAGGACAAGGTATGGAGTGCTTTACCAATCTACCCACACTGGACAATACCTTGGCGTGTAGCTTGCGCTACACGTTTGATCCAAGGCAGCCAGCTTTCAGGATGAAGGCTTACAGCTTTTCATCTCATCCCCTGCATGCATCAGCCTTACTAGAGATTTTAACAATGTTTGTGTATTTTTCGCATGCTCTCGCGAATTCCTTGCACATATATATATATATATATATATATATATATATATATATATATATATATATATATATATTATATATATATATATATATATATATTATATATATAGTGTATATATATATATATATATATATAAATATATATATATATATATATAATATATATATATATATATATATATATATATATATATATACATACACATTCCTCCACTAGACCAGCTCCTCCCAAAGAACACAAAGAGTCCCACTGGGACAAACCGATCATGGAAAAAAATCGCCAACCCAATGCTCTCCAACGCCTCAGGAAAGGACATCCTTCAACATTATTGCTACCCCTTCCCTTAGCTTATTAGACACCCTGAACCTAAACCCCTTTTATTCCCCCCACTAAAACTTCCTAAATGGTCATGCCCGGGCCGCAGGAGCGTTGACCCCCAAAAACCCCTTTCCGTATTCCCCAGTAGCCATTTTCTTTTTTCATTAGACCAGCACCAGCTTCTTTTTTCATACAATCCACAACGTCTCTTTTAAATTACCACCCCACATCCACCCTTTCAAACTTTCCCAACTTAAAGGTTTCCTTCTTTTTTTTTTTGGTAACCTATGGGGAAAAGGGCTATTAGCCCGATTTTCCCGGCATTTTTTTTTAAACTTTTACAATCTCAAGTTTAAATGGGGGAAAAGATGTATTTTTCCACCCCCCTGGGGTATGAAAGGAAAAAAAAACAAGAACTATTAAGATAGTATAAAGAAAACTCAGATAGCGTATAACATAAAGTGTACATTATGTTTTGTCCCTAAGTGGGGGTAAAAGTAGCAAGAAAAACCTGTTATCTTGTTGTTTATGAGACAAAAGAAGACACACCCATATCCTCCTCTTGAAAAACATTTTAAAGGTTTCTTCTTACTTTTTGAAGGAGAGTAGTCCCCCCCCTGGGCTTTTTGCGTCTACCAACCTACTACATGATATTATATTTTATATATATATATATAAAATATATTAATATATTTTTAAATTATATATAATATATATTATATATATATATTTTTATTTTATATATATATATATATATATTATATATATTAATATAATATTTTATATATATATAAATATATAATAACATATTTATATAATCTATATTATAATCATATTTTGGGCTGCCAAATGGGCAGAACTTGCGTTTTGGGCTTAAATAGCAACGTTATCTTGCCTATAAGAAAGTGAAAATTTGTGAAAATAATTTCGCCAAAAAGCTTCTGAACCCAAGAAAAAATTTTAAATTTTATTGTGTAGTTTTGTACTAAATTACTGTAAAAAAAATCTAAAATATATTAATTGGGGTTTGGCTAAATAAATTGCGCTTGTTATAAAAGGTAAGGGGAAGTTTTCTAAGCCTTTTGGTGCAAAAATTATAAAATTTTTTTTATCAACATTTTTGAAAAAAAAAAAATATTTTAAACGTATAAAAGAAAATTTTGAAAGGACTTTATTTTTTAAAAGGTTCTTGCTAAATTGACCCATTTTACATATTTGGGGCTTTTTACTATAATAATATTTGGGGTGAAATTTGGTAGGGGTGCAAAAGAGAAAAATTAAAAATGAATAAGGAAAAATTAAAGGTTTTGAGGATAAAAAGATTAGGTGTGAAAGATTGGATATCAAATTTGGGGGGGAGGAATATGGAGAGGTGAATGTATTCGAAATTGGGGTGGATTCAGCGGAGGGGTTTTAAAAAAGAGGTGAATCTTTTAATTGATGAGGGGAAAAGGGTGGTGGTTTTCACTTAGGAGTCTTGGGGGGACCAAAAAAAAAAAAATTTTTTCCCCGGAGGGAAAGAGGGGAAAGTATGAGAGTTTAGTTTTACCAACGCTCTTATATGGGTGTGAAGAATGGGTGATGAATGTTGCAGCGAGGAGAAGGCTGGAGGCAGTGGAGATGTCATGTCTGAGGGCAATGTGTGGTGTGAATATAATGCAGAGAATTCGTAGTTTGGAAGTTAGGAGGAGGTGCGGGATTACCAAAACTGTTGTCCAGAGGGCTGAGGGAGGGTTGTTGAGGTGGTTCGGACATGTAGAGAGAATGGAGCGAAACAGAATGACTTCAAGAGTGTATCAGTCTGTAGTGGAAGGAAGGCGGGGTAGGGGTCGGCCTAGGAAAGGTTGGAGGGAGGGGGTAAAGGAGGTTTTGTGTGCGAGGGGCTTGGACTTCCAGCAGGCATGCGTGAGCGTGTTTGATAGGAGTGAATGGAAACAAATGGTTTTTTAATACTTGACGTGCTGTTGGAGTGTGAGCAAAGTAACATTTATGAAGGGGTTCAGGGAAACGGCAGACCGGACTTAAGTCCTGGAGATGGGAAGTAGAGTGTCTGCACTCTGAAGGAGGGGTGTTAATGTTGCAGTTTAAAAACTGTAGTGTAAAGCACCCTTCTGGCAAGACAGTGATGGAGTGAATGATGGTGAAAGTTTTTCTTTTTCGGGCCACCCTGCCTTGGTGGGAATCGGCCTGTGTGATAATAAAAATAAATAAATATATATATATTATATATATATATATATATATATATATATTTATATATATATTATATATATATATATATATATATATATATATATATATAAACACTGATCTCTGGCTGAAGGAGACTCGAACCTACGAACCTTAGGACAAGGTATGGAGTGCTTTACCAATCTACCCACACTGGACAATACCTTGGCGTGTAGCTTGCGCTACACGTTTGATCCAAGGCAGCCAGCTTTCAGGATGAAGGCTTACAGCTTTTCATCTCATCCCCTGCATGCATCAGCCTTACTAGAGATTTTAACAATGTTTGTGTATTTTTCGCATGCTCTCGCGAATTCCTTGCACATATATATATATATATATATATATATATATATATATATATATATATATATATATATATATATATATTATATATATATATATAGTGTTATATATATATATATATATATATAAATATATATATATATATATATATATTATATATATATATATATATATATATATATATACATACACATTCCTCCACTAGACCAGCTCCTCCCAAAGAACACAAAGAGTCCCACTGGGACAAACCGATCATGGAAAAAATCGCCAACCCAATGCTCTCCAACGCCTCAGGAAAGGACAAAGCTCGTCTCCTGGCAGTGAAGGCACAACACTCAAAAGATTTCCTGTTAGCTGTTCCCAATCCCTCCTTTGGCACTCAGACTAGACCCACAGGCCATTCGGATTGGTGTTGCTCTTCGCCTAGCAGCTCCCATCCTCACCGAACATAGTTGTATTTGCGAGACTTACGAAATCGTAATGACACAATTGCAAACAAACCATACCACGGGCGGGGATAGAACCCGCGATCAGAGAGTCTCAAAACTCCAGACCGTCGCGTTAGCCACTGAACCAGCTAGCCACAATAAGATTCGTGGCTAGCTGGTCCAGTGTCTAACGCGACGGTCTGGAGTTTTGAGACTCTCTGATCGCGGGTTCTATCCACGCCCGTGGTATGGTTTGTGTATTTGCGGCAGGGCGACAGCTGATCAATTCGGACTTCATGGTCTCGTGTGTCACACAGCAGAAGGGAAGTATGCCAGGCATGAGGTCAGTGACATAAAGAGAAGCCTCGCCACAGCCCGTTGCCCAGCTCAACGGGAACCTCAAGTGCAGAGGTCTGACGGAAATCAAAAGCGTCCTGATGGAGCCACTATGCTACCTTGAAAGGATGGAAAGCAGATTGCTGCCACATTGGCAGACACCTACTTGTCATACTCCGTAGTGGAAGGGGGTGGAGTTGCCAGCCACAGGGAGACCCAGAAGATCCGCAAATATTAAGACCTTCCCCCTTGCTATAACTTCATCCCAATAGGGTCGGAGACCCTTGGAGTATGGGGCAAGTGTGCTCTATAGTTCCTCAAAGAGCTGGGTGAAAAGCTCATCATAGAAACCAAGGACCACACGGCGACCAGCTTCCTCTTTCAGAGACTCAGTGTTGCGATCCAGAGAGGAAATGCATGCAGCATTTTGGGCACGCGGCCCACCGCCGGGGAGCTGGACGAAGTATTCGAGATGTAGCTCTGAGTTACCTATGTTGTTTTACTTTCTATTGTATCTTTGTGAATGTTTTGTCTAATATATATATATATATATATATATATATATATATATATATATATATATATATATATATATATATAATTTTATATTCTATGTGAACATTTATTAATAAACAGAATACATTTACAGAAAAAAACATAAACATGAATACAATGGCACAATGTATCAAAGATCATGAATTTCCTCCAGCTCCTCCGAGGCTGGATGCGAGCCAAGTATGCAGCAAGCATTTCCCCTCTGGATGGCGACGCTGAGGCGCTGAAACATGAAAGTGGCTGCCCTTGGGTCCCTGGTGGTGTCGATGAGTCTGGAACCCAATTCTTTAAGGAAACGTGTGGCATTTTTCCCCCATGATCCCAAGGTCTCTGATCCCACTGGGACAAATTGATACTGTTGGCTAATGTCCCTGTACTTGCTGATCTTGTACTCCTCCCTGTGGTCAGCAGCTTCTCCCTGTCGCCCCACACTGTGATAGATATAGGTGTCAGCCAGTGTGGACACACAGGTATAGTCCCATGCTAAGAGCTTGCCATTCTTCCAAGGATAGATGGTGATCCCGTCGGGGCGGTTTGCCGGGTTGTGGGTATTGTTGGCTGCTAGTGATCGAGGCTCCCTCTCGGCATGGCATCCAGCTGTAGCAAGGGTTCTCTTAATGATGTCGTTGACATCACTGTGTCTTGCATGCCAGCCCTTGGTTTTGGAACAGCTAAGACCATGTAGACCGTATTGGTCTGCTTGCACGTCGCCGCAAATACACATATTCTGTGTGAATTGGGGCAGCAAGGCGCAGAGCCACTGCAATACGGAGGGTCTTAGGGTCGAGTCGCGTTCCCATTGCCGATATGGGAACTGTTTGGAGGAAGTCCCCGGAGTGAGGTGCGCTCGCAGCCTGGAGACGGGCAATCTCCCTATCTGATGTTGCAGCCCTGAGCATGTTGGCAAGCACCTTTTCAGCAATCGGGCCATGACTGTCTGTGAGCCAGTGCTGCACTAGGGTTTGGAGCTGGAGCAGCAAGAGTCTCCCATTCGGTGATGGCACTGGCATAGCTAGGGTCTTCTATTCCTGCTGAGTCACTGAGGGCATCAGGAAGAATTTGTCTTATCAACTCGTTTGATGCTATGGAAGAGGATAGGAAAGCTGGTAGAGCAATCTGGGAGGATCTGCGTACTCCCAGCCCCCCAAGCCTGACCGGAAGTGAGGCTTGCAACCACTGTACATCGTCAAGGCAAAGATTCCATACACTCTCTAGCATGGTCTTCAGGAGAGAGTCATATTCCTTGAGTTTTGGACTGCTGAAGGCTGGGGAGCATCTCAGAAAGTAGGTAATATATATATATATATATATATATATATATATATATATATATATATATATATATATATATATATGCATATCGTACCGAATAGGTAAAACTGGTCAGTTAACAAGAACTCATTTAAAATTAAGTCCTTTCTAAAATTTTCTCTTATACGTTTGAAAGATACATTTTTTCATTTATGTTTATGCAAAAAATAATAATTTTCTACCAAAAAAAAGCCTTAGAAAACTTACCCAACCTTATAACAAGCGCAATTTAATTTAGCCTAAATATATTTTAGATAAGTTTACAATAATTTCATAATAAACAGAATGAAATATATATTTTGTTACGTTCAGAAGGATTTTTGCTATATTATTGAATACACAAATTTTCTCTATTCGGCAAGAAGTGTTTTGTTATTTAAGCCAAAATCGCAAGTTTTACCTATCTGGCACGACAGATTATATATATATATATATATATATATATATATATATATTATATATATAATCTGTCGTGCCAGATAGGTAAAACTTGCGATTTTGGCTTAAATAACAAAACACTTCTTGCCGAATAGAGAAAATTTGTGTATTCAATAATATAGCAAAAATCCTTCTGAACGTAACAAAATATATATTTCATTCTGTTTATTATGAAATTATTGTAAACTTATCTAAAATATATTTAGGCTAAATTAAATTGCGCTTGTTATAAGGTTGGGTAAGTTTTCTAAGGCTTTTTTTTTGGTAGAAAATTATTATTTTTTGCATAAACATAAATGAAAAAATGTATCTTTCAAACGTATAAGAGAAAATTTTAGAAAGGACTTAATTTTAAATGAGTTCTTGTTAACTGACCAGTTTTACCTATTCGGTACGATATGCATATATATATATATATATATATATATATATATATATATATATATATATATATATATATATATTATATATATATATATAATACTTTTTAAATCAAAGTAGCATTCAGCTCGTGTCACACTGAAATTACTAATTACTGAATATCTGCCATTTCCATTTAAATGACAAATTATTAGCATATCCCAACTGGTGATATATAATTTATCACACGGCCTTCGGAATATTGTCCGCAAATGACGCTAAACACTGATCATGAAATTAAGAGACAAGAGCTGTAAGACAGAGTTTATACGCAATTTAATATTTGCAAGAAAATTTTCCTATGTAATTGCTAGTAGCAGCAAGAACTTTGGATTACATATTACCGCTGTAGAAAGATAATGACATCCCCAAGAATTTTTAAATCTTATGAAAGCTTAAGGGGTTACACACTGATCCTCTTTCTGCAAAGATAAACAAGGCAGCATCAGCGGCACTTTCAAAGCCGGTAAATGTAAGGCATCTGCAAAAGTAGCAGAATAAGGAGTCATTCACTACGAGAATATGCATCTAATTATGGAGTGTAAGACGCCAAAAGAAAGTCTCTGGCACAAGAACTGTGAGAAAGGCCAGAAGTTATCCACAAGGCTTGTTTCTGATCTAAATACTTGACAATGAAGAGACAGATACAGGTGATTCGTAGCTCTGTGGTAGCGTCTGCCTCACAACAGAATGACGCCGCTCGATTTTGGTGGGAGTGGTTGCCTATAGCCAAACATCCTTTACTCGTGTACTGCTTCAACTGAATTGTGTGGTTTGTTCACGCTCGGCAAATTATTTGTTGAATGAACTAGCGAGAATGTGTTTTCTTTTCTGGGTCACTTTACTGGGAGAGGCGCCAGTATGGAAAAAGAAAATGGCACAGTTCACCCTGCAGTAACCAGGAACCTTTGTACTAAGCGACTGTTTGGATCTCACATCCTGGGAGCGAGTGGAACCTCAGGTTGGGAAGAACTTTGAAACGAGCTGAGGTAGTAGTTAGGGAGGGAGGAGCAGGAGGAGCAGGTATGAGAGGAAAACACCATACATGGAGGAGGGAAGGTAGCGGAGGATAACTCCATATATGAACTTGGAGGGGAGGGAATGGAGAGTAACTTCATACATAGGAGGAGAGATAAAGGAGGTTAATTCCATACATGGAGGAGGGCTGGAGATAATGTGGGACAACTCCATACACGAAGTTATCTTCCATCTGTATCTCAGCACAAGTAACAAATTGTGCTGGTCAGTGATAAAATCTAATTGTGTATGGTTAAGGGTATCTGCACCTACACATGCATGAATGTATGTGAACACGAATATAGTCACCCGTATGTGGGTGTGTGTGCATATGCATGCGTGATAATGTGTATACATATGTGCCTGTACGAATATTTGTATATATGCTTGCGTGTATGTATTTTGTGTACTTGTATATATAAGTATATATTCATGTATATATTATATGGTAATACAAGACTAGCTAAACTCAGTCAGTATTTAAACTACATTAGTTAAATTTATTGGGAATTATTTCCCACGTAAAATGCGTTAAACATTGAAGATTAAAAGCCAATAGAAGTGGCATTCTCGGGTTACTGAATAAAAATCAACATTAGAACATTGTTACATTGGTACTTAGGCAGCCCAGTGACAACACCAACCTTTCTCCTCACCAGTTAAATGTTTGAAGACAACGACAAGAAAACAGTCTCCAGTTATCTCGTGGAGTTCAACGATTCCAGTAATTCTTAGCTAAGGAAATATATTGGCAAATTCTCACCTAAGCTGCTTAAACTTTAGGCAATCATTCATACGAGTTATTCGCATTAATTAATGAAGCCTTTTAATCATCCGTACAAGTCATTCTCATTAATTAATGAAGCTTTTAGATGAAGCATAGTCAAGATATTTCACGGAAAATATTTTTTTTTAAATATTTGTAAATTGGCGCCTACACACCCAACGAACAACACACTTCTTTTAAATAACAAAAAGGACACAATACAGTAACTGAAACAATACTCAAATAACCTGCACATAGGAGCTTTTGACGACGTTTCGATCCGACTTGGAAAATTGGTCCTCTCTCCCACGTGCGGGTCATTTGTGTAATCTTCTTTGAAGTTTGAAATGCATCAGAAGAAAGTTTTTCTATTAAGTAGATACGAAAACCAGGTATGTTCTACATAACATTAAACAAAGGTCTCGTGCAAATACCAATAGTTGCATGAACCTTTCCTTGTTGCAGTACATTAGCGGTGACAGTTAGAAGTTGATCGGGTAAGGCTTTCTCACATAAACGAAAATACTGGGGCTAAGGTAAATACTACAATGCTACCACATAAAGATAACCATTTGATATTAAATACTTGTCAACGAATGCAAAGAGTGAAATTAGATTCTCCAGTTACAGTGTGTTGTCCTGACCAAAAAAAAAACTGATGTGGAAATGGTGGAAAAAAGTTCGAAGACGACTTGCACTTAAACATGATTTGCGAAGGTATGTTGCAAACACTGAAAGTACATGTTGACTGCTTGCATGAAGAGGAAGATTGTTAGGTAAGACACATATGCAACAGTTAGGTATCTTTATTTCGAAACGTTTCGCCTACACAGTAGGCTTCTTCAGTCGACTGAAGAAGCCTACTGTGTAGGCGAAACGTTTCGAAATAAAGATACCTAACTGTTGCATATGTGTCTTACCTAACAACCTGTCGGTATTTTATACCATTTTAATGTTCAATGAAGAGGAAGACTTGATAATTACGCATAAGGTAAGACAATTATTATAAAAAGGAAGATAAAACGTGTAGATAAATGATTCAGAGAACCGACAAGTTGATAAATTAGACACATGTGCAACACTTGGGTATCTTCATTGAGGAAACGTTTCGCCACACAGTGGCTTCATCAGTCCATACAATGGAGAATGGTGAAGAACATGAAGAGTTTGAGGTAATCAGTCCCTCAGCCTTGAATCGATGTAATTAGTCCATCAATTCTGAAAAGAATACGGGATATGTGCGAAGAAGTGGCTTTTATACTGTAGGTAGGAGAGGTGCAGCAGTCGTAGGTGGTATCACACCTGACAAATCCAAATGTAGAAGTAGGTCATGACTGAATGTTAAGCAAGTGAAGAATTCCCTGTATTATGACCCCAAGATGTTGCTGTGTCTGACAGGAATGTAGATAAATGATTCGGACAATCGACAAGTTGATAAATTAGACACATGTGCAACACTTAGACTGATTACATCGACTCAAGGCTGAGGGACTGATTACCTCAAACATCTCCTGTCCTTCACCATTCTCCTTTGTATGGACTGATGAAGCCACTGTGTGGCGAAACGTTTCCTCAATAATGATACAAAAGTGTTACACATGTGTGTAATTTATCAGCTAAAAACATTTTTACCTCTTCGACAAGAACAAGAGGTAATGTATCCGAGAAGCTCACTGCCCCCACACAGTCTTCAAGACAAGACTTAAATTGCAGAAGAAGCAATAATATAATATTTATAATATAATATATAATCCTGTTTTTTTTAAATACATTATTCAATTGATATAAAATTAGTTGACATTACTGGCGTGCTTTATGGAAAGTTCATGGTTATGTAAACCATTTTAGGGCAGCCTTAAAATTAACTTGTAACTACTTAAGGAATATTTAATCATTTTAGGGCAGCCTTAAAATTAACTTGTAACTACTAAAGGAATATTTAATTAATTTTTTTTTAACAAGAATGCTATAGTCTGTAGTCTTCAACAATAACTAACAATTTGGTTTACGATTTGAGATTCTGGAACTTTTAATGATACTTTGACTTTCGTAGAGGTTATTACATACGATGAAATATATTGATCATAGAGAAGAGAAAAATATGAATGCTAATGTGCTGTGGATAAACATTGATGTTGATAAACCGGGTTTTAACATTATTAGTCCGTGAAGAATTTACGTCAAACGAAGGAGTTTTTTTTTTTTAACTGTGTTTTTGAAACTGGTGGTAAGATGATAGTGTCAAACAAGCGGAAGGAATTAATAACTGGTTGAAAAAAAAAATAAGGAACGGTATGACATAACCACAAATTGCAGATTTATAAAAACAGTAATGAATAATGAAAAATTAGGTCAAAATTGCATGGGAACAATGTATAAGCAAGTAACAGAATAAGAGTTATATAATTAATAATGAATAATTAGGTAACAAATATTGTACAGCTGTATTCCAACCTTGACAGAACACGTGACTTAAAAAAAATTATTTAAAAGTTCTCAGTACAGTTCACCTCCATAACCTGTGACTCTTTTCAAGAAACAGCAGCAGGATTATGAGAAAATATTGGCGGAAAACTGATGCCAGAAAGTTTTTTTTTTTTTAAATGGTGGGAAAACAGACCGAGATACAAGAGGTAGCAAGTACCAAAGCCCCTGGGGATTTTTTCAAAAATTTTGTTATGTATTAAACACTAAAGATGGAACATTAAGTGCACAGGTGATGTAGCTACACTGGGTAATGTGACGTGGGACCGACACTACTTGGATACGACACGACGAGGAAGGACACAGAGGGAGGGACTGACACAACGTATTTCAATATTTCAGTTTTCAACTACTCTGATATTAAAGAATTACTTCTTGATGTCTTTATGGCTTATCTTTGTCTTGAGCTTCCACTCGCGTCCCATTGGTCTCGGTTCTACTTAATGAGTCTTTCTATACCTGCCGTCAGTTCCTCTTCAAATTTATCTTGTTTTTATCATGTCTTGCCCCGTCTTTTTCCTCTAAGGTCGTCCGATTTATTTCATCCTCTCCTCACAGAACATTTCTCTCAGCTCTCGGATTAGTCTGGTGGCAAAAACTTAGATCTTTTAGAACTTCTGCACGTGTTTGACCAGGTGGGGGCTAAGCCACGTAGTCACTGACTGGGCTGGCAAATGTCGTGTATAAAGCTATGAAAGATTCTTTGTTCAAATTATCGATTGCTGTTGTGAGAATTGCTAGTCTTGAATATGCCGGCCATATGCTTGTTTCTATAGTTATCCCCGGATCCTTTTCCATCACTGATATTTTGTTTACCTCCTCCTGATCTATTCTCATCTTCTACAATCATCATTACCTTGTTTTCATTGGGCTTCACCTCCAGGAGCTTGTTCGATCACTTCTCTAGCCTAGCCAGGTTTTCCTGAAGCTTTTCTTAGACCTCTGTTTTCGATCTTCTATATGCGATTGCAGGGGTTGAATCTCAGCATCTGATCCCTTCTCTTTGCTGGGTATGCTCCTAACTTCACGATCCCTGTCAAAATTATTCTTCAAGCTATGAATGCATCCAGCGCCTACCATTTCTGCCTGGTCGTTCAACTTCCTGACCAATCTGAGGCTGAAGGAATATTGCCTGACATACCTGTGACTCATCTGTTTTTTCAAATTCAAGCTGTTTGTTTCCAGTCTTCCGACCAGTCTGTCCCTGTCTATTCTATCTTGTTTACGTCGTTATCCTCCCCTCAAGGAAGGTTCCTTGATGTTGGTGAGGGGCTCTTGATTTAGGGAATTGGATCTGTGCTCCAGTTCCCCGAATTAAGCCTGAATGCCTTACACATCCCCCCCCCCAGGCGCTGTATAATCCTCCGGGTTTAGCGCTTCCCCTTGATGATTATTATTATTATACGTCGTTATCCTGTCACTCCTAGTCCACTTAACTTCTAATGCCATCAGGTTTTGCTCTGTCTCTCCTGTTCTCATACCCGTAAGTCTATCTGCAAATCTCAGCACTTTTTTTTTCCATTACTTGATATGCTTGATCAAATGCAAGTTCCGCACTGGTGTTGTTAGCTACAAGTTGCTCTTAATTTATTACGTATCTGGGGTGAATGACTCCTGGTTGACTGGACGCTATTCTTGTACTGGGCAGACGCGTGTTTCCTGCAGAATTAATTTGAATGATGTGCACCTAGGGAGATATATCCAGAGGTCTTTCTCCTTGAGCAATACTGGCTACTTTTATTCTGGGCTGGTAATACGTTTCCGGTCTTCTTTGCCCTTCCCCTACATTCACAACTTTGGGGTTAAATTATACTAAGTTTAAACGAATCTTGAAGCTTATCAACGGTCGCTGGAAGTTTTCCCTGGTCCTCTCCTATTTGTCTACTCATCATTAACTTCACATCTGTAAACAGGAATACCACTAACTTTTTCTTCCCTCATGACATTCACTTGAGATAATCAGTCCCTCAGCCTGGAGTCGACGTGTTCAGTCCATCAGTCTCTCTTCACTCTCCTTTTCTTTCCTACTACACTTGCCGGTTGGTTAATGCTACCTGTCTGTCCATTTTCTAAATAATCTGCAGTCTTCCACGCCTCTCGAAGACTGACTTAAAGATTATCACTAGTTGTCCAGTGTTTTTACTTCATCTTTAAAAATACCTTTAAAGCATATTAACTGATCCCATTGCCTATGATAAATTTAGCTGACTCTGTAATGTCCTTTATTCCTCCGAGAATACCTTCTCAAGTATTTTGTTCCGCTCCTCGCAGACTTTCTGGTTTTTTTTTTTTCTTTTTTTTGTGAGCTCTTTTCTTTTTTCATCCATGTTAACTGCTTCATTGACGTTGAGTCCCTCTTCACTAAGGTCCCTCTTGATGTCAGTAATTTCCTCCGAGAGAAGGCCAATGAAGGGTTACTTCATCTCCCTATACCTACTGATGTCTTGATCTTATTCGTCTTTGTTTGGACTCAAATTCCTTTTCCTTCCAAGTCAAATATGATTGTCAAACCTTCGGTGTCTCTATGGTCTCTCCTCTATCTCCTGTTCTTGCTAATCTTTACATGGAATACTTCGAAACTGTGCTTCTTCCTACCAATGGTAGGAAAGAAACTATGCTTCTTCCTACTAATGGTAGGAAAGAAACTGTGCTTCTTCCTACTAATGGTAGGAAAGAAACTATGCTTCTTCCTACTAATGGTAGGAAAGAAACTGTGCTTCTTCCTACTAATGGTAGGAAAGAAACTGTGCTTCTTCCTACTAATGGTAGGAAAGAAACTGTGCTTCTTCCTACTAATGGTAGGAAAGAAACTGTGCTTCTTCCTACTAATGGTAGGAAAGAAACTGTGCTTCTTCTTACTAATGGTAGGAAAGAAACTGTGCTTCTTCCTACTAATGGTAGGAAAGAAACTGTGCTTCTTCCTACTAATGGTAGGAAAGAAACTGTCTTCTTCCTACTAATGGTAGGAAAGAAACTGTGCTTCTTCCTACTAATGGTAGGAAAGAACTGTGCTTCTTCCTACTAATGGTAGGAAAGAAACTGTGCTTCTTCCTACTAATTTGGGAGGAAAGAAACTGTGCTTCTTCCTACTAATGGTAGGAAAGAAACTGTGCTTCTTCCTACTAATGGTAGGAAAGAAACTGTGCTTCTTCCTACTAATGGTAGGAAAGAAACTGTGCTTCTTCTACTAATGGTAGGAAAGAAACTGTGCTTCTTCTACTAATGGTAGGAAAGAAACTGTGCTTCTTCCTACTAATGGTAGGAAAGAAACTGTGCTTCTTCCTACTAATGGTAGGAAAGAAACTGTGCTTCTTCCTACTAATGGGGAGGAAAGAAACTGTGCTTCTTCCTACTAATGGTAGGAAAAACTGTGCTTTTTCCTACTAATGGTAGGAAAGAAACTGTGCTTCTTCCTAAAGGTAGGAAAGAAACTGTGCTTCTTCCTACTAATGGTAGGAAGAAAACTGTGCTTCTTCCTACTAATGGTAGGAAAGAAAAATGTGCTTCTTCCTACTAATGGTAGGAAAAAAAACTGTGCTTCTTCCACTAAAAGGTAGGAAAGAAACTGTGCTTCTTCCTACTAATGGTAGGAAAAAACTGGCTTCTTCCCACAAATTAGGAAGAAACTGTGCTTCTTCCTACTAATGGTAGGAAGAAACTGTGCTTCTTCCTACTAATGGTAGGAAAAAACTGTGCTTCTTCCTACTATGGTAGGAAGAAAATGTGCTTCTTCTACTAATGGTAGGAAAGAAACTGTGCTTCTTCCTACTAATGGTAGGAAAGAAACTGTGCTTCTTCCTACTAATGGTAGGAAAGAAACTGTGCTTCTTCCTACTAATGGTAGGAAAAACTGTGCTTCTTCCTACTAATGGTAGGAAAGAAACTGTGCTTCTTCCTACTAATGGTAGGAAAGAAAATGTGCTTCTTCCTACTAATGGTAGGAAAGAAACTGTGCTTCTTCCTACTAAAGGTAGGAAAGAAACTGTGCTTCTTCTACTAATGGTAGGAAAGAAACTGTGCTCTTCCTACTAATGGTAGGAAGAAACTGTGCTTCTTCCTACTAATGGTAGGAAAGAAACTGTGCTTCTTCCTACTAATGGTAGGAAAGAAACTGTGCTTCTTCTACTAATGGTAGGAAAGAAACTGTGCTTCTTCCTACTAATGGTAGGAAAGAACTGTGCTTCTTCCTACTAATGGTAGGAAAGAACTGTGCTTCTTCCTACTAATGGTAGGAAAGAAACTGTGCTTCTTCCTACTAAATGGTAGGAAAGAAACTGTGCTTCTTCCTACTAATGGTAGGAAAGAAAAATGTGCTTCTTCCTACTAATGGTAGGAAAGAAACTGTGCTTCTTCCTACTAATGGTAGGAAAGAAATGTGCTTCTTCCTACTAATGGTAGGAAAGAAACTGTGCTTCTTCCTACTTAATGGTAGGAAAGAAACTGTGCTTCTTCCTACTAATGTAGGAAAGAAACTGTGCTTCTTCCTACTAATGGATAGGAAAGAAACTGTGCTTCTTCCTACTAATGGTAGGAAAGAAACTGTGCTTCTTCCTACTAATGGTAGGAAAGAAAACTGTGCTTCTTCCTACTAATGGTAGGAAGAAACTGTGCTTCTTCCTACTAATTGGTAGGAAGAAACTGTGCTTCTTCCTACTAATGGTAGGAAAGAAACTGTGCTTCTTCCTACTAATGGTAGGAAGAAACTGTGCTTCTTCCTACTAATGGTAGGAAAGAAACTGTGCTTCTTCCTACTAATGGTAGGAAAGAAACTGTGCTTCTTCTACTAATGGTGGAAAGAAACTGTGCTTCTTCCTATAATGGTAGGAAGAAACTGTGCTTTTTTCCTACTAATGGTAGGAAAGAAACTGTGCTTCTTCCTACTAATGGTAGGAAAGAAAACTGTGCTTCTTCCTACTAATGGTAGGAAAGAAACTGTGCTTCTTCCTACTAATGGTAGGAAAGAAACTGTGCTTCTTCCTACTAATGGTAGGAAAGAAACTGTGCTTCTTCCTACTAATGGTAGGAAAGAAACTGTGCTTCTTCCTACTAATGGTAGGAAAGAAACTGTGCTTCTTCCTACTAATGGTAGGAAAGAAACTGCTTCTTCCTACTAATGGTAGGAAGAAACTGTGCTTCTTCCTACTTCGCTCAGATACAGGTTTTGCTTTGTCCGTGTATCAGTGGCATGTACATTCACTACTTTTCTTATGCTTCCTCTGTCAAGAAAAATGTTTTTATTTCTCTTTCTCAGTGTTCTCCGTATTTGTGATTCTCATTTCCTTGAATCGGAAATTTTCACTTAGTAATTCATTTTCTCGCTTTCGCTACCCTTCCCATTTCATAAATTCTGCCTTCTCACGTGCTAAACGGACTTTATTCTCTCCTAAACGCTCTACTGATAACTCTCCTGTCCTCTGCCTTCCCTGTATTTCCGGTCTTTCTAATCTCAACAACTCTCTCCGTTCATTAGACATCAAACTTTTCACCAGACTAACACTGTTCGCACCAATCTAGTTCATACCTCTCCTTCCTCTATAGATTCTCTTGGTGTTTACTGTCTTTCCTGTTCCTCCTGTCCTATGGAGAATCTGGCTGTTCTTTCTGACACTCAGGAAACACAAAATTAGTGTTAGGTTTGCCGACACCACCAATGCTCTTTTCTGTCGTGTCAGAGATCACAGTCATCCTATTGACTGGTCTTCTGCTAAAACTGTCTACCCTACTTTTAACTTTTACAGTCGACGTCTGGTTGAATCCTCCCTTATACATAACTTTCCTTGTATGAATCTTAGTCCTGGCTTTGTCTCTGTAGATGCCTTCCTTTCCCATTACACTGTAAAATGTTCCAAAACTCAGAATACCCGTGACTTAACCTGATTCTTTTCTCCTTCCACCTTTTTTTCCTCTTGTTTTTTTCTTTGGGTTTTCTTTCTTCTGCCTTGGGTGTTTGTTTCTTTCCCCCCCTTTTGTTTTTGTTCCTACCCTTTTTGGGGCCCAGCTCTCCTGTAGTGTTCTTCCTGCTTGGTCTTTGACTCCGCTATTACTACTGCTACTGCTGCTGCTGCTGCTGCTGCTACTACTACTACTACTACTACTACTACTACTACTACTACTACCTCTACAATTACCTCTTTTCTTACTTTCCTACTACCTGTCTTGTCCAGTCCCTGTTTGCTGGCCTATATATACTGCCCTTTCTCTCCATTGTTAGTGTGACTGTAAATGGTTCAAATCGGACTGAAACGTCGTCGTAAGCTCCTCTCTCTTATGTGTGGGTTACTTGTGTATTCAGCCTCGAGTCGATGTGTGCATCAGCCAACCCCAGTTTAATGATCAGAACACATCGAATCCAGGTTGAGGGACTGATTACTTCACCCTCTTCATCTTCCGTCATTCTTCTTTGTATTGGACTGAGGAAACCACTGACTGGCGAAACGTTTCCACAAAAATACCCAGATGTTACACGAGTGTCCCATTCATCAATCTGTCGATTTCCTATACCACTTACATAAAGTGTTGAGTGTGCGTACTATATAGTTACATGACTTGATCTTTAACGCACCGGCCGTCTCCCACCGAGTTAGGGTGACCCGAGAAAGAAAATGCTTCCACCATCACTCACTGTACTTCCCATCTACACATTTATACACCCTCCAAGTCATCCTATTTTGCTCCATCATCTCTAAATATTCAGACCACCTCAACAATCCCTCCTCAGCCCTCTGGATAATACTTTGAGTATTTCTGCACCTAATCTCCCAGCTGCAAATTCTCTTTATAATCACAACATACATTGCCCTCAGACACACCATCTCAATTATTCCTAGCTGCCTCCTCGCTGCAACACTCACAGCCCATGCTTCACATCCATATAAGAGTGTAGGTACCACTATACTTTCATATATTCTCTGTATTTACCTCTGTTGATGATATTCCTTGTCTCCACAGATTCTTTAATGCACCACTCGCCCCCCCCCCACTTTTTCCCCTCAACAATTCTGTGGTTCTCTTCGTGTTTTATATACCGGTCTGCCGACAAATCCACTACCAGGTATCTGAACATAATTACTTCCTCCATACTCATTCCTCCAATCTGATATTGTTTTTCATTACCAAAATATTTTGTTACCCTCATCACTTTGCTCTTTCCTCTATTCACTTCTAATTTCCTTCTTTTATACAACCAATCTTTGCAACTTTTACATAACCAATCTTTGCAACTTCTCTTCAGAATCTCCGAAAAGTATCTCTTCCCAACACCCGAGCATTCACTTCTCTTACAACCCCATCTCTAAATGTGACATCACGCATCACTGTCTAAGACCTGCTTACTGGGAAATATCTTTCTCCTACATACACTAACCTGAGCCTCACTATCCTCGTAAAAACTCTTAACTGTTATCAGCAACCTACCGCATATTCCAAACACCTGCAACTTTAGCCGTAATGCTTCCCTATGCTCCCTGTTATATCCTTTTCTAAATTCATAAATGTAACTAAAATATCCTTATCTTTAAATATTATTCACTTACATGCTTCAATACAAACACTCTGTCTACACATCCACTTTCCTTTCTCAACCTTCCTCCTTCATCTGCGATCCTGCTCTCCGTCTTACTCTCAATTCTTTCAATAATAACTTTACCACACACTTTACAAAATATACCTAGTAGGCTTATTCCCCTAAAAGTTTTACTCTTTTGTCACCCTTCCCTTGATATAAAGGAATTATGCACTCTACCAATCCCTACGTACCTTCCCACCTTTCACACATTTTTTGAACAAAAGTACTAGCCACTCCAAAACTATATTCCCACCTGCTTTTAATATTTCAGTCTTGATCCCATTAATCCCAGCTGCTTTACCATTTTCATTCTACCCACAGCCTCACGCACCTCCACACACTCCCATTTGACTCTTCCTCACTCCTAAAAGGTGTTATACCTCCCTGGCCAGTGCAAGAAATCACTGCCTTCCTCACATGACTAATCTGCTTATTCCTCTCATTCTTCAATGCTTTATTGGTTACTCATAAGCAGTGCTTCTAGTCCACCATCTCATTATCCTCACTCTTCACTCGTAATCTGATAACGCATTGTTATCTATGTGAACTGTGTGTATGTTCTCTCCTATTTGTGATTGCAAATATTTGTGATTTGTGATTCACAGCTCCTGGCCCCGCCTCGTCACTGATTGCTACTAGGTCCTCTCTTTCCATACTCCATGAGCTTTATCGAACTACTAAAATCTGTGTGTGGATCCTGCCGCCATTACATCACACTGCAGATTATTCCACTTTCTGAGTACTGTGACTGAAGAAATACATACTAACATCCCTGTGCCTCATCTGAGTTTTCAACTTCCAGCTGTGACCCCTTGTTTCTGTGTCCCCATTTTAAAACATTCTCAGTATTTTATATGTCGCTATCATGTCTCACTATCCCTCCTGTGCTTCAGTGTCGTCAGGCTGATTTCCTTTAACCTCTTCGCAGGGCATACCCTTAGCAAACCTTTGCATTTTCTCCATAGTCTCCCCTCAAGGAAGGTTCCTTGATGCTGGTGAGAGGCTCTTGATCTAGGGAATTGGATCTGTGCTCCAGTTCTCTGAATTAAGCCTGAATACCTTCCACATCCCCCCAAATGCGCTGTATAATTCTACGGGTTTAGCGCTTCCCCTTGGTTATAAAAATTCTCCAATTTCTTGTCGTGTATGACCATGTGTGGTTCCATACTGGTGCTGCATACTCCAATATGGGCCTGAAGTACAGTGGAATTTCGAAACGCTATTCTTAGGATTGGAAGGCGCCCATATGCTGCAGCAGTTATTTGGCTGAAGTGTCTCAGATGTGCTCGGTATGATGCTTACCCTAAGATCGTTTTCCTTTAGTGCGTTTTGTAGCCTTTTAGGCTGTACTCCGTCAGCGATCTTCTTTGTCTTCCCAAACTTCATGACTTTGCACTTGCTGGGGTTAAACTTAAGGAGCCATTTGCTGGACCAGGCTTGCATCTGTCCAGCTCTCCTTGTAGGATCACCTGATGCTCGTCCACTTAAAATCTTCTCGTTAACTTCACATCGTCTGCAAACAGGGACACTTCTGACTCCATCTTTTCTTTCATGTCATTCACATATACTAGAAACGGACCTAGGACTGACCCTAATGGAACCCCACTCGACACATGTATCTACTGTTACCTTGGCACGTACCAACACTCGTTGTTTCCTTCCTGTCAGGTATTCCCTCATCCATTGCAGTACTCTCCCTGTTATTCCTGCCTGCTCCTCTAGCTTTTCAATCAGTCTTTTGTGTGGTACTGTGGGTGAGGGGGAGAGAGAACTAGAGAGAAAGAGATGGAGGCAGAGAGAGAGGGATAGAAAGAGGGGTGGAGAGGAAGAGAGAGGGGTGGAGAGAGAGGGGGATGGAGAGAGAGAGGGATGGAAAGAGAGAGAGAGAGAGAGAGAGAGAGAGAGAGAAAGAGACCTACAGATGGCTCCAACTTCATCCTGTTCCTTACTTGTATGTTTCATAACAATAAAAATGCTTTCAAATGAGCTGATGTAAGTAACAACCCTTAGCTTGTCAATAAAGTTAGGGATCCTTAACCTTGTCAAACCCTGTGTAAAAAAAAAGGGGGGAGTAGATGGAGAGAGATGGAGAGAGAGAGAGATGGAGAGAGAGAGAGAGAGATGGAGAGAGATGTTGCCATCCCTACTCGCCTAGAAATTCTCTAGCTATGCATAAACACTGTACTAGCATGTGCGATGTGCAGACATCAACTTCCTAATGGAATATGTGGAATCCCTTCTGTTCCAACATAAATATCAATATATAATTGTTGGTGACCTCAACCTTCATCTTATACAGAGGGACTCTGATGACCTTGCAGTGTTTGATATGAGAAACTTTGTTGATTTCCCTACTCACATCTGTCTCCTCCCTCGACCCAGTAGTGAGTGATCTGTCGGATGGGCTATGTTGCATCATCTGACCACAAGGCTGTTCTTAAAACGCTGAAGATCCCGACACAACGAGGTGAGGAATCTTCAGGTACAACCTGTCTGTGGGAAAGAGGAAACTGGTCAGCCCTTTGCTCTGAACTCGCCACTTCTGATTGGAACTCTTTTCTCCAAGGGAATGTCCACAAGCAAGTGAATGTCTTCACTGAACATAATCCTAATCTACAACAAAAACACATCCCTCACTGGCAGTATATGACGAAGCCTTCAGATCAGCCTTGGTTCGGCTTTCGTTGTAGATATGCTGCTGCTAAGTACAAGGCTTGGGGAAGATATAAGAAACATCCATTTACCTTTAACAGGAACCTGCACAGACAAGCCTGTAGGCACATGGGCCATTTCTAACACAAAAGAAAAACTGGCATCGGGTAGAGTGGGCTCCAAAATCTTGATCAAGGCCAGACAAGGTTATGTGACTGAACTTATTCTACCTCTAAATCGACGGGATGCACCACCTCTACTAGTAGTCAGGAAAAAGCTGATCTCTTTTGCCGAACACTTTGCTGCCAAAATGCAAATTCCGGATCCAGCAAAGGACCCTCCTTGGTCAGCTGCAAGAACTGTCAAAGCTGTCAGTGGTGACAATAAGGCAGGAGGAGGTGTATCTTCTTAAACTGTTGGACCAAGAAAAAGCTGTAGGCCCAGATAAGTTGAACCCAAGATTGCTGGACAGATGTACTGACCAGCTAGCTGCACCTCTAACTGGCATCTTTTAGTACTACCTAGTACAGTGTAAATGGCTTTCTCTGGAAAGAAACAAATGTAGTCCCTCTTCACAAAAAGAAGAGCAGAGCAGAAACAAGCCACTACAGACCAGTGTCACTCCTGTTAGTCACTGACAAGATTCTCGAGACAATAATCTCACGGCAAATGACAGTTTTTCAACTACCACTCACTTCTTTGTGACCGTCAATATGGCTTCAGAAAATGTTACTCTGCTGCTGATCTGTTGTTAAACCTCTCCACTAAGTGGAACCAGTCACTGGAAAAATCCAAACTCAGCTGTGTAGTAGCACTGGATATTGCTGGTGCTTTCGACACAGTATGACACCAGGGACTCTTGGCAAAACTGTAAGCATTGGGTCTTTCAGGCTCTATACTATGTCTCCTCAGGTAGATCCCTAAGGGTACTTATCAGTGGAACAGAGTCAGCAAGATATCCTACTGGAGCATGTCTTCCACAAGGAAGTGTTCTTGGGCCGTTGTTATGGAATGTCTACATCAACGACCTCCTCCATCTCATCCCAGAATCCTATGCATATGCAGATGTCTGCACGCTAACATTTACTTATCCATGAGAGCAAATACCAGCTGCTCTGCTACATCAATCACCAGTTTACAGCTATATCAGCCTGGGGTAAACGATGGCAGATAACATTTGTTCCAGAGAAAATACAAATGATGACAGTCTCTAGGCACCATGATAATACTGGAGCAGTGCTAAGTATGAGTGGAAGAGTGTTGGTACCTGGGGATGAAGTTGATATCCTTGAAGTGAAATTCGATTCCAAACTTACCATGAAGAACCACATTGTAAACCTTGTAAACAAGGCAGCCAGGAAACTAACTGCATTTTCAAGTATCTCGCATCTGCTTGACAGTAAAGGTTGCAAGATTCTGCATGAGACACAAGTACGCTCACACATTGAATATGCTCCACTTTCTTGGTTTGTCTGCCCCTATCTCATCTGCGACTTCTTAACAAAATAGAGAACAGAGCAAGACGTCTCATCTCTCGCCTGGACCTATCCTGGATAGATCTGTCGTTTCAGCAGAGCCTTTAACACAGAAGGGATGTGGGCGGCCTTACTGTTATGTACAAGGCCAACATTGTCAAAGTACCACACTTGGCTCCGCTCCGAGGACAGAGAGAAGCGAGCTTCTACACCACAAGACGGGCAGCAAGCAGCAACTTCACTTTGTACCCTTCTCCAGGACATCGCTACATCTAAGATCATTTATTCCTAGGATGACTCGAGTCTGGAACATGTTCGTACAGCATAATGACATCAATGAAATCGCTGGCCCACGGATGACTCCAAATTCATTCATTCCCTATCTGCATCTCTTTAGAATAAAAAAAAGCTTCCAATGTACTGATGTAGGCAACAGCTCTTCGCTTGCAAATGAAGTTAGGGACCCTAAACCTAATCTTGTAAAATCCTGTGTAAAAAGAGAGAGAGAATGAAATTTGTCACTGTGTACTTCAGATACTGATATTTAATTAGCAGTAATAGGAAGCGACAGTCCTTTTCAATTTCACTAATGTACTCAGGCTAGTCAGTAGTCCCAGGGGAGGGATCATAGTAGCAGGACGAGAGGCTTCTTTTATTAGTAACTGTGGAAAATTTCATTCATCTGAATCTAACTTATTATGTACATAACAGTATATGATAACAAAGATAATTATTATTTATCAGTTACATAGACAAGTAGGAATTTGGGACACCTAGGTCACAAAAAATGTCCCCCTTCGATACCTACCACTGTCATATCCACAAGTTGCTCTAGACCTAATAATTACAAAAGAAATATACATCACCAGGAACTCTGGTAAATATATAAATTTGTGGACTGTATATTAAATTAATAAAGGATTATATATATATATAAACATTTACATAGCAGGAGAATATCTTAAAATCACTCACCAATTTGACTGGAGATTAAGGTGTATCATACTCAGAAAACCTCACTGTCTATGAAAATAACACTGGCCAGGTTACAACATAAGACTTATCTGAGGTTCCTGGAGTTGTCTTGTCCAGTCGCCTGATATCTCAAGTTATGCAGGAATGCACATCCAACAATTTCGCCTCCTATTTGAGAGGTGTCAACCCAATTTTACCTCTAGAGCACGAAAATTCTTCACATTATTAATTAACGTCTGTTACTCAATTCAAAACAACAATGGTGAGTCCCTTCTGCGCAGGCGCAGGCTTCTTCCATTTTCGATAACATAATTTTTATTATATACAATATAGGCCATCTATTTACCTATAAATTACCGTATTTCCGGAAAATAAACAGTATTTTCCACAGTAACTGTAAAAACTTGAATTACCATCACACACGACAGATAATATTCTGACATGCAATAATAACGCAAGATTTCTGAGGTCACTGGTCACGAGAGGTTGCTACCCATCCTGAGATCATGGGATGTTTTGGAGGATTAGTATGGAGTGTTATAGAGCAATATGGTTTGCTTCGGCAGTGTTTTAGAATCTGAGGTCAAGATGTTGAAGGATGGCCTACTTCTCGAGGAGGAAAATAAGAAACTGAAAATTCGCCTCGATAAGTATAGCAATGAATGTGAGGTGGTTGGAATTAGTTGAAGGAAACATGTTACGAGCAGTGAAGAGCAGATTGGCAGCCATTACAAGTGGGTACAAGTTTCCAGTAAAGGAAGAAACATCATAATGCGCCAGGCTAAAAGAGCAGATCTGAAGGTAGGAAATCTCTTCTCTGACCTGCAGGTAAAAAATGTACTTCAGTGGTCACTAAGGATGAAGGTACCACTAACTCATCCACTAGTAAAGATAAGAATACCCATGTGGTCGGTAACTCACAGGTACAACACTGACCAGAAGGCCTGAGCTTGCTATCACCTGCAGCTCATAAGACTGCCATCCTTTGGGGGCGGGTGCAGATGGCAGACCAGAGGCCTAGCTTCTCCCTACGAGCCCCGTGACGGCGGGGACTGTGGCTAGACCTGGGGACAGTTGGTCTCGAAGATGAGGGAGTACTTGTACCTCCTCCCATGGAAGACTTAGATCTCGAGATACTCCCCAGATAGGGAGCCGGGTCACCACTACTTGGAAAAGACCAGGGCCGGGAGAGTACCGGCGAATAAGAAAAAAAAAACACTGACAATGCTTTCTGTGACAGAGATAGGAAGGTGAGCCAGAGGGTGTGTATCAGGAGCTGGTGTTGGTCACATAGTCAAGAGGTTGGCTATTATGTCAGATAATGGGGAAATAGCCCACTATTTGCCTCATTGTTGGTGGAAATGATACTGGGAATGGCAGGAGACAGGGGCTGCTAAATAAGTACAAAACCGCTATAGATTTAATTAGGTCTAACTGAGGGGTCCCGAATAAAAGTAGCATTTTTGCCTAGAAGAGGACTGGGTAATGAATGGATTCCAAGTGCAATTGGTGAAACTGTTGTCTAGACACGTATTGCAAAGGAGAATGTATGATATGATATGTATGCAAGGGATGGGGTACACATCTCCTGGGCAGTGGTGGTAGCATTAGCCAATCTCGTCGAAGGGGCCGTTGATGAGTTGTCAAGAACTTTAAACTGATAAAAGATAAATGTGTGTGTGGGGGTGGGGGGAAGCAGAAGTTGCCAGGATGCCTCAAGGATATGTTCAAAGGACATTGGTCGTCAGTCTATCAAGCAAGAATGATGCTCTGATCACATCGACTCAAGGCTAAGGGATTGATTACCTCAGACTCTTAATCTTCCACGACAAGGTGTAAAGTAAAAGGGTAGATAATGCAGGCATGTTGCATGTTACTGTAGCTCAATACTTTAAATCTTAGATTCTTTCTTTCTCTCGCAATCTAGCGAAGAAAGTCTCATACTTTTTGTTTCATCACCTGCCGTCTTTCCTCTTTCTCTTCTGTTCTCACTTTTTCTTTTCCCTGGGGGGCGACCTTTTGTCTCCCCACTTCACCTACTCTGGCTCTGCAGTCCACGCAAGCATTGTTCTCATGGTGTCGAGATTTTCTTGTCTTGAAGGTTCCAAGTAGAGTTCTTTGCTCTGTTAAGTGTTGTTTTATGCCTCGATCTTTAACTTTATATATTTTAAATAATTCGGCTTGCCCTGGTCCTCAGCTCATGGCTTGGGGTCCCTCGGAGAGGGAGCTACTCTAGACGGTAACGGGATTTTTTGCACATATCTACTTGTTCTACAGACGTGATATGGTCGTAGACTATTTGTAAGGACTTAATAGTTAGATCCAGATTCCATAGCTAAGTATTAAGACTTTTTGGAGGCATCTAACAACCTTTTAACTCATCATTTGCTTGCTAGTCCACTGCCTGTGACACGGAGGCGTCTGAGACATTGCTTTCTCCACCTCCCTGTAAGCCTTCATAACTCACGACTTGTCCTGCCTGTTACATGGGAACACCCGTCACACTCGGTATATTATATTGACATTTACGACGCCATGAGATCGCAGATGCGAACTTGTTCCTCTGGTGGAACAATAATTTAATTTTAATTAGTTTTGCTTAACAGGGTTATATTTTTTCTTGAAATATAGGTAAATTTAATAAAGGTGTTAAATTTTTCCATTAAGTTTATTTAACCTATACAGCTTTTTTTTTAATTTTCAGCTATTAGTTTATTTTTCTATTCATATTTTGCTCAGGGGAAACACAGAAGCTCTTGTTTTTTCTTCGAAGCCACGAGAGTGAATTTATTAGAAAAAACTAGCAGAGAGGCGCACACACACACACACACACACACACACACACACACACACACACACACACACACACACACACACACACACACACACACGCACATACACTCGCACATACACACACACACACACACTCGCACACACACACACACACACACACACACACACACACACACACACACACACACACACACACACACGAACGCGCGTGCGCGCAATAGAATGTTGGTGAGGATTTGTTTGCTGAACAGATAAAAAAAATGGAATCTGAGAGTGTCACCATAGATTCTGCAAGTGGGAGCAGCAATACTGTCTTCACCACTAGCTAATATCTATGACATATCAATGCAAATGGGGTAATTAACAGAGGTCTGGAGAAGGCTAATGGGTGCGAGTTGAACCTGACTAGCTTGTGCTACTAGGTTAGATGCCGTGCTCCTCCCTTAGGTGAATGTGACTTACCTGACTAGGTTAAGGCATTGGCTTAAGCCGGTGGGAGAACTGGACCTGCTTCGCATGGGCCAGTAGGCCTGCTGCAGCGTTCCTTCTTATGTTCTAATCCCAATATTAAAGAAAGGACTCGTCTGACCACAGACCATGACCACCAACATTTTAAGTAACACCCATGTGCAACAGTTATGTTTATTCACCTACTCAGCAGACATGTAAAGACGAAGTTTTGAGGAGGTCAGTCCCTCAGCCTGAAGAGTTCTGCTCCATAGTCTGTAACAATGTCAAGGTGAAGCAACAGAATGGAGACTTATATACATACATACTAATTTCATTATTCACTCCTCATAGATTATTTCCCATAGCTGTAGGACTAATCTCGTTCAACATGTTTACTACACTTTTTGGTATAAACCTTGGTAATAAATACCGACAAGTTGGTTTAGAAAGACACGTAAGCAAACACTATGACATATTTATTAGAAAACGTTTCGGTCCTGGGACCTTGATCACTTCTAACATACAGAGGTAGAAAGGCATTATATATATAGGCTTCTTCTTGAGAGCTCTTCGCATCTCCAGCCCTTGTTTTCTAGAAGAAGAATGCACTTACATAACACAAGCCTTTACACGTCTTCAGTTCCCATCTTTCTTCATCCGAGATTGCAGACTTAAGGCACAAGCTATTCTCAACAAACCGCCCATGGAACAGCCCCCTAAGCAGTTCATAGTTCTCCCATGTGGTGATGTTGCCACGAATGCTCGCCGGGCACTTGCTATGAGTAACATCAACGTTTCCACCATAAACACATCATCTATCAAAGACCTCACTACGAAACGCAGCCCCACACCTCTAACTTCTACAGCAGGCGTCTACACTATCCCCTGTGGGTTCTGTCCCAAGAAATATGTAGGGGAGACAGGCAGAGATCTTGCAGTCCGCTTGAATGAGCATCGAAATGTCTCTAACAGAGACGATGTAAGGTACGCCTGTGTCCTCCACAGAGACTCCACGGGACATTTGATGAACTGGAATGAGGCACAACTCGTTCTCACCGAACCAGACCTCAGACGCCGACGGTGCCTAGAAGCCTCACTAATCGCCGTCACCGACACTATAGAACGCAACACTGGAAACTACAAAATTTCAAAAACATTGGCATACATGATACTTAAGCACCACCAACCCAACAGCACAGGAGTCACATGATTTCAACGTCTACCCGTCCTCGTCGTAGGCAGAGGTTGTTTTGATAAGGACCTGCCTCGCATGGGCCAGTAGGCCTTCTACAGTGATCCTCCATTCTTATGTTCTCATGTTCTTATGACATTCCTCAGGTCACGTGCGTCACACCTCACTCTCCGCCTATATATATAGTGTCTTTCTACCTCTGTATGTTAGAAGTGATCAAGGTCCCAGGACCGAAACGTTTTCTAATAAATATGTCAGTGTTTGCTTACGTGTCTTTCTAAACCAACTACACTCTTTACATTTTCTTGACTAGTTTAATCGGGTAAGAGTTCAATACAGCTACATACGCTAAGACAGGCCTAACCTATTTAGTGAATAGGGCCATGAATAACTATTCTGATTCCTTTAAGCTACTCTCAGCTTTGCTAAACCATCATCCACTACTTATGTTGTTCATTTAAATTGTCTCTGGCAATAAATATGTTTTTATTCTAGGGATGGAATCCAGTAGCCATTTGTTCATTGTAGCAGTTTATTAAAGTCCCATTGTAATCATTGTCTTCGTGTGGGATTTCATTCACCTCGTTAATTTTACATCATGAGCAAACAAGCATACACCTGACATTATCTCTTCTGTTATGTCGTTCAAAAACAGAAGAATCAGGTCTTGTCTCTTGCACATTCCCTGTCTGCTGTTCCTTTACCCATACACATGATGCTTTGACTCAACAGTTGCTGGGGCCCCCGGTGGTCTGATAGCACATCTGCATAGGACTTATCTCCTTCCCTTTGGTCCCCTTGCTTGTTGCTGCCCCTTCTGTTCTTTGGATATATAACCCATTTCAGCATTTTCAGTTCCTCTTCTAGGTTCTGTATTCTAGCCTCTGTGGCTTGTAGCTCCCACTTCTGGCTCTATGCAAATATCCTCTTTATTTATTGTTAAACTCATCTTGCCTTGTTTCCTATTCCTGTGTGTGTGGACGTGTGTGGACATGTGTGTGTTTTTGCGTTTATGTGTATGCTTGTGTGTTTTTGTGTATGTGAACGAGTTTCTCCAGAAAGCTCTAATGCTCAAGGAACACCTCAAAAACACGTCTGCAACCAGCTCTGTTTCAAGGAACCCATTAAAACCCCATCTTCTAATGGTTCAAGAAACCACCAAGAACCTGTCTTGAACCAGCTTTCAACACTACAGTAAACCTTCAAAAACCTGTGTTCAGCCACCTTTAGCTCTACAAGGACCCTCGTAAGAACCTGTTCTCATAGTTCGAACGTAACAAGCAGTGCTTCAGAGAATATTTGCACAGCCTTCAACACCAACATCAATAATGACAACTCAGTTACAGTACCCACGTTGCTGCAGCCACAACTATGAACGCAAATTTGATTATACATCCAACATTAACATCTCGAGTAAAGAATTAGCAATGATGCGATGCAGTTTTCTGTTTAAAAGGGTAAAAAAAAATGCTACCCATGATATGAATTATGATAAAGTTGGTAGAATTACCGACAATATGTAAAGTAAAAGGACACAAGTGCAACTAATGTGACATTTATTGTGGCAACGTTTCGCTCTCCAGGAGCTTTATCAAGCCATTACAAACAATACATGGACACAGAGGGTATATAAAGGCTCAGAGTGAGGTGAATACTAGTGAGGTACCATTTCGATGTTCACTAGTGGTAGTAGTAGTAGTAGTAGTAGTAGTAGTAGTGGTAGTGACAAAAGTAATACAATATGGTAGAGCAATTAATTCGTACATGAGTAAAAGGATATAAAAGCTATTACTTGGGTAACATAAAAATAGGTTGGACAAATATAAACTGGAAAGAGGCAGCTTGTTTCAGTGTTCACTCTCTGTGCTTTGTGTAGTATAACAGGAGAGACTATGTGATGGCAGGGTTTACTGTTTTCAGGAGGATTCTTGCTAAGACTTCGGAGATGGTGAAGCTGCCGTTGTTTTGTTTAATTGTATTCGAAACAGCGATCAGTGCTGATTCGAGGCACTTGCGTCTGCGGGGAAATTAGTTTCTTTGATCACTAATTGGGGCGTCTCTGAATTTCATGAGATGATTGGTGGAATTTCGGTGTTGTACACAGGCGTTGTTCAGGTTATCGTTCCTACATGCGTAAATGTGTTCATTGAGGCGGGTGTCGAGGTTTCTGGCTGTTTCACCTACGTAAATCTTGTCACAGCCTCCACAGGGTATAGTGTAAACTCCTGCATTGACTGGTTCGTGTGCTTGGATTTTGTCCTGGTTATATCCTTTATTGAAGTGCTAGAGCGATGGCGACTCTGGTGTTAGCTTGTGAAAGTGCTTTTGAGACGTTCAGTGCAACCTGACTGTTGGGAAGAATTATAACTTTGCTGGGAGTGGTGTTGATGCGTGGAGAATTTATGATCTGAAGAGCTCTTTTCTTGCAGTCTTGATGAAAAAAGAAGGAAATGTAACTCTGTGAATGTTTGGTGAATGTATGTACACTCCTCGTCAAGAAACTCAGGACTACAAATTCGGTATGCTCTTAGGAAAAACCCGATGATGATGCCTCTTTTGGTCTTGGTATCTTGACTGGAATAGAAGTGTGTGAGATCATTTTTATTGGTGGGTTTCCGATAAACTTGAAATCTTAGGTTGTTGTCTACTTTGTGAATGAGGACGTCGAGGAAAGGTAGCTTGTCATTGGACTCTTCTTCTAGTTGTAAACTGGATCGCCGGTTCAACTGCGTTGAGCCTTGCCTGAAGATCCGTACATCAAACGTTTTGGAGTTATTACGAGAACATCGTCCACGTAACGTAAACCAAGTGACGCTTGAAGGGATGATGTTGGCGAAGTGTTCGACTCTAGGTGTTCCATGTATAAGTTGGCTAGGACGGCACTTATGGGTGACCCCATTCCCATGCCGTAGGTTTGTTTGTAGAGCTTGTTATTGAAAGAAAAACAGTTGAAATTAACACAGAGTTCAATTAAGTCAACAAAATCTCCGGGAGGTAGAGGAAGATTAAGGTCCTGATTGACTTTACGTCGTAGAACCTCGATGGCTTTTTTGGTAGGTACTTTTGTGAAGAGGGAAGTCACATCCAAACTGCTTAGTTTCTTGTTACGGATGAGAGGTTACGGATGCGGTTGAGAAGGTCACCTGAGTGTTTAAGATGAGCGGGGCTGATGGTCCCCAGAAGGCAGGAAAGATGTTTGGCAAGAACTCCGGCTAGTTAGTGTGGAGCACTGCCTATTCCTGACGTGATTGGTCTGAGAGGAATATTGTGTTTATGGGTCGTGGGTAAACCATACATGTGTGCTGGTTTAGGGTTGCTTGGTAACAAGTACAGAAGTTTCTTCCCTTCTCTAGTGCGTTTGAGTATTTGTCTGGTTTTGTATAGAAAATCTTTGGTGAGCGTCTCCCACTGTTGAGTGCTGATGGGTTCGTATGTAGATTGATCACTCAAAAGGTCCATCATTTTAGTGTTGTAGTCACTGGTGTTGAGGATGACGACTCCACCTCCTTTGTCGGCGGTGGTGACGATAATGTTGGGGTCGTTGGCGAGGTTCTTAAGGGCACTAGCACTTCAATAAAGGATATAACCAGGACAAAATCCAAGCACCACGAACCAGTCAATGCAGGAGTTTACACTATACCCTGTGGAGGCTGTGACAAGATTTACGTAGGTGAAACAGCCAGAAACCTCGACACCCGCCTCAATGAACACATTTACGCATGTAGGAACGATAACCTGAACAACGCCTGTGTACAACACCGAAATTCCACCAATCATCTCATGAAATTCAGAGACGCCCAATCAGTGATCAAAGAAACTAATTTCCGCAGACGCAAGTGCCTCGAATCAGCACTGATCGCTGTTTCGAATACAATTAAACAAAACAACGGACAGCTTCACCATCTCCGAAGTCTTAGCAAGAATCCTCCTGAAAACAGTAAACCCTGCCATCACATAGTCTCTCCTGTTATACTACACAAAGCACAGAGAGTGAACACTGAAACAAGCTGCCTCTTTCCAGTTTATATTTGTCCAACCTATTTTTATGTTACCCAAGTAATAGCTTTTATATCCTTTTACTCATGTACGAATTAATTGCTCTACCATATTGTATTACTTTTGTCACTACCACTACTACTACTACTACTACTACTACTACCACTAGTGAACATCGAAATGGTACCTCACTAGTATTCACCTCACTCTGAGCCTTTATATACCCTCTGTGTCCATGTATTGTTTGTAATGGCTTGATAAAGCTCCTGGAGAGCGAAACGTTGCCACAATAAATGTCACATTAGTTGCACTTGTGTCCTTTTACTTTACATATGAATTATGCTTTGCATATTTTCCCTAATGAAACACTGGCAATTTAAAGATCAAGTATTTTATTTGTGGAACATTTTGGAGGTTAATTAAATCAGGTCCTCGCAATATTTACTCCAAAATATTTTTCGTATGTCATTAAGAGTAGCGTATTAACCTGTGTTTTAGTAAAATAAATTGCCATTACTGTACGGAAGTACATTCCTTAATTATGTTGGTTTACTCATGTGTGGGTTATTACTTTTGAAGCTGGTAGAACATTTACTTAAATTATCCTCTTGCTCTTTAGAAATGTACATAAGAACTCTCATATTTGTATGGGATTATTAGTTACTGTCAAATACAAACATTACAGTGGAGGAAATACGTACCCAGGAGAAGCCCTCGTTTGCGCAGTCACAATCAAAGTAGGTATCGGGTAAGTATGCAGGTGTGTAGCAGCTGGTAATCAATGTCACTTACCTGGAAAAAAAAGAAATATTATTACAACGCTTTTCCTGAGAGTGAGTGAGTTAGTTCGTTCACGTGATCATAAAATTTTACACAAGAACATAAAGAAAGAACACTGCAACAGGCCTACTGACCCATGGGGAGCAGGTCCATGTCCCCCCCCCGGATTAGACCAATGACCCACCCCCCAGATTAGACCAATGACCCACCCAGTCTGGTCACCTCCACTCAAGGAAGGAGCACGGCACTAGACCCAGCAGCACAAGCTAGTCAGGTCCAACTCACACCCACCCACACCCACTCATGTATTTATCTAACCTATTTTTAAAACTACACAACGTTTTAGCCTGAATAACTGTACTCGGGAGTTTGTTCCACTCGTCCACAACTCTATTACCAAACCAGTGCTTTCCTATATCCTTCCTGAATCTGAATTTTTCCGACTTGAAACCATTGCTTCGAGTCCTGTCCTGTATGGAAATTTTCAGCAAGCTATTTACATCCCCTTTATTTATTCCTGTTTTCCATTTATACACCTCGATCATATCCCCCCTAATTCTACGCCTTTCGAGAGAGTGCAGATTCAGGGCCCTCAGTCTATCCTCATAGGGAAGATTTCTAATACATGGGATCATCTTTATCCTCCTCTGTACGTTTTCCAGAGCATTTTTATATCGATTGTGTAATACGGTGACCAAAACTGTGCAGCACAGTCCAAATGAGGCTTAACCAAAGATATATAGAGTTGAAGAACAACCTGAGGACTTCTATTATTTATACTTCTAGATATGAAACCAAGAATTCTGTTAGCTTTATTGCGAACACTAATGCACTGTTGTCTTGGTTTTAGATTACTGCTAACCAGAACTCCTAAATCCTTTTCGCAATCAGTAGTATTAAGATCTACATTATTTAGTTTATATGTGGCATGGTTATTTACCTGTCCAACCTTTAGAACTTTGCATTTGTCAATACTAAACTGTATCTGTCACTTCTCCAACCATTGCATCAGTCTATTCATATCCTGGAGTGCTCTAGTGTCCTCATTAGAATGAGTTCGACGGCCTATTTTTCTGTCATCAGCAAATTTGCTTATGTCGCTATTTATTCCCTCATCTATGTCGTTTATGTAAATTGTGAACAACAACTGGCCCAACACTGACCTCTGTGGAACACCACAAGTGACGTGCCCCTATTCTGATTTCTCCACATTTATGCAAACTCTCTGCTGCCTATTTGTCAGCCATGCCTCTACCCAGGAAAAAAATTCTCCTATTCCGTGTGCCTTAAGTTTCCTCAATAGCCTCTGGTGTGGAACTCTATCGACAGCCTTACTGAAGTCCAAATACACAATATCATATTCATTACCATGATCTACCTCCTCAAACACCTTAATGAAAAAAATTAGTAAATTCGTAAGACAGGAATGCCCCTTTGTAAAACCGTGTTGAGATTCATTAATCAATCTGTGCCTATCAAGATGGCTACGAATTGCTTCGGCAATTATTGATTCCATAAATTTTCCCACTATGGAGGTAAGGCTTATTGGTCTATAGTTCGAAGCCAAGGACCTGTCACCTGCCTTGTAAATAGGTATTACATTTCCATTTTCCAATTATCAGGCACTATGCCAGTTTGTAGTGATATGTTAAAAAGATTAGCCAAAGGTATGCTAAGTTCTTCTTTACATTCCTTTAACACCCTTGCAAACAGTTCATCAGGACCTGGGGATTTGTTAGGTTTTAGTTTCTCTATTTGTCTGAGGACCATGTCACTAGTTACCGAAATCGTGCATAGTTTATCATCATCCTGTTCTACATAATCTATTATTTCAGGAATATCGCTAGTATTTTCCTGGGTGAAAACTGAGAGGAAGCAGGTATTGAGAATTTCATACATATCCTTATCACTGTCAGTGATCTGACCAGAGTTACTCTTAAGTGAATATCAAAATTGTATACAATACCGACAGGTTGGTAGGTAAGATACATAGGCAACAGTTAGGCATACAGGTATACAATACCTGTCGGTATTGTATACCATTTTTATATTCACCCTGTCGGACACTGCAACACAATGGCATCTTGGTACAGAAAACACCGTGGACAACTTTTTCAAGTGAGAATTGTTTGATCTGAGAGGGACATGACCTTTCAGTGGCTGCATTCTCACTACTACTACTCTGCACATCTCCTTCCAGCAGTATTTAAGTCTCCGCACTGTCGCTTGATCTTCAGATAGTTCCAGACTATGGAACTTAACTTCTCCAGGCTGAGGGACTGACAACCTCAATTCTACGACTTCAAGGGTGATGGACTGATTACATCGTCTTCACATCTCTACTGTTCCTGCCTGCTTTCTGTACTCGACTGAAGAAGCCTACTGTGTAGGCGAAATGTTTCGGAATAAAGTTGCCTAACTGTTGCCTATGTGTCTTACCTACCTACTCTTAAGTGAGCCAATCTTGTCCCTAATCTTCTGTATACCTGAAAGAACCCTTTTGGGTTAGTCTTTGAATCCCTTGCGACCATAGCCTCATAATCCCTTTTTGCTTTTCTTATTCCTTTCTTTCTCTCTTTAATTGAATATACTGATTTCTTAACTGCCCATCCCCTCTTTTGATACGCCTATATATGCCTCTCTTTTGACCAATGAGATGTTTTAATCTATTGTTCATCCATTTGGGATCATTTTTGTTAGATCTAATTTCCCTACTCGGAACAAAAGTTGTCTGGGCAGCTAGAACTATCCTCTGAAAAACGTCATATTGGCAACCAAGATCACCTACCTGACCCATAGTCAGGACATCCCAATTTAGCTCACCCAGGTACTTTTTCAGTCCCATGAAGTCGGCCAAGTGAAAATCTGGGACAGAGATTTGATTGCAGTTATCTGGGCAATTCCATGAAACTAAGTGATTTGTGATCACTTTCCCCAAGCTCATCATTAACCTCAAGATTATTAATTACTGAATCTATGTTAGCAAGAACCAAGTCACAAAGACTGTTTCCTCTAGTTGGTTCTGTCACAACCTGTTCTAAAAAGCAATCCTGAACTGTATCAAGAAAGTCACTAGACTCAAGATTTCCTGTCATATTGTTCCAATCAATTTGTCTAAAGTTAAAATCTCTCATTATCACAACATTTTCATATCTAGATGCCTTATGAATTTCGTCCCATAACAGCTTACTGTCCTCCCTATCAAGGTTTGGGGGCCTATAAATCACACCCAAAATTAATTTGTCACGTCCATCGAGAAACTGTAGCCAAACAGATTGTGTGTTAGATGTTTCTAATCTTATATCATGTCTAAGACAACAATTTAAATTTTCTCTGACAAACATCGCCACCCCACCACCCTTCCTGTTGACCCTATCAGTGTGGAATAGTTTACAACCCTGTGTGATGCATTCAGAAGGCATTTCTCTATCTTTCAGGTTGAACCAGGTCGCTGTTATACCAGTAATATCTATATTACCTACACTTGCAAGTAATCTTAGCTCATCTATCTTATTTCTTAGACTCTTACTATTTGTATAGTAAACCTTAGGGGAGCTAGTCACTCGTTTCCCTCCACTATTTCTCTTTTTTTGTTGTTCACTTGATTTGCCATTACTAGCAACTTTATTTTGAATATTGTCTTTTAAACATATCCCTGAGGTATCCCAGTAATAACTGCTGTTTTTAACCCTAATGCTGCAGCCTGATTGTTTCCCACAAACACCCATACCTCTAATGCAATCACTCCATCCCCAGAGAGATGAACCCCATCCCTTGCATACATATCACGTTTGCCAAAGAATAGGTCCCAGTTATCAATGAATGGGATTGCAAGTTCCTTGCAGTACCTGTCTAGCCAGCAATTTATACCAATTGCCCTAGACATCCATTCATTGCCCACTCTCTTTCTAGGCAAGATGCTACATATGACTGGGATCTCTCCCTTAGACCTAACTACTTTTATGGCTGACCTGTACGTGTCCAGCAGCTCCTCTCTCCTGCCCTTCCCAATGTCATTACCCCCAGCACTAAGACAGATAATGGGCTTGTTCCCATTACCTGCCATAATATTATCCAACCTGCTGACTATGTCACCAACACCAGCTCCAGGAAGACACACTCTCTGTCTGACCTTTCTGTCTGTTACAAAATGCACAGTCCATATATCTTACCTGAGAATCGCCTACTATTAAAATATTCTTACCTTGATTAGCAGGGGAATCAGTGGTACCTTCAACCTCACTAACCACTGAAGTACACTCGTCTTAGAGAACAGAGAATCGATTTCCTACCTTCACATCTTCTCTATGAACTCTCATCTTCCTTCATCATGAACTGTGAACCACTTACCACTTAAAGCGGCTGCCACTATCACTGCTGGTGACCATTTCCTCCTTACCAGATAAATCCTTCTCACACTCCCAAACTCATCTGTGCGAAGCTTCAGCCTCCTATTTTCCTCCTGAAGAAGTAGAATCTCCAACATTTGAGCCTGAGATTCTAAAACACTACAACAAGCCATGGTGCTTGGTAACATCCCACGCTAACTCCCAAGAGCTTAAGCAGGTATGACCACACGTGACCACTGACCTCAGCGTACTGACCACTGACCTTCAGTCCTCACTAGTGAGGACTGAAAATGTTTCACGTATAAATAACAGCCAAGGTAGTAGAAAAGAGAATACAACAATAGTTATTTAATTAATGCAGTTTCTCATGAGAATTAGTCCAGAAAGTGAAAATGAATGAAAATACACATAACAGTCTCGGTTATCTTCCATAACTTTTACACACATACACACACACACACACACACACACACACACACACACACACACACACACACACACACACACACCACACACACACAAAATAAATTGATATGAGGCAAGACGTTAAATAAGTCACAGGAATCGTTAAACTACAGACAACTATCACTGACATGCATACTATTTAAGACAGTGGAGAAGATAATTAGGAGAGTAGCGGAGCACTGGGAGAGAGAGAGAGAGAGAGAGAGAGAGAGAGAGAGAGAGAGAGAGAAGGGTGAAATACATCTTCTTGGGCTGCAAGAAAGGATTTGATATTTCCCCTCTCAAGACCAGAGGCCGGATCAACAAGGAAAGAGTTACAAAGATCCAACAGTACCTTACAGAAGAGCCACAAAGAGTGAATGTGTAAAAAGAAATGTTAGAATGGGAAAATGTAAAATACGGAATTCTAAAAGAATTGGTATCAGCAACAGTACTGTTTATGGTGTTTGTGACTGACATACCAGAAGAGTTAGTCAATTGTATGCATGTTAATTTATGATGTAAATTTAATTAGAAGAATAAAAACCGATGGCTACATATAAAGTCTACAGGTAGAACTTAAACTCCAAAAACTGGACGAACGAGAAGTTGCTTAAATTCAACCCCAGCAAATGCAATGTTATGAAAACTTGGATCAGAGGCTGCAAACCTCACTCAAATAAAAACCTAGAGATGAGCATAGTACCGAGCACGTCGCCAGGCACACACTCGAGCCAAATATCATCTGCAACGAATTCCCATTTTAGAAATTAAAGAGTAGCTTTCAGAAACCACAATAAACAGCTATTTACGGTCCAATACGAGACAAATGATGTGAGCACCTTGAAGCATGCACCACAAGCATGAAACTCACCTGGAAAATCATGCTCAGAGCCTAAGAGAAGAATTAAGTAGTAGAATTAAACCCAAAGCCAAGTATTAACCTTTCAGGAGAGACTAAAAGAACTGAATCGACGACATTAGAGAAAAAAAACTAGGGAGAGACACTTCAATGAGATAGAAAATATCCAGAGGATTTGACACGGTGGACAGGAATAATATGTTTGAGAGGTAGGCAACCGGTACACGAAGGCAGAATTATAAGCAAATAAAATAAGTTAAATCATAGGTAGTATTTCATCTGTCTTATGATAGTCAGGAAGTGAAATGACTTGAACAAGAAAGTGGTGAAGATAGGCTCCATACATAGGTTTAAGAATAGGTATGACAGGGCCCACAATAATGGTAAATTCAACAAGTGTCAGGTAAAGAATCAGGTTCTGGAACTACGACTCGACCTCTGTAACCACAATTTGCAGTGTACAACTAGGTGAGTATATGCAGGAATTGGTAAAAAAGAAAATGAGGATGACAGAGAAGAAAAAAAAATGTTTCTCAGAGAACAAAACTAATATAGAAGACAGTTATGCTGGTATAACTGAGCAAAAGGTAGAATTAAAGCAAAAGAAGCAGCTAACGCAGAATATCTCGGCTAAAGCTAACATAAGTTTTGACAACATAAAGAGGCTAGAGTATAAAAATAAACCAAGAGATAGAAGAAAATCAATAATGAAAATAGACAGAACAGCAGGTGATAACGGTAAGATTACTGCTAGAATAAATTTAAATTTGAAACAAAGGAGACTGCAAACTTCTTCAGAAGATTATCAGTCAATAACATAGAGGCATGAAGGAAAGATGAAAAAATGTTAGAGGAACACACTGCTAGGAATAACATTAATGCAGAAAAAAAAAAAAAATTATTTACAAGCACTCTGGCTTAATATAAAATCTGTCTATAAATTGTTAAGGACATGGAAGAGAGGATTTCCCATTGCCATACTAAACTTCTGAGTGCAAAACTCGGATATTACATGTAACTTTGCATAAAAAAGGAAAGGTTTAATAACCTCAAGGATTGTTGAGACAGGCAATGGTAAATCAAAACTAACTGTATTGTAATCATTTAAGTCAGCCATGGTACTGAATTTCTCTAACAAACCAGTATTACTCTTAACAATAGAAACTTTGAATACAGTTGGGTTCAATATATCTACTGACCCTTGTGGGTTTAGAGCTTATTTATAATAAATCGACTATCCATTTGGACAGTTTGTAGGTGACTGAGCCAGTGGAGGTAATTATCGGTCTATATTTGAAGAATACCTGCAGGGTATTCCGGGGGTCAAATCTTGGTCCACTCCACGACCAGTCCTTGCGGTGGATCAAGGTCATTGCAGTAAACTGGAAATGGGCTCAATAATTTGGCCATAGGGCACTTAAACATGCACAATGTTCCTAGTACATGGTCCTCATTACCATACATAAATATTAAAAATCTGAAACCAACCGGACGAGGCATTCTCGAGTTAAATGAAAAATAGTATACAAAATTAGGTGAAAAAAAATAACAGGCGACTTCTTAAAGGAACCCCTTTGGCGATACCTATTATTATAATATAATTGATACACGAATAGTTGATTTACTGTGTAGTGGATATGACTTACGTGGAACATCAGTGAAAGTGAGAACAATATGAACGTTTAATATAATGTAAATCATAGGTCTCCAAACTTTTCACTATGAGGGCCACATCGTATATTTTACACATTTTCGCAGGCTATAGAAAAAATCAGTCTTATAAATATAAATGAATGAAAAAGTTATATTTGTATTCTTTTAGGAAACAGAATGACATGTTTCAAAACAAAGGAATAATATGACAATCACGAAGAAAACAATACAGTGCTTGAACTGAGAAATGATGTATTGTGAGTAAAAATGTTGAACATTAGCCAGTGTTCTGACAGTATAATCAGTTACTGAACTGAAGATGAGGAAAGCTGACACAAAATTTAATTTGCACAAGATTAAGGGGAATGATTAGAACTGATTTTTTTTTTAATTTTAAAATATTGCTGAACTGAGGTTTCAAATTTGAGCCAATTATTAGAATGGACTTCAAATGTTCATCAGATAAATTTGTGCGATATTAACATACTTCATTTTGGAAAAATGTTTGTCCACGAAGGTACGTTGTACCACAAACTGATACGAATTCAAATTTGGAAGCAGTTTAGGCTGTAAAGATTTATGTAATTGGATTGTATTTCATTTATACTTTCAGCATGTCATCTGATTGGAGATCGATAATTTCCATTTGAAACTGATCTGGGAATGTTTCAGTACTCTAATCAAAAGACTTTTGAAACGTCTTTTTTTCATCTATTTTACCGTCAAGAACAGAAAATCGTTTCTGAAGTTGTTTTTGCAAGTTATTAATGATTTCTTTTTCAAATGAATAAATTCTGCTTATCTTTCTTCATGAAAATTTTCACAACATGAGAAATGATCCGAGTTAGGAACTTTCACTCGTCGTTCAAATAACACCAATTTTGCCCTTAATGTCTTGACATGCGTAAATAGATCATAAATCAAATTTGTTTCACCTTGCAACTTCAGATTCAATTGATTCATATGATTTGTCACGTCTGCAAAAAAAAAGGCAATTTCCCAAGCAAGTCAGCGTTTGATGAAAGTGGTTCTGGTCGATTCTTCTCTGTGAGAAATAAATTTCCTTTCTGGACTGAAAGAACCGTGCTGGAACCTTCCCACAACTAAGCCATCAAACTGCTGTATAAGGCAAGTCAACGAACACAGAATCAGTCTTTCAGAAAACCACGAAACTGGCGATGACTAAGCCCGTGAGATCGAATGAAATGCAATGTTGAAACCAGGTTTTAGAACGCAAGACATGTCCACATATTTTTCGCACAGTACTTGTTGATGGATAATGCAATGCAGAAACGTAAGCTTTGAGAATCCACCATGGTCAAAATGCCAGTCTTTACGGTACCCTTTGAAAGAGTAGCTATTGACATCGTTGGTCTTTCCTCCAACTGTTACGCATTGCAGTTCATTCCACTCGAGGTTACATTTTAATAGTTCTTTTGCAGTTGTTGGAAGATGTCTTCTCCGGTTCCAATACTGTGTATGCTATGCATTGATGCTAGTTCTTATGTGAATGGCTACAATAATAGCCATTAATTTTTAAAGGGGTGGACGGGTAAGCCAGCGGAAGCCCTCGGTCAGATGACCAAAAGCTCCAGTGGCGGGTCATTATATGACTAAAACCAGCGTCAGGAAACACTTTTCTCGTTTCCTGACAAACCTTACCTAACCTAACCTTGTGTGATATTAAATTCATTGTCGACGCCACAGATGAATACTAGGAGTTGTGATGTCACTCACATCATTCAATTTGATGAAATATATTGTTTCCTATATTCTCAATTGTACAAGCAACAATATTTGACGCAAGACTGAGGATTTTGAACAGATTGCCCTTTTTTATGGGGGAGGGGAGTTATAACTCTCGCACTACTTCCATCATACATTCTTTGATCAGAACTCAACTGGTGAATGGCTTTCCTCTCGTAGCTAACGCAAAAACATAGTTTATAACTGCCCTTTGATGAAGTTCCATTTTCAGCTCTCTTCTGCGTAAAAAAAATTGATGGAGAGCAACATGCATTGCATAGATTGTTTTCCGGAACGCTGTGAATTGGAAACAACTTGATTTATATTCAGTCTCATAGTGCCGACGTACATTGTATTCCTTTAAAAGTGCAACATTATCGTGGTAATACGACGCACGAGGCTTTATCACCTGCTTGCACAAAGAAGAACGTTTCGCCCCATTCTTCATTAAACAGACGACACTCTACAGTGTTCTTACCATAACTGAAGGTATATCCAAAAAATTATAATATTAGAACTAAACTTTGAACAAATTTTGACATTGTTACAAGCAACAAAATACTTAACTGTAAGTGACTGAAAATAAAAGTTTATTAGTTTTACTATTTATAAATTTTTTCAAGTTGCTGTGGGTGGTATAAAATTTTGTGTGGGCCGCATATGGCCCCCGGGCCACAATTTGGAGACCCCTGCTTTAGATAAACAGGGTTGATATTGATACATTGATTTAAACAAAATTAGTCAATAAAGAATCTTGGTCAAATGAAGGAAGTGCTTTTTTTGAGAGGAATACCAAATTTTAGAGCACCTGATTAGCATGGAGTTCTTGATGGGTTGAGTTGAACACGTGATACTCAAAGAGGTACTTTTTTCTTGTATTGTACCTGTGTTGTACTGCAGCTCTCCAGGGAGAGATGCTGCGCTGGGTTGAAGTACTTACTAAGTGTGTGTGTGTGTGTGTGTATAATTATATATATTGACTGCATAGTAGTTGTGACATGTGAAGAGTACATAACAAGTGAACCTGTAGTTAAGAGTACAGCAGTAAGGGGCCCACTGCTATGCTAATTGCGGGTTCAACCGATCATGAGAGAGCCCACCTTTCTGTGAAGAGACGTCTTGCCTTGTACTCGTGGAGCAGAATAGCCAGACTTCCTTCTACTCTGTCGACGACTTTCTTGTTTTTGTTTACACAGGGCTTTACAAGCTTGGTTAAGGTTCTTCTTTTACAAGCTAAGAGTTGTTAACTACATCAGCTCATTTAAAGACCTTTTTATTATGAGACATGTAAGGACCTGGAGCCATCTGTGGCCAGCTATTTCATTGGTCATCCTAGGAATAAATGATTTCAGATGAAGCGATGTTCTGGAGAAGGGTAGAGTCAGTGTAGCTGCTGCTTGCTACTGTCATGTAGTGCGGCACCTCAATTCCTGCTGTTCTCCGAGTGGAGCTAAGTGTAGTACTTTAACAATATTGGTCTCCTACGTAACAGTAAGGCCGCCCACATTCCCTCCTGTGTTGAAGGCTCTGTTGAAATGACAGATCTATCCAGGCTGGGTCTGGAGGAGAGATAAGCTGCCTTGATCTGTTCTCTTTTCTATCAGAAGTCTCAGATGAAAACGGAGGCCAGGCAGTTCAAGAAGTGGAGCATACTCAAGGTGTGAGGGGTACTTGTGCTTCGTATAGAATCTTGCAACCTCTACTGTCGAGAAAATGCGAGATATGTCCAAGAGACACTGTTCTCACCATATATCTTGCTTGCGGTTTCCTTGTTGTAAATTCTCGCTGTATATACTGCAAATTTCTGTTGTATTTTGCTTTGTACTTACACTGCTAGTTAAATATCTTACTCGTTTACGACCCGTGTACAGGACCACCGGACTTGACCTGTATTCGTAACAGAATAGGTGTGAATGTTTTTGTAAAGTGAGTGGATTAAGACCTTTGTATAGTAGGATGTTTATTGTCTGTAACCAGTATGGATGATTATTCTAACAGTTGATTTCATCTGAGTCACAATAGATTTTTAGGTGTAGTGTTATGAATCCCGAGCACAGATACCATAAGTGAGGCAGAGAGAGATTTCTTAGTAGTACAGAGTGAGTAATGTTCTTTGAGGAACACACCGTGTTTGATAGAATGTCCACAGTTTTGGATTTTTTGGGAAATGTGTTGAATTTCAGTCTGTAGTCAAGGTGCATACATAAGACTTTTACGCTAAACTGAGTATATATTTTGTTTAGCTTTATTCCCAAACAATATGTAGTCTTGTCAATATTGCGAGTAAGTTTGTTGGTGGTCATCCATGTAGAATTCTTTGCGAACTCGTTATTGACTTACTGTTGAGGACAATTGAATATCAGGATTATATGTGAAGAATGTTGTCATCTGCAAATAAAACTATCAACGCAGGGGTGCCCTGTGGTACCCTGGGTTGATATTTGGGTAGATTAGGTAGTGACACTGACAGCCAGTTGTTGCCGTCTGTCTATCAGGCAGGACTTCATGAAAGTAAGAGGTTGGCCTCTGATTCCATAATGTTCTAATTTCATCATGAAGATATTGTTGTCTATAATGTCAAGAGATTATCTTAGCTCAGTAAAGATGCCCATAGAATATTTATTAATTTCAAGTGCTGAACAGATATTTCTAGCATCTTGACGATAACATCATAAGTAATTTATCTTGGCATCAGGGCAAGTACGCAAGGGTTAAGAATATTATTTAGTGTAAATTCATATATTCGTTAATCTATTATCGTTAATCTATTATCAAAAGGGAACCTCGTAGGTATGGTAACCTTAGACCTGCAAAAGGCCTTCGATACTGTCAACCACAATATATTATGTAAGAAACTTCAAGCTATAGTATAGGTTCTGTAGACTGGTTTAAGTCCTACCTTAGCAACAGGAGACAAATAGTCAAAATCAACAAAAGGGAATCAAAACCCCCTGCCGATAACATGTGGAGTTCCCAAGGTAGTATTCTGGGTCCCTTACTATTCCTATGTTATGTCAATGATATGCCTATCAGTGTCAAGTGCAAACTCCTACTGTATGCAGATGACAGTGCTCTGTTAGTGACAGGTAAAGACCCACAAGATATTGCTAATGTTTTAACACTGGAACTGGAGTCCTGCAGCAAATGGTTAGTAGACAACAAACTATCATTACACCTAGGGACAACTGAAGCCATTCTCTTTGGAACGAAACATAAACTGAGAAGGGTAAATAATTTTAATGTTCAGTGTAATGGGGAGTCCATCATTTTGGTTTCATCAGTTAAATATCCGGGAATCCCCTTTGACCCATGCATGTCAGGAGAATTGATAGGGAACAGTGTAGTAAAGAAAGCGAATGCCAGGCTGAAGTTCCTGTATAGACAAGCACAGTGTCTACCTACTGAGGCTCGCAGGACCCTATGTCTAGCCCTTATACAATGCCATATGGATTACGCTTGCTCTTCTTGGTACTCTGCCTTGACAAAAAAACTGAAAGGTAGACTGCAAATCACCCAGAACAAAATCGTAAGATTCATCCTGGGGCTGGGACCAAGAGAACATGTAGGCCAGGATGAATTACAGCAGTTGGATATGCTGAATGTGAAGACAGAGTAAAACAACTGAAGCTAAATCATGTTTATAAAACTGCTCACAAACAGTGTCCAGAATATCTTGCTGTCAATTTTGTAAAGGTTGGGAACCAAAGCAATCATAGTACTAGGGGGAGAGAGCACAACTTTGTAGTACCCACAGTCAGTGGCCAGGCTTCAAACACCTTTTATTGTACAGCAATAAAGGAATGGAACAGACTACCCACAAATGTCAAGGCCAGTCATAGCTTGAACCAGTTCAAGAAGAGTGCCAAAAAGTGTCTGATGAATGAAGCAACAGAAAGGGAGGGGAATGATTTTCTATTTTTTAGCTAAAATACGTGTAAATTTTACCTTATCCCTAGTAATGACCCTCGTATTGTAGTTTTTATTTATTTATTTTTTATTTATTTATAATTTGAGCACACTTACAGAGGTACAAAAAAAAATACAGATAAGAGCAGCATGCCAAAGCCACTTATACTATGCATAGCATTACGGGCTGGCTTAAAATTAACTTAAGATTAACTAAGCAATGATGAAATCAGTGAAAAACATTAATGTAAACTGATTACTATAAAGCACAAGTGAGTATTACAAAGACAGGTCATATGGTTGCATGCATTGTTGTAAATTCAGTAGAATGGAGTATTCTGTTAGGTAGTGAATTTAAAAAATAATAAAGTTAGATTGGGTTTTAGGTTTAAAAACTTATGTGATATAATTGTGAGAAACATTTAAATATACAATTTATAAGGTTCAGTTATTCAGTATTTATTTGGTTTTGGGTGAGTAAGTGATCTTTGAGAAGAGACTTGAATTTATAAACAGGTGGGTGTTTCTTTTATATTAACAGGTAATGAATTCCAGATTTTAGGGCCTTTTATGTGCATTGAGTTTTTGCATAGCGTGAGATGGACACGAGGAATATCAAAGAGTGATCTGTGCCTTGTGTTATGGTCATGTGTTCTGTTGAGGTTGGCAAGGAGATGTTTGAGGGGAGGGTTAATATCAGAGTTGAGTGTTCTATGTATGTAATAGGTGCAGTAATAAGTATGGATGTTTTGTATGGTGAGTAGGTTGAGTGTATTGAATATTGGTGGAGTGTGCTGCTGTAGTGAGAATTTGTTATCATTCTAACTGCAGCCTTTTGTTGGGTAATTAGTGGTCTGAGATGGTTACTTGTTGTTGAGCCCCATGCACAAATTCCATAGGTGAGATAGGGGTAAATAAGAGAGTGATATAGGGCCAGGAGGGCTGACTGTGGAGCATAGTACCGTATCTTCGATAGTATGCCTACAGTCTTGGAAATTTTCTTAGAAATTTTTTTGTATATGTGTATGAAATTTGAGTCTATTATCAAGGTGGATTCCTAAGAATTTTCCCTCTGTTAGCTTTGTGATAGGTGATCCGTTTATCATTATGTTAAGAGGGACATCTGTAGCTCTGTTACCAAACTGAATGAAGTAGGTTTTGTCAATGTTTAGTGTAAGTTTGTTAGTACTCATCCAGGTAGATATTTTCTGTAATTCGGTATTTACAGTATTGGCTAGCGTGACTGGGCTGGGGTGGGAGAAGACGTATGTTGTGTCATCAGCAAATAGTGTGGGTTTGAGTAATTGAGAAGCATTTGGTAGGTCATTTATGTATAGGAAAAAGAGAAGAGGGCCAAGGACACTTCCCTGTGGGACACCAACTGTAATTGGTTGTGCAGAAGAGTTTGCCCCATTTGCGTACACATATTGGCTTCTGTTGCTGAGGTATGACTTGAGGTAGTTGAGGGAGTGCCTCTTATACCATAGTGTGATAATTTTACGTGGAGCAAGTCATGGTCAACTGTATCAAAAGCTTTACGTAAGTCAATGAAGATCCCCAGTGGGACTTCTTTTTTCTCTATTGCAGTGTATATATGTTTCTAGCATGTGTATAATAGCATCATTAGTATTTTTATTAGGCCTGAATCCAAATTGGCAGGGTTGAGTATGTTTTGGGAGATAAGGTAGGAGTAGATTCGTTTTTGAATTAATTTTTCGAAGATTTTTGAGAGAGGGTGTAAGTTGGATATTGGCCTATAGTTATTCAACTCTGTTTGGTCTCCTCCTTTGTGGATCGGGGTGACCCTTGTTATTTTGAGTACTGTAGGGAAGGTGGAGGATTCAATGGATTTGTTAAAGAGTGTTGCAATGATTGGTGATAGCACTTGTGACACTTTTTTGTATATAAAGGGTGGTAAGGTATTTAAATCTCCTGCCTTGTTTTTTAGTGCGTTGATAATAAGGAGACTTCGTATGGGTTAGTCGAGCTAGGAACAGTGTGTTCGGGTAGTTGCCGGTGAGGTAGTCATTTGGTGGGTATCTGAGCTTGGGATTTTATTGGCAAGGTTTTGTCCTATAGTGGAAGAAATCATTGAGTCTGTTTGCTGTTTCTGTTGGTGGGGGTTGGGGTTCATCTGATTTTGCTAATTTTATTTCGCTATTTCGTGATATCTTTTTTGTTCCCAGAATTTCTGATAGGGTTTTCCAGGTCTTTTTTAATATCACCTCGTAAGTTGGATAATCTGTTCTCATAATACAATTTTTTTTCCCTTCTTATCAGGCTGGTTAGGATTGACGAGTAACGTTTTGTTTGGTCTCTGGTTATGTGACCCATTCTGTACTGTTTTTCATATTGGTGTTTTGTATTTATGGATTTGAGAATGCTGGGGGTTAGCCAGGGACTGTTCAGTCTCTTAGCTGTCATCTGCTTAGTTTTTTTTGGGCAGTGCTTGTTATAGAGGTATTGAGTCTTTTTAGAAAATTATTAATACATTCGTCAATATCTGTATTGATTTCTAGCTCAGTGTGCCAATCAATGTTTGCTAATGCTGTTGTGAAGTTATTAATGGCTGCCTCATTGTGAAGTCTGAAGGTGACTTTAGTAGTGTCTTGGGGTAATTACCAAGAGTTGTTATGAGGAAAGTAGGGTAGTGGTCTGTGGTATTATCTGTAATTATGCCTGATTTTAAAGGGGATATGGTGTTGGTCCAGATGTGGTCAAGTAGGGAAACACAGTCTCTGTAACTCTTGTAGGTTTTGTTACTGTTGGTAGCAACATACAGTTACTCATTGTGTTTGTGAATTCAGTAACGTGTGGGTCCTGGTCTTGCAGGAGATTTATATTGAAGTCACCTGAGAGTAGTAAGTGATCTTGTTCATGCGTGCATCAGTTATCATACTTCCTAGGTTTTGACTAAATTGGCTAATGTTTGACTGTGGAACTCTGTAGATGTTTATCAATGTGAGAGGTTTTTGTAGGTATTTGGATTTGAATTTGGCTATTATATATTCCCCATGTTCATCTCTTGTGCAAGTATTAGTGATACATTCTAGTTGGTCTGAGTAGTATATGGCTGTGCCACCCCCTTGTTGGTCTGGCCTACAGTTGTGTATGGCTGTGTAACCAGGAATGGTATAGACATCTGTAGTATCAGGCTTTAGCCAGGTTTCAGTTAGTGTAATGATGGACATATTGGCATGTAAGGAATTTAGTAATGCTATGAGGTCATCGTAATGCTTGCTTAAAGATCTGATATTGTAGTTAAAGATAGTTATGTTGTTGTTGGCACTGAGAAGTGCCTTTGATTGTTCTGCAGTGTAGTAATTACAGTAACTGTTTGATTCATTTAAGTCATTAAATAAGAGGTTGGTATCTGGATCAATGCTTGTAATCATAAGATTTGTAGTGAATCTATAGTTAGAATTAAGTATAAAACAAAGTAAATAGTCTTAAGCTAAAAAATAGCACCTGAATTATTTAACAAATGTAAAATAATGAGCTAAGGTATTTTTTTTTTTTTTTTTTTTTAAGCTAAAATAAAGGAGACAATATAAAAGGGACTAGTACAAATAAAGTGATGATCAAATAATGGAGCTTGGGAATATGATAGTAGGTAGTACTATAAAATAAATGAGCTTTGGAATATAATGCCAAAATTGTGAACTTGTTCTTTCTTTAGCACCTGAGAATAGCACCTTGATTATTTTAACAATTGTGAATGTATAAGCTAGGGTAGTTATATAAAGCTAAAATAAAGGAGAAAATATATAAGGGACTAAAATTAAGTAATGGTAAACATAGTTAAATGGACAGATGGTCACTATGAAATTTAAAATTGGTTTAGGAGTAAGATCTGATTTGTAATATTAGATAAATTGAGCAGTTTATTGCACAATAAAAGTAAAAAAAAATGAGGTAGTTGGTACTAGCTAGCAAAAGATAGTTTTGGTACTTGCAAAAAAGTAATTGGAATATACACTAATTGAATATACAATGTAAAGTGACTAAAAAAACAATAGTGATAAAAAAAAATTAAATGGACAGGTAAGAAAAAATGAATATTATTAATTTGGAGTAAGATTTGACTTTTAATTTAAAATTATGAGCAATTAATAGCAGTAAGAAAGTTATAGAGTATTGGAGGTAGTTGGCATTAGCTAGTGATGAAAAATAATAAAAATAATAATGTACAATATGATAGTAACGTACACTATATGCACCACACGTATATATGTATTAAGGGCACTTATTTAATCTGTTACAGAAATGTCAGCTTTTCTAAGGAAGGTAGAGAAATCATGTTCGTTTGAGATGGTATATTGTTGTCCTGTTGATGTTTTCCTTACTATATTTTCCCATCTCGCGTGAAACACTGATGTATTTTGTTTTTCCTGTTTAAGTTTTCTCAGCCTGAACAGAAGGTTTTGACGTTTTTTTGTTAGACACTCATTTATGTACACTCCATTTTTCATTGTAATTGCTGATTTAATTAGGTCCTTTCTTTTATCGTATGAATGAAGTCGGATCATTATACTGTGTTTACTTCCTGGTTTTCCTAACAAACGTGTTTCTTTGATTTCATTGTTTTGCACGATGACTTGTACGTGGTTCTGTATTATCCTGATAGCAGTTTTTTTTGCACTGTGCTTGTGTTATGTCACTAGGAATGTGTGGACTGTTTTATTATAACTGCATCAGACAACTTATCTTGTTCAGTTTTGTCGTCTTGGAAATCAAGGTATTCATTTAGTCGAGTGTGCATGTTCAGATTCCAGTCCTTGATTGCTTCTTCAACCTTCATATTTATTGTTGTTATTTGTTCAGTGTGACTGGCTATAGCTGCTTTTAGAGTATTTTCTGTATCAAAAACTTCCCGATGTAATCTTCTCTTCAAGGTTTTGGATCTTATTCTCGAGGTTGGTTATCTTGGAATCTCGTCGCTCGAGTGCTGCTTTGATATCTTTGATTTCATTTTCTAGAGCAACGATGTAGTCCTTGATATTGTCAGGAATAATCGTACCTGAGTTATCATGGATGAATCCTTTGAAGGGAGTGGAGTTGGAGGGGAGTCACCATGTTTGTTGTTGTTGTTGTTGTTCCTTGGGTGGCGGCGGAGAGAGGGGTTGATGATACACTGGCGTCCTGCTGGGTAGACAAGTTGAGTTCTAGGGTCCTTGCTGTTATTCTTTTATTACTGGGGTTGTGTCTTCTGCGATATCCTTTCATAGTATCACTGAAGTAGATACTGTGTAGCAATGGAGGAGAAGGCTTGTTTCTCTCGGAGCTTGGGTTAAGTGGTTGTCTGGCAGCGGAGGCAGTGTTTGGTTAGCAGGGCTGTCTTCCTTAGATCTTCTAATTTTGTCAAGATTTGGGTTACATTCTTAGTATTCTTGGGTCATGTTGTGGTCTACGTGGTTCATGTAGTTGAACTTTCACTTAGGCCATCACAAGTTTTGATGGGCGATGTTTTTTTGAGAAAGAAGAGCTGGTAGGATACCGTTGCTGCCGCTGCCGCTGCCGCTATGTGTCGTAATGACCCTCGGGTAGTAGATAGTCTTAATGACCCTCGTATTGTAGATAGTCTTAATGACCCTCGTGTAGTAGATAGTCTTTTTAGTATGATAATAAGATGTTATCTTCATTATAGAATAATAAGAAAATATTATAACCTTTATATTATAATAATAAGGTAAAAGGACCCCAATGGAAATAAGTCACTCTGTCTGACTTTTTTGGGTTATCCTAGGTTCTCTACACATATGCTGCTATGTATGATAATTCTATGTAACTGTATTGTGTATACCTGAATAAATTTACTTACTTACTTACTATTTAAAGATTTTCGATAGTAAAAAGACGTTGTAGTTGTAAACATCAGATGGTTCTCCATCTTTATGGACTGGGGTAAATCATGCAAACTTAAGTACATTGGGGTATAATTTGGGTTTAAAGATATTTTTTAAACAGTTACAATGATAGGTTATGTTGGATTACTTGTTTTATTACCCGTCTTGTTTGATTGTTTTTCTTACTGAAGTATGAGTTGTCAGAGACAGGAAGAGGGAGCATTCGTAACTGTTACTGAGGTAATCACAAACCTGAGCAGTGAAGTTTGCGATTTTGCTGGCGAGGTTAGTCCCTGTGGCTGAGAAGAAGTCGTTAAGTTTATTTACTGTATCAGCAGTATGAATGGGAGGTTCGTTTGGTCTGGTCAGTGCAATTTATTTTCTCTTGGAAATTTTTCGCTAGCCTAGAATTTGAGAGTTCTTCCAAGGATGTCTGATATTGCTTTCTGGTTCTTCGAAACTGTTTCCATAATATAATAGTTTAGACTTTTTATAAGCATGGTAAGTGTTAATGAATATTTTCTTAGTTCCCTGGGAATTACACATTCTATATTATTTTTCCTAGGTACACTTTTTGTTAGTATATCTGAGGATGCTCCTGATTATCCCAGGGGCATCTAGTGTCTTGGCTGTGAGCTGTTCGGTGTTTTTTTTTTCAGGGACAATTATTAATGGCTGATTTACCGATGAAATGTTAGGTAAATGGACATAGATGTAACTAATGTGACATATACTGTGGTAATGTTTTGTTCTCCAGGAACTTTGTTATAATCACTTCACAAACCTGGAGCACAAGAAATTGCCACAATAAAATGTCACATTAGTTGTATCTGTATTCACTTAACAATTTTCAATATAGAGGCAATGAATTTTCTGTGGAAAACTCTGTACACATGATGGAATACCATTACTGCTGAATTCCGTCAATGTTGATTATTGAATGAATGTTGTACGTGTCCTTGGATAGTTTGGTTATGTTTGTTTTTTCAGAAGTTTAGGTAATGATCATTAGTTATGTCAGTGATTATGCCAGCTTATAGAGATAGTTATATTTGTTCAAAAATAGTCAGGGGGGAAGATGCAGATGACTCAGTAATGCGTTATTAAGGGGAGTAGAAGGTAATTATACGTGTTAAGGAAGCCCGCTATTTGAGTCCTCTGCTTGTATGAGATTAATATTGGAATCACCAGCAGTTAACAGATGATACTTGTTTAGTTTATTATTTATGATTAGGTCCTTGAGGGCATCCCTGAAGGTTGGTCTGTGGAGTTATACAGAGAGAACCTAGTGCAATAAGGACACTTATGTTTTATAGTTGTATAGTGAGCAAATAAGTATTCAGTGTTCATCTCTGGTAAATGTTAAAGCTAAACATTGCATCCCAGTAAAATATTATATTGCAGTGCCAGCTCCCTCTTGATCAGTTTTGCAGTTATGAATACCTGTGCAACCAGGTATTTTATACATGTCTAATCGTGTCAGTTTTAAACTATTTTTCTTTAAGAATAATGGTTTAAATTTTAAAACCATTTTTTTTTTTTTTTTATATTTTATTTAAAACAATACAATACATTAAATAAATAAAAGAACATAGTATCATTTCTTACCCAGAATTATAAATTACATTGTCAAAATACACATAAACATTTAACTTGTGCTGACACAAACTGTCCCTCATCCTCTATACATTTTTTTTTTTTTTTTTTTTTTTTTTTTGTATTAAAATACATATACATTATACGTGTAAGCAACATGTTACGAAACCAATCAACATGTAACAACAAAATTAAAGTACACATACGTATACACAATCAAAAAAGAAAAAAAACTTCGCACAGGTGTACCAACAACATCTTATGCCAAGTTTTATATACAAAACAATTCTTAAAGGTAAAAACCTCACCACATACCATTAAAACCTATACATCCACCCCCCACCAAAGGTACATTTATAAAGTCGTACATATGTGCTCTGGAAGTAAAATGTACCCCCCCCCCCCATCAAATACCTACAAAACAATGACATACTATAAGAGCGTGGGATACTACTTACTCTAAGTAACAATTATGAAAACTTTGCCTAGCAAAACAAGGATAATATACTCTATATCTCAACACGGGTGCAATCCACCCAAGACTTCTTCATACACTATATACCCTATACCAGTATTAGTACATAATATACACCGCTACTTGAACTCATATGCACACCTGATCCAACAAAGTCATCTGAAATTGCGTATTTACAACAAAATCAATAACATTTTTATATTACCTTACATAACTCTTATATGTGACTTTAAAACAATAAAATAGCAAAGGAAAACAACAGCGTGTACTTAAAATATTTAACACTACCCTACACATACAGTGTTACACAACATGTACTATATAATCTTAACCAGGCCGCTGAAACATTATATGTTAGGCCTTATGTACCAAAATACAATCTCGCATAATATAAAACTGTACCACGTTACTCATTACAGCTATGTAAACTTCGAACCTTCTGATATACAGAAATTGTGTCTTACAGAATGCATCCTACAAGAAGGGAAACCCCGGACTTTGTATCACAGCATATTCGATACAGTCATATGGCTTTCTATAACATCTTTGAAGGCACTCTCACAATAACGAACAGTCATTCTCACACACATAAAAACTTTAAGATTCTACCTTTTCTTTCACCTTGTATACACACAATGATGTAGTGCTCCAATACATTACGTACATATACCATCCAAAATCTTCACAACATAAAGGGAACACATGTGTAAAAACACCACCCACACCACACGCACTACTCAGGATAAGCATAAATGTATCAGTGCAAATCCAGTCACACACTTTAAAAGCCATCCACACATCTCCGCTCAAGAAACTAGCCCGTCGCTACCCATAAATCCTTCAACTTAAAACTCCGGTATCCCTCAGTAAACGCTGTCTCCCACCTTTATAAAGATCCCTATTGCAACACTTAGTTCTATAAATGGTGGCCGCTAACACCTTTATTCTTTCATTCACACCCACCTCCCTCGTGGCCCAAGAGGTATAAATAAAATCAGTAACCACATACGCAACCGCATTCACCACCATCTGACTCATCCCACCTATATCTAAAACTTAACACCCTTAACACCGTAACCCTTCCCACCCACTAACCTAACTAACCCTACCTAACCATAACCTCACAGCTTCTAAATAATTACAAAAATACACCGCATGAAAAATAGTCTCGGAACATCCACACACTTTGCACTCCCCACCCTCCCTTAGTCTCCTATTAAATAACACAACACCAGACGGCAAGATTCCATGTAGAAACCTAAACATTACCTCCTTTACACCTTGTTTAACACGCAATTGCCATAAACATTTCCAGATATTCCCCCACGCATACATTGGGTATGCCCCCTCAAACTGCCGCCACCACAGACCCACCCCCCCACTCTCTCAAGAACCCTCAATTTGAGGCACACCGGATCCCTCACCGTCATTAAAACCCTCAACAGGGCCTCACCAATCATTAAATCCTTACCCCCCCACCATCGTTGCATATCCAATCGCAGTTTTTCTAGCCCCCCTTTCCTCGCCCCCACCTCCCCCAAATACCCCGCGTTTTAGATACACACTCATCATACGCTTTTCTAAATGTATAAGCCCCAGCCCCCCGTGGCTAACGGGAAGCATCACCACCCCTCTACTTAGCCAGTCACAACCCGATCCCAAATATAAATCGGAAAATCCCATGCTGCAACCGTTGCACCTCTCGCCGCCTCAGCGGGTATACTGCCACCAACGTGCCATATCTTACTATACAACAGCACGTTCGTCACAATGACCCTCTGATGCAACTTAGCTGCGCCGTCCTCAAACCACCCAATCTTTCAATACCCCATCCACGGTGCGCATCGAATTTACCTCTTGTGCGACCCTATCATTCTTAGCGTACACTATCCCACAAATCAATAGCTGATCCACCACACTCCACCCGCGCCCTACAGCCCCCATCTCTATTTACGTTATTGCCTAGGTCCATATACTTAGACTTTGCCACATTAATTTCCATCCAAGTAGCCTCGCCAAACACATCTACCACCTTTCCTACCTTGTGTAAATCCCTCTCATCCCTCACCAATACAGTTGTATCATCCACATAACCCACAATACCCGGCCAACCCTCTCGTTCATTACTAACCCCTCCACTTGCGATACTCCACCTAACTGCCCTATAAAAGGGATCCTGGAGGCACGCAAACAATATTTGCGATAGAGGGCAACCCTGTCGCAAACCCCTTCCCATCTGAATGTTAACACCTAGCCTTCCATTAACCTGTACTCTCATAGATGCTCCCTGATACAATGTTTTTGCCCAAGATATAATTTCCTTCCCGAATCCCTGCCAACGCATGAACCTCCATAACGCATCCCTCTCCAATCCAATGCCAACACACCCCCACCCCCCAACTCCCCCCTCTTTTCTATAAAACTTCTAAGAACTCCAATGCCCTTCATACATTGTCCTACCTGGTACCCCATATTGTCCCTGTCAATTACTTACCTATCACCTTTTTTATTCTATTCCCTAATATTCGTGCAAATAACTTATAATCGCCACACATAAGCGATATTGCTCGGTAATCCTCTACTGTAGTCTGTCCACCTTTCGGAACTAATACCACGACAGCAGTCCTTTGCTGCTCCCCCATTTCCCCATCATCCTTCATTACATTGAATAACCTAACTAAAAATCCTCTCAATACTTCCCAATTCCTAACGTAAAAATCATTAGGCAACCCATCTACACCTGGCGCCTTACCTAAACTTGCACCAGACAAAGCGTGCGAAATCTCACTTTCCGTGATCGGACCTTCTAATGTTACCCTATCCATTCCATCAATCTCACATTGCACGAAACCTCCCATTTCCTTTAAAGCCTCATCTCGAATACCTCCGTTTTTGTGCATATGACCAAAAACCATGCATCTAGATAACCACTCATACCCTCTGTCGTTACTAATACCTGCCCCTCTCTATACCCCCCATCCCCAAAATGAACAGTTAATCCCATCATCTCCGTCGCCACTCTTCTCTTACGCTGTTTCCTCAACACGCATGCCGAAGGCCTGTCACCCCATAACACCTCTTCCAGCCCACCCAAAACTCGCGCGCCATCAAATCTTTCATTTTGCAAATCCCTGATACACTCCTTTAATCCTCAATATCATCCACCGGATGTGACTAGCACTCCCACGCTCGTAGCAAGCTCTCAACTGTCCCTCAAGATAAGATTGGTACCCATACTTCAACCTGTTATATTCCCTCCCACTACGAATATAAAATTCCTTAATACGAGATTTCGCCACAGAGTCCCACCAACTAACCAATTCACTATTCCCAGGCGCCTCCGCCACCAACTCCTCCCACAATTGAACAAATGACTGTTGATACTCTTCTTGCTGGCAACAACTTTACATTCAACTTCCAAAACCCCTTACACCTTCTCGGCAACCCTCCCAACCTATATCCACCAAAACACCCCTGTGATCAGAAAATACTACGTCCATTACCCTCACACTATGTATTACAACTGTCCTGGGAACGTATAATCGATCGAGCCTAGCCGCATACCCACGCTTAATAAATGTGTGCTCCACCACCTCACCTCCCTCAACATCTGTCAATCCTATCCCGGATAACAATTCTCCCAATATCCTCAAACAATGCCCTGCCCCTCTCGGTTCAACATCCTTATTCCTTATCACACAGTTCCAGTCACCTCCTATCACAGCAACCCCCGGCAATCCACGCAAATAATATACCAGAACGTCCCTTACGAATTTATTCTTTATCCTCACATCTCCCTCTGCTGGGCCATTACACACACACCAAAAGTCATCTGTACCTGACCCCATAACCCATCCACGCGAATCACCCTCCCCTCTCCCCCCTCACTATGCCTGACAACCAACGGGCTAGTTTCTTTCACCAAAATGGCCACACCTCCTTTCAATCTGACTGCATGCTCAACATGCACATTATACCCATCCACCTTCAACTCATAACCCGGTCTATAATTGTGTTCCTGCAAGAACACAACGTCAACGTCATGACGCACCAAATATTCCTTAAACCACTCACACTTTCTCTGAGACCTCAAGCCATTGATGTTCAATGTCAGGCACTTAAAACCGATAAAGGGGGTTTCCCTCTTGACACTACCGACTTATCACCTGATCGTTTCATTGCCCAAACCCCTTTTCCCTCCCCCCCCCCTTTCTGTCCACCCTTACCCAACCCCTGCCCCTGGGCGCCCCCTTGAACCTCTCCGCATGGCTTCCGCCCATGTTTTCTTCCCAGGTCTTTGTGCGGGCGTAAGCACGTCGTCGGAATCCGAAGCACTGCTGCGCGCTTTCGCGTCGTACCCTCGACCTGCATCAAGTCCATCCAGCTCAGTGCCATGATGAACCTCCACCTCCACAGTTCTCACCAACTGTGCATCCTTACGACACACTTCAGTCTGGGGTTGGCGTCACCACGCCCTCCTCAACTGCAGACCCATGATCCAGGTCTGTACCAACATCCGGACAAGGACTCTCATTATCCAAAATGTTCTCAAAACGTCGACACTATCGTAGTTCCGCGTCGCTACCATTCGCTTCCGCGATGACCTCATCAAGCACTTGTACAACTTCCAGGAAGTGATGTCGTCCCCCGCGTAGCCCCCGCCATCTCCTTTTCTTTCGGCCCTCTCAACCTCCTCACTCCATGTCAAACTCTGCTGAGGCAGAGTCGAAAACAGTTGATCTTGATCCTCTCTCCTTTCCTCCACATCTCGTCGTTGCTGCTGGTCCCTATCACCACGTCTTCTTTCACATTGCGCAGCCAGGTGATCAAAACGACCCGCACAAAAAGGCAAGTGCTTCGCTGCCCAGCGTATGTTACAAAAACCTGAGTCCTGAAATCTTCCATCACCACGTACGATGGAATTGGATGTCTGAGCGTCATCTTGACAGAGAATGCACCCTCAGGTATCCCATATACTGGCCAACTGACCACCTTCCTGCAGTGATCGTATGTACTGTGCCGTATTTACACATAATGAACCGGATGTCAGATGCATCCGCCTCGAACGGCACATTTCCTGATCTTAACCCATGTGTAATAGCTGGACACATCATGCAGCCGCACCGTCACAGCATGGTAACTGGTATGGCCACCTCTTGAAACTTATTCACAACTGCCCCATACACAGTCGCCGAACTAAATTTTTACAAAAATCCTCTTCGTTCCGTTCAATGCAAGTCCACAAATCTCCTCTTTGGCTATTCCGTAGGTATCTCTGATGATTGCAGGCAAAAGCAACTCCATTGATGGCCCCGTTACAGCTCCACTGGTTAATACAATGCAGACTGTATTTACCCTGCGCCGGCGAGCCTGCGCCATGTTGGTGAAAATAATACTGCCACCAGACAACTCCAGGGGGCAGCAGCAGCACACGTCCTCTCCACTCAAGGGTTGAGAGACGAATGTGTTAATTTACCATTGTGGCATGCGCTCAGTATGTTAAATTCTATTAGACGATCCTCGCACGACCATTTGACATGGCCTCTCGACCAGTGAACTGGTAATTGGAAGTATGACAGCTTTGGGGCCCGTCTGTTGTACTTATTGTCCATTTCAACTCACCAGTCACATGGAAGCCGGTTACTTCAACCAAGGTTACGTCACTTCCGCCCAGCTGGCCGGGTGGCAGACTTCCACAGACACTGGTCGTCACTACTCATGCTTTAAGTGATTCTTAATTGCAACAATTCACTCTCGCTTCTCTAATCGTTAACAATATACAGAGTGTAAATATTAGGATAAAGAAATCTACTCCTGCTGTGTTTACCTCGTCCTTACTCTGCTGTGCTGACTGCTTTATTTGCATATTCGTTATGACAAGGTGCTATGGGCGTTTACACTACCACCTGAGTTGTTAATAAGCATGTAGTAACTTAAGGAACGCTGTGATGCCATCGTAGTGTTTACTTACAGATCGGGTATCGTAGCTGAAAATTGAGATGTTCTTGTTACTAAAGCACAATGAGTTCAACACTCTGAGCACGAAACCCCCCCCCCCAAACTATGAGTGAGGAACTTAGCATGCCTTTGGCTAATCTTTTCAACATATCACTGCAAACTAGCATAGTGCCTGATAAATGGAAAATGGCAAATGAAATACCTATTTACAAGGCAGGTGACAGATCCCTAGCTTCGAACTATAGACCAGTAAGCCCTTTCCTCCATAGTAAGAAATTTATGGAATCAATAATTGCCGAAGCAATTCGTAGCCATCTTGATAAAGGGACCCGATTGATTAATGAATCTCAACACGGTTTTACAAAGGAGCGTTCCTGTCTAAGAATTTACTGACTTTCTTCACTAAGGTATTTGAGGGGGTAGATCATGGTATTGAATATGATATTGTGTATATGGGCTTCAGTAAGGCTTTCGATAGAGTTCCACATCAGAGGTTGTTGAGGAAACTTAAGGTACACGGAATAGGAGGAGAAATATTTTCCTGGGTTGAGGCATGGTTGACGAATAGGCAGCAGAGAGAGTTTGCATAAATAGGGAGAAATCAGAATGGGGGCACGTCACAAAACGGTGTTCCACAGGGATCAGTGTTCGGCCTCTTGTTATTCACAATCCACATAAACGACATAGATGAGGGGATAAATATGACATAAGTAGATTTGCTGATGACACCAAAATAGGCCGTCCAATCATTCTAATGAGGACATTAGGGCACTCCAGGATGATTTAAATAAACTCGTGCAGTGGCCGGAGAAGTGGCAGATGCAGTTTAATATAGACAAATGCAAAGTTCTAAATGTTGGAGAGGAAAAAAACCATGCCACATATAAACTAAATAATGTAGATCTTAATATAACGGATTGCGAAAAGGATTTGGGAGTTCTGGTTAGCAGTAATCTAAAACCAAGACAACAGTACATTAGTGTTCACAATAAAGCTAACAGAATCCTTGGCTTCATATCTAGAAGTATAAATAATAGAAGTCCTCAGGTTGTTCTTCAACTCTAAAATATCTTTGGCTAGGCCTCATTTGGATTATGCTGCACAGTTTTGGTCACTGTATTACAGAATGGATATAAATGGACTGGAAAACATACAAAGGAGGATGACAAAGTTGATCCCATGTATCAGAAATCTCCCTATGAGGAAAGACTGAGGGCCCTGAATCTGCACTCTAGAAAGGCGTAGAATTAGGGGGATATGACTGAGGTGTTTAAACGGAAAATGGGAATTAATAAAGGGGATATAAATAGCATGCTAAAAATATCTAAACATAAACAGAACTCGCAGCAACGGCTTTAAGCTGGAAAAAATTCAGATTCAAGAAGGATATAGGAAAGCACTGGTTTGGTAATAGTTGTGGGTGAGTGGAACAAGCTCTCTAGTACCATCATAGATGCTAAGACATTGTGTAGTTTTAAAAATAGGTTGGATAAATACATGAGGGCAATTGGTGTAAATTGCTGGCAAGACAGATAATGCAAGGAACTTGCAATCCCATTCATTGACAATTGGGACAACTTTTATGGCAACATGATATATATGCAAGGGATGGGGTACATCTCTCTGGGGCTGGGGTGGTAGCACTTGCAAACTCAATCGAGAGGGCCATTGCTGAAATGCCTAGATTTTAAACTGTTAGAAGATAGAGGTATGGGTGTGTGTGGAAACAGTCAGGTTGCAACACTAGGGTTGAAAACAGTAAATGTATAAGACATTCATCAGGTCAGCAAACAAAGGGAGACAGCAGAGGGCAGCAAGGGACTAGCTCCCTTAATGTCTACTATACTAATAGCAGGAGTGTAAGAAATAAGATAGATGAGCTAAGGTTAATTGCAAGTGCAGGAAACATAGATATCATTGCTATAACAGAGACCTGGATCAATCTGAAAGAGATGCCTTCTGAATGTCACATACAAGGCTATAAATTATTCCACATTGACAGGGTCAACAGGAAGGGTGGTGGAGTAGTGATGTATGTCAGAGACAATTTAAATTGTTGTTTAGACAAGATATAAAATTTGAAGCGTCAGCCTCTGAATCTGTTTTGTTGCAGTTTCTCGAGGGCCGAGAAAAACTAATTTTGGGTGTGATTTACAGGGTCCCAAATCTTGATAGGAGTGCGGTAAAACTTCCATGGGATGAAATTCGTAAGGCATCTACATACGAAAATGTTGTGATAATGGGGATTTCAACTATAGACAGATTGACTGGAGCAATTTGACAGGAAATTTAGTCAAGTGACTTTCTTGATAAGATTCAGGATTGTTTTTTAAAACGGTTTCTGACAGATCCAACTAGAGGAAATAACCTGCTTGACTTGGTTCTTGCCAGCAAGGAAACTCTAATTAATAATCTTGAGGTTAATGATGAGTCTTGGGGAAAGTGGTCACAAATCACTCACTTTAATATATCATGGAATTCCCCTAGTAATGGCAATCAAGTCTCTGTCCCTGACTTCCACTTGACTGATTTCATGGGACTGAAAAATTACTTGGGTGGGCTGAACTGGAATGACCTGACTATGGGTCAGGTAGGTGGTGGTGATTGCCGAATGACGTTTTCCAGGCATAGGTCTAGCTGCTCAAACAACTTATGTTCCAAATAGGGAAATCAGATCAAACAAAAATTATCCTAAATGGATGAACAATAGATTAAAACATCTCACTGGTCAAAAGAGAGGCATATATAGACAAATCAAAAAAGGAGGGAGGCAATTAGAAATCAATATATTCAGTTAAAGAGAGAAATGAAAGAGGGAAAAAGAAAAGCAAAAAGAGATTGAGGTTAAAGTTGCAAGAGAATCGAAGACTAACCCAAAAGGATTCTTTAAGGTATACAGAAGTAAGATCAGGGACAAGATAGGCCTACTCAAAAGATACTTGGGTCAGCTCATGGACAGTATAAGGAAATGTGTAGAATTTTTAACACATACTTCCTCTGTTTTTACACAGGAAGATACTAACGATATTCCAGAAATAAATTATGTAGAACAGGATGATAAACTATGCGCGATTAGGGTCACAAGTGACATGGTCCTTAGGCAAACAGATAAACTAAAACCTAACAAATCCCCAGGCCCTGATGAACTGTATGCAAGGGTTCTAAAGGAATGTAAAGAGGAGCTTAGCAAACTTTTGGCTAATCTTTTCAACATATCACTACAGACTGGCATGGTGCCAGATAAGTGGAAAATGGCAAATGTAATACCTATTTTCAAAGCAGGTAACAGGTCCTTAGCTTCGAACTATAGACCAATAAGCCTAACTTCCATAGTGGGAAAATTTATGGAATCAATAATTGCCGAGGCAGTTCGTAGCCACCTTGAAAAACAAATTAATCAATGAATCTCAGCATGGTTTTACTATCCTTACGAATTTATTAACTTTTTTCACTAAGGTATTTGAGGAGGTAAATCATGGTAATGAATATGATTTTTGTATATGGACTTCAATAAGGCTTTTGACGGGGTCCCACAGAGACTATTGAGGAAAATTAAGGCACATAGAATAGAAGAAGAATTTTTCCTGGATAGAGGCAAGGTTGACAAATAGGCAACAGAGAGTTTGCATAAATGGGGAGAAATCAGAGTGGGGAAGCGCCCATGGCGGTGTTCCTCAGGGGTCAGTTTTTGGGCCCCCTGTTGTTCACAATCAACATAAATGACATTGATGAGGGCATAAAGAGCGACATAAGCAAGTTTGCCGATGACACCAAAATAGGCCGTCGAATTCATTCTGACGAAGATATTAGAGCACTCCAGAAGATTTGAGTAGACTGATGCAGTGGTTGGAGAAGTGGCAGATGCAGTTTAATATAGACAAATGCAAAGTTCTAAATGTTGGAAAGGAAAAATAACCATGCCACATATAAATTAAATAATGTAGATCTTAATATTACGGATTGCGAAAAAGATTTAGGAGTTCTGGTTAGCAGTAATCTGAAACCAAGACAGTGCATAATGTTCGCAATAAAGCTAACAGAACCCTTTGGGCTTCATATCAAGAAGCATAAATAATAGGAGTCCTCAGGTTGTTCTTCAACTATATATATTCTTGGTTAGGCCTCATTTAGACTATGCTGCACAGTTTTTGGTCACCGTATTACAGAATGGATATAAATGCTGTGGAAAACATACAAAGGATGATGACAAAGTTGATCCCATGTATTAGAAATCTTCCCTATGAGGATAGACTGAGGGCCCTGAATCTGCACTCTATAGAAAGGCGTAAAAATTAGGGAGGATATGATTGAGGTGTATAAATGAAAGACAGGAATAAATAAAGGGGATGTAAATAACGTGCTGAAAATATCTAGCCTAGACAGGACTCGCAGCAATGGTTTTAAGTTGGAAAAATTCGGATTCAGGAAGGATATAGGAAAGCACTGGTTTGGTAATAGAGTTGTGGATGAGTGGAACAAACTCCCGAGTACAGTTATAGAGGCTAAAACGTTGTGAAGTTTTAAAAATAGGTTAGATAAATACATGTGTGGGTGGGTGTGAGTTGGACCTGATTAGCTTGTGCTACTTGGTCAGTTGCCGTGTTCCTTCCTTAAGTGAATGTGACCTGACTTGACTAGGTTGGGGCATTGGCATAAGCCGGTAGGAGACTTGGACCTGCCTCGTATGGGCCAGTAGGCCTGCTGCTGTGTTCCTTATTTCTTATGTTCTTACTAGGGCAAATATTCTATTAGTGGGATGGATCTGTGAAGGTCCTGCCTTGTATGGGTCAACAGGCCTGCTGCAGTGTTCTACCTTTCTTATGTTCTTATGTTGGTGGTCCCACAGTTGTAGCGTGGGTCTAGCGGGTCGCTACCTCTGGGCCGTACACATGTCTCCCATAGTTACAGGTGACAGTGAAGGTTGCTTCATCACTCCAAAGTACTTCAGACCACTGTTGAGGATTCCAGTGAAGATATTTCTTGGCATAATCCAGCCTACGTTTCTCCTGTGGCTTGGTTGAGGATTGATTTCTTAACCTGGCAGTGACTACTGTAGCCCAGTTCTGACACACCGTCCTGCTAACAGTTCTTACAGACACCTTGAGAGAAGATGTGAGCTCTTTTCTTTCAATTCTCTAGCAGTTATCTTAGGTGTACTCTCTAACTGCCGAGGTTTGGCAGACTGTAACTGGACACCAGCAGCAGCCTTGAAACATTGCACCCAGTTCCTCACTGAACGCTCACAACACACCAACATTCTCCACTATTTCTTTCGTCTGGTGCCCAGCTTTGTGAAGCCCTATGATTTGAGCTATAGTTTCAGGTGTTAAAGACTTCCTTTTACCCATAATCAAACATGTATACCCCAAAACCAAAGGAACACTGCACAAAAGATGAGGCAGATGAGAGACAAAAAGGCAACACTTCATCTCACCACAGTAGCCACGTGAGCAGTGAGGAGTCACTGTGGAGTGTAGTGGCAGGCCGTGACGTCATGCTAACGGCTGCTACCTGGCATAATGCACTGATGAAGAAAGACCCCCTGTATGGTAGGCCTTTGATTTTCGTCACGGCACAATGCCATGACTAGTTCTGTGTGTGCGTATATATATATATATATATATATATATATATATATATATATAATCTTTCTTTCAATACACCGGCCGTATCCCACCAGGCAGGGTGGCCCAAAAGGAAAAACGAAATTTTCTTCTTTTACATTTAGTAATATATACAGGAGAAGGGGTTACTAGCCCCTTGCTCCTGGGATTTTAGTCACCTCTTACAACACGCATGGCTTATGGAGGAAGAATTCTGTTGCCGAATAAGTAAAACTTGTGGAAAATAATTCCCAAAATTATGCTGTTGTAAATAAACCTGATTAAAAGTGTAAATTTTTAAAAAAGTGAACCGACAGGGAAGCTTTGCGCCTGCGCTGACGGGCAGGAGGGAGACGCCATTGTTTTTGAATGTGATACGAGCACACTAGTGAAATGTGCATAATTTTCGTCGCTCTAGGGATTATATTGGGCTTAAAACCTCTCAAATAGGAGCTGAAATTGTTGGATGTGCAGTCCTGCATAACAAGAGCATTAAGCAGGTTGACAGGACAGCTCCAGGAACCTCAGATAAGATGTCTATGTTTACGTTTAGAATTCTGGTCAGTAAATTTTCATAAATTTAGACGGGGGGGGGGAGGGGGGTTCTGTACATGACACACAGTAATCTCCAGACTAATTGGTGAGTGTTACGATTATAAATTCTCCTTCGTTTACCTAAATGTGTATATGTAATCATTTATTAATTTTAACATACAGTCCACAAATATATAATGTTTACCATAATTCTTGGTAATGTATATTTCATTTGAAATTAATATACGTCAAGAATGACTTGTGGATATGACAGTTGTAGGTATCAAAGGGGGACATTTTTTGAGACCTAGGTGTCCCAAAAATTCCTACTTGTCTATGTAACTTTGATAAATAATCATTATCTTTGTTACCATTTACTGGTATGTATCTAATGAGATTCATCCAGGGAAATTTAATTTTTCACAAAACTGATCAATTAGCAATAACTCGTTTAAAATTAAGTACTTTCTAAAATTTCTAAAGATATATTTTTTAATGTATGTTAATGTAAAAATTAATAACTGTACCAAAAGAACCTTAGAAAACTTACCTAACCTCATTATAACAAGCGCAATTTAATTCAGCTTAATCCAACTAAATATACTTTAGATAAATTTACAATAATTAATAAACAAACACAGTGAAATATATATTTTTTTTGTTAGGTTCTGATTAATTTTTGCGAAATTATTGCATATACAAATTTTCGCTTGCCTTATTTTGGCAAGAAGAGAGTTGTTATTTAATTCAAAAAACTCAAGTTTTATCTATTCGGCGCGACATGTATGTATAGCGAGGCCACGGGGTCACCCCGTGGCCTGGCAAAACTCTCGCTTCACACACAGAGGTCCCGGTTCGATTCCCGCATGGTAGAAACATTTAGATGCGTTTCCTTACACCTGTTGCCCTGTTCACCTAACAGCAAGTAGGTACCTGGGTGTTAGTAGAGTGGTGTGGGTCGCATCCTGGGGAACAAGATTGAGTTCCCCAATGAATATAAGACAGTCCTGGATGACGCACTGACTTACTAATACAAATATTTATTTACTTGTATAGCTTACAATGTGTGGTTTATATGTTATAAGATTTAAATTACAAAGTTGGCCACTTGGAGCACTTCTTGGGTTATCCTGGGTGGCTAGCTCTGCGGGGTTAAAAATCCGAACGAAATTTTATAGTCAGTCAGTCCCTCAGCTAAAGGACTGACGACCTCAAATCCTTTTTTCTCCAAGGCTGAGGGACTGCATCTTCATTTTTTTTTTTTTATTCGCCGGTATTCTCCCGGCCCGGGTCTTTTCCAAGTAGTGGTGACCCGCCTTGGCTCCCTATCTGGGGAGTGTCTCGAGACTTAAGTCTCCCATGGGAGGAGGTACAGTACCTCCTCATCTTGGGACCAAGTGTCCCCAGGCCTAGCCACATTCCCCGCCCTCACGGGGCTCGTAGAGAGAAGCTAGCCTCTGGTCTGCCATCTACCCGCCTCAAAGGGGCTCGTGGGGATGGCAGTCTTATGAGCTGCAGATGGTAACAAGCTCAGGCCTCTTTCTCTTCATTTCACTACAACACCTGCTGCCTCTGTATCTGACTGAAGACGTCTGTGTAGCAGAAACGTTGCATCAATAAAGACACCCAATTGTCACACAACTATGTCACTCTGACTTTTATGCTTTATCATAAGTTCTGTACACAAGTGTTGCTGTCTATGATAATTGTGTGTACCTGATTATTATTATAATCAAGGGGAAGCGCTAAACCCGGAGGATTATACAGCGCCTGGGGGGGGGGGATGTGGAAGGCATTCAGGCTTAATTAGGGGAACTGGAGCACAGATCCAATTCCCTAAATCAAGAGCCCCTCACCAACATCAAGGAACCTTCCTTGAGGGGTGTGTGTGCCTGAATAATCTTACAACTTGTGGGTAGTTGACACCGTTGTCTAGGTGGGTATCCAGCCTGGCTGTGTCACCCACATTATCATCAGTGTTAGTCACTCTTACACAAATAACCCGCACATAAAAGAGAGAAGGTTACGACGACGTTTCGGTCCGACTTGGACCATTGACAAAGTCACACTAACCACTTCCCGGTTAGTGTGACTTTGTCAATGGTTCAAGTCGGACCGAAACGTCGTCGTAAGCTTCTCTCTTTTATGTGCGGTTATTTGTGTATCGTTCCTCAGGTATT
>NC_069417.1:8992152-9022805 GCF_026875155.1 Cherax quadricarinatus
ATTTTGTTGGGCAGCAGAACACCCTCGAAAAACTCATATTGGAACCAAGATCACCTACCTGACCCTTTAGTCAGGACATCCCAATTTAGCTCACCCAGGTACTTTTTCAGTCCCATGAAGTCGGCCAAGTGAAAATCTGGGACAGAGATTTGATTGCAGTTATCTGGGCAATTCCATGAAACTAAGTGATTTGTGATCACTTTCCCCAAGCTCATCATTAACCTCAAGATTATTAATTACTGAATCTATGTTAGCAAGAACCAAGTCACAAAGACTGTTTCCTCTAGTTGGTTCTGTCAAAACCCTGTTCTAAAAAGCAATCCTGAACTGTATCAAGAAAGTCACTAGACTCAAGATTTCCTGTCATATTGTTCCAATCAATTTGTCTAAAGTTAAAATCTCTCATTATCACAACATTTTCATATCTAGATGCCTTATGAATTTCGTCCCATAACAGCTTACTGTCCTCCCTATCAAGGTTTGGGGGCCTATAAATCACACCCAAAATTAATTTGTCACGTCCATCGAGAAACTGTAGCCAAACAGATTGTGTGTTAGATGTTTCTAATCTTATATCATGTCTAAGACAACAATTTAAATTTTCTCTGACAAACATCGCCACACCCACCCTTCCTGTTGACCCTATCAGTGTGGAATAGTTTACAACCCTGTGTGATGCATTCAGAAGGCATTTCTCTATCTTTCAGGTTGAACCAGGTCGCTGTTATACCAGTAATATCTATATTACCTACACTTGCAAGTAATCTTAGCTCATCTATCTTATTTCTTAGACTCTTACTATTTGTATAGTAAACCTTGGGGGAGCTAGTCACTCGTTTCCCTCCACTATTTCTCTTTTTTTGTTGTTCACTTGATTTGCCATTACTAGCAACTTTATTTTGAATATTGTCTTTTAAACATATCCCTGAGGTATCCCAGTAATAACTGCTGTTTTTAACCCTAATGCTGCAGCCTGATTGTTTCCCACAAACACCCATACCTCTAATGCAATCACTCCATCCCCAGAGAGATGAACCCATCCTTGCATACATATCACGTTTCCCAAAGAATAGGTCCCAGTTATCAATGAATGGGATTGCAAGTTCCTTGCAGTACCTGTCTAGCCAGCAATTTATACCAATTGCCCTAGACATCCATTCATTGCCCACTCTCTTTCTAGGCAAGATGCTACATATGACTGGGATCTCTCCCTTAGACCTAACTACTTTTATGGCTGACCTGTACGTGTCCAGCAGCTCCTCTCTCCTGCCCTTCCCCAATGTCATTACCCCAGCACTAAGACAGATAATGGGCTTGTTCCCATTAACCTGCCATAATATTATCCAACCTGCTGACTATGTCACCAACACCAGCTCCAGGAAGACACACTCTCTGTCTGACCTTTCTGTCTGTTACAAAATGCACAGTCCATATATCTTACTGAGAATCGCCTACTATTAAAATATTCTTACCTTGATTAGCAGGGAATCAGTGGTACCTTCAACCTCACTAACCATGAAGTACACTCGTCTTAGAGAACAGAGAATCGATTTCCTACCTTCACATCTTCTCTATGAACTCTCATCTTCCTTCATCATGAACTGTGAACCACTTACCACTTAAAGCGGCTGCCAAATATCACTGTGGTGACCATTTCCTCCTTACCAGATAAATCCTTCTCACACTCCCAAACTCATCTGTGCGAAGCTTCAGCCTCCTATTTTCCTCCTGAAGAAGTAGAATCTCCAACATTTGAGCCTGAGATTCTAAAACACTACAACAAGCCATGGTGCTTGGTAACATCCCACGCTAACTCCCAAGAGCTTAAGCAGGTATGACCACACGTGACCCTGACCTCAGCGTACTGACCACTGACCTTCAGTCCTCACTAGTGAGGACTGAAAATGTTTCACGTATAAATAACAGCCAAGGTAGTAGAAAGAGAATACAACAATAGTTATTTAATTAATGCAGTTTCTCATGAGAATTAGTCCAGAAAGTGAAAATGAATGAAATACACATAACAGTCTCGGTTATCTTCCATAACTTTTACACCCCACATACACACACACACACACACACACACACACACACACACACACACACACACACACACACACACACACACACACACAAAATAAATTGATATGAGGCAAGACGTTAAATAAGTCACAGGAATCGTTTAAACTACAGACAACTATCACTGACATGCATACTATTTAAGACAGTGGAGAAGATATTAGGAGAGTAGCGGAGCACTGGGAGAGAGAGAGAGAGAGAGAGAGAGAGAGGAGAGAGAGAGAGAGAGAAGGGTGAAATACATCTTCTTGGGCTGCAAGAAAGGATTTGATATTTCCCCTCTCAAGACCAGAGGCGGATCAACAAGGAAAGAGTTACAAAGATCCAACAGTACCTTACAGAAGAGCCACAAAGAGTGAATGTGTAAAAAGAAATGTTAGAATGGGAAAATGTAAAATACGGAATTCTAAAAGAATTGGTATCAGCAACAGTACTGTTTATGGTGTTTGTGACTGACATACCAGAAGAGTTAGTCAATTGTATGCATGTTAATTTATGATGTAAATTTAATTAGAAGAATAAAAACCGATGGCTACATATAAAGTCTACAGGTAGAACTTAAACTCCAAAAACTGGACGAACGAGAAGTTGCTTAATTCAACCCAGCAAATGCAATGTTATGAAAACTTGGATCAGAGGCTGCAAACCTCACTCAAATAAAAACCTAGAGATGAGCATAGTACCGAGCACGTCGCCAGGCCACACATCGAGCCAAATATCATCTGCAACGAATTCCCATTTTAGAAATTAAAGAGTAGCTTTCAGAAACCACAATAAACAGCTATTTACGGTCCAATACGAGACAAATGATGTGAGCACCTTGAAGCATGCACCACAAGCATGAAACTCACCTGGAAAATCATGCTCAGAGCCTAAGAGAAGAATTAAGTAGTAGAATTAAACCCAAAGCCAAGTATTAACCTTTCAGGAGAGACTAAAAGAACTGAATCGACGACATTAGAGAAAAAAAAACTAGGGAGAGACACTTCAATGAGATAGAAAATATCCAGAGATTTGACACGGTGGACAGGAATAATATGTTTGAGAGGTAGGCAACCGGTACACGAAGGCAGAATTATAAGCAAATAAAATAAGTTAAATCATAGGTAGTATTTCATCTGTCTTATGATAGTCAGGAAGTGAAATGACTTGAACAAGAAAGTGGTGAAGATAGGCTCCATACATAGGTTTAAGAATAGGTATGACAGGGCCCACAATAATGGTAAATTCAACAAGTGTCAGGTAAAGAATCAGGTTCTGGAACTACGACTCGACCTCTGTAACCACAATTTGCAGTGTACAACTAGGTGAGTATATGCGGGAAATTTGGGTTTTAAAAAAGAAAATGAGGATGACAGAGAAGAAAAAAAAAATGTTTCTCAGAGAACAAAACTAATATAGAAGACAGTTATGCTGGTATAACTGAGCAAAAGGTAGAATTAAAGCAAAAGAAGCAGCTAACGCAGAATATCTCGGCTAAAGCTAACATAAGTTTTGACAACATAAAGAGGCTAGAGTATAAAAATAAACCAAGAGATAGAAGAAAATCAATAATGAAAATAGACAGAACAGCAGGTGATAACGGTAAGATTACTGCTAGAATAAATTTAAATTTTGAAACAAAGGAGACTGCAAACTTCTTCAGAAGATTATCAGTCAATAACATAGAGGCATGAAGGAAAGATGAAAAATGTTAGAGGAACACACTGCTAGGAATAACATTAATGCAGATAAAAAAAAAAATTATTTCAAGCACTCTGGCTTAATATAAAATCTGTCTATAAATTGTTAAGGACATGGAAGAGAGGATTTCCCATTGCCATACTAAACTTCTGAGTGCAAAACTCGATATTACATGTAAACTTTGCATAAAAAAGGAAAGGTTTAATAACCTCAAGGATTGTTGAGACAGGCAATGGTAAATCAAAACTAACTGTATTGTAATCATTTAAGTCAGCCATGGTACTGAATTTCTCTAACAAACCAGTATTACTCTTAACAATAGAAACTTTGAATACAGTTGGGTTCAATATATCTACTGACCCTTGTGGGTTTAGAGCTTATTTATAATAAATCGACTATCCATTTGGACAGTTTGTAGGTGACTGAGCCAGTGGAGGTAATTATCGGTCTATATTTGAAGAATACCTGCAGGGTATTCCGGGGGTCAAATCTTTGGTCCACTCCACGACCAGTCCTTGCGGTGGATCAAGGTCATTGCAGTAAACTGGAAATGGGCTCAATAATTTGGCCATAGGGCACTTAAACATGCACAATGTTCCTAGTACATGGTCCTCATTACCATACATAAATATTAAAAATCTGAAACCAACCGGACGAGGCATTCTCGAGTTAAATGAAAAATAGTATACAAAATTAGGTGAAAAAAAATAACAGGCGACTTCTTAAAGGAACCCTTTGGCGATACCTATTATTATAATATAATTGATACACGAATAGTTGATTTACTGTGTAGTGGATATGACTTACGTGGAACATCAGTGAAAGTGAGAACAATATGAACGTTAATATAATGTAAATCATAGGTCTCCAAACTTTTCACTATGAGGGCCACATCGTATATTTTACACATTTTCGCAGGCTATAGAAAAAATCAGTCTTATAAATATAAATGAATGATAAAAGTTATATTTGTATTCTTTTAGGAAACAGAATGACATGTTTCAAAACAAAGGAATAATATGACAATCACGAAGAAACAATACAGTGCTTGAACTGAGAAATGATGTATTGTGAGTAAAAATGTTGAACATTAGCCAGTGTTCTGACAGTATAATCAGTTACTGAACTGAAGATGAGGAAAGCTGACACAAAATTTAATTTGCACAAGATTAAGGGGAATGATAGAACTGATTTTTTTTTTAATTTTAAAATATTGCTGAACTGAGGTTTCAAATTTGAGCCAATTATTAGAATGGACTTCAAATGTTCATCAGATAAATTTGTGCGATATTAACATACTTCATTTTGGAAAATGTTTGTCCACGAAGGTACGTTGTACCACAAACTGATACGAATTCAAATTTGGAAGCAGTTTAGGCTGTAAAGATTTATGTAATTGGATTGTATTTCATTTATACTTTCAGCATGTCATCTGATTGGAGATCGATAATTTCCATTTGAAACTGATCTGGGAATGTTTCAGTACTCTAATCAAAAGACTTTTGAAACGTCTTTTTTTCATCTATTTTACCGTCAAGAACAGAAAATCGTTTCTGAAGTTGTTTTTGCAAGTTATTAATGATTTCTTTTTCAAATGAAGTAAATTCTGCTTATCTTTCTTCATGAAAATTTTCACAACATGAGAAATGATCCGAGTTAGGAACTTTCACTCGTCGTTCAAATAACACCAATTTTGCCCTTAATGTCTTGACATGCGTAAATAGATCATAAATCAAATTTGTTTCACCTTGCAACTTCAGATTCAATTGATTCATATGATTTGTCACGTCTGCAAAAAAAAAGGCAATTTCCCAAGCAAGTCAGCGTTTGATGAAAGTGGTTCTGGTCGATTCTTCTCTGTGAGAAAATAAATTTCCTTTCTGGACTGAAAGAACCGTGCTGGAACCTTCCACAACTAAGCCATCAAACTGCTGTATAAGGCAAGTCAACGAACACAGAATCAGTCTTTCAGAAAACCACGAAACTGGCGATGACTAAGCCCGTGAGATCGAATGAAATGCAATGTTGAAACCAGGTTTTAGAACGCAGACATGTCCACATATTTTTCGCACAGTACTTGTTGATGGATAATGCAATGCAGAAACGTAAGCTTTGAGATCCACCATGGTCAAAATGCCAGTCTTTACGGTACCCTTTGTAAAGAGTAGCTATTGACATCGTTGGTCTTTCCTCCAACTGTTACGCATTGCAGTTCATTCCACTCGAGGTTACATTTTAATAGTTCTTTTGCAGTTGTTGGAAGATGTCTTCTCCGGTTCCAATACTGTGTATGCTATGCATTGATGCTAGTTCTTATGTGAATGGCTACAATAATAGCCATTAATTTTTAAAGGGGGTGGACGGGTAAGCCAGCGGAAGCCCTCGGTCAGATGACCAAAAGCTCCAGTGGCGGGTCATTATATGACTAAAACCAGCGTCAGGAAACACTTTTCTCGTTTCCTGACAAACCTTACCTAACCTAACCTTGTGTGATATTAAATTCATTGTCGACGCCACAGATGAATACTAGGAGTTGTGATGTCACTCACATCATTCAATTTGATGAAATATATTGTTTCCTATATTCTCAATTGTACAAGCAACAATATTTGACGCAAGACTGAGGATTTTGAACAGATTTGCCCTTTTTTATGGGGGAGGGGAGGTTATAACTCTCGCACTACTTCCATCATACATTCTTTGATCAGAACTCAACTGGTGAATGGCTTTCCTCTCGTAGCTAACGCAAAAACTAGTTTATAACTGGCCCTTGATGAAGTTCCATTTTCAGCTCTCTTCTGCGTAAAAAAAATTGATGGGAGAGCAACATGCATTGCATAGATTGTTTTTCCGGAACGCTGTGAATTGGAAACAACTTGATTTATATTCAGTCTCATAGTGCCGACGTACATTGTATTCCTTTAAAAGTGCAACATTATCGTGGTATACGACGCACGAGGCTTTATCACCTGCTTGCACAAAGAAGAACGTTTCGCCCCATTCTTCATTAAACAGACGACACTCTACAGTGTTCTTACCATAACTGAAGGTATATCCGAAAAATTATAATATTAGAACTAAACTTTGAACAAATTTTGACATTGTTACAAGCAACAAAATACTTAACTGTAAGTGACTGAAAATAAAAGTTTATTAGTTTTACTATTTATAAATATTTCAAGTTGCTGTGGGTGGTATAAAATTTTGTGGTGGGCCGCATATGGCCCCCGGGCCACAATTTGGAGACCCCTGCTTTAGATAAACAGGGTTGATATTGATACATTGGATTTAAACAAAATTAGTCAATAAAGAATCTTGGTCAAATGAAGGAAGTGCTTTTTTTGAGAGGAATACCAAATTTTAGAGCACCTGATTAGCATGGAGTTCTTGGATGGGTTGAGTTGAACACGTGATACTCAAAGAGGTACTTCTTTCTTGTATTGTACCTGTGTTGTACTGCAGCTCTCCAGGGAGAGATGCTGCGCTGGGTTGAAGTACATACTAAGTGTGTGTGTGTGTGTGTGTATATATTATATATATTGACTGCATAGTAGTTGTGACATGTGAAGAGTACATAACAAGTGAACCTGTAGTTAAGAGTACAGCAGTAAGGGGCCCCACTGCTATGCTAATTGCGGGTTCAACCGATCATGAGAGAGCCCACCTTTTCTGTGAAGAGACGTCTTGCCTTGTACTCGTGGAGCAGAATAGCCAGACTTCCTTCTACTCTGGTCGACGACTTTCTTGTTTTGTTTACACAGGGCTTTACAAGGCTTGGTTAAGGTTCTTCTTTTACAAGCTAAGAGTTGTTAACTACATCAGCTCATTTAAAGACCTTTTTATTATGAGACATGTAAGGACCTGGAGCCATCTGTGGGCCAGCTATTTCATTGGGTCATCCTAGGAATAAATGATTTCAGATGAAGCGATGTTCTGGAGAAGGGTAGAGTCAGTGTAGCTGCTGCTTGCTACCTGTCATGTAGTGCGGCACCTCAATTCCTGCTGTTCTCCGAGTGGAGCTAAGTGTAGTACTTTAACAATATTGGTCTCCTACGTAACAGTAAGGCCGCCCACATCCCTCCTGTGTTGAAGGCTCTGTTGAAATGACAGATCTATCCAGGCTGGGTCTGGAGGAGAGATAAGCTGCCTTGATCTGTTCTCTTTTCTATCAAGAAGTCTCAGATGAGACGGAGGCCAGGCAGTTCAAGAAAGTGGAGCATACTCAAGGTGTGAGTGTACTTGTGCTTCGTATAGAATCTTGCAACCTCTACTGTCGAGAAAATGCGAGATATGTCCAAGAGACACTGTTCTCACCATATATCTTGCTTGCGGTTTCCTTGTTGTAAATTCTCGCTGTATATACTGCAAATTTCTGTTGTATTTTGCTTTGTACTTACACTGCTAGTTAAATATCTTACTCGTTTACGACCCGGTGTACAGGACCACCGGACTTGACCTGTATTCGTAACAGAAGTAGGTGTGAATGTTTTGTAAAGTGAGTGGATTAAGACCTTTGTATAGTAGGGATGTTTATTGTCTGTAACCAGTATGGATGATTATTCTAACAGTTGATTTCATCTGAGTCACAATAGATTTTAGGTGTAGTGTTATGAATCCCCGAGCACAGATACCATAAGTGAGGCAGAGAGAGATTTCTTAGTAGTACAGAGTGAGTAATGTTCTTTGAGGAACACACCGTAGTTTTGATAGAATGTCCACAGTTTTGGATATTTTGGAAATGTGTTGAATTTCAGTCTGTAGTCAAGGTGCATACATAAGACTTTTTACGCTAAACTGAGTATATATTTTGTTTAGCTTTATTCCCAAACAATATGTAGTCTTGTCAATATTGCGAGTAAGTTTGTTGGTGGTCATCCATGTAGAATTCTTTGCGAACTCGTTATTGACTTACTGTTGAGGACAATTGAATATCAGGATTATATGTGAAGAATGTTGTCATCTGCAAATAAAACTATCAACGCAGGGGTGCCCTGTGGTACCCTGGGTTGATATTTGGGTAGATTAGGTAGTGACACTGACAGCCAGTTGTTGCCGTCTGTCTATCAGGCAGGACTTCATGAAAGTAAGAGGTTGGCCTCTGATTCCATAATGTTCTAATTTCATCATGAAGATATTGTTGTCTATAATGTCAAGAGATTATCTTAGCTCAGTAAAGATGCCCATAGAATATTTATTAATTTCAAGTGCTGAACAGATAGTCTAGCATCTTGACGATAACATCATAAGTAATTTATCTTGGCATCAGGGCAAGTACGCAAGGGTTAAGAATATTATATTTAGTGTAAATTCATATATTCGTTAATCTATTATCGTTAATCTATTATCAAAAGGGAACCTCGTAGGTATGGTAACCTTAGACCTGCAAAAGGCCTTCGATACTGTCAACCACAATATATTATGTAAGAAACTTCAAGCTATAGGTATAGGTTCTGTAGACTGGTTTAAGTCCTACCTTAGCAACAGGAGACAAATAGTCAAAATCAACAAAACGGAATCAGAACCCCTGCCGATAACATGTGGAGTTCCCCAAGGTAGTATTCTGGGTCCCTTACTATTCCTATGTTATGTCAATGATATGCCTATCAGTGTCAAGTGCAAACTCCTACTGTATGCAGATGACAGTGCTCTGTTAGTGACAGGTAAAGACCCACAAGATATTGCTAATGTTTTAACACTGGAACTGGAGTCCTGCAGCAAATGGTTAGTAGACAACAAACTATCATTACACCTAGGGACAACTGAAGCCATTCTCTTTGGAACGAAACATAAACTGAGAAGGGTAAATAATTTTAATGTTCAGTGTAATGGGGAGTCCATCACTTTGGTTTCATCAGTTAAATATCTGGGAATCCCCTTTGACCCATGCATGTCAGGAGAATTGATAGGGAACAGTGTAGTAAAGAAAGCGAATGCCAGGCTGAAGTTCCTGTATAGACAAGCACAGTGTCTACCTACTGAGGCTCGCAGGACCCTATGTCTAGCCCTTATACAATGCCATATGGATTACGCTTGCTCTTCTTGGTACTCTGCCTTGACAAAAAAACTGAAAGGTAGACTGCAAATCACCCAGAACAAAATCGTAAGATTCATCCTGGGGCTGGGACCAAGAGAACATGTAGGCCAGGATGAATTACAGCAGTTGGATATGCTGAATGTTGAAGACAGAGTAAAACAACTGAAGCTAAATCATGTTTATAAAACTGCTCACAAACAGTGTCCAGAATATCTTGCTGTCAATTTTGTCAAGGTTGGGAACCAAAGCAATCATAGTACTAGGGGGAGAGAGCACAACTTTGTAGTACCCACAGTCAGTGGCCAGGCTTCAAACACCTTTTATTGTACAGCAATAAAGGAATGGAACAGACTACCCACAAATGTCAAGGCCAGTCATAGCTTGAACCAGTTCAAGAAGAGTGCCAAAAAGTGTCTGATGAATGAAGCAACAGAAAGGGAGGGGAATGATTTTCTATTTTTTAGCTAAAATACGTGTAAATTTTACCTTATCCCTAGTAATGACCCTCGTATTGTAGATTTATTTATTTATTTTTTATTTATTTATAATTTGAGCACACTTACAGAGGTACAAAAAAAAATACAGATAAGAGCAGCATGCCAAAGCCACTTATACTATGCATAGCATTACGGGCTGGCTTAAAATTAACTTAAGATTAACTAAGCAATGATGAAATCAGTGAAAAACATTAATGTAAACTGATTACTATAAAGCACAAGTGAGTATTACAAAGACAGGTCATATGGTTGCATGCATTGTTGTAAATTCAGTAGAATGGAGTATTCTGTTAGGTAGTGAATTTAAAAATAATAAAGTTAGATTGGGTTTTAGGTTTTAACACTTATGTGATATAATTGTGAGAAACATTTAAGATATACAATTTATAAGGTTCAGTTATTCAGTATTTATTTGGTTTTGGGTGAGTAAGTGATCTTTGAGAAGAGACTTGAATTTATAAACAGGTAGTGTTTCTTTTATATTAACAGGTAATGAATTCCAGATTTTAGGGCCTTTTATGTGCATTGAGTTTTTGCATAGCGTGAGATGGACACGAGGAATATCAAAGAGTGATCTGTGCCTTGTGTTATGGTCATGTGTTCTGTTGAGGTTGGCAAGGAGATGTTTGAGGGGAGGGTTAATATCAGAGTTGAGTGTTCTATGTATGTAATAGGTGCAGTAATAAGTATGGATGTTTTGTATGGTGAGTAGGTTGAGTGTATTGAATATTGGTGGAGTGTGCTGCTGTAGTGAGAATTTGTTATCATTCTAACTGCAGCCTTTTGTTGGGTAATTAGTGGTCTGAGATGGTTACTTGTTGTTGAGCCCCATGCACAAATTCCATAGGTGAGATAGGGGTAAATAAGAGAGTGATATAGGGCCAGGAGGGCTGACTGTGGAGCATAGTACCGTATCTTCGATAGTATGCCTACAGTCTTGGAAATTTTCTTAGAAATTTGTTGTATATGTGTATGAAATTTGAGTCTATTATCAAGGTGGATTCCTAAGAATTTTCCCTCTGTTAGCTTTGTGATAGGTGATCCGTTTATCATTATGTTAAGAGGGACATATCTGTAGCTCTGTTACCAAACTGAATGAAGTAGGTTTTGTCAATGTTTAGTGTAAGTTTGTTAGTACTCATCCAGGTAGATATTTTCTGTAATTCGGTATTTACAGTATTGGCTAGCGTGACTGGGCTCGGGTGGGAGAAGACGTATGTTGTGTCATCAGCAAATAGTGTGGGTTTGAGTAATTGAGAAGCATTTGGTAGGTCATTTATGTATAGGAGAAAGAGAAGAGGGCCAAGGACACTTCCCTGTGGGACACCAACTGTAATTGGTTGTGCAGAAGAGTTTGCCCCATTTGCGTACACATATTGGCTTCTGTTGCTGAGGTATGACTTGAGGTAGTTGAGGGAGTGCCCTCTTATACCATAGTGTGATAATTTTACGTGGAGCAAGTCATGGTCAACTGTATCAAAAGCTTTACGTAAGTCAATGAAGATCCCCAGTGGGACTTCTTTTTTCTCTATTGCAGTGTATATATGTTCTAGCATGTGTATAATAGCATCATTAGTATTTTTATTAGGGCCTGAATCCAAATTGGCAGGGGTTTGAGTATGTTTTGGGAGATAAGGTAGGAGTAGATTCGTTTATGAATTAATTTTTCGAAGATTTTTGGAGAGGGGTTGTAAGTTGGATATTGGCCTATAGTTATTCAACTCTGTTTGGTCTCCTCCTTTGTGGATCGGGGTGACCCTTGTTATTTTGAGTACTGTAGGGAAGGTGGAGGATTCAATGGATTGTTTAAAGAGTGTTGCAATGATTGGTGATAGCACTTGTGACACTTTTTTGTATATAAAGGGTGGTAAGGTATTTAAATCTCCTGCCTTGTTTTTTAGTGCGTTGATAATAAGGGAGACTTCGTATGGGTTAGTCGGAGCTAGGAACAGTGTGTTCGGGTAGTTGCCGGTGAGGTAGTCATTTGGTGGGGTATCTGAGCTTGGGATTTTATTGGCAAGGTTTTGTCCTATAGTGGAGAAGAAATCATTGAGTCTGTTTGCTGTTTCTGTTGGTGGGAGTTGGGGTTCATCTGATTTTGCTAATTTTATTTCGCTATTTCGTGATATCTTTTTTGTTCCCAGAATTTCTGATAGGGTTTTCCAGGTCTTTTTTATATCACCTCGTAAGTTGGATAATCTGTTCTCATAATACAATTTTTTTGCCCTTCTTATCAGGATGGTTAGGATTGACGAGTAACGTTTTGTTTGGTCTCTGGTTATGTGACCCATTCTGTACTGTTTTTCATATTGGTGTTTTGTATTTATGGATTTGAGAATGCTGGGTGTTAGCCAGGGACTGTTCAGTCTCTTAGCTGTCATCTGCTTAGTTTTTTTAGGGCAGTGCTTGTTATAGAGGTATTGAGTCTTTTTTAGAAAATTATTAATACATTCGTCAATATCTGTATTGATTTCTAGCTCAGTGTGCCAATCAATGTTTGCTAATGCTGTTGTGAAGTTATTAATGGCTGCCTCATTGTGAAGTCTGAAGGTGACTTTAGTAGTGTCTTGGGGTAATTTACCAAGAGTTGTTATGAGGAAAGTAGGGTAGTGGTCTGTGGTATTATCTGTAATTATGCCTGATTTTAAAGGGGATATGGTGTTGGTCCAGATGTGGTCAAGTAGGGAAACACTAGTCTCTGTAACTCTTGTAGGTTTTGTTACTGTTGGTAGCAACATACAGTTACTCATTGTGTTTGTGAATTCAGTAACGTGTGGGTCCTGGTCTTGCAGGAGATTTATATTGAAGTCACCTGAGAGTAGTAAGTGATCTTTGTTCATGCGTGCATCAGTTATCATACTTCCTAGGTTTTGACTAAATTGGCTAATGTTTGACTGTGGAACTCTGTAGATGTTTATCAATGTGAGAGGTTTTTGTAGGTATTTGGATTTGAATTTGGCTATTATATATTCCCATGTTCATCTCTTGTGCAAGTATTAGTGATACATTCTAGTTGGTCTGAGTAGTATATGGCTGTGCCACCCCCTTGTTGGTCTGGCCTACAGTTGTGTATGGCTGTGTAACCAGGAATGGTATAGACATCTGTAGTATCAGCTTTAGCCAGGTTTCAGTTAGTGTAATGATGGACATATTGGCATGTAAGGAATTTAGTAATGCTATGAGGTCATCGTAATGCTTGCTTAAAGATCTGATATTGTAGTTAAAGATAGTTATGTTGTTGTTGGCACTGAGAAGTGCCTTTGATTGTTCTGCAGTGTAGTAATTACAGTAACTGTTTGATTCATTTAAGTCATTAAATAAGAGGTTGGTATCTGGATCAATGCTTGTAATCATAAGATTTGTAGTGAATCTATAGTTAGAATTAAGTATAAAACAAAGTAAATAGTCTTAAGCTAAAAAATAGCACCTGAATTATTTAACAAATGTAAAATAATGAGCTAAGGTATTTTTTTTTTTTTTTTTTTTTTAAGCTAAAATAAAGGAGACAATATAAAAGGGACTAGTACAAATAAAGTGATGATCAAATAATGGAGCTTGGGAATATGATAGTAGGTAGTACTATAAAATAAATGAGCTTTGGAATATAATGCCAAAATTGTGAACTTGTTCTACTTTAGCACCTGAGAATAGCACCTTGATTATTTTAACAATTGTGAATGTATAAGCTAGGGTAGTTATATAAAGCTAAAATAAAGGAGAAAATATATAAGGGACTAAAATTAAGTAATGGTAAACATAGTTAAATGGACAGATGGTCACTATGAAATAATATTGGTTTAGGAGTAAGATCTGATTTGTAATATTAGATAAATTGAGCAGTTTATTGCACAATAAAAGTAAAAAAAATGAGGTAGTTGGTACTAGCTAGCAAAAGATAGTTTTGGTACTTGCAAAAAAGTAATTGGAATATACACTAATTGAATATACAATGTAAAGTGACTAAAAAAACAAGTAGTGATAAACAAAATTAAATGGACAGGTAAGAAAAAATGAATATTATTAATTTGGAGTAAGATTTGACTTTTAATTTAAAATTATGAGCATTAATAGCAGTAAGAAAGTTATAGAGTATTGGAGGTAGTTGGCATTAGCTAGTGATGAAAAATAATAAAAATAATAATGTACAATATGATAGTAACGTACACTATATGCACCACACGTAATATATGTATTAAGGGCACTTATTTAATCTGTTACAGAAATGTCAGCTTTTCTAAGGAAGGTAGAGAAATCATGTTCGTTTGAGATGGTATATGTTGTCCTGTTGATGTTTTCCTTACTAGTATTTTCCCATCTCGCGTGAAACACTGATGTATTTTGTTTTCCTGTTTAAGTTTTCTCAGCCTGAACAGAAGGTTTTGACGTTTTTTTGTTAGACACTCATTTATGTACACTCCATTTTTCATTGTAATTGCTGATTTAATTAGGTCCTTTCTTTTATCGTATGAATGAAGTCGGATCATTATACTGTGTTTACTTCCTGGTTTTCCTAACAAACGTGTTTCTTTGATTTCATTGTTTTGCACGATGACTTGTACGTGGTTCTGTATTATCCTGATAGCAGTTTCTTTGCACTGTGCTTGTGTTATGTCACTAGGAATGTGTGGACTGTTTATTATAACTGCATCAGACAACTTATCTTGTTCAGTTTTGTCGTCTTGGAAATCAAGGTATTCATTTAGTCGAGTGTGCATGTTCAGATTCCAGTCCTTGATTGCTTCTTCAACCTTCATATTTATTGTTGTTATTTGTTCAGTGTGACTGGCTATAGCTGCTTTTAGAGTATTTTCTGTATCAACACTTCCCGATGTAATCTTCTCTTCAAGGTTTTGGATCTTATTCTCGAGGTTGGTTATCTTGGAATCTCGTCGCTCGAGTGCTGCTTTGATATCTTTGATTTCATTTTCTAGAGCAACGATGTAGTCCTTGATATTGTCAGGAATAATCGTACCTGAGTTATCATGGATGAATCCTTTGAAGGGAGTGGAGTTGGAGGGGGAGTCAGCCATGTTTGTTGTTGTTGTTGTTGTTCCTTGGGTGGCGGCGGAGAGAGGGGTTGATGATACACTGGCGTCCTGCTGGGTAGACAAGTTGAGTTCTAGGGTCCTTGCTGTTATTCTTTTATTACTGGTGTTGTGTCTTCTGCGATATCCTTTCATAGTATCACTGAAGTAGATACTGTGTAGCAATGGAGGAGAAGGCTTGTTTTCTCGGAGCTTGGGTTAAGTGGTTGTCTGGCAGCGGAGGCAGTGTTTGGGTTAGCAGGGCTGTCTTCCTTAGATCTTCTAATTTTGTCAAGATTTGGGTTACATTCTTAGTATTCTTGGGTCATGTTGTGGTCTACGTGGGTTCATGTAGTTGAACTTTCACTTAGGCCATCACAAGTTTTGATGGGCGATGTTTTTTTGAGAAAGAAGAGCTGGTAGGATACCGTTGCTGCCGCTGCCGCTGCCGCTATGTGTCGTAATGACCCTCGGGTAGTAGATAGTCTTAATGACCCTCGTATTGTAGATAGTCTTAATGACCCTCGTGTAGTAGATAGTCTTTTTAGTATGATAATAAGATGTTATCTTCATTATAGAATAATAAGAAAATATTATAACCTTTATATATAATAATAAGGTAAAAGGACCCCAATGGAAATAAGTCACTCTGTCTGACTTTTTTGGGTTATCCTAGGTTCTCTACACATATGCTGCTATGTATGATAATTCTATGTAACTGTATTGTGTATACCTGAATAAATTTACTTACTTACTTACTATTTAAAGATTTTCGATAGTAAAAAGACGTTGTAGTTGTAAACATCAGATGGTTCTCCATCTTTATGGACTGGGGTAATTCATGCAAACTTAAGTACATTGGGGTATAATTTGGGTTTAAAGATTTTTTTTTAAACAGTTACAATGATAGGTTATGTTGGATTACTTGTTTTATTACCCGTCTTGTTTGATTGTTTTTCTTACTGAAGTATGAGTTGTCAGAGACGGGAAAAGAGGGAGCATTCGTAACTGTTACTGAGGTAATCACAAACCTGAGCAGTGAAGTTTGCGATTTTGCTGGCGAGGTTAGTCCTGTGGCTGAGAAGAAGTCGTTAAGTTTATTTACTGTATCTGCAGTATGAATGGGAGGTTCGTTTGGTCTGGTCAGTGCATATTTATTTTCTCTTGGAAATTTTTCGCTAGCCTAGAATTTGAGAGTTCTTCCAAGGATGTCTGATATTGCTTTCTGGTTCTTCGAAACTGTTTCCATAATATAATAGTTTAGACTTTTTATAAGCATGGTAAGTGTTAATGAATATTTTCTTAGTTCCCTGGGAATTACACATTCTATATTATTTTTCCTAGGTACACTTTTTGTTAGTATATCTGAGGATGCTCCTGATTATCCCAGGGGCATCTAGTGTCTTGGCTGTGAGCTGTTCGGTGTTTTTTTTTTCAGGGACAATTATTAATGGCTGATTTACCGATGAAATGTTAGGTAAATGGACATAGATGTAACTAATGTGACATATACTGTGGTAATGTTTTGTTCTCCAGGAACTTTGTTATAATCACTTCACAAACCTGGAGCACAAGAAATTGCCACAATAAAATGTCACATTAGTTGTATCTGTATTCACTTAACAATTTTCAATATAGAGGCAATGAATTTTCTGTGGAAAACTCTGTACACATGATGGAATACCATTACTGCTGAATTCCGTCAATGTTGATTATTGAATGAATGTTGTACGTGTCCTTGGATAGTTTGGTTATGTTTGTTTTTTCAGAAGTTTAGGTAATGATCATTAGTTATGTCAGTGATTATGCCAGCTTATAGAGATAGTTATATTTGTTCAAAAATAGTCAGGGGGGAAGATGCAGATGACTCAGTAATGCGTTATTAAGGGCAGTAGAAGGTAATTATACGTGTTAAGGAAGCCCGCTATTTGAGTCCTCTGCTTGTATGAGATTAATATTGGAATCACCAGCAGTTAACAGATGATACTTGTTTAGTTTATTATTTATGATTAGGTCCTTGAGGGCATCCCTGAAGGTTGGTCTGTGGAGTTATACAGAGAGAACCTAGTGCAATAAGGACACTTATGTTTTATAGTTGTATAGTGAGCAAATAAGTATTCAGTGTTCATCTCTGGTAAATGTTAAAGCTAAACATTGCATCCCAGTAAAATATTATATTGCAGTGCCAGCTCCCTCTTGATCAGTTTTGCAGTTATGAATACCTGTGCAACCAGGTATTTTATACATGTCTATCGTGTCAGTTTTAACTATTTTTCTTTAAGAATAATGGTTAATTTACCATTTTTTTTTTTTTTTTTATATTTTATTTAAAACAATACAATACATTAAATAAATAAAAGAACATAGTATCAGTTCTTACCCAGAATTATAAATTACATTGTCAAAATACACATAAACATTTAACTTTGTGCTGACACAAACTGTCCCTCATCCTCTATACATTTTTTTTTTTTTTTTTTTTTTTTTTTTGTATTTAAAATACAGTATACATTATACGTGTAAGCAAACATGTTACGAAACCAATCAACATGTAACAACAAAATTAAAGTACAACATACGTATACACAATCAAAAAAGAAAAAAACTTCGCACAGGTGTACCAACAACATCTTATGCCAAGTTTTATATACAAAACAATTCTTAAAGGTAAAAACCTCACCACATACCATTAAAACCTATACATCCACCCCCCACCAAAGGTACATTTATAAAGTCTTACATATGTGCTCTGGAAGTAAAATGTACCCCCCCCCCATCAAATACCTACAAAACAATGACATACTATAAGAGCGTAGGATACTACTTACTCTAAGTAACAATTATGAAAACTTTGCCTAGCATACAAGGATAATATACTCTATATCTCAACACGGGTGCAATCCACCCAAGACTTCTTCATACACTATATACCTTAACCAGTATTAGTACATAATATACACCGCTACTTGAACTCATATGCACACCTGATCCAACAAAGTCATCTGAAATTGCGTATTTACACAAAATCAATATACATTTTTATATTACCTTACATATACTCTTATATGTGACTTTAAACAATAAAATAGCAAAGGGAAAACAACAGCGTGTACTTAAAATATTTAACACTACCCTACACATACAGTGTTACACAACATGTACTATATAATCTTAACCAGGCCGCTGAAACATTATATGTTAGGCCTTATGTACCAAAATACAATCTCGCATAATATAAAACTGTACCACGTTACTCATTACAGCTATGTAAACTTCGAACCTTCTGATATACAGAAATTGTGTCTTACAGAATGCATCCTACAAGAAGGGAAACCCCGGACTTTGTATCACAGCATATTCGATACAGTCATATGGCTTTCTATAACATCTTTGAAGGCACTCTCACAATAACGAACAGTCATTCTCACACACATAAAAACTTTAAGATTCTACCTTTCTTTCACCTTGTATACACACAATGATGTAGTGCTCCCAATACATTACGTACATATACCATCCAATAATCTTCACAACATAAAGGGAACACATGTGTAAAAACACCACCCACACCACACGCACTACTCAGGATAAGCATAAATGTATCAGTGCAAAATCCAGTCACACACTTTAAAAGCCATCCACACATCTCCGCTCAAGAAACTAGCCGTCGCTACCCATAAATCCTTTAACTTAAAACTCCGGTATCCCTCAGTAAACGCTGTCTCCCCACCTTCCCATAAAGATCCCTATTGCAACACTTAGTTCTATAAATGGTGGCCGCTAACACCTTTATTCTTTCATTTCCACACCCACCTCCCTCACCCTCAACCTCAACAACCCCCCTCCTCACACCCACCTCCCTCACACCCACCTCCCTCACACCACCTTCCCTCACACCCTTTCCCCCACACCCACTCCTCACACCCACCTCCCTCACACCCACCTCCCTACAACCACCTCCCTCACACCCACCTTCCCTCAACACCCACCTCCCTCACACCCACCCCCCTCACACCCACCTCCCTCACAACCACCTCCCTCATAGCCAAGACGTATAATTATCAGTAACCACATCGCAACCGCATTCACCACCATCTGATCATCCCACCTATATCTAAATTAACACCCTTAAACACCCGTAAACCCCTTCCCACCCACTAACCTAACTACCAACCTAACCTTACCCTCACAGCTTCTAATATATTACAAAATACACGCATGAAAATAGTCTCGGAACATCCACACACTTTGCACTCCCCACCTCCCTTAGTCTCCTATTAAATAACACAACACCAGGACGGCAAGATTCCATGTAGAAACCTAAACATTACCTCCTTTACACCTTGTTTAACACGCAATTGCCATAAACATTTCCAGATATTTCCCCACGCATACATTGGGTTGCCCCTTCAAACTTTCCGCCACCACAGACCCCCCCCCCACTCTCTCAAGAACCCTCAATTTGAGGCACACCGGATCCATCCGTCATTAAAACCCTCAACATGGCCCAAATCATAAATCCTTACCCCCCCCACCATCGTTGCATATCCAATCGCAGTTTTTATAGCCCCCTTTTCCTCGCCCCCACCTCCCCCAAATACCGCGTTTTAGATACACACTCATCATACCTTTTCTAAATGTATAAGCCCCAGCCCCCCGTGGCAACGGGAAGCATCACCACCCCTCTACTTAGCCAGTCACAACCGATCCCATATAAATCGAAAATCCCATGCTGCAACCGTTGCACCTCTCGCCGCCTCAGCGGGTATATCGCCACCACGTGACAATATCTTATATACAAAAAGCACGTTTGTCACAATGACCCTTGATGCAACGTTAGCTGCGCGTCCTCAAACCACCCAATCTTTTCAATACCCCATCCACGGTGCGCATCGAATTTACCTCTTGTGCGCCCTATTTTTTGGTTTCAAAAACCCCCAAAACAAACCCACCCCCCCCCGCCCCTACGTCCCATCTCTATTTAGTTATTCCCGGCCATTATTAGACTTTCCCACATTTTTTTTCCATCCAATTCCCGCCAACACTCTACCCCCTTTTCCTACCTTGTGTAAAATCCCTCTCATCCCTCCCCAAATTTACAGTTGTATCATCCACATAACCCACAATACCGGCCAACCCTCTCGTTCTTTACTAACCCCTCCACTTGCGATACTCCACCTAACTGCCCTATAAAAGGGATCCTGGAGGCACGCAACAATTATTTGCGATAGAGGGCAACCCTGTCGCAAACCCTTCCCATTCTGAATGTTAAACCTAGCCTTCCATTAACCTGTTACTCTCATAGTGCTCCTGATTACAATGTTTTTGCCCAAGAAAAATATTTCCCTTTCCCCGAATCCCTGCCAACGCATGAACCTCCATAACGCATCCCTCTCCATCCAATCCCAAACACACCCCCACCCCCCAACTCCCCCCTCTTTTCTTTTAAAACTTCTAAGAACTCCATGCCTTCATTACATTGTCCTACCTGGTACCCCATATTGTTCCTCTGTCAATTACGTTACCTATCCCCTTTTTTATTCTATTCCCTAATATTCGTGCAAATAACTTATAATCGCCACACATAAGCGATTTGCTCGGTAATCCTCTACTGAAAGTCTGTCCACCTTTCGGAACTAATACCACGACAGCAGCCCTTTTGCTGCTCCCCCATTTCCCCATCATCCTTCATTACATTGAATAACCTAACTAAAAACCCTTTTCAATAATTCCCAATTCCTAACGTAAAAATCATTAGGCAACCCATCTACACCTGGCGCCTTTACCTAAATTTTGCACCAGACAAAGCGTGCGAAATCTCACTTTCCGTGATCGGACCTTCTAATGTTACCCTATCCATTCCTCAATCTCACATTGCACGAAACCTCCCATTTCCTTTAAAGCCTCATCTCGAATACCTCCGTTTTGTGCATATGACCTAAACCATGCATCTAGATAACCACTCATACCCTCTGTCGTTACTAATACCTGCCCCTCTCTATACCCCCATCCCCACATGAACAGTTAATCCATCATCTCCGTCGCCACTCTTCTCTTACGCTGTTTCCTCAACACGCATGCCGAAGGCCCTGTCACCCCATAACACCTCTTCCAGCCCACCCAAAACTCGCGCGCCATCAAATCTTTCATTTTGCAAAATCCCTGATACACTCCTTTAACCCCTCAATATCAATCCACCGGATGACTAGCACTCCCACGCTCGTAGCAAGCTCTAACTGCCCCTCAAGATAAGATTGGTCCCCATACTTAAACCCTGTTATATTCCCTCCCACTACGAATATAAAATTCCTTAATACGAGATTTCGCCACAGAGTCCCAAACTAACCAATTCACTATTCCAGGCGCCTCCGCCACCAACTCTCCCACAATTGAACAAATGACTGTTGATACTCTTCTTGCTGCAACAACTTTACATTCAACTTCCAAAACCCCCTTTTACACCTTCTCGGCAACCCCTCCCAACCTATATCCACCAAAACACCCCTGTGATCAGAAAATACTTACGTCCTTACCTCACACTATGTATTACAACTGTCCTGGGGAACGTATAATCGATCGAGCCTAGCCGCTTTACCCCCGCTTAATAAATGTGTGCTCCACCACCTCACCTCCCTCAACATCTGTCAATCCTATCCCGGATAACAATTCTCCCAATATCCTAAAACAATGCCCTCCCCCTCTCGGTTCAACATCCTTATTCCTTATCACACAGTTCAGTCACCTCCTATCAAGCAACCCCCGGGAATCCCGCAAATAATATTTCCAGAACGTCCCTTACGAATTTTTCTTTATCCTCACATCTCCCTCGCTGGGCCATACACACACACCAACGTCATCTGTACCTGACCCCATAAACCCCTCCACGCGAATCACCCTCCCCTCTCCCCCCTCCCCTATGCCTGACAACCAAGGGCTTTGTTTCTTTCACCAAAATGGCCACACCTCCTTTCAATCTGACTGGGATGCTCAACATGCACATTATACCCATCCACCTTCAAACTCATAACCCGGTCTTTTTAATTGTGTTCCTGCAAGAACACAACGTCAACGTCATGACGCACCAAATATTCCTTAAACCACTCACACTTTTCTCTGAGACTCAAGCCCTTGATGTTCAATGTCAGGCACTTAAAACCGATAAAGGGGGTTTCCCTCTTGACACTACCGACTTATCAACCCGATCGTTTCATTGCAAACCCTTTTCTCCCCCCCCCCTTTTTGTCCACCCTTACCCAACCCCTGCCCCTGGGCGCCCCTTGAACCTCTCCGCATGGCTTCCGCCCATGTTTTCTTCCAAAGGGCTTTGTGCGGGCGTAAGCACGTCGTCGGAATCCGAAAGCACTGCTGCGCGCTTTTTGCGTTCCCTACCCTCGACCTGCATCAAGTCATCCAGCTCAGTGCCATGATGAAACCCCCACCTCCCAGTTCTCACCAACTGTGCATCCTTACGACACACTTCAGTCTGGGTTGGCGTCACCGCCCTCCTCAAATGCAGACCCCTGATCCAGGTCTGTACCAACATCCGGAAAGGACTCTCATTATCCAAAATGTTCTCAAACGTCGACACTATCGTTGTTTCCGCGTCGCTACCCTTCGCTTCCGCGATGACCTCATCAAGCACTTGTACAACTTCCAGGGAGTGATGTCGTTTCCCCGCGTTTGCCCCGCCATCTCCTTTTCTTCGGCCCTCTCAACCTCCTCACTCCATGTCAAACTCTGCTGAGGCAGAGTCGAAAACAGTTGATCTTGATCCTCTCTCCTTTCCTCCCCATCTCGTCGTTGCTGCTGGTCCCTATCACCACGTCTTCTTTCACATTTCGCAGCCAGGTGATCATACGACCCCCAAAAACGGCAAGTGCTTCGCTGCCCAGCGTATGTTACAAAAACCCGAGTCCTGAAATCTTCCATCACCCCGTACGATGGAATTGGTGTCTGAGCGTCATCTTGACAGAGAATGCACCCTCAGGTATCCCCCTATACTGGCCAACTGACCACCTTCCTGCAGTGATCGTATGTACTGTGCCGTATTTACACATAATGAACGGATGTCAGATTTCAAACCGCCTCGAACGGCACATTCCTGATCTTAACCCATGTGTAAAGCTGGACACATCATGCAGCCGCACCGTCACAGCATGGTTACTGGTATGGCCACCTCTTGAAACTTATTCCCCAACTGCCTCATACACAGTCGCCGAACTAAATTTTTACAAAAATCCTCTTCGTTCCGTTCAAAGCAAGTCCCCAAATCTCCTCTTTGGCTATTCCGTAGGTATCCTGATGATTGCAGGCAAAAGCAACTCCATTGATGGCCCCGTTAAAAGCTCCACTGGTTAATACAATGCAGACTGTATTTACCCTGCGCCGGCGAGCCTGCGGCCCCTGTTGGTGAAAATAATACTGCCACCAGGGCAACTCCAGGGGGGGCAGCAGCAGCACACGTCCTCTCCACTCAAGGGTTGAGAGACGAATGTGTTAATTTACCATTGTGGCATGCGCCCCAGTATGTTTTAAAATTTTATTAGACGATCCTCGCACGACCATTTGACATGGCCTCTCGACCAGGTGAACTGGTAATTGGAAGTATGACAGTTTGGGGCCCGTCTGTTGTATTATTGTCCATTTCAACTCACCAGTCACATGGAAGCGGTTACTTCAACCAGGTTACGTCACTTCCGCCCAGCTGGCCGGGTGGCAGACTTCCACAGACATGGTCGTCACTACTCATGCTTTAAGTGATTCTTAATTGCAACAATTCACTCTCGCTTCTCTAATCGTTAAAAATATACAGAGTGTAAAAATTAGGATAAAAAAATCTACTCCTGCTGTGTTTACCTCGTCCTTACTCTGCTGTGCTGACTGCTTTATTTGCATATTCGTTATGACAAGGTGCTATGGGCGTTTACACTACCACCTGAGTTGTTAATAAGCATGTAGTAACTTAAGGAACGCTGTGATGCCATCGTAGTTGTTTACTTACAGATCGGGTTATCGTAGCTGAAAATTGAGATGTTCTTGTTACTAAAGCACAATGAGTTCAACACTCTGAGCACTGAAACCCCCCCCCCAAACTATGAGTGAGGAACTTAGCATGCCTTTGGCTAATCTTTTCAACATATCACTGCAAACTAGCATAGTGCCTGATAAATGGAAAATGGCAAATGAAATACCTATTTACAAGGCAGGTGACAGATCCCTAGCTTCGAACTATAGACCAGTAAGCCTTACCTCCATAGTAAGAAATTTTATGGAATCAATAATTGCCGAAGCAATTCGTAGCCATCTTGATAGGCACAGATTGATTAATGAATCTCAACACGGTTTTACAAAGGAGCGTTCCTGTCTAAGAATTTACTGACTTTCTTCACTAAGGTATTTGAGGGGGTAGATCATGGTATTGAATATGATATTGTGTATATGGACTTCAGTAAGGCTTTCGATAGAGTTCCACATCAGAGGTTGTTGAGGAAATTAAGGTACACGGAATAGGAGGAGAAATATTTTCCTGGGTTGAGGCATGGTTGACGATAGGCAGCAGAGAGTTTGCATAAATGGGGAGAAATCAGAATGGGGCACGTCACAAGCGGTGTTCCACAGGATCAGTGTTCGGCCTCTTGTTATTCACAATCCACATAAACGACATAGATGAGGGGATAAAAATAGTGACATAAGTAGATTTGCTGAGGGACACCAAAATAGGCCGTCCAATTCATTCTAATGAGGACATTAGGGCACTCCAGGATGATTTAAATAAACTCGTGCAGTGGCCGGAGAAGTGGCAGATGCAGTTTAATATAGACAAATGCAAAGTTCTAAATGTTGGAGAGGAAAATAACCATGCCACATATAAACTAAATAATGTAGATCTTAATATAACGGATTGCGAAAAGGATTTGGGAGTTCTGGTTAGCAGTAATCTAAAACCAAGACAACAGTACATTAGTGTTCACAATAAAGCTAACAGAATCCTTGGCTTCATATCTAGAAGTATAAATAATAGAAGTCCTCAGGTTGTTCTTCAACTCTATATATCTTTGGCTAGGCCTCATTTGGATTATGCTGCACAGTTTTGGTCACTGTATTACAGAATGGATATAAATGGACTGGAAAAACATACAAAGGAGGATGACAAAGTTGATCCCATGTATCAGAAATCTTCCCTATGAGGAAGACTGAGGGCCCTGAATCTGCACTCTAGAAAGGCGTAGAATTAGGGGGGATATGACTGAGGTGTTTAAAAACGGAAAAGGGGAATTAATAAAGGGGATATAAATAGCATGCTAAAAATATCTAAACATAAAAGAACTCGCAGCAACGGCTTTAGCTGAAAAAATTCAGATTCAAGAAGGATATAGGAAAGCACTGGTTTGGTAATAGTTGTGGGTGAGTGGAACAAGCTCTCTAGTACCATCATAGATGCTAAGACATTGTGTAGTTTTAAAAATAGGTTGGATAAATACATGAGGGCAATTGGTGTAAATTGCTGGCAAGACAGATAATGCAAGGAACTTGCAATCCCATTCATTGACAATTGGGACAACTTTTATGGCAAACATGATATATATGCAAGGGATGGGGTACATCTCTCTGGGGCTGGGGTGGTAGCACTTGCAAACTCAATCGAGAGGGCCATTGCTGAAATGCCTAGGATTTTAAACTGTTAGAAGATAGAGGTATGGGTGTGTGTGGGGAAACAGTCAGGTTGCAACACTAGGGTTGAAAACAGTAAATGTATAAGACATTCATCAGGTCAGCAAACAAAGGGAGACAGCAGAGGGCAGCAAGGGACTAGCTCCCTTAATGTCTACTATACTAATAGCAGGAGTGTAAAGAAATAAGATAGATGAGCTAAGGTTAATTGCAAGTGCAGGAAACATAGATATCATTGCTATAACAGAGACCTGGATCAATCTGAAAGAGATGCCTTCTGAAATGTCACATACAAGGCTATAAATTATTCCACATTGACAGGGTCAACAGGAAGGGTGGTGGAGTAGTGATGTATGTCAGAGACAATTTAAATTGTTGTGTTAGACAAGATATAAAATTTGAAGCGTCAGCCTCTGAATCTGTTTTGTTGCAGTTTCTCGAGGGCCGAGAAAAACTAATTTTGGGTGTGATTTACAGGGTCCCAAAATCTTGATAGGGAGGTGCGGTAAACTTCCATGGGATGAAATTGTAAGGCATCTACTAAAAAAAGTTGGATAAGGGGTTTTCCCAATATGACAGATTGCTGGGGCTTTTTACAGGAAATTTGTCAAGTGACTTTTCTTGATAAGATTCGGATTGTTTTTTAAAAGGGTTTCTGACAGATCCAACTAAGAAATAACCTGTTGACTTGTTCTTGCCAGAAAGGGAAACTCAAATTAAAAACTTGGGTTAATGAAGTTTGGGGAAAGTGGCACAAACCCTACTTTTAAATATCATGGATTCCCCTAGAAATGGCAATCAATCTCTGCCCCTGATTCCACTTGATGTTTTCATGGGACTGAAAAATTATTGGGGTGGCTGAAGGGAAGCCCCTGACTATGGGTCAGGAGGTGGTGGTGATTGCCGATATGAGTTTTCCAGGGCATGGTCTAGCTGCTCAAACAACTTTTTTCCCAAATAGGGAAACAGATAAAACAAAAATTATCCAAATGGGAAAAATAAATAAAAACTCTCACTGGTCAAAGGAGGCATTATAGACAAATCAAAAAAGGAGGGAGGCAATTAAGAAATCAATATTTCATTTTTAAGAGAAAAATGAAAGAGGGAAAAAGAAAAGCAAAAAGATTGAGGTTAAAGTTGAAAAAGGAATCGAAGACTAACCCAAAAGGATTCTTTAAGGATCAGAAGTAAGTCAGGGCAAGAAGGCCTACTCAAAAGATACTTGGGTCGCTCTGGAAGAAATAAGGAAATTTGTAAAATTTTTTAAACATACTTCCTCTTTTTTTACACAGGAAATACAAACGATTTCCAAAAATAAATTATGTAGAAGGGGATGATAAACTTGCGCGATTAGGGCACAAGTGCTGGTCCTTAGGCAAACAGATAACAAAAACCCTAACAAATCCCCCAGGCCTGTGAACTGTATGCAAGGGGTTTAAAGGAAAGTAAAGGGAGCTTTGCAAACTTTTTGGGTAATCTTTTCACATATCACTACGACTGGCATGGTGCCCCGATAAGTGGAAAAAGGCAAAAGTAAAACTATTTTTCAAAACAGGGAAAAGGTCCTTAGCTTCGAAAAAAAGACCAATAAGCCTAACTTCCTAGTGGGAAAATTTAGGAATCAATAATTGCCCCAGGCAGTTTGTAGCCCCCTTGAAAAAAAAATTTAAACAATGAATCTCCATGGTTTTACTATCCTTCGAATTTATTAAATTTTTTCACTAAGTATTTGAGGAGGTAAATCATGGTAAGAAATGATTTTTTTATAGGACTTCAATAAGGGTTTTGACAGGGTCCCCCCAGGGGATATTGAGGAAAAATTAAAGGGAATGAATAAAGAAGAAATTTTTTTCCGGTAGAGGGAAGGTTTACAAATAGGCAACAGAGAGTTTTTCATAAATGGGGGAAATCAGAGGGGGAAGGTCATGGCGGGTTCCCAGGGGTCAGTTTGGGCCCCCTGTTGTTCAAATCACATAAATGACATTGATGGGGCATAAAGGCGCATAAGAAATTTGCCGTGCACCAAAAAAAGGCCCTCGAATTCATTCTGAGAAGATATTAAAACACTCCAGGAAGATTTGGTAGACGATGCAGTGGTTGGAGAAGTGGCAGATGCAGTTTAATATAGACAAAGCAAAGTTCTAAATGTTGGGAAAAGGAAAAAAACCATGCCACATATAAATTAAAATGAGACTTAATTTACGGTTTCGAAAAAGATTTAGGAGTTTTGGGGTTTGCAGTAATCTGAAACCAAGACAGTGCATAATGTTCGCAAAAAAAAGTAACAGAATCCTTGGTTATATCAAGAAGCATAAATAATAGGAGTCCTCAGGGTTTTTCTTCAACTTATATATTCTTGGGTTTGGCCCCATTTAGACTATGCTGCACAGTTTTGGTCACCGATACAGAATGGATATAAATGCTGTGGAAAACATACAAAGGGTGATGACAAAGTTGATCCCATGTATTAGAAATCTTCCCTATGAGGATAGACTGAGGGCCCTGAATCTGCACTCATAGAAAGGCGTAGAATTAAAGGGAGGATAGATTGAGGTGTATAAATGAAAGACAGGAATAAATAAAGGGGGAAATGTAAATAACGTGCTGAAAATATCTACCCTAGACAGGACTCGCAGCAATGGTTTTAAGTTGGGAAAAAAAACGGATTCAGGAAGGATATAGGAAAGCACTGGTTGGTTTAAAGAGTTGTGGATGAGTGGAACAAACTCCCGAGTACAGTTATAGAGGCTAAAACGTTGTGAAGTTTTTTAAAAAAGGTTAGATAAATTTCATGTGTGGGTGGGTGTGAGTTGGACCTGATTAGCTTGTGCTACTTGGTCAGTTGCCGTGTTCCTTCCTTAAGTGAATGTGACCTGACTTGACTGGTTGGGGCATTGGCATAAGCCGGTAGGAACTTGGACCTGCCTCTTTATGGGCCAGTAGGCCTGCTGCTGTGTTCCTTATTTCTTATGTTCACTAGGGCAAATTTTCTATTAGTGGGATGGATCTGTGAAGGTCCTGCCTTGTATGGGTTTCAACAGGCTGCTCCCAGTGTTCTACCTTTCTTATGTTCTTATGTTTGGTGGTCCCACAGTTGTAGCGTGGGTCTAGCGGGTCGCTACCTCTGGGCCGTACACATGTCCCCCATAGTTACAGGTGCAGTGAAGGTTGCTTCATCACTCCAAGTACTTCCGACCCTGTTGAGGATTCCCCAGTGAAGATTTTTCTTGGCATAATCCAGCCTACGTTTCCCCTGTGGCTTGGGTTTTGAGGATTTGATTTCTTAACCCTGGCAGTGACTATCGTAGCCCAGTTCTGACACACGTCTGCTAACAGTTCTTACAGACCCTTTGAGAGAAGATGTGAGCTCTTTTCTTTAAATTCTCAGCAGTTATCTTAGGTGTAACTCTCTAACTGCCGAGGTTTGGCAGACTGTAACGGGACACCAGCAGCAGCCTTGAAACATTGCACCCAGTTCCTCCCTGAACGCTCACACACACCAACATTCTCCACTATTTCTTTCGTCTGGTGCCCAGCTTTATGAACCCCTATGATTGAGCTATAGTTTCGGGTTTGTTAAAGACTTCCTTTTACCCATAATCAAACATGTATACCCAAAACCAAAGGAACACTGCACAAAAGATGAGGCAGATGAGAGACAAAGTGCAACACTTCATCTCACCCAGTAGCCCCGTGAGCAGTGAGGAGTCACTGTGGAGTGTGGTGGAAGGCCGTGGCGTCATGCTAACGGCTGCTACCTGGGATAATGCACTGATGAGAAAAAACCCCCTGTATGGTAGGCCTTTGATTTTCGTCACGGCACAATGCCATGACTAGTTCTGTGTGTGCGTATTTTATATATATATATATATATATTTTTATATAATATATATATATAATCTTTCTTTCAATACACCCGGGCCGTATCCCACCGAGGCAGGGTGGCCCAAAAGGAAAAACGAAATTTTCTTCTTTTACATTTTGTAATATATACAGGAGAAGGGGTTACTAGCCCCTTGCTCCTGGCATTTTAGTCACCTCTTACAACACGCATGGCTTATGGAGGAAGAATTCTGTTTTCCGATAAGTAAAACTTGTGGAAAATAATTTCCCAAAATTATGCTGTGTAAATAAACCTGATTAAAAGTGTATTTTAAAGAAGTGACCGACAGGGAAGCTTTGCGCCTGCGCTGACGGGCAGGAGGGAGACCCATTGTTTTGAATGTGATACGAGCACACTAGTGAAATGTGCATAATTTTCGTCGCTCTAGGGATTATATTGGGCTTAAAACCTCTCAAATAGGAGCTGAATTGTTGGATGTGCAGTCCTGCATAACAAGGCATTAAGCAGGTTGACAGGACAGCTCCAGGAACCTCAGATAAGATGTCTATGTTTACGTTTAGAATTCTGGTCAGTAAATTTTCATAAATTTAGACGGGGGGGGGGGGGGGGGTTCTGTACAGACACACGTAATCTCCAGACTAATTTGGGGAGTGGTTTTCGATTATAAATTCTCCCTTCTGTTACCCAAATGTGTATATGTAATCATTTATTAATTTTAACATACAGTCCACAAATATATAATGTTTACCATAATTCTTGGTTAAAGTATATTCATTTGAAATTAATATACGTCAAGAATGACTTGTGGATATGACAGTTGT
>NC_069417.1:9023305-9073305 GCF_026875155.1 Cherax quadricarinatus
TGTTAACTACAAGTCTTTTTAAAGCCCTTTTTATTATGAGACATGTAAGGACCTGGAGCATCTGTGGGCCAGCTATTTCATTGGGTCATCCTAGGAATAAATGATTTCAGATGAAGCGATGTTCTGGAGAAGGGTAGAGTCAGTGTGGGCTGCTGCTTGCTACCTGTCATGTAGTGCGGCACCTCAATTCCTGCTGTTCTCCGAGTGGAGCTAAGTGTTAGTATTTTAAAACAATATTGGTCTCCTACGTAACAGTAAGGCCGCCCACATCCCTCCTGTGTTGAAGGCTCTGTTGAAATGACAGATCTATCCAGGCTGGGTCTGGAGGAGAGATAAGCTGCCTTGATCTGTTCTCTTTTCTATCAAGAAGTCTCAGATGAGACGGAGGCCAGGCAGTTCAAGAAAGTGGAGCATACTCAAGGTGTGAGTGTACTTGTGCTTCGTATAGAATCTTGCAACCTCTACTGTCGAGAAATGCGAGATATGTCCAAGAGACACTGTTCTCACCATATATCTTGCTTGCGGTTTCCTTGTTGTAAATTCTCGCTGTATATACTGCAAATTTCTGTTGTATTTTGCTTTGTACTTACACTGCTAGTTAAATATCTTACTCGTTTACGACCGGTGTACAGGACCACCGGACTTGACCTGTATTCGTAACAGAAGTAGGTGTGAATGTTTTGTAAAGTGAGTGGATTAAGACCTTTGTATAGTAGGGATGTTTATTGTCTGTAACCAGTATGGATGATTATTCTAACAGTTGATTTCATCTGAGTCACAATAGATTTTAGGTGTAGTGTTATGAATCCCCGAGCACAGATACCATAAGTGAGGCAGAGAGAGATTTCTTAGTAGTACAGAGTGAGTAATGTTCTTTGAGGAACACACCGTAGTTTTGATAGAATGTCCACAGTTTTGGATATTTTGGAAATGTGTTGAATTTCAGTCTGTAGTCAAGGTGCATACATAAGATTTTTACGCTAAACTGAGTATATATTTTGTTTAGCTTTATTCCCAAACAATATGTAGTCTTGTCAATATTGCGAGTAAGTTTGTTGGTGGTCATCCATGTAGAATTCTTTGCGAACTCGTTATTGACTTACTGTTGAGGACAATTGAATATCAGGATTATATGTGAAGAATGTTGTCATCTGCAAATAAAAACTATCAACGCAGGGGTGCCCTGTGGTACCCTGGGTTGATATTTGGGTAGATTAGGTAGTGACACTGACAGCCAGTTGTTGCCGTCTGTCTATCAGGCAGGACTTCATGAAAGTAAGAGGTTGGCCTCTGATTCCATAATGTTCTAATTTCATCATGAAGATATTGTTGTCTATAATGTCAAGAGATTATCTTAGCTCAGTAAAGATGCCCATAGAATATTTATTAATTTCAAGTGCTGAACAGATAGTCTAGCATCTTGACGATAACATCATAAGTAATTTATCTTGGCATCTGGGCAAGTACGCAAGGGTTATTTTAAGAATATTATATTTAGTGTATAATTATATATTCGTTAATTATTATCGTTATCTATTATCAAAAAGGGAACCTCGTAGTATGGTAACCTTAGGACCTGCAAAAGGCCCTTCGATACTGTCAACCACAATATATTATGTAAGATAAGAAACTTCAAGCTATAGGTATAGGTTTCAGTATAGGGATGGTTTAAGTCCTACCTTAGGCAACAGGAGACATTAGTCAAAATCAACAAAACGGAATCAGAACCCCTGCCGATTAACATGTGGAGTTCCCCAAGGTGTATTCTGGTTCCCTTACTATTCCTATGTTATGTCAATGATAGCCATCAGTGTCAAGTGCAAATCCTACTGTATGCAGATGACAGTGCTCTGTTAGTGACAGGTAAAGACCACAAGATATTGCTAATGTTTTAACAATGGAAATGGAGTCCTGCAGCAAATGGTTAGTAAGAAAACAAAACTATCATTACAACCTAGGGACAACTGAAGCCATTCTCATGGAACGAAAAATAAACTGGTAAGGGTAATAATTTTAATGTTCAGTGTAATGGGGATCCTCACTTTGTGTTTATTCATCAGTTAAAATATTGGGATCCCTTTGACCCAATGCATGTCAGGAGAAATGATAGGGAACAGTGTAGTAAAGAAAGCGAAGCCAGGCTGAAGTTCCTGTATAGACATGCACAGTGTCTACCTACTGAGGCCTCGCAGGACCCTATGTCGAGCCACTTATACAATTGCCATATGGATTACGCTTGCTCTTCTTGGTACTCTGCCTTGACAAAAAAACTGAAAGGTAGACTGCAAATCACCCAGAACAAAATCGTAAGATTCATCCTGGGGGCTGGGACCAAGAGAAATGTAGGACAGGATGAATTACAGCAGATTGGATATGCTGCATGTTGAGACAGAGTTATAAAACAACTGAAGCTAAATCATGTTTATAAAACTGCTCACAAAACAGTGTCCAGAATATCTCTGCTGTCAATTTTGTCAAGGTTGGACCAAAGCAATCAGTACTAGGGGGGAAGAGGAGAGAGGCAATTTGTAGTACCCACAGTCAGTTGGCCACGGCTTCAAACACCTTTTATGTACAGCAATTAAAGGAATGGAACAGAACTACCCACAAATGTCAAGGCCAGTCCATAGCTTGAACCAGTTCAAGAATGGAGTGCCAAAAAAGTGTCTGATGAATGAAGCAACAGAAAGGGAGGGAATGATTTTCTATTTTTTAGCTAAAATACGTGTAAATTTTACCTTTTATCCCTAGTAATGACCTCGTATGTAGATTTATTTATTTATTTTTTTTTTATTTATAATTTGAGCACATTACAGAGGTACAAAAAAAAATACAGGATAAGAGCAGCATGCCAAAGCCACTCTATACTATGCATAGCATTACGGGCTGGCTTTTTTAAAATTAACTTAAGATTAACTAAAGCAAATGATGAAATCAGTGTAAAACAGTAATGTTAAACTGATTACTATTAAACGCACAAGTGAGTGTTACAAAGGCAGGGTCATTATTGGTTGCATGCATTGTTGTAAATCTGTAGAATGGAGTATTTTGTTAGGTAGTGATTAAAAAATAATAATGTTAGATTTGTGGTTTTAGGTTTAACACTTATGTGATATAATTGTGAGAACACATTTAAGATATACAATTTATAAGGTTCAGTATCAGTATTTATTTGGTTTATTGGGTGAGTAAGTGATCTTTGAGAGGGATAGACTTGAATTTTTTATAAACAGTAGTGTTTTCTTTATATTAAACAGGTAAATGAATTCCATGATTTTTAGGGCCTTTTAGTGCATTGTTTTTTGCATAGCGTGAGATGGACCGAGATATCAAAGAGTTGAATCTGTGCCTTGTGTTATGGTCATGTGTTCTGTTGAGGTTGGCAAGGAGATGTTTGAGGGGAGGGTTAATATCAGAGTTGTGTGTTTATGTATGTAATAGGTGCAGTAATAAGTATGGATGTTTTGTATGGTGAGTAGGTTGAGTGTAATGAATATTGTGGAGTGTGCTGCCTGTAGTGAGAATTTTGTTATCATTCTAACTGCAGCCTTTGTTGGGGTAATTCGTGGTCTGAGATGGGTTACTTGTTGTTGAGCCCCCATGCACAAATTCCATAGGTTGAGTTAGGAGGTAATAAGAGAGTGAATATAGGGCAGGAGGGCTGACTGATGGAGCATAGTACCGTATCTTCGATAGTATGCTACAGTCTTGGAAAAAATTTTCTTAGGAAGTTTGTTGTTTATGTGTATGAAATTTGGTGTCTATTATCAAGGTGGATTTAAGAATTTTCCCTCTGTTAGCTTTGTGATAGGTGATCCGTTATATCATTTTGTTAAGAGGGACATCTGGTAGCTCTGTTACCAAACTGAATGAAGTAGGTTTTTGTTCTAATGTTTAGTGTAAGTTTGTTAGTCTCATCAGGTAGATATTTTCTGTAATTCGGTATTTACAGTATTGGCATAGCGTGACTGGTGCTCGGGTGGGAGGAAGACGTATGTTGTGTCATCAGCAAAAATAGTGTGGGTTTGAGTAATTGAGAGCATGTGGTAGGTCATTTATGTATAGGAGGAAGAGAAGGAGGGGCCAAGGACACTTCCCTGTGGGAAACACCAACTGTATGGTGATGTGCAGAAGAGTTTGCCCATTTGCGTTCACATATTGGCTTTGTTGCTGAGGTAGACTTGAGGTAAGTTGTAGGGAGGCCCTCTCTATTCCATAGTGTGATAAGTTTTTCGCATGGAGCAAGTCATGGTCAAACTGTATCAAAAGCTTTACGTAAGTCAATTGAGATCCCAGTGGGAATTCTTTTTTCTCTATTGCTTGTATATATGTTTAGCATGTGTATATAGCATCATAAGTTCTTTTCATTAGGCCTGAAAGTCCAAATTGGCAGGGGTTGAGTATGTTTTGGGAGATAAGGTAGGAGTAGAGATTCGTTAGAATTAATTTTTCCGAAGATTTTTGAGAGAGGGTGTAAGTTGGATATGGCCTAATAGTTATTAAACTCTGTTTGGTCTCCTCCTTTGTGGATCGGGGTGACCCTTGTATTTTTGAGTACTGTAGGGAGGTGGAGGGATTCAATGGATTTGTTAAGAGTGTTGCATGATTGGTGATAGCACTTGTGACAATTTTTTTTTGTATATAAAAGGGGTGGTAAGGTATTTAAAATCTCCTGCCTTGTTTTTTAGTGCGTTGATAATAAAGGGGAGACTTCGTGTGGGTTAGTCGGAGCTAGGAACAGTGTGTTTCGGGTTAGTTGCCGGTGAGGTAAGTCATTTGGAGGGGTATTCTGAGCTTGGGATTTTATTGGCAAGGTTTTGTCCTATAGTGGAGAAGAAATCATTGAGTCTGTTTGCCTTGTTTCTGTTGGTGAGGAGTTGGGGTGGTTCATTCTGTTTTTGCTAATTTTTTATCGCTATTTCGTGATATCTTTTTGTTCCAGAATTTTGATAGGGATTTCCAGGTCTTTTTTTATATCACCTCGTAAGTGGATAATCTGTTCTCATAATACAATTTTTTTTGCCTTCTTATCAGGATGGTTAGGATTGCGAGTAACGATTTTGTTTGGTCTCTGGTTATGTGACCCTATTCTGTCTGTTTTTCATATTGGTCTGTTTTGTATTTATGGATTTGAGAATGCTGGGTGTTTAGCCAGGGGACTGTTCAGTCTCTTTGCTGTCATCTGCTTAGTTTTTTTAGGGCGAGTGCTTGTTATAGAGGTATTGAGTTCTTTTTTAGAAAATTATTAATACATTCGTCAATATCTGTATTGATTTCTAGTCAGTGTGCCAATCAATGTTTGCTAATGCTGTTGTGAAGTTATTTTAACTGGCTGCGCCTCATGTGAAGTCTGAAGGTGACCTTTAGTAGTGTCTTGGGGTTAATTACCATGAGTTGTTATGAGGAAAGTAAGGTAGTGGTCTGTGTATTATCTGTAATTTATGCCTGATTTTAAGGGGGTTATGGTGTTGGTCAGATGTGGTCAAGTAGGGAAACACTCAGTCTCTGTAAACTCTTGAGGTTTTGTTACTGTTGGTAGCAAAATACAGTTACTCATTGTGTTTGTGAATTCAGTAAAGTGTGGGTCCTGGTCTTTGCAGGAGATTTTATATTGAAGTCACCTGAGAGTAGTAAGTGATCTTTGTTCATGCGTGCATCGTTAGCATACTTCCTGGTTTTGATAAATTGGTAATGTTTGGACTGTGGAACTCTGTAGATGTTTATCAATGTGAGAGGTTTTGTAGGTATTTGGATTTGAATTTGGCTATTATATATTTCCCATGTTCATCTCTTGTGCAAGTATTAGAGATACATTCTAGTTGGTCTGAGTAGTACTATGGCCTGTGCCACCCCCTTGTTGGTCTGGCCACGTTGTGTAAGGCTCGTGTAAACAGGAATGGTTAGACATCTGTAGTATCAGGCTTTTGCCAGGTTTCGTTAGTGTAATGATGGACATAATTGGCATGTAAAGGCAAATTTTAGTAATGCTATGAGGTCATCGTAAATGCCTTGCTTAAAGATCTGATATTGTAGTTAAGATAGTTATGTTGTTGTTGGCACTGAGAAGTGCCTTTGATTGTTCTGCAGTGTAGTAATTACAGTACTGTTTGATTCATTTAAGTCATTAATTAAGAGGTTGGTTTCTGGATCAATGCTTGTAATCTAAGATTTGTTGGTGTATCTATAAGTTAGAATTAAAGTATAAAACAAAGTAAATAGTCTTAAGCTAAAAAAAATAGCACATGAATTATTTAACAAATGTAAATAATGAGCTAAGGTATTTTTTTTTTTTTTTTTTTTTTTAAGCTAAAATAAAGGAGACATATAAAAGGGACTGTCAAATAAAGTGATGATCAAATTATGGACGTTGGGAATATGTAGTAGGTAGTACTATAAAATAAATGAGCTTTGGAATATAAGCCAAAATTGTGGAACTTGTTGACTTTAGCACATGAGAATAGACTTGATTATTTTAACAATTGTGAATGTATAAGCTAGGGTAGTTATATAAAGCTAAAATTAAAGGAGAATATTTATAAGGGGACTAAAATTAAGTATGGTAAACATAGTTAAATGGACAGATGGTCACTATGAAAATAATATTGTTTAGGAGTAAGATCTGATTTGTAATATTAGATAACTTGGCAGTTTATTGCACAATAAAAGTAAAAAAAAATGAGGTAGAGTTGGTACTTGCTAGCAAAAGATAGTTTTGGTACTTGCAAAAAGCTAATTGGAATATACACTAATTGAATTACATGTAAAGTGACTAAAAAAAACAAGTAGTGATAAACAAAATTAAAATGGACAGGTAAAGAAAAACTTGAATATTATTAATTTTGGAGTAGATTTGACTTTTAATTTAAATTATGAGCAATTAATAGCAGTAAGAAAGTTATAGAGTATTGGGGTAGTTGGCATTAGCTAGTGATGAAAATAATAAAAATAATAATGTACAAATGATAGTAACGTACCACTATATTTGCACCACCACGTATATATGTATAAGGGCGCTTATTTAATCTGTTAACAGAATGTCAGCTTTTCTAAGGAGGTAGAGAAATCATGTTCGTTTGGATGGTATTATTGTTGTCCTGTGATGTTTTCCCACTGATTTTTCCCATCTCGCGGTGATGACAACACTGAGTATTTGTTTCATGTTTAAGTTTTCTCAGCCTGAACAGAAGGTTTTTGACGTTTTATTTGTTAGACATTCATTTATGTTACACTCCATTTTTCATTTAATTGCTTATTTAATTAGGTCCTATCTTTTATCGTATGAATGAAGTTTCGGATCATTTATATGTGTTTACTCCTGGTTTTCCTAACAAACGTTGTTTCTTTGATTTCATTGTTTTGCACGATGACTTGTACGTGGTTCTGTATTATTGATAGCAGTTTCTTTGCACTGTGCTTGTGTTTATGTCACTAGGTATGTGTGGGACTGTTTATTATAACTGCATCAGACAATTATTCTTGATTCAGTGTTGTGTCTTGGAAATCAAGGTATTCATTTAGTCGTGAAGTGTGCATGTTCAGATTCCAGTCCTTGATGCTTCTTCTAACCTTCATATTTATGTTGTTATTTGTATTCAGAGTGACTGGCTATAGCTGCTTTTAGAGTATTTCTGTGTCAAACCACTTCCGATGTATCTTCTCTTCAAGGATTTGGATTCTTATTCTCGAGGTTGGGTTTTATCTTGGAATTCGTCGCTCGAGTGCTGCTTTGGATTCTTTGATTTCATTTCTAGAGCAACGAATGTAGTCCTTGTATTGTCGGGAAATTAATCGTACCTGAGTTATCATGGATGAAATCCTTTGAAGGGAGTGGAGTTGGAGGGGGAGTTCAGCCATGTTTGTTGCTGTTGTTGTTGTTCCTTGTGTGGCGGCGGAGAAGAGAGGGGTGATGATACACTGGCGTCCTGCTGGGGTAGACAAGTTGAGTTCTAGGGTCCTTGCTGTTATTTTTTATTACTGGTGTTTGTTTGTCTTCGCGATTTCTTTCATAGTATCACTGAAAGTGATACTGATGTAGCAATGGGGAGAAAAGGCTTTTGTTTTCTCGGTCTGGGTTAAGTGGTTTGTCTGGCAGCGGAGGCAGTTCTTTGGTTAGAGGGCTGTCTTCTTAGATCTTCTAATTTGTCAAGATTTCCGGGGTTAACATTCTTAGATATTCTTGGGTCATGTTGTGTGGGTCTACCGTGGTTCATGTAGTTGAACTTTCACTTTGAGCCATAACAAAGTTTTGATGGGCGATGTTTTTTTTGAGAAAGAAGGAGCTGGTAGGATTACCGTGCTGCCGCTGCCGCTGCCGCTATGTGTCGTAATGACCCTCGGCGTGTAGAGAGTCTTAATGACCTCGCCATATTTGTAGATAGTCTTAATTGACCCTCGTGTAGTGATAGTCTTATTTAGTATGATAATAAGATGTTATATTCATTATAGAATATAAGAAAATTTATAACCTTTATATAATAATAATAAGGTAAAAGGACCCCAATGGAAATAAGTCACTCTGTCTGGACTTTTTTGGGTTATCCTAGGTTCTCTACAACATATGCTGCTATGTATGATAATTCTTGTAACTGTATTGTGTATCCTGAATAAATTTACTTTACTTACTTACTATTTAAAGATTTTCGATAGTAAAAAGACGTTGTAGTTGTAAAAACATCAGATGGTTCTCCATCTTTATGGACTGGGTAATATGCAAACTTAAGTACATTGAGGGTATAATATGGGTTTAAAAGATATTTTTTAAAAACAGTTACAATGATAGGTTATGTTGGGATTACTTGTTTTTTTACCCGTTTTTTTTGATTGTTTTTTTTACTGAAGTAGAGTTGTAGGACAGGAAGGGGAACATTCGAACTGTTACTGAGGTAATCACAAACCTGAGCAGTAAATTTTTGCGATTTTGTGGGAGGTTAGTCCCTGGGGCGGAAAAGTCGTTAAGTTTATTTACTGTATCAGCATATGAATGGGGGGTTTTTTGGGTTTGGTCAGTGCAATTTATTTTTTCGGGGAAATTTTCGCTACCCTAGAATTTGAGAGTTTTTCCCAAGGATGTCTAATTTGTTTTCGGGTTTTTTCAAAAATTTTTCCTAATATAATAGTTTAGACTTTTTATAAGCAGGGAAAATTTTTTAATGAATATTTTTTTAGTTCCCGGGGGAATTACTTCTATATTTTTTTTCCCCTTAGGTCCCTTTTTTGTTAGTATATCTGGGATGCTCCTTTTATCCCGGGGGCATCTGTGTCTTGGCTTGAGCTTTCGGTGTTTTTTTTTTCAGGGACATTATTAATGGCTGATTTACCGATAAATGTTAGGTAAATGGCATAGATGTAACTAATGTGACATATTACTTTTGGTAATGTTTTGTTCCCGGGAAAACCTTTGTTAAATCATTTCACAACCTGGGCACAAGAAAATTCCCACAATAAATGTCACATTATTGTTATTGTATTCATTAACAATTTTCAAAAATGAGCAATGAATTTTCTGTGGAAAACTCTGTACACATGAATGGAATACCATACTGCTGAATTCCTTTCAATGTTTGATTATTGAATGATGTTGTACTTTGTCCTTGGATAGTTTGGTTATGTTTGTTTTTTCAGAAGTTTAGGTAAGTCTTAGTTTGTCAGTGAATTATGCCAGCTTATGAGATAGTTTTATTTGTTCAAAATAGCAGGGGGGAAGATGCAATGACTCTTTATGGTTATTAAGGCAGTTAGAAGGTAATTAAAACGTGTTAAGGAAGCCGCTATTTGAGTCCCTGCTTGTATGAGATTAATATTGAATCCCCAGCAGTTAACAGATGATACTTGTTTAGTTTTATTAATTTATGTTTTAGGTCTTGAGGGCATCCCTGAGGTTGGTCTGTGGAGTTATACAGAGAGAACATTAGTGCAATAAGGCACTTATGTTTTATAGTTGTATAGTGAGCAAATAAGTATTCGGGGTTATCTCTGGTAAATTTAAGCTAACATTGCACCCAGTAAAAATAATTATATTGCATGCAGTCCCTCTGATCAGTTTTGCAGTTATGAATACTGTGCACCAGGTATTTTATACATGTCTATCGTGTCAGTTTTAAACTATTTTTCTTTAAGAATAATGGTTAATTTACCATTTTTTTTTTTTTTTTTTTATATTTTATTTAAAACCAATACAATACATTAAATAAATAAAAGAACATAGTAATCAGTTCTTACCAGAATTAAAAATTACTTGTCAAATACACATAAACATTTAACTTTGTGCTGACAAAACTGCCCCCTAAACCCTTATACATTTTTTTTTTTTTTTTTTTTTTTTTTTTGTATTAAATACAGTAACATTTTAGTGAAAGAAAACATGTACGAACCAATCAACATGTAAAAACAAATTATAGTTCACTTTAGTATCACAATCAAAAAGAAAAAAACTTCGCAAGGTTACCAACAACATCTTTGCCAATTTTATAACAAAAAAATTCTAAAGGTAAAAACCTCACCCCATACATTAAACCTATACATCCACCCCCACCAAGGGTACATTTATAAAGTCTTACATATGTGCTCTGGAAGTAAAATGTTACCCCCCCCCATCAATACTACAAAACAATGAATACTATAAGCGTAGGATACTTACTTACTCAAAGAAACAATTATAAAAATTTTGCCTCATACAAGGATAATATACTCTATATCTAAACACGGGTGCTAATCCACCAGATTCTTCTACACTTTTACCTATACAGTATTAGTACATAATATACCCGTACTTGAACTCATATGCACAACCTGATCCACAAAGTCATCTGAAATTGCGTATTTACACAAAATAAATATACATTTTTAATTCCCTTACATATACTCTTATATGTGCTTTAAAACAAAAAAAATAGCAAAGGGAAACAACAGCGTGTATTTTAAAATATTTAACAAAACCTTTACACATACAGTGTTACAAACAGACTATATAATCTTAACCAGGCCGCTGAAAAATTATATGGTTAGCTATGTACCAAAATACAATCTCGCATAAAAAATGTACACGTTACTCATTACAGCTAAGTAAATTGAACCTTCTGATAAACAGGAATTGTGTCTTACGGGAATGCATCCTACAAGGAAAGGGAAACCCCGGATTTTGAAATCACAGCATATTCGATCATCATATGGCTTTCTATAACATCTTTGAAGGCACTCTCACAATAAACGAACATTCATTCTCAAACACACTAAAAATTTAAGATTCACCTTTTCTTTCACCCTTGTTCACACAATGAGTAGTGCTCCAATACATTACTTTACATATACCACCCAAACCCAAACTAAAGGACACTGTGTAAAAACACCACCCACACCACACGCACTACTCAGGATAAGCATAATGTATCAGTGCAAATCAGTCACAACTTTAAAAGCCATCCACACATCTCCGCTCAAGAAATACCCCGTCGCAAACCATAAACCCTTTAACTTTAAAACTCCGGTATTCCCAAAGTAAACTTGTTCCACCTTCCCCCATAAGATCCCTTTGCAACCTTAGTTCTATAAAGGGTGGGCTAACACCTTTATTCTTCATCCACACCCACCTCCCTCACAACCCACCTCCCTCACACCACCTCCTCACACCCACCTCCCTCACACCACCCCCCTCACACCACCCCCTCACACCCACCTCCCTCACAACCCCCTCCCTCTAAACCCCCTCCCTCACACCACCTCCCTCCCACCCCCTCCCTCACACCCACTCCCTCAAAACCCACCTCCTACACCACCTCCCTCACACCCACCTCCCTCACACCCACCTCCCTCATAGCCCAAGACGTATAAATAAAATCAGTAACCACATACCCCAACCCGCATTCACCACCATCTGACTCATCCCACCTATATCTAAACTTAACCCCCTTTAAACACCTGAAACCCCTTCCCCACCCACTAACCTAACTACCCAACCTAACCATACCCTCACAGCTTCTAAATAATTACAAAAAACACCGCATGAAAAATAGTCTCGGAACATCCACACACTTTGAAACTCCCCACCCTCCCTTAGTCTCCTTTTAAAATTTAACACAACACCAGACGGCAAGATTCCATGTAGAAAACCTAAACATTACCTCTTTACACCTTGTTTAACACGAAATTTGCCATAAACATTTCAGATATTCCCCCACGCATACTTTGGGGTATGGCCCCCTCAATTTGCCGCCACCACAGACCCCCCCCCCCACTCTCTCAAAAAACCCCTTTCAATTTGAGGCACACCGGATCCCTCACCGTCATTAAAACCCTCAACATGGCCTCACCCAATCATTAAATCCTTACCCCCCCACCATCGTTGCTTACCAATCGCAGTTTTTCTAGCCCCCCTTTCCTCGCCCCCACCTCCCCAAATACCCGCGTTTTAGATAACACTCATCATACGCTTTTCTAAATGTTTTAAGGGCCCCACCCCCCCGTGGCTAACGGGAAGCATCAACCACCCCTCTACTTACCCAGTCACAACCCGATCCCCATATAAATCGGAAAATCCCATGCTGCAACCTTTTGCACCTCTCGCCGCCTCAGGGGGTATACTGCCACCACGTGCCATATCTTACTATACAACGCACGTTCGTCACAATGACCCTCTGATGCAACGTTAGCTGCGCCGTCCTCAAACCCCCCAATCTTTTCAATACCCCATCCACGGTGCGCATCGAATTTACCTCTTGTGCGACCCTATCATTCTTAGCGTACACTATCCCACAAATCAATAGCTGATCCACACCTCCACCCGCGCCCAAACAGCCCCATCTTTTATTTACGTTATTGCCTAGGTCCATATTACTTTCTTTGCCACATTAATTTCCATCCCAAATAGCCTCGCCAAACACATCTACCACCCTTTCCTACCTTGTGTAAATCCCTCTCATCCCTCACCAATACAGTTGTATCATCCACATAACCCACAATACCCGGCCAACCCTCTCGTTCATTACTAACCCTCCACTTGCGATACTCCACCTAACTGCCCTATAAAAGGGATCCTGGAGGCACGCAAACAATATTTGCGATAGAGGCACCCTGTCGCAAACCCCTTCCCATCTGAATGTTAACACTAGCCTTCCATTAACCTGTTCTCTCATAGATGCTCCCTGATACAATGTTTTTGCCCAAGATATATTTCCTTCCCGAATCCCCGCCAACGCATGAACCTCCATAACGCATCCCTCTCCAATCCAATGCCAAAAACACCCCCACCCCCCCAACTCCCCCTCTTTTCTATAAAACTTCTAAGAACTCCATGCCCTTCATAAAATTGTCCTACCTGGTACCCCCTATTGTCTCTGTCAATTTCGTTACCTATCACCTTTTTTATTCTATTCCCTAATATTCGTGCAAATAACTTATAATCGCCACACATAAGCGATATTGCTCGGTAATCCTCTACTGTAGTCTGTCCACCTTTCGGAACTAATACCACGACAGCAGTCCTTTGTGCTCCCCCATTTCCCCATCATCCTTCATTACATTGAATAACCTAACTAAAAATCTCTCAATAATTCCAATTTCCTAACGTAAAAATCATTAGGCAACCCATTACACCTGGCGCCTTTCCTAAACTTGCACCAGACAAAGCGTGCGAAATCTCCTTTTCCGTGATCGGACCTTCTAATGTTACCCTATCCATTCCATCAATCTCACATTGCACGAAAACCCCCCATTTCCTTTAAAGCCTCATCTCGAATACCTCCGTTTTGTGCATTTTGACCTAAACCATGCATCTAGATAAAACCACTCATACCCTCTGTCGTTACTATACCTGCCCCTCTCTATACCCTCCATCCCCACATGAACAGTTTATCCCATCATCTCCGTCGCCACTCTTCTCTTACGCTTTTTCCTCAACACGCATGCCGAAGGCCTTTTCACCCCATAACACCTCTTTCCCGCCCACCCAAAACTCGCGCGCCATCAAATCTTTCATTTTGCAAATCCCTGATACATCCTTTAATCCCTCAATATCATCCCCGGATGATAGCAACTCCACGCTCGTAGCAAGCTCTCAACTGTCCCTCAAGATAAGATTGGTACCCATACTTCAACCTGTTATATTCCCTCCCACTACGAATATAAAATTCCTTAATACGAGATTTCGCCACAGAGTCCCACCAACTAACCAATTCACTATTCCAGGCGCCTCCGCCACCAACTCCTCCCACAATTGAACAAATGATGTTGATACTCTTCTTGCTGCAACAACTTTACATTCAACTTCCAAAACCCCTTACACCTTCTCGGCAAACCCTCCCAACCTATATCCACCAAAACACCCCTGTGATCAGAAATACTACGTCCATTACCCTCACATATGTATTACAAATGTCCCGGGAACGTATAATCGATCGAGCCTAGCCGCATACCCCCGCTTAATAAAGTGTGCTCACCACCTCACCTCCCTCAAAATCTGTCAATCCCATCCCCGGTTAACAATTCTCCCAATATCCTCAAACAATGCCCTGCCCCTCTGGTTCAACATCCTTATTCCTTATCACACAGTTCAGTCACCTCCTATCCACAGCAACCCCGGCAATCCACGCAAATAATATACCCGAAAAGTCCCTTACGAATTTATTCTTTATCCTCACATCTCCCTCTGCTGGGCCATACACACAAACCAACTCATCTGTCTGACCCCTAACCATCCACGCGAATCAACCCTCCCCCCCTCCCCCTCACTATGCCCGACAACCAACGGGTAGTTTCTTTCACCAAATGGCCCCCCACCTCCTTTCAATCTGACTGCTGCTCAACATGCACATTATACCCATCACCTTCAACTCATAAACCCCGGGCTATAATTGTGTTCCTGCAAGAACACAACGTCAACGTCATTGACGCACCAAATATTCTTAAACCACTCACACTTTCTCTGAGACCTCAAGGGCCCTTGATGTTCAATGTCAGGCACTTAAAACCGATAAAGGGGGTTTCCCTCTTGACACTACCGACTTATCACCTGATCGTTTCATTGCACCCTTTTCCCTCCCCCCCCTTTCTGTCCACCCTTACCAACCCCTGCCCCTGGGCGCCACTTGAACCTCTCCGCTGGCTTCCGCCCATGTTTTCTTCCCCGGTCTTTGTGCGGGCGTAAGCACGTCGTCGGAATCCGAAAGCACTGCTGCGCGCTTTCGCGTCGTACCCTCGACCTGCATCAAGTCATCCAGCTCAGTGCCATGATGAACCTCCACCTCCACAGTTCTCACCCAAATGTGCATCCTTACGACACACTTCAGTCTGGGGTTTGGGTCACCACGCCCCCCTCAACTGCAGACCCATGATCCAGGTCTGTACCAACATCCGGACAAGGCTCTCATTATCCAAAATGTTCTCAAACGTTTGACACTATCGAGTTTCCGCGTCGCTACCATTCGCTTCCGCGATGACCTCATCAGCACTTTACAACTTCCAGGGAAGTGATGTCGTCCCCCGCGTAAACACCCCGCCATCTCCTTTTCTTCGGCCCTCTAAACCTCCTCACTCCATGTCAAACTCTGCTGAGGGAGAGTCGAAAACAGTTGATCTTGATCCTCTCTCCTTTCCTCCACAAACTCGTCGTTGCTGCTGGTCCCTAAACACCACGTCTTCTTTCACATTGCGCAGCCCGGTGATCATACGACCCGCACAAACGGCAAGTGCTTCGCTGCCCAGCGTATGTTTACAAAACCCGAGTCCTGAAATCTTCCATCACCAGTACGATGGAATTGGATGTCTGAGCGTCATCTTGACAGAGAATGCACCCTCAGGTATCCCCATATACTGGCCAACTGACCACCCTTTCCCGCAGTGATCGTATGTACTGTGCCGTATTTACCATAATGAACCGGATGTCAGATGCATCCGCCTCGAACGGCACATTCCTGATCTTAACCCATTTGTAATAGCTGGACACATCATGCAGCCGCACCGTCACAGAAAGGTTACTGGTATGGCCACCTCTTGAAACTTATTTTACAACTGCCTCATACACAGTCGCCCAACTAAATTTTACAAAAAAACCTCTTCGTTCCGTTCAATGCAAGTCCACAAATCTCCTCTTTGGCTTTCCGTAGGTATCTCTGATGATTGAGGCAAAAAGCAACTCCATTTATGGCCCGTTACAGCTCCATGGTTAATACAATGCAGACTGTATTTTTCCCTGCGCCGGCGAGCCTGCGCCATTTTTGGTGAAAATAATACTGCCACCCGGGCAACTCCAGGGGGGAGCAGCAGCCACACGTCCTCTCCATCAAGGGTTGAGAGACGAATGTGTTAATTTACCATTGTGGCATGCGCTCAGTATGTTAAATTCTATTAGACGATCCTCGCACGACCATTTGACATGGCCTCTCGACCAGTGAACTGGTAATTGGAAGTATGACAGCTTTGGGGCCCGTCTGTTGTACTTATTGTCCATTTCAACTCACCAGTCACATGGAAGCCGGTTACTTCAACCAAGGTTACGTCACTTCCGCCCAGCTGGCCGGGTGGCAGACTTCCACAGACACTGGTCGTCACTACTCATGCTTTAAGTGATTCTTAATTGCAACAATTCACTCTCGCTTCTCTAATCGTTAACAATATACAGAGTGTAAATATTAGGATAAAGAAATCTACTCCTGCTGTGTTTACCTCGTCCTTACTCTGCTGTGCTGACTGCTTTATTTGCATATTCGTTATGACAAGGTGCTATGGGCGTTTACACTACCACCTGAGTTGTTAATAAGCATGTAGTAACTTAAGGAACGCTGTGATGCCATCGTAGTGTTTACTTACAGATCGGGTATCGTAGCTGAAAATTGAGATGTTCTTGTTACTAAAGCACAATGAGTTCAACACTCTGAGCACTGAAACCCCCCCCCCCAAACTATGAGTGAGGAACTTAGCATGCCTTTGGCTAATCTTTTCAACATATCACTGCAAACTAGCATAGTGCCTGATAAATGGAAAATGGCAAATGAAATACCTATTTACAAGGCAGGTGACAGATCCCTAGCTTCGAACTATAGACCAGTAAGCCTTACCTCCATAGTAAGAAATTTTATGGAATCAATAATTGCCGAAGCAATTCGTAGCCATCTTGATAGGCACAGATTGATTAATGAATCTCAACACGGTTTTACAAAGGAGCGTTCCTGTCTAAGAATTTACTGACTTTCTTCACTAAGGTATTTGAGGGGGTAGATCATGGTATTGAATATGATATTGTGTATATGGACTTCAGTAAGGCTTTCGATAGAGTTCCACATCAGAGGTTGTTGAGGAAACTTAAGGTACACGGAATAGGAGGAGAAATATTTTCCTGGGTTGAGGCATGGTTGACGAATAGGCAGCAGAGAGTTTGCATAAATAGGGAGAAATCAGAATGGGGGCACGTCACAAGCGGTGTTCCACAGGGATCAGTGTTCGGCCTCTTGTTATTCACAATCCACATAAACGACATAGATGAGGGGATAAATAGTGACATAAGTAGATTTGCTGATGACACCAAAATAGGCCGTCCAATTCATTCTAATGAGGACATTAGGGCACTCCAGGATGATTTAAATAAACTCGTGCAGTGGCCGGAGAAGTGGCAGATGCAGTTTAATATAGACAAATGCAAAGTTCTAAATGTTGGAGAGGAAAATAACCATGCCACATATAAACTAAATAATGTAGATCTTAATATAACGGATTGCGAAAAGGATTTGGGAGTTCTGGTTAGCAGTAATCTAAAACCAAGACAACAGTACATTAGTGTTCACAATAAAGCTAACAGAATCCTTGGCTTCATATCTAGAAGTATAAATAATAGAAGTCCTCAGGTTGTTCTTCAACTCTATATATCTTTGGCTAGGCCTCATTTGGATTATGCTGCACAGTTTTGGTCACTGTATTACAGAATGGATATAAATGGACTGGAAAACATACAAAGGAGGATGACAAAGTTGATCCCATGTATCAGAAATCTTCCCTATGAGGAAAGACTGAGGGCCCTGAATCTGCACTCTAGAAAGGCGTAGAATTAGGGGGGATATGACTGAGGTGTTTAAACGGAAAATGGGAATTAATAAAGGGGATATAAATAGCATGCTAAAAATATCTAACATAAACAGAACTCGCAGCAACGGCTTTAAGCTGGAAAAAATTCAGATTCAAGAAGGATATAGGAAAGCACTGGTTTGGTAATAGTTGTGGGTGAGTGGAACAAGCTCTCTAGTACCATCATAGATGCTAAGACATTGTGTAGTTTTAAAAATAGGTTGGATAAATACATGAGGGCAATTGGTGTAAATTGCTGGCAAGACAGATAATGCAAGGAACTTGCAATCCCATTCATTGACAATTGGGACAACTTTTATGGCAAACATGATATATATGCAAGGGATGGGGTACATCTCTCTGGGGCTGGGGTGGTAGCACTTGCAAACTCAATCGAGAGGGCCATTGCTGAAATGCCTAGGATTTTAAACTGTTAGAAGATAGAGGTATGGGTGTGTGTGGGAAACAGTCAGGTTGCAACACTAGGGTTGAAAACAGTAAATGTATAAGACATTCATCAGGTCAGCAAACAAAGGGAGACAGCAGAGGGCAGCAAGGGACTAGCTCCCTTAATGTCTACTATACTAATAGCAGGAGTGTAAGAAATAAGATAGATGAGCTAAGGTTAATTGCAAGTGCAGGAAACATAGATATCATTGCTATAACAGAGACCTGGATCAATCTGAAAGAGATGCCTTCTGAATGTCACATACAAGCTATAAATTATTCCACATTGACAGGGTCAACAGGAAGGGTGGTGGAGTAGTGATGTATGTCAGAGACAATTTAAATTGTTGTGTTAGACAAGATATAAAATTTGAAGCGTCAGCCTCTGAATCTGTTTTGTTGCAGTTTCTCGAGGGCCGAGAAAAACTAATTTTGGGTGTGATTTACAGGGTCCCAAATCTTGATAGGGAGTGCGGTAAACTTCCATGGGATGAAATTCGTAAGGCATCTACATACGAAAATGTTGTGATAATGGGAGATTTCAACTATAGACAGATTGACTGGAGCAATTTGACAGGAAATTTAGTCAAGTGACTTTCTTGATAAGATTCAGGATTGTTTTTTAAAACGGTTTCTGACAGATCCAACTAGAGGAAATAACCTGCTTGACTTGGTTCTTGCCAGCAAGGAAACTCTAATTAATAATCTTGAGGTTAATGATGAGCTTGGGGAAAGTGGTCACAAATCACTCACTTTTAATATATCATGGAATTCCCCTAGTAATGGCAATCAAGTCTCTGTCCCTGACTTCCACTTGACTGATTTCATGGGACTGAAAAATTACTTGGGTGGGCTGAACTGGAATGACCTGACTATGGGTCAGGTAGGTGGTGGTGATTGCCGATATGACGTTTTCCAGGGCATAGGTCTAGCTGCTCAAACAACTTATGTTCCAAATAGGGAAATCAGATCAAACAAAAATTATCCTAAATGGATGAACAATAGATTAAAACATCTCACTGGTCAAAAGAGAGGCATATATAGACAAATCAAAAAAGGAGGGAGGCAATTAAGAAATCAATATATTCAGTTAAAGAGAGAAATGAAAGAGGGAAAAAGAAAAGCAAAAAGAGATTGAGGTTAAAGTTGCAAGAGAATCGAAGACTAACCCAAAAGGATTCTTTAAGGTATACAGAAGTAAGATCAGGGACAAGATAGGCCTACTCAAAAGATACTTGGGTCAGCTCATGGACAGTAATAAGGAAATGTGTAGAATTTTTAACACATACTTCCTCTGTTTTTACACAGGAAGATACTAACGATATTCCAGAAATAAATTATGTAGAACAGGATGATAAACTATGCGCGATTAGGGTCACAAGTGACATGGTCCTTAGGCAAACAGATAAACTAAAACCTAACAAATCCCCAGGCCCTGATGAACTGTATGCAAGGGTTCTAAAGGAATGTAAAGAGGAGCTTAGCAAACTTTTGGCTAATCTTTTCAACATATCACTACAGACTGGCATGGTGCCAGATAAGTGGAAAATGGCAAATGTAATACCTATTTTCAAAGCAGGTAACAGGTCCTTAGCTTCGAACTATAGACCAATAAGCCTAACTTCCATAGTGGGAAAATTTATGGAATCAATAATTGCCGAGGCAGTTCGTAGCCACCTTGAAAAACAAATTAATCAATGAATCTCAGCATGGTTTTACTATCCTTACGAATTTATTAACTTTTTTCACTAAGGTATTTGAGGAGGTAAATCATGGTAATGAATATGATTTTTGTATATGGACTTCAATAAGGCTTTTGACAGGGTCCCACAGAGACTATTGAGGAAAATTAAGGCACATAGAATAGAAGAAGAATTTTTTCCTGGATAGAGGCAAGGTTGACAAATAGGCAACAGAGAGTTTGCATAAATGGGGAGAAATCAGAGTGGGGAAGCGTCATGGCGGTGTTCCTCAGGGGTCAGTGTTGGGCCCCCTGTTGTTCACAATCAACATAAATGACATTGATGAGGGCATAAAGAGCGACATAAGCAAGTTTGCCGATGACACCAAAATAGGCCGTCGAATTCATTCTGACGAAGATATTAGAGCACTCCAGGAAGATTTGAGTAGACTGATGCAGTGGTTGGAGAAGTGGCAGATGCAGTTTAATATAGACAAATGCAAAGTTCTAAATGTTGGAAAGGAAAATAACCATGCCACATATAAATTAAATAATGTAGATCTTAATATTACGGATTGCGAAAAAGATTTAGGAGTTCTGGTTAGCAGTAATCTGAAACCAAGACAGTGCATAATTGTTCGCAATAAAGCTAACAGAATCCTTGGCTTCATATCAAGAAGCATAAATAATAGGAGTCCTCAGGTTGTTCTTCAACTATATATATTCTTGGTTAGGCCTCATTTAGACTATGCTGCACAGTTTTGGTCACCGTATTACAGAATGGATATAAATGCTGTGGAAAACATACAAAGGATGATGACAAAGTTGATCCCATGTATTAGAAATCTTCCCTATGAGGATAGACTGAGGGCCCTGAATCTGCACTCTATAGAAAGGCGTAGAATTAGGGAGGATATGATTGAGGTGTATAAATGAAAGACAGGAATAAATAAAGGGGATGTAAATAACGTGCTGAAAATATCTAGCCTAGACAGGACTCGCAGCAATGGTTTTAAGTTGGAAAAATTCGGATTCAGGAAGGATATAGGAAAGCACTGGTTTGGTAATAGAGTTGTGGATGAGTGGAACAAACTCCCGAGTACAGTTATAGAGGCTAAAACGTTGTGAAGTTTTAAAAATAGGTTAGATAAATACATGTGTGGGTGGGTGTGAGTTGGACCTGATTAGCTTGTGCTACTTGGTCAGTTGCCGTGTTCCTTCCTTAAGTGAATGTGACCTGACTTGACTAGGTTGGGGCATTGGCATAAGCCGGTAGGAGACTTGGACCTGCCTCGTATGGGCCAGTAGGCCTGCTGCTGTGTTCCTTATTTCTTATGTTCTTACTAGGGCAAATATTCTATTAGTGGGATGGATCTGTGAAGGTCCTGCCTTGTATGGGTCAACAGGCCTGCTGCAGTGTTCTACCTTTCTTATGTTCTTATGTTTGGTGGTCCCACAGTTGTAGCGTGGGTCTAGCGGGTCGCTACCTCTGGGCCGTACACATGTCTCCCATAGTTACAGGTGACAGTGAAGGTTGCTTCATCACTCCAAAGTACTTCAGACCACTGTTGAGGATTCCAGTGAAGATATTTCTTGGCATAATCCAGCCTACGTTTCTCCTGTGGCTTGGTTGAGGATTGATTTCTTAACCTGGCAGTGACTACTGTAGCCCAGTTCTGACACACGTCTGCTAACAGTTCTTACAGACACCTTTGAGAGAAGATGTGAGCTCTTTTCTTTCAATTCTCTAGCAGTTATCTTAGGTGTACTCTCTAACTGCCGAGGTTTGGCAGACTGTAACTGGACACCAGCAGCAGCCTTGAAACATTGCACCCAGTTCCTCACTGAACGCTCACACACACCAACATTCTCCACTATTTCTTTCGTCTGGTGCCCAGCTTTATGAAGCCCTATGATTTGAGCTATAGTTTCAGGTGTTAAAGACTTCCTTTTACCCATAATCAAACATGTATACCCCAAAACCAAAGGGAACACTGCACAAAAGATGAGGCAGATGAGAGACAAAAGTGCAACACTTCATCTCACCACAGTAGCCACGTGAGCAGTGAGGAGTCACTGTGGAGTGTGGTGGAAGGCCGTGGCGTCATGCTAACGGCTGCTACCTGGCATAATGCACTGATGAGAAAAGACCCCCTGTATGGTAGGCCTTTGATTTTCGTCACGGCACAATGCCATGACTAGTTCTGTGTGTGCGTATATATATATATATATATATATATATATATATATATATATATATAATCTTTCTTTCAATACACCGGCCGTATCCCACCGAGGCAGGGTGGCCCAAAAGGAAAAACGAAATTTTCTTCTTTTACATTTAGTAATATATACAGGAGAAGGGGTTACTAGCCCCTTGCTCCTGGCATTTTAGTCACCTCTTACAACACGCATGGCTTATGGAGGAAGAATTCTGTTGCCGAATAAGTAAAACTTGTGGAAAATAATTTCCCAAAATTATGCTGTGTAAATAAACCTGATTAAAAGTGTATTTTAAAGAAGTGAACCGACAGGGAAGCTTTGCGCCTGCGCTGACGGGCAGGAGGGAGACGCCATTGTTTTTGAATGTGATACGAGCACACTAGTGAAATGTGCATAATTTTCGTCGCTCTAGGGATTATATTGGGCTTAAAACCTCTCAAATAGGAGCTGAAATTGTTGGATGTGCAGTCCTGCATAACAAGAGCATTAAGCAGGTTGACAGGACAGCTCCAGGAACCTCAGATAAGATGTCTATGTTTACGTTTAGAATTCTGGTCAGTAAATTTTCATAAATTTAGACGGGGGGGGGGAGGGGGGTTCTGTACATGACACACAGTAATCTCCAGACTAATTGGTGAGTGTTACGATTATAAATTCTCCTTCTGTTACCTAAATGTGTATATGTAATCATTTATTAATTTTAACATACAGTCCACAAATATATAATGTTTACCATAATTCTTGGTAATGTATATTTCATTTGAAATTAATATACGTCAAGAATGACTTGTGGATATGACAGTTGTAGGTATCAAAGGGGGACATTTTTTGAGACCTAGGTGTCCCAAAATTCCTACTTGTCTATGTAACTTTGATAAATAATCATTATCTTTGTTACCATTTACTGGTATGTATCTAATGAGATTCATCCAGGTAAATTTAATTTTTCACAAAACTGATCAATTAGCAATAACTCGTTTAAAATTAAGTACTTTCTAAAATTTCTAAAGATATATTTTTTAATGTATGTTAATGTAAAAATTAATAAACTGTACCAAAAGAACCTTAGAAAACTTACCTAACCTCATTATAACAAGCGCAATTTAATTCAGCTTAATCCAACTAAATATACTTTAGATAAGTTTACAATAATTTAATAAACAAACACAGTGAAATATATATTTTTCGTTAGGTTCTGATTAATTTTTGCGAAATTATTGCATATACAAATTTTCGCTTGCCTTATTCGGCAAGAAGAGAGTTGTTATTTAATTCAAAATCTCAAGTTTTATCTATTCGGCGCGACATGTATGTATAGCGAGGCCACGGGGTCACCCCGTGGCCTGGCAAAACTCTCGCTTCACACACAGAGGTCCCGGGTTCGATTCCCGGCATGGTAGAAACATTTAGATGCGTTTCCTTACACCTGTTGCCCTGTTCACCTAACAGCAAGTAGGTACCTGGGTGTTAGTAGAGTGGTGTGGGTCGCATCCTGGGGAACAAGATTGAGTTCCCCAATGAATATAAGACAGTCCTGGATGACGCACTGACTTACTAATACAAATATTTATTTACTTGTATAGCTTACAATGTGTGGTTTATATGTTATAAGATTTAAATTACAAAGTTGGCCACTTGGAGCACTTCTTGGGTTATCCTGGGTGGCTAGCTCTGCGGGGTTAAAAATCCGAACGAAATTTTATAGTCAGTCAGTCCCTCAGCTAAAGGACTGACGACCTCAAATCCTTTTTCTCCAAGGCTGAGGGACTGCATCTTCATTTTTTTTTTTTTTATTCGCCGGTATTCTCCCGGCCCGGGTCTTTTCCAAGTAGTGGTGACCCGGCCTTGGCTCCCTATCTGGGGAGTGTCTCGAGACTTAAGTCTCCCATGGGAGGAGGTACAGTACCTCCTCATCTTTGGGACCAAGTGTCCCCAGGCCTAGCCACATTCCCCGCCCTCACGGGGCTCGTAGAGAGAAGCTAGGCCTCTGGTCTGCCATCTACCCCGCCTCAAAGGGGCTCGTGGGGATGGCAGTCTTATGAGCTGCAGATGGTAACAAGCTCAGGCCTCTTTCTCTTCATTTCACTACAACACCTGCTGCCTCTGTATCTGACTGAAGACGTCTGTGTAGCAGAAACGTTGCATCAATAAAGACACCCAATTGTCACACAACTATGTCACTCTGACTTTTATGCTTTATCATAAGTTCTGTACACAAGTGTTGCTGTCTATGATAATTGTGTGTACCTGATTATTATTATAATCAAGGGGAAGCGCTAAACCCGGAGGATTATACAGCGCCTGGGGGGGGGGGATGTGGAAGGCATTCAGGCTTAATTAGGGGAACTGGAGCACAGATCCAATTCCCTAAATCAAGAGCCCCTCACCAACATCAAGGAACCTTCCTTGAGGGGTGTGTGTGCCTGAATAATCTTACAACTTGTGGGTAGTTGACACCGTTGTCTGGGTGGGTATCCAGCCTGGCTGTGTCCCCCACATATCATCAGTGTTACCCCACTTTACACAAAAAAACCCCGCACAAAAAAGAAGAAGGTTACGACACTTTCGGTCCGTTTGGACCATTGACAAAGTCACACAAACCCACTTCGGGTTAGTGTGACTTTGAAATGGTTCAAGTCGGACCGAAACGTCGTCGAAGCTCTCTCTTTTATGTGGGGGTTTTTTTTAAAACTTTTCCATCACGGAATTGTGCCTCTTTTTTTATTTGTCTTTGTTATGTAACTGCCGAGCGCCCTGAGTCGCAAACCCTTTAGGGGTTAAAACCCAAAAACTTTTACAATAATAATAGTAACTTATACTACATAAATATAAGATTTTCGTCTTAAATAGTCAACCTAAATACTGAAAAAATTTTACTAGGGCAGTTTCCATTATTATTTTTGGTTTTTCTATAAAAAAAACTTTATCCATTTTCTGTGACAGATACTTATAGGGGGGGGAAGGGAGGGGGAAGTGGAGGAAGGGAGGAGGAAGTGGAGGAGAGGGAGGAGGAAGTGGAGGAGAGGGAAGAGGAGTGGTGGAAGAGGGAGAGGTAGTGGTGGAGAGGGAGAGGAAGTGGAGGAGAGGGAGGAGGAAGTGGAGGAGAGGGAGAGGAAGTGGAGGAGAAAGGAGGAGGAAGTGGAGTGAGAGGGAAGAGGAAGTGGAGGAGAGGGAGGAGAAGAGGTAGGAGAGAATGGAGGAGGAAGTGGAGTGTAGAGGGAGAGGAAGTGGAGGAGAGGGAGGAGGAAGTGGAGGAGAGATGGAGAAGTGGAGAGAGGGAAGGAGGAGTGGTTGGAGAGGGAGGAGGAAGTGGAGGAGAGGGAGGAGGAAGTGAGGAGAGGGAGGAGGAAGTGGAGGAGAGGGAAGAGGGAGTGGTGGAGAGGAGGAGAGGGAGAGGGTGGAGAAGGGAGGAGGAAGTGGAGGAGAGTGGGAGGAGGAAGTGGAGGAGAGGGAGGAGGAAGTGGAGGAGAGAAGATGGAGAGAGGAAGGTGGAGAGTGAGGAGGAGGAAGGGAAGAGGAGTGAGGAGAGAGGAGGAAGTGGAGAGATGGATGGGTAAGTGGAGGGGAGAAAGGAGGAGGAAGAGGGAGGTGAGGAAGTGGAGGAGAGGAGGAGTAGAGGGAAGAGGATGGGGAGGGAGAGTGGAGTGTAGGGAGGCTGAGGATTCGCTGTCGTTGATGAGGCGGGCCATGAGTCGTGGGTGGTTCGGACTTTGGACTTAGTCTCTGTTCTGCGGCCTATGTGGGCGGACGTTCGTCCGAGTCGTCTCTGTCGGTCTTCCTAGTTCGTCTTTCGTTCTCCGAATGGTTCTCTCGGTCTTCTATGTCTCTTTCCGTGTCTATGATTCGCGTCTTTCTTTTCCTATCTTCTCTATTCCTCTTTGGCTATTTTTCTCTTTCTTCTTCCTATTTTCTCTTTTCCGCTCCTATCTTCTCTTTCCTTTTCTTCTCCTCCTTTCATATCTCTTTCTTCTTCCTATTTTTCTCGTTTCTCTTTCTTTTTCGTTGTTTCTTTCCCTTTTATTCTTCTCTTTCTTCTTCTATTTTCCTTTCTCTTCCTATTCTTCTCTTCTCTTTCATTTTCTCTTTCTTCTCCGATCTTCCTTTCCCTCTTTCATTCTTCTCTTTCTTCTTCCTATTTCTCTTTCTTCTTCCATTCTTCTTTTTCCCTTCTTTCTATTATTCTCCTTTTCTTTCTTCCTTTTATTCTTCTTTTTCCCTCTTCCTATTCTTCTTTTTTCTCTTCCTATTCTCCCCTTTCCCTCTTTCTATTTTCCTTTCTTCTTCCTATTCTTCTCTTTCTTCTTCCTAGTCTTCTCTTTCTTCTTCCTATTCTTCTCTTTCCTCTTTCTAGTCTTCCGTCTTTTTTCCTATTCTTCTTTTTCCCTTCTTCCTATGTTCTCTTTCTTCTTCCTATTCTTTCTTTCTTCTTCCCTTTATTCTCTTTCTGTCTTTCTTTTAATTCCTTCTTTCTTCTTCCTATTCTTCTCTTTTTTTCCCTTTCCTATTCTTCTCTTTCTTCTTTCTATTATTCTCTTTCTTCTTCCATTCTTCTCTTCTTCTTTCTTTTATTCTCTTTCTTCTTCCTATTCTTTTTCTTTTTTCTTCCTATTCTTCTCTTTCTTCTTCCTATTCTTCGCTTTCATTTTTCTATTATTCTCTTTCATCTTTCTATTATTCTCTTCATCTTTCTATTATTCTCTTTCATCTTCTATTATTCTCTTTCTCTTTCTATTATTCTCTTTCATCTTTCTATTTTTTCTCTTTCCTTTCTTTCTTTTATTCTCTTTCTTTTTTTCTTTCTATTATTCTTCCTTTCTTTCTTTCTATTATTCTCTTTTTTTCTTTCTATTATTCTTTTTCTTCTTTCTATTATTCCTATCATCTTTCTATTTTCTCTTTCATTTTTCTATTATTCTCTTTCATCTTCAAATTTTCTCTTTCTTTTTTTCTATCCTTCTCCTTCATCTTTCTATTCTTCCTTTCATCTTTCTATTCTTCTCTTTCTTTTTTTCTATTCTTCCCTCTTTCATCTTTTTTATTCTCTCTCATCTTTTCTATTATTCTCTCTCTTTTCCTTCTATTATTCTCGTCATCTTCTATTATTCCTTTCCTTTCTATTTTTCTCTTTCATCTTTCTATTCTTCTCTTTCATCTTTCTATTATTCTCTTTTTCATCTTTCTATTTTTCTCTTTCATCGTTCTATTATTCTCCTTTCATCTTTCTATTCTTCTCTTTCATCTTCTATTATTCTCTTTCACTTTCTATTATTCTCTTTCATCTTCTATTATTCTCTTCATCTTTCTATTATTCTCTTTCATTTTTCTATTATCCTTTTCTTTCTTCTATATTCCTTTCATCTTTCTATTATTCTCTTGCATCTTTCTATTATTCTCTTTCATCTTTCTATGTATTCTCTTCATCTTCTATTATTCTCTTTCACTTTCTATTACTTCTCTTCATCTTTCTATTATTCTCTTTCATCTTTCTATTATTCTCTTCATCTTTCGTATTATTCTCTTTCATCTTTCTATTATTCTCTTTCTTCTTCGATTATTCTCGTTCTCTTTCTATGAGCTTCTCTTCATATTCGTTTACTTTCTATCTTCCCCCTTATACTACAACACCACCACACCACACAAACAAACCACCCCTACCCCTACCCCTACCCCTTACACCCTCCCACTAATCCCACCCATCCCACCACCACACACACCGCCCTCAGTAAATGCTCCCAAACCCTCCCCAACCACGAAAAAGAACCCTCAGTCCCCCCCCCCCCGACCCCACCCCCCCACACCCATAAACCGATGTGATCCCAGCCCCCCGTGTAACGACCCCACCCCAGTCTCAACCTCTGGCGTGACCGACCTCGCCACCCACTGGGTCTGGGTTACAGTGTAAGGTGGGACCGATGCCAAGAGAGACGGGCACACGCACTATTATCTACCCGCTACCACTTGTTGTTCTAATTTAAGTACAGCCATATAACCCATCCGAACAGCGGGGGTATATCTGAGTGGGTTTAAGGGATCAACGCCCCCAAGACCCGGTCTGTGGCCAGGTCTTCTGATGGATCAGGGTCTGATCAACCGGGCTATTACTAGTGACCGCACGCTGACCGACGTACGAATCGCAGCCCGACTGATCAGGTACTGACTTCAGGTGCCTGCCTAGCGCCTTTTGGAAGATAGCCAGGGGTCTATTGGTAATTTCCTTTATGTATGCTGGGAAGTAACTGAGCAGTCTTGAGCCCCTGATACTTATTTTGTTCTCTCATTGGATACTCGTGGCACCCCTGCTTTTCATTGGGGGGGGGGGGGTAATGTTGCAACTCCTGCCCAGTCTTTTCTTGTCGTAGGGAGTGTTTTTCATGTGCATATTTGGGACTAATCTCTCTAGAATTTTCCGAGTGTAAATTATCATGTATCTTTCTCGCCTCCATTCCAGGGAATACTGTTTACCAAATTATTGGTCGTTCCTGCAGAGCGGGGTTCAATGACAAGGCTTTGGAGGCTTCTTGCTTTATTTGCGAGAGATAGTGAATACACAGGCCGTGTGTGGACGAGCATGGCGCGAAATATGAACTCAGCTGGAAGACAGCATAGGCTCTCTATGCAGACAGTACAGGCTGTCTACAATACAAATCAAGGAACTTCAACCGTTCCCAGTAGTTCAGGTGCTTTATCGTATGTATGTGTGACGTGAAAGTTCTCTGTACATTCTCTAAGATTTTGTAGGCCTCTGGGTTACATGTACTGTGAGGCCTCGGTGATATTTTCTTGTGGAAAAAACTAAAGAAATTTTAAATTCATTTTTACAATGCTAACCACAAATAAAATTTAAACATTTGCTTTGCGTTATTTCTTGCAAATAAATTGTGAACACTTTTCACTTCATCTCTGGAGGCCCTCCAGCTGACGGAGGCCCTCCAGCTGACGGAGGCCCTCCAGCTGACGGAGGCCCTCCAGCTGACGGAGGCCCCAGAGCTGCAGCCCCTAAAGCCCATGGGACTAGTAGTGAGTATGGAAGGTGTCGCTCACAGGTATATTGCACTAATAGAGATGTTTAATGTGTGTGTGTATAGTACATGAGCTGGTATGTTTTTGACACTGGCATGTTGTAGCAATGTTTGACACTGGCATGTTGTAGCAATGTTTGACACTGGAATGTTGTAGCAATGTTTGACACTGGCATGTTGTAGCAATGTTTGGCACTGGCATGTTGTAGCAATGTTTGACACTGGCATGTTGTTGCAATGTTTGGCACTGGCATGTTGAAGCAATGTTTGACACTGGCATGTTGTAGCAATGTTTGACACTGGCATGTTGTAGCAATGTTTGGCACTGGCATGTTGTTGCAATGTTTGGCACTGGCATGTTGAAGCAATGTTTGACACTGGCATGTTGTAGCAATGTTTGACACTGGCATGTTGTAGCAATGTTTGACACTGGAATGTTGTAGCAATGTTTGACACTGGCATGTTGTAGCAATGTTTGGCACTGGCATGTTGTAGCAACGTTTTCGACACTGGCATGTTGTAGCAATGTTTTCGACACTGGCATGTTGTAGCAATGTTTGACACTGGCATGTTGTAGCAATGTTTGACACTGGAATGTTGTAGCAATGTTTGACACTGGCATGTTGTAGCAATGTTTGGCACTGGCATGTTGTAGCAACGTTTTCGACACTGGCATGTTGTAGCAATGTTTTCGACACTGGCATGTTGTAGCAATGTTTGACACTGGCATGTTGTAGCAATGTTTGACACTGGCATGTTGTAGCAATGTTTTCGACACTGGCATGTTGTAGCAATGTTTGACACTGGCATGTTGTAGCAATGTTTGACACTGGAATGTTGTAGCAATGTTTGACACTGGCATGTTGTAGCAATGTTTGGCACTGGCATGTTGTAGCAATGTTTTCGACACTGGCATGTTGTAGCAATGTTTTCGACACTGGCATGTTGTAGCAATGTTTTCGACACTGGCATGTTGTAGCAATGTTTTCGACACTGGCATGTTGTAGCAATGTTTGACACTGGCATGTTGTAGCAATGTTTTCGACACTGGCATGTTGTAGCAATGTTTTCGACACTGGCATGTTGTAGCAATGTTTGACACTGGCATGTTGTAGCAATGTTTGACACTGGAATGTTGTAGCAATGTTTGACACTGGCATGTTGTAGCAATGTTTGGCACTGGCATGTTGTAGCAATGTTTTCGACACTGGCATGTTGTAGCAATGTTTTCGACACTGGCATGTTGTAGCAATGTTTGACACTGGCATGTTGTAGCAATGTTTGACACTGGCATGTTGTAGCAATGTTTTCGACACTGGCATGTTGTAGCAATGTTTGACACTGGCATGTTGTAGCAATGTTTGACACTGGCATGTTGTAGCAATGTTTGACACTGGCATGTTGTAGCAATGTTTGACACTGGCATGTTGTAGCAATGACACTGGAATGTTGTAGCAATGTTTGACACTGGCATGTTGTAGCAATGTTTGGCACTGGCATGTTGTAGCAATGTTTTCGACACTGGCATGTTGTAGCAATGTTTTCGGCACTGGCATGTTGTAGCAATGTTTTCGGCACTGGCATGTTGTAGCAATGTTTTCGACACTGGCATGTTGTAGCAATGTTTTCGACACTGGCATGTTGTAGCAATGTTTGACACTGGCATGTTGTAGCAATGTTTTCGACACTGGCATGTTGTAGCAATGTTTGACACTGGCATGTTGTAGCAATGTTTTCGACACTGGCATGTTGTAGCAATGTTTGACACTGGCATGTTGTAGCAATGTTTGACACTGGCATGTTGTAGCAATGTTTTCGACACTGGCATGTTGAAGAAATGTTTGACACTGGCATGTTGTAGCAATGTTTTCGACACTGGCATGTTGTAGCAATGTTTGACACTGGCATGTTGTAGCAATGTTTGACACTGGCATGTTGTAGCAATGTTTTCGACACTGGCATGTTGTAGCAATGTTTTCGACACTGGCATGTCGTAGCAATGTTTGACACTGGCATGTTGTAGCAATGTTTTCGACACTGGCATGTTGTAGCAATGTTTTCGACACTGGCATGTTGTAGCAATGTTTTCGACACTGGCATGTTGTAGCAATGTTTTCGACACTGGCATGTTGTAGCAATGTTTTCGACACTGGCATGTTGTAGCAATGTTTTCGACACTGGCATGTTGTAGCAATGTTTGACACTGGCATGTTGTAGCAATGTTTTCGACACTGGCATGTTGTAGCAATGTTTGACACTGGCATGTTGTAGCAATGTTTGACACTGGCATGTTGTAGCAATGTTTTCGACACTGGCATGTTGTAGCAATGTTTGACACTGGCATGTTGTAGCAATGTTTTCGACACTGGCATGTTGTAGCAATGTTTTCGACACTGGCATGTTGTAGCAATGTTTGACACTGGCATGTTGTAGCAATGTTTTCGACACTGGCATGTTGTAGCAATGTTTTCGACACTGGCATGTTGTAGCAATGTTTTCGACACTGGCATGTTGTAGCAATGTTTTCGACACTGGCATGTTTAGCAATGTTTTCGACACTGGCATGTTGTAGCAATGTTTTCGACACTGGCATGTTGTAGCAATGTTTTCGACACTGGCATGTTGTAGCAATGTTTTCGACACTGGCATGTTGTAGCAATGTTTTCGACACTGGCATGTTGTAGCAATGTTTTCGACACTGGCATGTTGTAGCAATGTTTTCGACACTGGCATGTTGAAGCAATGTTTGACACTGGCATGTTGAAGCAATGTTTTCGACAATGGCATGTTGTAGCAATGTTTTCGACACTGGCATGTTGTAGCAATGTTTTCGACACTGGCATGTTGTAGCAATGTTTTCGACACTGGCATGTTGTAGCAATGTTTGACACTGGCATGTTTTAGCAATGTTTTCGACACTGGCATGTTGTAGCAATGTTTTCGACACTGGCATGTTGTAGCAATGTTTTTCGACACTGGCATGTTGTAGCAATGTTTTCGACACTGGCATGTTGTAGCAATGTTTTCGACACTGGCATGTTGTAGCAATGTTTTCGACACTGGCATGTTGTAGCAATGTTTTCGACACTGGCATGTTGTAGCAATGTTTTCGACACTGGCATGTTGTAGCAATGTTTTCGACACTGGCATGTTGTAGCAATGTTTTCGACACTGGCATGTTGTAGCAATGTTTTCGACACTGGCATGTTGTAGCAATGTTTTCGACACTGGCATGTTGTAGCAATGTTTTCGACACTGGCATGTTGTAGCAATGTTTGACACTGGCATGTTGTAGCAATGTTTTTGACACTGGCATGTTGTAGCAATGTTTGACACTGGCATGTTGTAGCAATGTTTTTGACACTGGCATGTTGTAGCAATGCTTTTGACACTGGCATGTTGTAGCAAGGTTTTTGACACTGGCATGTCGTAGCAATGCTTTTGACACTGGCATGTTGTAGCAAGGTTTTTGACACTGGCATGTTGTAGCAAGGTTTTTGACACTGGCATGTTGTAGCAAGGTTTTTGACACTGGCATGTTGTAGCAAGGTTTTTGACACTGGGATGTTGTAGCAAGGTTTTTTGACACTGGCATGTTGTAGCAAGGTTTTTTGACACTGGCATGTTGTAGCAAGGTTTTTGACACTGGCATGTTGTAGCAAGGTTTTTGACACTGGCATGTTGTAGCAAGGTTTTTGACACTGGGATGTTGTAGCAATGTTTTTGACGGAGATATTTCGAAATCACATTTTATGCGTCTAGCTGTGAAGGCGTCGAAGAGAATTTGTAGTCTGTTAGTAATTATGCAGATATCCACATAACCGATTAATCTCGCTTGTCATACGTTGGAATGATTGAGACACTTCTGTGCCTCAGTGTGTTAAACAGAGGGGCTCAGCATCACACCTTGAGGTGTGTCAAGGTCATGACACACTGGTGAAGCTCGATACCAAAAAAATTCTTTTGCAGAATCACATATTTTTTTTTTATTGACACTGATAAATTTATATTTCTGGACCAAAAGTAACTTAGAAACCTAGAGTATTTTGATTTAGCTAAATTCAGCAATATGTAGCATATATTAGTTTAAATATATTTATTTTTACTTGAAACCAATAATATACATCTTTTCGTTAGGTTCAAATTGATTTCTAGTGATTAATGGGAAAAGTAAATTTTCATTCGGCATTATATATATATATATTAGTACATAAGATGTGAGAGATACTTGTCTAGTATATATTGTTACTTGTTTGTTACTCATTATAATGCGAAAATCTCATCCTCATATGTAATTGTGTGTGTGTGTGTGTATGTGTGTGTGTGTGTGTGTGTGTATGTGTGTGTGTGTATGTGTGTGTGTGTGTGTGTGTGTGTGTGAGCTCCAACTTGTTTTTCTTCTACAAGTGTCTTTTGGAGAGATAAAGATGGGATTCAATTCCCTCGTTGCAGGAGGTAGTGTTGGAGGATGATGGAGTGGAGGAGAGGGGAGAGAAAGTGAAGAAAATGGAAGGGAGAGTAAAGGAGAGGGAGGAGGGAATGGATAAGAGAGTGGGTGAGGGAATTAATATGATTGTACAGTTTCCCAATCTATTTAGATTTGTGTTTACTAACTTCAAGACATTTAACAAGATTAGTGGTGTTTTATTTGTGTGGTTTATATTTGTGTGGTTTATATTTGTGTGGTTTATATTTGTGTGGTTTATATTTGTGTGGTTTATATTTGTGTGGTTTATAATTGTGTGGTTTATATTTGTGTGGTTTATATTTGTGTGGTTTATATTTGTGTGGTTTATATTTGTGTGGTTTATATTTGTATGGTTTATATTTGTGTGGTTTATATTTGTGTGGTTTATATTTGTGTGGTTTATATTTGTGAGGTTTTATTTGTGGGATTTGTTTTATTTGTGGTGTTTTATTTGTAGCGTTTTATTTGTGGCGTTTTATTTATGGTAAGTGTTTTATTTGTGGTAAATCTTTTATTTGTGTTTCATTTGTGGTCATTGTTTTTCATCTATAAACATTTAATACCATTTATAGTGTTCAGTTAAGTTTGAACGGTGTGCAAAGGTTTTAGTTTACATTTAAACACACATTTCTAACTAATTTGTGCCGCTAAATTCGAATCTGGTCATAATTTTGCTCCAACACTCCCTCCTCACCCCAGTTACTTTTCAAGTATATTATTGTCTACTGAGTGTTTGGTCGTCTTAAATATGGTGATTTATGGGTCTGATTTTTGAGGCTTTATAAGACTGTTTTATAGCAAATATATTGTATGTTTTCTCTCTTTAAACTACACTTAGAGAAATCACGATGGCGCTTGGAATTTCTTTATTTTCTCACAGAGGTTGCTTTGCATTTTTTTTTATATTTGTGGCAGCTTTACACGGACAAATCAGAGACGAACCATCACGCCTCTTGTGAAACAGCCTAGTTTCACCACTGGGGTGTGAGGAACAACGATCAGGACAAACTGTAGCAAGGTCATCACTGTTGTGTGACTTGCTCCAACTCCTTACGTGAGTGATTTGCTGTAAGAAGTCATGTGTTCCACATGCAGTACCGATGGTATTGAGGAACCAAAGGATCAACACCACGAACTGCTATTTCTGCATCACAAGAAGGTCGGGATTTTCATCAAAGAACAAATCCAAAATAATCCACTCAGATCTTCCTTTAATCAGGCAGGAGTAACATTCAGTAGATATCCTTTCCAGTACAGTCATCTTGTAAAGAAGTATTTCTTTTGGATGATGAAAAGAATTCACTAACTCATATTCCGAGTTTGAACTAGCTGGAGTCAACCAGGAACCACAACTATCAATGTTTATCCAGGGAGCAGTTATAGCTGCTTAGTGTCCCATAGCTCAGTTGCTAGCGCACTCAGTTCACACACTGAGGCAGGGAGTCGATCCCCGGTAGGGCTGGAAAACAGCACGTTTCCATAAGACCCTTGATGCCCATATTCATCCATCAGTAAAATGGGTACCTGGATGCTAGTCAACTGGTGTGAGTCGCATTCTAGGACAAAACTGACCTAATTGGACGGAAAATCTCTGCATAACAAGCGGCTTTCTATATAGTAATACGTCACTGATGTCAGCTAGGACTGTATACCTTGTACATGTACTTGTCGAGATAAAGAATTATAGCTCGAGATTACACTAATAGAATTTACTGCATCCAGACACATGAGTTTCTTTAAACAGCTACCCAAAAATGCCTAGAAAAATACTGTAAGTTGGAAGAATATGTAAATCTTGTGATGTTAATGGGTAAGCATCATAGTCCTGCAAACTTCCATTTGTTTATTGATTCTAGAAAAGCAATTCTGAAGGTAATGTTTACAACAGCGACAACTAACAAGTCTACCTTCAGTTCTCGCTAAAGACTTGAAAGAAATACATGAAATTGAAAATCTGCTGTGACACAATATTAATAGGCATTATACTGGGACTGTAAAGCAGATTTACGAAGTACTGCTGTTGCCTGAGCCTGTGGGACGTACAATGAGATTAGTGGTTCACGAAATCGTAATGACACGATTGCAAACAAACCATACCACGGGCGGGGATAGAACCCGCGATCAGAGAGTCTCAAAACTCCAGACCGTCGCGTTAGCCACTGGACCAGCTATCCCCGCCCTTGGTATGGTTTAGATTAGTGGTTCGAGAATTAAAATACCTTCATTTATTTCTTAAGGCCTCTGTCAGTTAATTCTCAAGGCTTCTCTTGGCTGGACACCCAGGGGTTTCTCCCAGCTATTTCTCATGGCTTCTCTTGGCTGGACACCCAGGGGCTTCTCCCAGATATTTCTCAAGGCTTCTTTTTGCTGGTCATCCTGGGCCACCGTGATAACACAGTGTGCCAGACTTATCTTCACCATACCTCAATGTTAGGTTATCGCCAGGCTGAAAGTTCACCTTGGCTGGGCACTCCAAGCCGACGCTGATAACACAAAGTGGCACATTTAATATGCTCTGCCAGTCATATATCTCTGTACGTTACCTTCAGATATTCTCTGAGTAACCATCAATCAAGGATAAAATAACAATGAAACACCCAGCCACTTTTAGGAAGAAAAGCAGTCTGGAAATAATGTAATCAGGAAGGAAAGTAATCAGGGAGGAAAGTAATAAGGATGGAAAGTAATCTGCAAGGAAATCACTCAAGAAGGAAAACAATCAGCAGAGAGAGAAAGCGAGGGAGGAATCTACTGTACGCAATATTCTGAAGACTTACTATTGCACCCGCAGGAGCTGACGAGGGATGGAAGCATATTGGAACTCGACTCCGGTAATAAATAATATGAAGGCTATATATTAAACATACGACGCAGTATATATAGGGTGTGTACCGCTCATTATGCACGCGGTGCGTACCACTCAGTATACACACGGTGCGTACCACTCAGTATACACACGGTGCGTACCACTCAGTATACACACACTCAGGGTTCAATCTTTACTGCAAAAGTTATTGATAAAAAAAATTAAACTGAGAAGAGCAGACCTACGAAGTGGTATTAAGTGTCTGTATGTAAAACAAATTCTTTGATCACTTAATTTTGAGAGTGACATTGTTTGAACAATATTTTATTCTGTTGTAGCGAATATTCTTATTTAAAAGACACTGAAAGCTATTTATGAATAATTTTGAGAGACTTCCGACCATAATAACAAACTGTGGACAGAAGGACAGACTGACAGTAAGGGAGACGTACTATTTTTCAGAGGGACAGTCAGCCAGGGAGACGTACTAACGTTCAGAGGGACAGTCAGCCAGGGGGACGTACTATCGTTCAGAGGGACAGTCAGCCAGGGGGACGCACTATCGTTCAGAGGGACACTGTCAGCCAGGGAGACGCACTATCGCCAGAGACGTACTGCACGCCAGAGGGGACAGACTGTACGCCAGAGGGGACAGACTGTACGCCAGAGGGGACAGACTGTACGCCAGAGGGGACAGACTGTACGCCAGAGGGGACAGACTGTACGCCAGAGGGGACAGACTGCACGCCAGAGGGGACAGACTGTACGCCAGAGGGGACAGACTGCACGCCAGAGGGGACAGACTGTACGCCAGAGGGGACAGACTGTACGCCAGAGGGGACAGACTGCACGCCAGAGGGGACAGACTGCACGCCAGAGGGGACAGACTGTACGCCAGAGGGGACAGACTGTACGCCAGAGGGGACAGACTGCACGCCAGAGGGGACAGACTGTACGCCAGAGGGGACAGACTGTACGCCAGAGGGGACAGACTGTACGCCAGATGGGACAGACTGCACGCCAGAGGGGACAGACTGTACGCCAGAGGGGACAGACTGTACGCCAGAGGGGACAGACTGTACGCCAGAGACGTACTGTAGACAAGAGGAAGACAGTATCACGCAGGAAAAAGCAGAAGGTTGTAACTTGACACTATGGGTGAGAGGCATCGTGTTCCCACACCACCGATAATAAAGGAATAAAGACTGTCAAACATTATTACACATGGTACTAGAGAGGGAAGGAAGGGACGAAGGAAGGGAGGAAGGAGAGAAGACAGGATGAGAGGGATGAGAGGACAGAGGGGAGGAAGGAGGGAAGGGAGGTAGACCATAAAGCACTAAGTAGTGAGCGAGCTGAGCGCCAAACTTCCTGTGAATGAGAGATTCATTAATCTTCGAGAAAACAGAAGCTTGCACTCAACTGTTTGTGTGTGTGCTTATGTGTGAGTGCGTGTGTGAGTGCGTGTGTGTACTCACCTATTTGTGGCGTGTATGTGTTAGTAAGTTAATAGATGTCATATTCACTTGTCGATAAACACTTAGCAAGTGATTTTGTGTATAAAACTCGCCTAAATGTTGTTGGAGTCGAGCCACAGCTCCTGGCCCGGCCTCTTCGCTGGTCGCTACTAGGTCCACTCTGTCCCCGCTCCAAGAGCCTGATCATACCTTTTAAAACTATGTATGGATCTTATGTATGGATCCTATGTATGGATCCTATGTATGGATCCTATGTATGGATCCTATGTATGGATCCTATGTATGGATCCTATGCATGGATCCTATGTATGGATCCTATGTATGGATCTACTACTTCACTCGCCAGGTTGTTCCACTTCCTGACAACTCTAAGGCTGAAAATATACTTCCTAACATTCCTATGACTGATGAGTTTTCGACTTCCAGTTGTCTCCCCTTTCTCGTTCCTGTGTCCCATCTCTAAAACATTACCAATTCCTCTCAGTATTTTATACGTCGTTATCATGTCCCCCACTTGCCTCCTGTCCTGCAGTGTCATCAACCTCTTCTTATAGGACACACACCACTTAGCTCAGGGACTTGTCTTGTTGCGATTTTTGCCACTTTTTCTAATTTCTTGGCGTGCTTGTCCAGGTATGGGTTCCGTACTGCCGCTGTGTACTCCAGTATGTATCTGCCGTACACGGTGTACAGTGTGGTGAATAACTCCTTAGATGATGAAACGCGATTCTTGGGTTTGCCAGGCGCCGACATGCTTCAGCAGTTATTTGACTGATGTGCACTTCAGTAGATAGCATGATACTCACCTCAAGATCCTTTTTCTTGAATGAAGTTTGCAGCCTTTCACCCCCGAGCCTGTACTCCGTCTGTGGTCTTCTTTATCCTTCCCAACTTGGTGAGGTTAAACTCCAGGACAAGTGTATCTGGCCCAGGCTTACAGCTTCTCCAGATTTCTTTGTAGTCTTTCCTGATTCTCGTCTGCTTGTATTTTCTTTAGTTTCACATTGTGAATAGGGATTCCGCTGACTATATCCCTTCTGTTATATCATTCATTTATACAAGAAACAGCACCGAACCTAGGACTGACACTTGTGGAACCCCACTCGACACCCACTCTACACTGACACTGTTTCCTTCCTGTCTGGTATTCCCTGATCCATTGCACTACTTTTCCTATTATTACTGCCTCCTCCTCTTGCTTTTATACTAGTCTCTTGCGTGTTACTGTGTCCAAAGTCTTCCTAGAGTAAACGAAGATACAATCAACCCATCCCTCTCCCTTCTACCTTACTTCTGTTACCTTGTCGTAGAACTTAGTAGGTTTATGATACAGGAATTTTTATCTCCAAAGCTACGCAGGATGCCATGTATAAACCCGCTCCTTTCTAAGTGTTTCATCACTACTGTTCTGATAATCTTCTCCATAACTTTACGTTTTATGCATGTCAGTTGCACTGGTCTGCAGTTGAACGCTACCTATTTGATTCCTCTTAGAAACTGGGGATACATTTGCTCTCTTTCACACATCCGCCAATTATCCTGTGTAGATAGACTTGAAGATTGTCACTACAGGCACACACAGTACCTGTGCTTCCTCTTTGGTCAAGGAACATCCAGTGGTATTTTTCTGTCTGCCTTAACCATGGTTTTCACTGCACAATCCTGCTTTGTGCAATTACTATCATATAGGTCAATTTGACTGGACGTATTTTTGCCCCTCAAGTACTCTCTAAGTCTCTGAAAATATGTCGCCAGGTCATTTCAGTCTTTTTACCTGTTAGGATGAGGATTTTTTTGAATATCCTGTTTCTTCACCTGCCATATTTCTTCATGTGTCCTTCAGCCTCCTAAAGCCCATGGATAATCAGCAACCTCCCTCCCCCTCTCTCTCTTTCCCTCCCTCTCTCTCCCCTCCCCCACTTCCTTTTCCTCCATATTCCTGTGCTTGTCTCGAGCAATTCCTTTGCAGTGACCCTTAGTTCCTGCCCCTAGACATTCCCTGAGAATATGCAAAGGTCTTCTTTGATCATCATCCTCCAGTTCGCTCACTGTATGTAACTGCTCCCATCTCCTTACCTTTTACTTTCATCAGGTCTAGTTCCCTCTTCAGATCGCAATTATCTTCCAGGCTTTGTACTCTTGTCTCAGCAGCTGCAGCCCTTCACTTGCCTCCACTCCTTGCTATCACAAACCTGTTGGATGTCCAAGCCCATAGCACTCAAAACCTCTCTTACCCCTTTCTCTCCAACCTTTCCTGACAAGACCCCTACACCACCTTCCCTCAGCCCTAGATTTAGATGCCCTCCTAGTAATCTTATTCTTCTCCATCCTCTCTACATATTCAGACTCCCTATGAACAATACTTTTGGTAACCCCACACCTTCTCTAATTTCCATGCTACGATTTCTTTGCATAATATTCTCACCAGCTATTGCCCGCAAACATGATATCTCCATTCCCTTCAGCCTCCTCGACGCTGCAATGTTTAAACCACATACTTCACATCCATATAACAATGTTGATACCACTGCACTCTGGTACATCCCGCCTTCTCGGCTGCATGTGAAAGGTTCTCAGTTTCCAGATACCTCAGCGCATCACCCACCTTTTTCACTGCGTCAGTTCTATAGCTCACCACATCCTTCATAGACCCATCTGCTTACATATCTGTTACTAAATATCTAAACATATTTACTTCCTCCATATGCCCTCTCTTCAGTCTAATATCCAATCTTTCATTGCCTAATTGTTTTTGATACTCTCACCACCTTTAGCTTTTCCTATGTTTACTTTTAATTTCCTTCTTTTACATGCCCTCCCAAATTAATCTACCAACTTCAGCAACTTCTCTTTAGAATCCTAACACCCTAGCATTAACTTCTTTTGCAACTTCATCTATAACAGTTAAAAATCATGGTGACATAAATTCCTGCCTCTGGACCTGACATTAGCCTCATTGTCTTTACAGATTTTAAAAATCTACCATATCCACCCTTTAATATACCTTTCCTGAATCCAAAAATGCAACAAAACGTTCCTTACCTTCATCCCTTACTCTCCCTACACACCTTGTTCCTCTACAGTCCTCTGTCTTACAGCACACTCAGCGTGTTTATTCCCGCTGTACATCTTACTCTCAGTTATCCTTACCCTCTTTCTTACACTATGCATGCTCTCTGCCTCTCCCTAGATACTTTCCTCTCCTTTCATGCACATACTAAAAGAATGCACAACCACTCAAATGTAGCCTCGCCTGCTCTTAACATTCTATTTTGATAACGCTAGTGGGCATGACTCATGTCATGACACTGACGACTTGTTAACCCATTAATCTGAGTTGTAGAACTCGCTCGCCATGGGTTCAAGCCTCACCTTTTCCAAGATCCATGTCTTGGTGTGTTCCCCAGTGTTTGACTCTCGTCTCATCGTCAATGGACGCCACTGAGTCTATGGGATTTTGTAAAGTAAAAGGACACAAGTGCAACTAATGTGACATTTTATTGTGGCAACGTTTCGCTCTCCAGGAGCTTTGTTAAGCCGTTAGAGCTTGTAACGGGACACTTATGCAGCATATGGGAATCTTTATTCAGGAAACGTTTCGCCACACAGTGGCTTCATCAGTCCAATACAAAGAGGAAGGCGTAAGGAGAGGAGGAGTATGAGGTAATCAGTCCCTCAACCTGGAGTCGATGTGTTCAGTCCATCAATCTTGTAGAATGTACAGCATAGGGCCGTAGACGTGGCTTATATACTGTAGTCAGGTGAGGCGAGTATGGCTAAGTTCTACATCATTTAACTTATAAGTGCTAGGGTTATGGACACTCCCGAGCTTCAGAACCTTGCATTTATCTACATTGAACTGCATCTGCCACTTTTCTGACCAAGAATAGAGTTTGTTTAAATCCTCCTGAAGTTCCCTAACATCTACGTTTGAATCAATTATCCTACCTATCTTTGTGTCATCGGCGAATTTGCTCATATCACTAGTAACACCCTCATCAAGATCATTGATATATATTATAAACAACAACGGGCCCAAGACTGATCCCTGTGGAACGCCACTTGTTACAGATCCCCACTCGGATTTAACCCCATTTATGGACACTCTCTGCTTCCTGTCTGTGAGCCATGACTCGACCCACGAGAGCACTCTTCCCCCAATGCCATGAGCTGCCACTTTCTTTAACAGTCTTTGGTGCGGAACTCTATCAAAAGCCTTACTAAAATCTAAGTAAATAATATCAAATTCTTTATCGTGGTCAACAGCCTCAAAAGCTTTACTGAAGAAAGTTAATAAATTAGTTAGACAAGACCGGCCTCTTGTGAATCCATGCTGAGTATCATTAATCAAGCTATGCTTATCGAGATGGCTTCTTATAATCTGAGCTATAATTGACTCTAGTAATTTGCCTACAATTGAGGTCAGGCTTATTGGGCGGTAATTTGACGGTAACGACTTGTCCCCTGTTTTAAAAATAGGAATTACATTAGCCATCTTCCACATATCAGACACTACACCTGTTTGAAGAGATAAATTAAAAATATTAGTTAATGGTTCACAGAGTTCCATTTTGCATTCCTTAAGAACCCTTGAAAAAACCTCATCAGGACCCGGCGACTTATTTTGCTTCAGTCTGTCTGCTTCACAACCATCTCACTAGTGACTGTGATGTTACATAATTTATCTTCTTCTAGCCCACTATAAAAATTAATTACTGGAATATTGTTAGTGTCTTCCTGTGTAAAAACTGAGAGAAAATAATTATTTAAAATCAAGCACATTTCATTCTCTTTGTCAGTAAGGTGCCCATAGTTATTTTTAAGGGGACCTATCTTATCTCTAACTTTTGTTCTATAGACCTGGAAAAAACTTTTTGGGTTAGTTTTAGAATCCCTAGCAACTTTAATTTCATAGTCCCTTTTAGCTTTTCTTATCCCCTTTTTAATGTCCCTCTTAATGTCAATATACTGATTCATAAGATGACCCTCACCTCTTTTGATACGCCTATAAATTCCTTTCTTATGCCCTAGTAGATATTTCAGCCTATTATTCATCCATTTTGGGTCATTTCTATTTGATCTAATTTCTTTATATGGGATAAACGCTCTTTGAGCAGCATGTATAGTGTTCAGAAAACTGTCATATTGATTGCTCTCTTCGTTACCCCAGTCAACAGATGATAAGTGTTCTCTAAGCCCATCGTAATCTGCTAAGCGAAAATCTGGGACTGTTACTGAGTTATCGCTACTATCGTACTTCCATTCAATGCTAAATGTAATTGATTTGTGGTCGCTAGCACCCAGTTCCTCTGAAATTTCTAAATTATTAACAAGGGATTCATTGTTTGCCATAACTAAGTCAAGCAGGTTATTTCCCCTTGTAGGTTCTGTCACAAACTGCTTCAAAAAACAATCCTGAAATACTTCTAAGAAGTCGTATGATTCTAAATTCCCAGTCAAGAAATTCCAATCAACATGACTAAAGTTAAAGTCTCCTAGAATTACTACATTATCGTGCCTTGTGGCCTTAACAATTTCCTCCCATAGTAGTTTCCCTTGGTCCCTATCTAAGTTTGGGGGACGGTATATCACTCCTAAAATCAGTTTTTCATGCCCCTCTGAAAATTCTATCCAAACAGACTCTGTATGTGTTACTTCAGACTTAATACCCGTTTTTATGCAACAGTTCAAGCGATCTCGGACATACAATGCCACCCCACCCCCTTCCCAGTGGTAGTAGTAATAGTATTACTTTTTATTACTTTTGTCACTACTACTATTACTACTACTACTACCACCACTAGTGAACATCGAAATGGTACCTCACTAGTATTGCACCTCACTCTGAGCCTTTATATACCCTCTGTGTCCATGTATTGTTTGTAAAGGCTTGATAAAGCTCCTGGAGAGCGAAACGTTGCCACAATAAAATGTCACAATAGTTGCACTTGTGTCCATTTACTTTACAACATGGAGAGAGATCTTCCTAAGCCCTTTTTGAATGTGCTTCTTAATTAAATACGCATCTTTGCCATGTTTTGCATGATGAAACACCACCTCGGGGAAGCAGTGTGTGGATGAGTGCTCCGCCATCTATGACACTGATTGCTCCACTGAAATGTAATCCAATGAATTATTACTTTTTCAAGACTGAGACATCAGTTTCTTTCTCTTTCTCTCTCTCTCTCTCTCTCTCTCTCTCTCTCTTTCTCTCTCTCTCTCTCTCTCTCTGCCGTGGATAGATGAAAACATGGGAGAAGAACGAGTCAAGATCATCTTCATATGTATTTCCTGCACATATTTTTTTGAGACTTTCGTAGTTAAAAGTAGTTTTCTGTGCTGCAAGCGTATTTAACAATAAAATCATGGTGAAATCTGATTCCTCTTCCCTTAAAATAAATTAAATGATAAATCATTCGTGTCTTTATCTGGTTGCTGTGTGTGACAGTAGATGCAAATGATTTTTATAGGCCTGTCGGGTTTTATGGGGGGGGGGGGACTCTGGAGACCCTAAGGAGCCAGAATAGTAATATATATATATATGTATATATATATATATATATATATATATATATATATATATATATATATATATATATATTTATATTTATAGATGGGGTTGTAAGAGAAGTAAATGCGAGGGTCTTGGCAAGAGGCGTGGAGTTAAAAGATAAAGAATCACACACAAAGTGGGAGTTGTCACAGCTGCTCTTTGCTGATGACACTGTGCTCTTGGGAGATTCTGAAGAGAAGTTGCAGAGATTGGTGGATGAATTTGGTAGGGTGTGCAAAAGAAGAAAATTAAAGGTGAATACAGGAAAGAGTAAGGTTATGAGGATAACAAAAAGATTAGGTGATGAAAGATTGAATATCAGATTGGAGGGAGAGAGTATGGAGGAGGTGAACGTATTCAGATATTTGGGAGTGGACGTGTCAGCGGATGGGTCTATGAAAGATGAGGTGAATCATAGAATTGATGAGGGAAAAAGAGTGAGTGGTGCACTTAGGAGTCTGTGGAGACAAAGAACTTTGTCCTTGGAGGCAAAGAGGGGAATGTATGAGAGTATAGTTTTACCAACGCTCTTATATGGGTGTGAAGCGTGGGTGATGAATGTTGCAGCGAGGAGAAGGCTGGAGGCAGTGGAGATGTCATGTCTGAGGGCAATGTGTGGTGTGAATATAATGCAGAGAATTCGTAGTTTGGAAGTTAGGAGGAGGTGCGGGATTACCAAAACTGTTGTCCAGAGGGCTGAGGAAGGGTTGTTGAGGTGGTTCGGACATGTAGAGAGAATGGAGCGAAACAGAATGACTTCAAGAGTGTATCAGTCTGTAGTGGAAGGAAGGCGGGGTAGGGGTCGGCCTAGGAAGGGTTGGAGGGAGGGGGTAAAGGAGGTTTTGTGTGCGAGGGGCTTGGACTTCCAGCAGGCATGCGTGAGCGTGTTTGATAGGAGTGAATGGAGACAAATGGTTTTTAATACTTGACGTGCTGTTAGAGTGTGAGCAAAGTAACATTTATGAAGGGATTCAGGGAAACCGGCAGGCCGGACTTGAGTCCTGGAGATGGGAAGTACAGTGCCTGCACTCTGAAGGAGGGGTGTTAATGTTGCAGTTTAAAAACTGTAGTGTAAAGCACCCTTCTGGCAAGACAGTGATGGAGTGAATGATGGTGAAAGTTTTTCTTTTTCGGGCCACCCTGCCTTGGTGGGAATCGGCCGGTGTGATAATAAAAAAAATGATAATAAATATATATATATATATATATATATATATATATATATATATATATATATATATATATATATATATATATAGGTCCAGTTTCAGTAAAAGTTTATCCTGTGATTTAAAAAGCAGTCTGCATCCTACACACTTGTTTGTATTGACTTCATGTTGCAAAATTGCAAGATATTGTAAAATTGTATTTATCATAACACCCTCGCTGGCCTACAAAATTCGTAAGATGTAAGATTCAATGAAAAAATGGGGAAACATATTGCAAATCAACCCTGAAATCTAAAAGAACCATCATTCATCATAATGTGTGAAAAAATCATGACACTCCTATTATTACTCTTCGCAAAAACTGAAAACAAATGTCAACTTATTCCTAAGTTATTCATATTTTTTTTTCTATAAAACTCCATGGACATGGCGCGCCAAATCTGAGCATGTTGCAAATACCTGCCATTGTTGACAGCCCAGAGGCAACTGAGCAGCAACTCTGTGGTCTTCACTTTAGTCCTCACAGAAGTTGCCAAGTTGAGTATTTAGAATGAAACAATCATAGCAATAGTAATTTTTAGAGTAAAAAAAAAAAACACTGCCAACATGTCATCTTGATGACAGCAAAAACATAAAAATTACATTTTTGAAAAAAAAACATACTTAGAAATATGATAGAAACAAGCTGATTGCATCAAGATGTTGCCAGAATTATACACTATTTTTTTTTTTGCTAAGAAAACATTATTTTCCATAATTTTTCAACTTCAATTTTAAAATCTCTCAAAACAAAATTCCTTGGCCCTTAAGGGTCTCCAGGGTTCCCTGGAGACTGATTATCCACGAGCTAAGAAATCTGGAAAACACTATGAACAAGCTGTAACAGCCAAATCACATCTCAGGTTTGCTCTCTGAATTCACGACTATTACTTGTCACAGCTACTCCCCCCCCCCCTCCTTTTCATTCTATCCACTGCCTAAAGTACTTCCCCCATCCTTACATCTGGATCCTCATTCCTACAAGATGTTATACCTTCTTGCCCAATACTTGAAATAACTGCCTTCCTTTCTTCCTCAGTATCTAACCACCCTTCTCTATCATCCCGGTACCACTGCTTCCAGTCTTATAACTCACATCTAACACTGTAAGCTACTAAAATCTTTTGCTCCCTAGATTTTCCCTGTTTAATGATCTCGCTTCAAAACTTTTTCTTATCCTAAGCAAAATTTATCGATGAATCTTCAAACACACTTAATTTCTCTCCTGCATCCCTCTCCACTTCTTTAACCACTTTTACTCTCCATATACTATTCCGACCACCATATAACACATTGCAAAAGCCTCTCATAGGCTATTTTTTCCTTCTAATTACCCTTTTTTCCATATTCCATCAATCGCTTCTCTTCCCTCCCACACCCATCCTCCATTTTTTAATCTAGTCCATATCTCTTCAACTTCCTCCTCATTACCTGTACTCTCTAACTCACTTATCTCCCAATATTTTATCTTCCTATCTTTCACTTTATTAATTTCCACTTTTCATGTACCCACTGATGGCATTTCTCTTGTATCCCATCTACCTCTTACTCTCACCGTGACTGCCATTAAGTAATCTGATACATCTTTTGCTCCTCTAAACACATGTACATCCTGAAAGCTACACATTAATTTATTATCAACAAATACATAGCTTGATAAACATACCTACTGCATCCTCTGTACCAGTGTCTCCCACTCTAGCATTAAGATCCTCCACAATTATTTTCTCTCGTGGTTCTAAACTCTCGCTTAACATCTCCCAGAAGCTCTCCCTCTAGTGGTCACACCTCTCCTCTCCAAGTGAATAAACACTTTCTATAACCTACATCTTGTGACCTACCCTTATTCTAATCCATATAATTCTTAAATTTATACATGTATCAGTTTAACATTTAACCTTGCTGCTGCCACTTCTTTTGCTCTAGTTTTCTCACATACAACCAGTTTAATCAGTCATTCCTTCCCATTAAAATTCTATCATCTTCAGTATTCTTTTCCTTATAGCTTGAACATAGCACCTGTTTGGAACCCGCACTTGATAAAGCACGTCAAGAAACTAGAGAAAGTACAAAGGTTTGCAACAAGGTTAGTTCCAGAGCTAAGGGGAATGTCCTATGAAGAAAGATTAAGGGAAATCGGCCTGACGACACTGGAGGACAGGAGGGTCAGGGGAGACATGATAACGACATATAAAATACTGCGTGGAATAGACAAGGTGGACAAGGACAGGATGTTCCAGGGAGGGGACACAGAAACAAGAGGCCACAATTGGAAGTTGAAGACACAAATGAGTCAGAGAGATAGTAGGAAGTATTTCTTCAGTCATAGAGTTGTAAGGCAGTGGAATAGCCTAGAAAATGACGTAGTGGAGGCAGGAACCATACACAGTTTTAAGACGAGGTTTGATAAAGCTCATGGAGCGGGGAGAGAGAGGGCCTAGTAGCAACCGGTGAAGAGGCGGGGCCAGGAGCTAGGACTCGACCCCTGCAACCACAAATAGGTGAGTACAAATAGGTGAGTACACACACACACACACACACACACGCACGCTGTCGCTCGTGCGCTTCAAATATCCTCACATTTACATTTTTCTTTGATTTATTAATTTTTACGGGAAAAGGGATTAGTAGCCACTTTCTCCCGGTTTTATTATTATAATTATTATTATGATTACCATTATTAAGCACAAAAGGCACAATACTATGACCGGAACAATACACAAACACCCACACATAGAAGAGAACCTTATGACGACGCCTCGGTCCGATATGAACCATTTAAAAGCCACAGTTGTATATGGTTAAAGTCGAACCGAAACGTCATAAGCTTTCCTCTCCTGTGTGCGGGCAAAGCCAGCACTAAGATTCATATTAAGAAAGTTGTGTACAAGGGATGCGTCAACAAGACGGCCTCTGTGAAGGCTAGAAGAAGACAGTTTTAGCACAGGACCAGTCAGTAGGATGATTGTGATCTCTAATATGACAGACAAGAGCATTACTGATGTCTTCAAGACTAACGCTTCTTTTGTGCTCTTTAAGCCCGTCAGAAAAAGAGCGGCCAGTTTCACCAAAGTACTGAAGAGGACAAGAGGAGCAGGAGGTGAAGTAGACTCCCGAGGCATCAATAGCAGTAGAGGTACGAACTAGATTACTGCGAAGGATGTTAGTTTGGAGAAAAGTAAGTTTTGATATCTTAGGAACGGAGAGAGTTTTGAGTTTAGAATGGAAATATAAGGAAGGTAGAGAACAGGAGATTTCACAAGTGTGACTTTCAAATGGTACAAGACGTAGAGACACATCATCATAAACTCTCTCCAGCGTGGAACAATCTTCCCAGTGGGGTGGTGGAGGCTGGGACCTTGGGTGGATTTGGGAAGAGGTTGGACAGATGTATGAGTGGGGGAGGGGCTGGGTTTGATTGGTGTCATTGGGTGCGGGAGTTGATTCTTGGGTAGCTTTGGGTAGAGGTCGTTTTGATAAGGACCTGCTTTGTATGGGCCAGTAGGCCTTCTGCAGTGTTCCTCCATTCTTATGTTCTTAATATGGAAGCTCAAAATTCACAGTGGTCATGCACTCCCTGGGACATCTGAGCTAATGAGGTCTGATACGAGGAAGATGATGGTATGCTTAACTCCTGTGATCAAGAGCCATTTGGAAGCATCAAGGGACCCTTCTCCTCCTGCCTGAAGACATCACAGTCACAAACCTTCACAGCTACGAGAGTTGACGGACACCTTGAAAATTAAGTCACGGTAGACCACCGTCTGGGAAAGCAAACTTAATTAAAATGAAATTTTAAAAAGTAGAAATAAATTGAAGGCTGAGTTGCATACCGAAATCTTAATTCTAAAAGTTAAATAACATTCCCAACACAAAATTTCACCAAGAAAAGACAGGCCAGTCTAATGAAATGTACGAATATGTATAAATACAATAATATATATATATATATATATATATATATATATATATATATATATATATATATATATAATGTTGCAGTTTAAAAACTGTAGTGTAAAGCACCCTTCTGGCAAGACAGTGATGGAATGAATGAAGGTGAAAGTTTTTC
>NC_069417.1:9078305-9119819 GCF_026875155.1 Cherax quadricarinatus
CATACATACATACACACACACACACACACACACACACACACACACACACACACACACACACACACACACACACACACACACACACACACATCTATCCTCAGAACCCCACAACTATCCTCAGAACCCCACAACCTATCACACCATCCCAACACACAATACAATCCATACACACGGCTTCCACCCAACCCCCAACCATAGAATCCCACAGTATGCTACCAAGTCTCCCACCCCCACAGGCCCCCCAAACCACAGTGTTGGAAAGGAAACTGAAGGTATGGTACACAAACGCTGATGGAATAACAAACAAGTGGGAGGAGTGGCACGAAAGAGTCAAAGGGGCATCACCAGACATCATAGCGATCACAGAAACCAAGCTTATAGGTATGATAACAGATGCCATCTTTCCAACGGGATACCAGATCCTGAGGAAAGACAGAAGGAACAGGAGGGGGGGGGTGGAGGAGTGGCATTGCTGATCAAACACCGATGGAATTTTGATGAGCAGGAGAGAGGAGACAGCGGAGAAGAAAGTGATTGCATAGCGGGAACGCTTCACTCTGGAGGTCCCAAGGTGATAATTGCAGTGATGTATAACCCACCACAGAACAGCAGGAGGCCAAGGCAAGAGTATGACAAGAGCAATAGAGCGATGGTTGACACACTGGCTGCAGTGCCCAGAAGAGCTCATGCATGCAGGGCAAAGCTCCTGATCACAGGCGACTTTAACCACAAGGAGATCGAATGGGAGAACTTGGAACCACATGGGGGCCAAGATACATGGAGGGCTAAGATGATGGAGGTGGTACTGGAAAACTTCATGTACCAACACGTAAGGGACACTACAAGAGAGAGAGGAGAGGATGAACCAGCAAGACTGGACTTAGTATTCACCCTGAGTAGTGCAGATATTGAGGACATCACATATGAAAGACCCCTTGGGGCCAGCGATCATGTGGTTTTGAGCTTCGAATACACAGTAGAGATACAAGTGGAGGGGGAAGCAGGAAGGCCAGGACAAATGAAACCAAACTACAGGAAAGGGGACTACACAGGAATGAGGAACTTCCTGAATGAGGTTCAGTGGGACAGAGAACTGGCAGGGGAGCCAGTTAATGAGATGATGGAATATGTAGCAACAATGTGCAAGGAGGCTGAGGAGAGGTTTGTACCCAAGGGTAACAGGAATAATGAAAAAGCCAGGATGAGCCCATGGTTCACCCAAAGATGCAAGGAGGCAAAAACCAAGTGTGCTAGGGAATGGAAGAAATATAGAAGGCAAAGGACCCAGGAGAATAAGGAGAGCAGTCGTAGAGCCAGAAACGAATATGCACAGATAAGAAGGGAGGCCCAACGTCAATATGAAAACGACATAGCAGCAAAAGCCAAATCTGACCCGAGGCTGTTATACAGCCACATCAGGAAGAAAACAACAGTCAAGGACCAGGTAATCAGGCTAAGGAAGGAAGGAGGAGAGACAAGAAATGACAGTGAAGTATGTGAGGAACTCAACAAGAGATTTAAAGAAGTGTTCACAGAGGAGACTGAAGGGGCTACAGAAAGACAGAGAGGTGGGGTACACCACCATGTGCTGGACACATTATACACAACCGAGGAAGAAGTGAAGAGGCTTCTGAGTGAGCTAGATACCTCAAAGGCAATGGGGCCAGATAACATCTCTCCATGAGTCCTGAGGGAGCAGAGGCGCTATGTGTACCCCTAACAACAATATTCAATACATCTATTGAAGCAGGGAGATTGCCTGAGGCATGGAAGACAGCAAATGTGGTCCCAATCTTTAAAAAAGGAGACAGACATGAAGCACTAAACTACAGACAAGTGTCACTGACATGTATAGCATGCAAAATCATGGAAAAGATTGTCAGGAAAAGAGTGATGGAACATCTAGAAAGAAATGATCTCATCAACAGCAGCCAACCTGGTTTCAGAGACGAGAAATCCTGTGTCACAAACCTACTGGAGTTCTATGACATGATGACAGCAGTAAGACAAGAGAGAGAGGGGTGGGTGGATTGCATTTTCTTGGACTGCAAGAAGGCGTTTGACACAGTACCACACAAGAGATTAGTGCAAAAACTGGAGGACCAAGCAGGAATAACAGGGAAGGCATTGCAATGGATCAGGGAATACTTGTCAGGAAGACAGCAGCGAGTAATGGTACGTGGCGAGGTGTCAGAGTGGGCACCTGTGACCAGCGGGGTCCCACAGGGGTCAGTCCTAGGACCAGTGCTGTTTCTGGTATTTGTGAACGACATGACGGAAGGAATAAACTCCGAGGTGTCCCTGTTTGCAGATGACGTGAAGTTGATGAGAATTCATTCGATCGAAGACCAGGCAGAAATACAAAGGGATCTGGACAGGCTGCAGACCTGGTCCAGCAACTGGCTCCTGGAGTTCAATCCCACCAAGTGTAAAGTCATGAGGATTGGGGAAGGGCAAAGAAGACCGCAGACGGAGTACAGTCTAGGGGGCCAGAGACTACAAACATCACTCAAGGAAAAAGATCTTGGGGTGAGTATAACACCAGGCACATCTGAAGCGCACATCAACCAGATAACTGCTGCAGCATATGGGCGCCTGGCAAACCTCAGAACAGCATTCCGACATCTTAATAAGGAATCGTTCAGGACCCTGTACACCGTGTACGTTAGGCCCATATTGGAGTATGCGGCACCAGTTTGGAACCCACACCTAGCCAAGCATGTAAAGAAACTAGAGAAAGTGCAAAGGTTTGCAACAAGACTGGTCCCAGAGTTAAGAGGCATGTCCTATGAGGAGAGGTTAAGGGAAATCAACCTGACGACACTGGAGGACAGGAGAGATAGGGGGGACATGATAACGACTTACAAAATACTGAGAGGAATTGACAAGGTGGACAAAGACAGGATGTTCCAGAGACTGGACACAGCAACACGGGGACACAGTTGGAAGCTGAAGACACAGATGAATCAAAGGGGTGTTAGGAAGTATTTCTTCAGCCACAGAGTAGTCAGGAAGTGGAATAGTTTGGGAACCGATGTAGTGGAGGCAGGATCCATACATAGCTTTAAGCAGAGGTATGATAAAGCTCATGGTTCAGGGAGAGTGACCTAGCAGCGATCAGTGAAGAGGCGGGGCCAGGAGCTTGGATTCGACCCCTGCAACCTCAACTAGGTGAGTACACACACACACACACACACACACACACACACACACACACACGCACACACACACGCACACATGCGCACACACACACACACACACACACACACACACACACACACACACACACACACACACACACACACACACACACATACACTCACATAATGATAGGTCTTCCATCTTGGGTAAACCGAACCAGTAATTATCAGAGTTGAAGTTCCTCTTCAAGTGAGAATGATAGTTGGGGGAACATCTCTCCTCTTAGGAACTTAACTTCAGAAAATTGATAATGTTGATATTTTTTAACTTCATTTTGAGCATGTTTAAATATTTCCGAAGGTGTAACATTAAGAGGTTGCCCTAGCTTCTCATTTTTACTTCCTCCAATTTCACATAAATAACCTTCAAATAGAAAGGAAAAGCTTGGGACGACGTTTCGGTCCGTCTTGGACCATTTACAAAGTCAGTAACTCGAGGAAAGCCTCATCCAATTAGCTTCAAATTTTTAACAATTGTTTACAGTAACGAGTGTCAAATTCTAGGAACAATTAGTATGTTTACATTCCCACTTGATCGAGGTGACTGAACCATTCCCAGCATCCAGGAATGGTACAGATAATTTTCAAAATTCTCAGTGGCAATTTCAGACGATCACAAAATGTTCCAAAAAATATGATGACGGTAGAAAATGAAAGTGGAATGTGTTGGTGCAGACGAGGATTGTGTGTGTTATAGAGGCAAATTTTTTTTATTACAGTTACCCAGTTTTTCTGTTTTTTCCGTTTTTTTTTGCCAATTTTGTCAAATTAGATTTTTCAAAAAAAATCAGGATTGTAGAGAATTTTAAAAATAATGTAAATGTGAAAATAAAATTGAAAATAAAATAAAAATCACCGGATTTATGTTTTTTTAACGGTTAACGAGGGGACACTTTACTATTTTTTTTTTAATTTAACATCTTCCTTTGTTTTACTCCGAATTTTAAGCTATTAATGAGAACGTCTTAAGATGCAATCGTCTTCAAGATTTCAACGCTTCTTTCATGGTGAGGTCACCCTCCACAGCACACTGATGAGGTCACCCTCCACAGCACACTGGTGAGGTCACCCTCCACAGCACACTGGTGAAGTCACCCTCCACAGCACACTGGTGAGGTCACCCTCCACAGCTCACTGGTGAGGTCACCCTCCACAGTGCACTGGTGAGGTCATCCTCCACAGCGCACTGGTGAGGTCACCCTCCACAGCACACTGGTAAGGTCACGCTCCACAGCACACTGGTGAGGTCACCCTCCACAGCACACTGGTAAGGTCACGCTCCACAGCACACTGGTGAGGTCACCCTCCACAGCACACTGGTGAGGTCACCCTCCACAGCACACTGGTGAGGTCACCCTCCACAGCTCACTGGTGAGGTCACCCTCCACAGCTCACTGGTGAGGTCACCCTCCACAGCACACTGGTGAGGTCACCCTCCACAGCACACAAGCGAGGTCACCCTCCACAGCACACAGGCGAGGTCACCCTCCACAGCACACAGGCGAGGTCACCCTCCACAGCACACTGGTGAGGTCACCCTCCACAGCACACAAGTGAGGTCACCTTCCACAACACACAGGCGAGGTCACCCTCCACAACACACAGGCGAGGTCACCCTCCACAGCACACAAGTGAGGTCACCCTCCACAACACACAGGCGAGGTCACCCTCCACAACACACAGGCGAGGTCACCCTCCACAACACACAGGCGAGGTCACCCTCCACAACACACAGGCGAGGTCACCCTCCACAGCACACAGGCGAGGTCACCCTCCACAACACACAGGCGAGGTCACCCTTCACAGCACACAGGCGAGTTCACCCTCCACAACACACACGTGAGGTCACCCTCCACAACACACAAGCGAGGTCACCCTCCACAGCACACAGGCGAGGTCACCCTCCACAGCACACTGGTGAGGTCACCCTCCAAAGCACACAGGCGAGGTCATCCTCCACAACACACAAGCGAGGTCACCCTCCACAGCACACAGGTGAGGTCACCCTCCACAGCACACTGGTGAGGTCACCCTCCACAGCACACTGGTGAGGTCACCCTCCACAGCACACTGGTGAGGTCACCCTCCACAGCACACTGGTGAGGTCACCCTCCACAGCACACAGGCGAGGTCACCCTCCACAGCACACTGGTGAGGTCACCCTCCACAGCACACAAGCGAGGTCACCCTCCACAGCACACTGGTGAGGTCACCCTCCACAGCACACTGGTGAGGTCACCCTCCAAAGCACACAGGCGAGGTCACCCTCCACAACACACAAGCGAGGTCACCCTCCACAGCACACAGGTGAGGTCACCCTCCACAGCACACAAGCGAGGTCACCCTCCACAGCACACTGGTGAGGTCACCCTTCACAGCACCCTGGTGAGGTCACCCTCCACCGCACACAAGCGAGGTCACCCTCCACAGCACACAGGCGAGGTCACCCTCCACAACACACAAGCGAGGTCACCCTCCACAACACACAGGCGAGGTCACCCTCCACAACACAGGCGAGGTCACCCTCCACAGCACACAGGCGAGGTCACCCTCCACAACACACAGGCGAGGTCACCCTCCACAGCACACAGGCGAGGTCACCCTCCACAACACACAAGTGAGGTCACCCTCCACAGCACACAGGCGAGGTCACCCTCCACAGCACACAGGCGAGGTCACCCTCCACAGCACACAGGCGAGGTCACCCTCCACAGCACACAGGCGAGGTCACCCTCCACAACACACAAGCGAGGTCACCCTCCACAGCACACAGGCGAGGTCACCCTCCACAGCACACAGGCGAGGTCACCCTCCACAGCACACAGGCGAGGTCACCCTCCACAGCACACAGGCGAGGTCACCCTCCACAGCACACAGGCGAGGTCACCCTCCACAACACACAAGCGAGGTCACCCTCCACAGCACACAGGCGAGGTCACCCTCCACAGCACACAGGCGAGGTCACCCTCCACAGCACACAGGCGAGGTCACCCTCCACAGCACACAGGCGAGGTAACCCTCCACAGCACACAGGCGAGGTCACCCTCCACAACACACAAGTGAGGTCACCCTCCACAGCACACAGGCGAGGTCACCCTCCACAGCACACAGGCGAGGTCACCCTCCACAACACACAAGTGAGGTCACCCTCCACAGCACACAGGCGAGGTCACCCTCCACAGCACTCAAGATAACAAGAAAAAAGCAGTGTTGAGTCTGCCATGGTGACAGAGTGAGGATTTTTGGGTTTCCTTAATGAGGTAGTTTTTCCCGCCCAGACACGGAGCGTTGCTTAAACACACAAGGCAACCTGTTTTTTACCTGGATATTGACACTGGCTTTATCTTGGAGTATACTTGTAATATTCACACACTAATAATATTCACAGACTCGGTATAAGTATAAACTTGGTGTAGGTATAAATTTCAGTATCCATTTAGTCTTATTATAAACTTAGTCTTGGTAATGAATTAGATTTCGTAGAGGCCTAGACTCGAAATAAACTGAAACTGGGAATAGACTTTGAGGTTGGAGCAGGCTTAATATCGGTACAAGATATTGGTTGTAAAGAAAGGCATTGATTGTTAAGAAACGTTGTGATGCGAGGATTCACCCCAGGTTCTGTATTATCATAAATTTAGGAGTGTCAGTACACTGCCTCATAGCTCCGATGAGCACCAGGAACATGGGCATGCTTGCAGGATGATTAACAACAACAACACACGTATACATGCAGATAAGTGGCGTAACCTGATACAGCTGCAGAGAGGAAACGTTTCTCCTCTTATGAACAAGCGTCTTCAGTCCAATACATAGTAATGACTGGAGAGAGAGACGTAACCTAACTTCAAGACCTTAATGGAAGCAATTTTCTCCCGATTGGCTTAAGTCCTAATACATATACAACAAAGTATTCTGACTGGCAGAAGGACGGTAAACTGTGACAAGGTAGAAGTAGCAGAGGTGATCGTAGTACAGCAGCTGAGGTGAAATAGGTAGGGTCTGAGAAATACCTGTCAACAGGAACGACATGTTAGTGCTCCCTGGTGCAGAGATGATGCTGATGATCTGTGTCATCTAATGACAGTTTCCGGGATGAGTAATAAGATGTTTTGTTAAGACTTTGCCATTACTATAGAAACCGGCTTTTTACTGGATGCTATTGACGCCATAGCATAGCCAAAGTCTTAGCAAAGCTGTTAATACTCAACCTGGATAACACCAGTTAACGTCACTAGTGTACCAGGAGAAACTTTTCTTTCCTGCTGATTACACTAATATGAATTTTTGCATATACAAAATAAATTTTATAGTTAAAAAGAAAATGAAAAGGCTATAAAACCAGGTAATTTTGTCTTGTTAAAAAGGAAATGAAGGTAATGATCTTGTGGTTCAGAAGGTTGGCTTGTGGTGTTAGATTTTTGTTTACACTCGGTATTAAAGGGGAAAGAGTCAAAATTGATGTTTAGTTTTCCCAAATATTTATTACTTTTCAATTTTTTTGGGGACAAACGGGGAGAGTTTACCGGGAAAACATAAATGATTTTAAGTCGTATATATTATATGGGGCGTGTAATAACCAGTTACCTGGGGTTTTAATTTTAGTAATTTTGACTACTTTAATTATTTTTGCCAGTAAAATTTTCGAGTTTACAAGGAACTGCCCCCAAAAACATTAATTTTTATGTTTACCTAGTAAGAATCCATAAAAACTGCTTTAAAAAACCTTCAAAATATATTTAACCTTTCAAAAAATGTTGCATCTACGAACATCATTCGAATGAAACCATAAAACTAAAAAAAAACCGAGAATTTAAATGTAATATTAAATTTCGTTTAGTCGAATAAACGAAGAGTTTTTTTGGTAATCGAATAAAAGCAAGTTTACGATATGTTATCACAGTTCGCTAGCCTCGAGGAATGGCAGGTTCAGTATCAACTTCAGAGTAAATTCAGTATTTATGGATAATTAATCATCGCAAAAATAAGGTATAAAATTTCGCGGGAAATATTGCCCCCATAAGCCCATGCGAGCGGGAAAATGGCGGCCATTTGGGTTCCTGACAGGGGGGAAAGTGGGGGCCCATGTTGGTCTCCTGCGGCGGGGAAAAGTGGGGCCCATTTTAAAGGTTTCCCCCCTACGAGCGAAAAAGTGGCGGCCATGTTAGGTCCCCTGACGAGCGGGGAAAAGTGGCGGCTTTTAGGTCTCCTGACACGAGGAAAGTGGGGGCCATTTAGGTCTCATGACGAGCGGGAAAGTGGCGGCCATTTTAGGTCTAGACGAGCGGAAAGTGGCCCATTTTAGGTCCATGACGAGCGGGGAAAAAGTGCGGCCTGTTAGGTCTCATAGACGAGGGAAAGTGGCGGCCATGTTGGGCTCATGAGAGCGGAAAGGGGGCCATTTGGGTCTCATGACGACGGGGAAAGTGGGGGGCCATGTTAGGTCTCATGAGAGCAGGGAAATGGCGGCCATTTTAGGTCTCATGACAAGGGGGAAGGGGCGGCCAGTTGGTTCAGACGACGGGAAAAGTGGGGGGCCATGTTAGGTCTCATGACGACGGGGAAAGGGGGCGGCCATGTTTCCCATGACGAGCGGGAAATTGGGGGCCCATTTGGGTCTCATGGGGGACAAGGAAAGTGGGGGCCTGTTGGTCCTGACGACGGGGAAAGTGGCGGCCATGTTAGGTCCATGACGACGAGGAAAGTGGCGGCCATTAAGGTCTCAACGAGGGGGAAAGTGGGGGCCATGTTAGGTTCATGAGAGCGGGAAAAAAGTGGCGGCCATGTTAGGTCTCATCGACAGGGAAAGTTGGGGCCATTTAGGCCATGACGAGCGGGGAAAGTGGCGGCCACGTTGGCTCATGCGACGGGGAAAAGTGGGGGGCCATGTTAGGTCTCATGACGAGCGAGGAAAGGCGGCCAGCGGTCCATGAGGAGCGAGGAAAGCGCGCCCTGTAGCCCCTATGACAAGCGGGGAAATTGGCGGCCATGTTGGGTTTTTTCATGACGAGGAGGAAAGGGCGGCCATGTTGGCCTCATGACGAGAGAAAAAATGGCGCCATGTTAGGTCTAAACCCGAGCGAGGAAAGTGGGGGGCCATGTTAGATCTCTGACGAGCGGGGAAATGGCGGCCATGTTAGGTTCATGAAGCGGGGAAAGTGGGGGCCCATGTTAGGTCTCATGACGACGGGGAAAGCACCCGGCCATTTTAGTCTCATGCGAGCAGGAAAAGTGGCGGCCATGTTAGGTCTCATGAGAGCAAAGGGAAGTTGCGGGCCATTTTAGGTCTCATGACGAGCAGGGAAAGTAGCGGCCATTTTTAGGCTCATGACAGCAGGAAAAGTGCCGGCCCATGTTTGGTCTCATGACGAGCAGGGAAAGTTGTGGCCATGTTAGGTCTCATGACGAGCGGGGAAGGGGCCCGGCCACGTTAGGCCCTCATGACGACAAGGAAAGTGGAGGCCCATGTTAGGTCCATGACGACAGGAAATGGTGGCCAGTTAGGCTCAGGGACGAGCGGGAAAGTGGGGCAATGTTGGGTTCATGGACGAGCGAGGAAAGTGGGGCCCAAATTTAGTCTCATAACGAGAGGAAAGTGGTGGCCATTTTTAAGGTCTCATGGACGAGCGAGGAAAGTGGTGGCCATGTTAGGTTTCTCATGACGACGAGGAAAGTGTTGGCTATTTAGGTCTCATAACGACGAGAAAGTGGGCCATGTTAATCTCAGACGAGCGGGGAAAAGTGGGGGCCATGTTAGTCTCACAACGAGCGAGGAAAAGCGGCGGCCAGTTAGGTCTCATAACGACGGGGAAAGCGGTGGCATGTTAGGTCTCATAACGAGCGGGAAAAGCGTGGCCATGTTAGTCTCATAACGAGCGGGAAAGCGTTGGCCATTTTTAGGTTCAAACGAGCCGGAAAAGGGCGGAATGTTAGGTCTCATAACGAGCGGGAAAGTGGTGGGCCAGTTAGGTCTCATAACAAGCGGGAAAAGCGGTGGCCATGAAGTCTCATAACGAGCGGGGAAAGTGGTGGCCATGTTAGGTCTCATGACGAGCGAGGAAAGTGGTGGCCATGTTAGGTCTCATGACGAGCGAGGAAAGTGGTGGCCATGTTAGGTCTCATGACGAGCGAGGAAAGTGGTGGCCATGTTAGGTCTCATGAGCGAGGAATGTGGTGGCCATGTTAGGTCTCATGACGAGCGGGGAAAGCGGTGGCCATGTTAGGTCTCATAACGAGAGGGGAAAGCGGTGGCTATGTTAGGTCTCATAACGAGCGAGGAAAGTGGTGGCCATGTTAGGTCTCATAACGAGCGGGGAAAGCGGTGGCCATGTTAGGTCTCATAACGAGAGGGGAAAGGGGTTGGCCCCATGTTAGGTCTCATAACGAGCGGGGAAAGCGGTGGCCATGTTAGGTCTCATAACGAGCGGGGAAAGCGGCGGCCATGTTAGGTCTCATAACGAGCGGGGAAAGCGGTGGCCATGTTAGGTCTCATAACGAGCGGGGAAAGCGGTGGCCATGTTGGGTCTCATAAGAGCGGGAAAGCTTTGGGGGCATGTTAGGTCTCATAACGAGCGGGGAAAAGCGGGGCCATGTTAGGTCTCATAACGAGCGGGGAAAAACGGCGGCCAGTAGGTCTCATAACGAGCGGGGAAAGCGGTGGCCATGTTAGGTTCTAACGAGCGGGAAATGGGGGCCCATGTTAGGTCTCATAACAAGCGGGGAAAGCTTTGGCCATGTTAGGTCTCACAAAGAGCGAGGAAAGCGGTGGCCATGTTAGGTCTCATAACGAGCGGGGAAAGCGGCGGCCATGTTAGGTCTCATAACGAGCGGGGAAAGCGGTGGCCATGTTAGGTCTCATAACGAGAGAGGAACGCGGTGGCCATGTTAGGTCTCATAACGAGCGAGGAAACCGGCGGCCATGTTAGGTCTCATAACGACGGGGAAAAAGCGGGGCCATGTTAGGTCTCACAACGAGCGGGGGAAACGGGGGCCACGTTAGGTCTCATAACAACGGGGAAAGCGTGGCCATGTTAGGTCTCATACGAGGGGGGGAAAGCGGTGGCCATGTTAGGTCTCATAACCAGCGGGGAAAGGGCGCGGCCATGTTAGGTCTCATAACGGGAGGAAAGGGGGCCATGTTAGGTCTCATAACGAGCGGGGAAACGGTGGGCCATGTTAGGTTTCATAACGAGCGGGGAAAGCGGTGGCCATGTTAGGTCTCATAACGAGCGAGGAAAGCGGTGGCCATGTTAGGTCTCATAACGAGCGGGGAAAGCGGCGGCCATGTTAGGTCTCATAACGAGCGAGGGAAAGCGGTGGCCAGGGTTATTTTTCTAACGAGCGGGAAAGCGGTGGCCATGTTAGGTTTCATAACGAGCGGGGAAAGCGGTGGCCAAGTTAGGTCTCATAACGAGCGGGGAAAGCGGTGGACATATTAGGTCTCATAACGAGCGAGGAAAGCGGCAGCCATGTTAGGTCTCATAACGAGAGGGGAAACCGTTGGCCATGTTAGGTCTTACAACGAGCGAGGAAAGCGGTGGCCATGTTAGGTCTCATAACGAGCGGGGAAAGCGGTGGCCATGTTAGGTCTCACAACGAGCGGGGAAAGCGGTGGACATGTTAGGTCTCATAACGAGCGGGGAAAGCGGTGGCCACGTTAGGTCTCATAACGAGCGGGGAAAGCGGTGGCCATGTTAGGTCTCATAAAGAGCGGGGAAAGCGGTGGCCATGTTAGGTCTCATAACGAGAGGGGAAAGCGGTGGCCATGTTATGTCTCACAAAGAGCTGGGAAAGCTGTGGACATGTTAGTTCTCATAACGAGAGGGGAAAGCGGTGGCCATGTTACTTCTCACAACGAGCGAGGAAAGCAGTGGTCATGTTAGGTCTCATAACGAGCGGGGAAAGCGGTGGTAATGTTAGGTCTCACAACGAGCCGGGAAAGCGGTGGCCATGTTAGGTCTCATAACGAGCGGGGAAAGCGGTGGCCATGTCAGGTCTCATAAGGAGCGGGGAAAGCGGTGGCCATGTTAGGTCTCATAACGAGCGGGGAAAGCGTTGGCCATGTTAGGTCTCACAACGAGCGGGGAAAGCGGTGGCCATGTTAGGTCTCATAACGAGCGGGGAAAGCGGTGGCCATGTTAGGTCTCATAACGAGCGGGGAAAGCTGTGGCTATGTTAGGTCTCATAACGAGCGGGGAAAGAGGTGGCCATGGTCGGTCTCATAACGAGCGGGGAAAGCGGTGGCCATGTTAGGTTTCACAACGAACGGGGAAAGCGGTGGCCATGTTAGGTCTCATAACGAGCGGGGAAAGCGGTGGCCATGTTGGGTTTCTCATAACGAGCGGGAAAACGGTGGCCATTTTAAAGTCTCAAAAACGAGCGGGGAAAGGGGTGGCCATGTTAGGTATTATAACGAGCGGGGAAAGCTGTGGCCATGTTAGGTCTCATAACGAGCGGGGAAAGCGGTGGCCATGTTAGGTCTCACAACGAGCGGGGAAAGCGGTGGCCATGTTAGGTCTCATAACGAGCGGGGAAAGCGGTGGCCATGTTAGGTCTATAACGAGCGGGAAAGGGGATGGCATGTTAGGTCTCTTTAACGAGCGGGAAAGGGGTGGCCATGTTAGGTCTCATAGTGAGCGGGGAATGCGGTGGCCATGTTAGGTCTCACATCGAGCGGGGAAAGTGGTGGCCATGTTAGGTCTCATAACGAGCGGGGAAAGTGGGGCCATGTTAGATCCATTAGAGTGGGGAAAAAGCGGTGGCCATGTTAGGTCTCATAACGAGCGGGGAAAGCGGTGGCCATGTTAGGTCTCATAACGAGCGGGGAAAGCGGTGGCCATGTTAGGTTTCATAACGAGCGGGGAAAGTTGTGGCCATGTTAAGTCTCATTACGAGTGGGGAAAGCGGTGGCCATGTTAGGTCTCATAACGAGCGGGGAAAGCGGTGGCCATGTTAGGTTTCATAACGAGCGGGGAAAGCGGTGGCCATGTTAGGTCTCATAACGAGCGGGGAAAGCGGTGGACATATTAGGTCTCATAACGAGCGAGGAAAGCGGCAGCCATGTTAGGTCTCATAACGAGAGGGGAAACCGTTGGCCATGTTAGGTCTTACAACGAGCGAGGAAAGCGGTGGCCATGTTAGGTCTCATAACGAGCGGGGAAAGCGGTGGCCATGTTAGGTCTCACAACGAGCGGGGAAAGCGGTGGACATGTTAGGTCTCATAACGAGCGGGGAAAGCGGTGGCCACGTTAGGTCTCATAACGAGCGGGGAAAGCGGTGGCCATGTTAGGTCTCATAAAGAGCGGGGAAAGCGGTGGCCATGTTAGGTGTCATAACGAGAGGGGAAAGCGGTGGCCATGTTATGTCTCACAAAGAGCTGGGAAAGTTGTGGACATGTTAGTTCTCATAACGAGAGGGGAAAGCGGTGGCCATGTTACTTCTCACAACGAGCGAGGAAAGCAGTGGTCATGTTAGGTCTCATAACGAGCGGGGAAAGCGGTGGTAATGTTAGGTCTCACAACGAGCCGGGAAAGCGGTGGCCATGTTAGGTCTCATAACGAGCGGGGAAAGCGGTGGCCATGTCAGGTCTCATAAGGAGCGGGGAAAGCGGTGGCCATGTTAGGTCTCATAACGAGCGGGGAAAGCGGTGGCCATGTTAGGTCTCATAACGAGCGGGGAAAGTGGTGGCCATGTTAAGTCTCATTACGAGTGGGGAAAGCGTGGCCATGTTAGGTCTCATAACGAGCGGGGAAAGCTGTGGCCATGTTATGTTTCATAACGAGCGGGGAAAGCGGTGGCCATGTTAGGTCTCATAACGAGCGGGGAAAGCGGTGGACATATTAGGTCTCGTAACGAGCGAGGAAAGCGGCAGCCATGTTAGGTCTCATAACGAGAGGGGAAACCGTTGGCCATGTTAGGTCTTACAACGAGCGAGGAAAGCGGTGGCCATGTTAGGTCTCATAACGAGCGGGGAAAGCGGTGGCCATGTTAGGTCTCACAACGAGCGGGGAAAGCGGTGGACATGTTAGGTCTCATAGTGAGCGGGGAATGCGGTGGCCATGTTAGGTCTCACATGGGAGCGGGAAAGTGGTGGCCATGTTAGGTCTCATAACGAGCGGGGAAAGTGGTGGCCATGTTAGATCTCATTACGAGTGGGGAAAGCGGTGGCCATGTTAGGTCTCATAACGAGCGGGGAAAGCGGTGGCCATGTTAGGTCTCATAACGGCGGGAAAGCGGTGGCCATGTTAGGTTCATAACGAGCGGGGAAAGTGGGGCCATGTTAAGTCCCCATTACGAGTGGGGAAAGCGGTGGGCCATGTTAGGTCTCAAACGAGGGGGAAAGCGGTGGCCATGTTAGGTTCATAACGAGCGGGGAAAGGGCGTGGCCATGTTAGGTCTCATAACGAGCGGGGAAAACGGTGGCCATGTTAGGTCTCATAACGAGCGGGGAAAGCGGTGGCCATGTTAGGTATTATAACGAGCGGGGAAAGCTGTGGCCATGTTAGGTCTCATAACGAGCGGGGAAAGCGGTGGCCATGTTAGGTCTCACAACGAGCGGGGAAAGCGGTGGCCATGTTAGGTCTCATAACGAGCGGGGAAAGCGGTGGCCATGTTAGGTCTCATAACGAGCGGGGAAAGCGATGGCCATGTTAGGTCTCATAACGAGCGGGGAAAGCGGTGGCCATGTTAGGTCTCATAGTGAGCGGGGAATGCGGTGGCCATGTTAGGTCTCACATCGAGCGGGGAAAGTGGTGGCCATGTTAGGTCTCATAACGAGCGGGGAAAGTGGTGGCCATGTTAGATCTCATTACGAGTGGGGAAAGCGGTGGCCATGTTAGGTCTCATAACGAGCGGGGAAAGCGGTGGCCATGTTAGGTCTCATAACGAGCGGGGAAAGCGGTGGCCATGTTAGGTTTCACAACGAGCGGGGAAAGCGGTGGCCATGTTAGGTCTCATAACGAGCGGGGAAAGCGGTGGCCATGTTAGGTCTCATAACGAGCGGGGAAAGCGGTGGCCATGTTAGGTTCAACGAGGGGGGAAGCGGGGCCATGTTACGTTCAAACGAGCGGGGAAAGCGGTGGCCATGTTAGGTCTCACAACGAGCGGGGAAGGGGGGCATTTTTAGGTCTCATACGAGGGGGGGGGAAAGCGGTGGCCAATTTTAAAGGTCTCCAACAACGAGCGGGGAAAGCGGGGGCCATGTTAGTCTAAATAACGATCGGGGAAAGCGGTGGCCATGTTAGGTCTCATAACGAGCGGGGAAAGAGGTGGCCATGGTCGGTCTCATAACGAGCGGGGAAAGCGGTGGCTATGTTAGGTTTCACAACGAACGGGGAAAGCGGTGGCCATGTTAGGTCTCATAACGAGCGGGGAAAGCGGTGGCCATGTTAGTTCTCATAACGAGCGGGGAAAGAGGTGGCCATGGTCGGTCTCATAACGAGCGGGGAAAGCGGTGGCCATGTTGTGTTTCACAACGAACGGGGAAAGCGGTGGCCATGTTAGGTCTCATAACGAGCGGGGAAAGTGGTGGCCATGTTAAGTCTCATAACGAGTGGGGAAAGCGGTGGTCATGTTAGGTTTCACAACGAGCTGGGAAAGCGGTGGCCATGTTAGGTCTCACATCGAGCGGGGAAAGTGGTGGCCATGTTAGGTCTCGTAACGAGCGGGTAAAGTGGTCTCTATGTTAGGTCTCATAACAAGCGGGGAAAGCGGTGGCCATGTTAGGTCTCATAACGAGCGAGGAAAGCCGCGACCATGTTAGGTCTCATAACGAGAGGGGAAAGCGGTGGCCATGTTAGGTCTCATAACGAGCGAGGAAAGGCGTGGCCATGTTAGGTCTCATGTCCACCGCTTTCACCGCTCGTTATGAGACCTAACATGGCCACGGCTTTCCTCGCTCGTTATGAGACCTAACATGGCCACCGCTTTCCCTGCTCGTTATGAGACCTAAGATGGCCACCGGTTTCCCTGCTCGTTATGAGACCTAAGATGGCCACCGCTTTCCCCGCTCGTTATGAGACCTAACATGGCCACCGCTTTCCCCGCTCGTTATGTTAGGTCTCATAACGAGCAAGGAAAGCGGTGGACATATTAGGTCTCACAACGAGCGGGGAAAGCGGTGGCCATGTGAGGTCTCAACACATTCTCAATTATGACCCCGAAATCTTTCCCTAAATTTTTCCACTGAAGAGACAACAACAGACAGCTGCTGCTCGTGACAATTCATGCAGCTGTTGGCTATTACAGTTGTTTGGTATAATTATCTTTGATCATCACCACCTATTTGTTCTTTGTTAAATGTATATTTGGAAATACAATACTCGCTAATATATATTGTTTAGGTATATTCGTTATCTACGGTTAATTTGTAAATTTCGTTAACGAGCGTAAATGAGTCTAACAATATATTCATTATTAGTTACATTAGTTCGACAAGACAATGAAAAAGACAGCTCACACGTGACAGTGAGAGAGCCAGCTCAAACGTGACAGTGAGAGAGCCATCTCACACGTGACAGAGAGCCAGCTCACACATCACGTATACAGTATTATCTTCACTTTTATCTCTACCTTGGTTAGTAGCAGCTTATAGTAAACATGTTATTACTAGAATTATCTAATATAATGCATCTAGCTTCAAAGTCTGCATGATTTTTTTAATATGTTGCAAATCTGATTAAATAAGTGAAGAAATACATTAGCGGTTCGTCCTTGTGCAAGACAATGAGCTGTGTCGGGAGATGATTCCCCCAGGGAATGTGGGAGATTCTCTCTCTCACACAGCAGGGAGACAGTGAACATAGTAGCGACCAGTGAAGAGACGGGGCCAGGAGCTATGAATCGACCCCTGCAACCACAATTAGGTGAGTACAGTTATGTGAACACACACACACACACACACACACACACACACACACGCACACACGCACGCAGATATACTGTGTCATTAACCACAATCTTCAACACATCCCTTGAAACTGGGCAACTACCTGGGGTACGGAAGACTGCAAATGTAGTTCCCATTTTTAAAAAAGGAGACAGAAAAGAGGCACTAAATTACAGACCAGTGTCACTGACGTGTATAGTATGCAAAGTCATGGAGAAGATTATCAGGAGGAGAGTGGTGGAGCACCTGGAACGGAACAAGATTATAAATGACAACCAGCTCGGATTCATAGAAGGCAAATCCTGTGTCATGAACCTTCTGGAGTTCTATGACAAAGTTACAGAAGTATGACACGAGAGAGAGGGGTGGGTTGATTGCATTTTCTTGGACTGCAAGAAGACCTTCGACACAGTTCCTCACACGCAACTAGTGCAGAAACTAGAGGATCAGACGCTTATAACAGGAAGAGCACTGCAATGGATCAGAGAATATCTGACAGGGAGGCAACAATGAGTCATGGTATGGGATCAGGTATCACAGTGGACACCTGTGACGAGCGGGGTCCCACAGGGGTCGGTCCTAGGACCATTGCTATTTCTGGTATATGTGAATATTGCGACCCCTGACTGGGTCACAATGTATATAATGTATATTACCTGTTCATATAATTTTATATTGCTTATATTTGCGATATTAGCTAAATCGTAAATATGTTGCTTTATATTATTATTTGACTTAGTTATATTATTAGGTAGGATGTAACATTTATATATTCATAAGAACATAACATAAGAATGTAGGAACACTGCAGAAGGCCTACTGGCCCATACGAGGCAGGTCCTTATCAAAACGACATCTACCTAAAGCTACTCAAGAAACAACTCCCGCACCCCCCAACACCAATCAAACCCAGCCCCTCCCACTCATATATTTCTCCAGTCTCTTCTTAAAGCTACCCAAGGTCCTAGCCTCTATCACCCCACTGGGAAGACTGTTCCACGCATAAGAACATAAGAACATTGCTCATAGTTCGAGTGTTAAGTAGCTGACAGCATTGTCTAACTACTGTAGTTTTCACTTCACTTGTTTTGCTGCCGGCTTCTGTGTTGCTGGGCAGCAGCAGTCCAGGGAGAGTCATGGGATTAGGGTGAGGTGATCACACCTCACCAGGAGTGAGTGTCGAGCTGGCCTGCGCTAGCTATTGTCTGTTTGACGTGCCTTCCAACAAGACGGCCTCTCCAACTTTCCCTTGATGGCCCTTGTTGGAAGATCGTCTCTGTCATTTTCTTGTTGTTGGTTCTGTGTAACTCTGTTCACAGAACATAGCCTAGACTTCGTAATTTTCGACGTTGTACTGAGGTTGTGTGTCGAATAGACACTCTGAGAAACTCAGGTCCTGAGTTGTAGCTTCTGACCTAATTTGTACTGGTATCTGTGCACTGTCACAGTCGGGGATTTTCTAATGCTGAACTTAGATTCAGTAGTATGGGAGTTTTGTGACTTTTGTGGAGGATCTGCAGATGGTCCCTACTTAGTGTCGTTATATTATCTCGTTGTTCATGATTCTGTGTCTCTGTTGCTTGTTATATTGCTGTTCGGCTTAACAGTCGCTTTATTGTTCAAGCAAGCTGTTCTGATTGCCAGATTGGTCAAGAAGTTAGTTTATGTGAGGACTTTTAGTCAGTCACTGGTTAAGTCTAGTCGAGTCTTGAGACACAGCGAACTACTTAGAGCACTTACACACACACACCCAAATTTCCTTGTATATATTTGTATTATGTTATTAAATGCTAACAATGTACCAGACGGTACTTAAAAGCCATAAAGATGTGATATTTGCCTTCAGCACAATACTACTGTACACGAGAGAAGTGTAGGAACTTGAATCCTAAATTATATTCAATTGATTACTTTAATTTACTTTGATAATATACACCTAGACAACTTTGTTATTAATAAACTTATTAAATTTTAATTTCTTTAGTCAGTAGCCTACCAGTTGTAATCCTGAAGCACTATTGATTCATACTGAATTCTAATGGATAATTGGACAAGGATACTGACTACTTGTTACAAAAACCCAGTAACAGGCTGGATGCTAGAAGGGCACTCCTTTCTAGTATTCACTGGAGATCTCTATCATCATTAGATATCGCGTTATTTGTAACAGTGAATGACGTGATGGAAGGGATAGACTCAGAGGTGTCCCTGTTCGCAGATGTGAAGTTAATGAGGAGAGTTAAATCAGATGAGGACCAGGCAGGACTTCAAAGAGACCTGGACAGGCTGGACACGTGGTCCAGCAACTGCCTTCTTGAATTCAACCCTGCTAAATGCAAAGTCATGAAGGTCGGAGAAGGGCAAAGAAGACCGCAGACAGAGTATAGACTAGGTGGCCAAGGACTGCAAACCTCGCTCAAGGAGAAAGATCTTGGGGTGACCATAACACTGAGCATGTCTCCGGAGGCACACATCAACCAGATAACTTCTGCAGCATATGGGCGCCTGGCAAACCTGAGAACAGCGTTCCGATACCTTAGTAAGGAATCGTTCAAGACACTGTACACTGCGTACATCAGGCCCATACTGGAGTATGCAACACCAGTTTGGAACCCACACCTGGCCAAACACGTCAAGAAATTAGAGAAAGTGCAAAGGTTTGCAACAAGGCTAGTTCCGGAGCTCAGGGGTATGTCCTATGAAGAAAGGTTGAGGGAAATCGGACTGACGACATTGGAGGGCAGGAGGGTCAGGGGAGACATGATAACGACATACAAAATACTGCATAGAATAGGACAGAGCATGGCTACTAGTGGAGCAGTGCCGCGTGCCTCGTTGTGCTCCGGGTTTTCTCGTGTTTACACGGTCGCTCTTACGTGCTAGAACTTTAATTTGTGCCATCAATCCTATACGATACATCCCTCTAGCGCCTGGAACCAATCTTGGGCGGAAAACATTATATACTGAGTCAAAAAAAGGAGAATTAGTGTGCACTACCTAGCAGAGTTTACTGCCAGAGGGGAATTATAGGCCTGTGTTCCGTGTGCAAAATAATAATAATAGAACTTTTCTTTGTCAGAGGAAAGAAAGTCTCCCTGATAACATTGTGTATACATAGTGTATAGTGTATACTACAGTGGCTCCCTAGTATATAGATGATAAAGGCTAAAGTGTCATTTGAAAACAGGTGAATTTGTAAATGAAGTGATAAGCCTATAGAGGCAGGTGCCAGAAGTCGCCAGAAACTTACCACACTGGTCAGCTGTTATAATAATCTTCCTGGCCTGCTAGTGTACTCGCATATAATCTAGTGATATCAGTGAATAGCAGAATACAGTGTTGTAGTAGCAACTAACCAGTATTATAATGGTACTTAGTGGAGTGGAGTGACTTTCATTAGTTTCTTTTTTCTTGAAATACCAGACTTTATACTGTGAATTTCATATAACCTGTAGTTACCAGCGGTCGCAATATTACACACGAGAAGCAATTATTACTACAGAAAAAGCGTCCTTCCTCCAAAATTTCCACCAGTCATCTATAGTGATAATATAGCATTTATTGTGGTGGAGACGAAAAAAAACTAGAAAAGCTAGATACAGCGATTGATAAACAAGGGTTGAGGCTCGACCGTTCGTCACTGTAGGAGCTGCCAGAAATCACCGGCTCTTCAACACGCAAGTTATACTTTTGTATCAATCAAATCACATATTACTCGGGTAGATAATTTCAAGTAGATCCTTCATGTGTTAGCCCAAATCACCGACTAGTATGTTTTTAAATAAGTGACCCACTGATCAGATCAGATCGACTGGTCCGAACCCTCGACTGGTCCGAACCCTCGACTGGTCCGAACCCTTGACTGGTCCGAACCCTTGATGGTCCGAACCCTTGATGGTCCGAACCCTTGACTGGTTTCAAACGGATTCGTTGGACAATAAAGCAGACTGTAAACGGATGGGGTTGTAGGCGCCCTTATCAAACACAAACAATAAATATAAATCAGGAACGTACACGGTAAGCTGTCCAATTAGTTAGAAATAGAAATACAAATAGCTAGAGCTTCATTTAAGGATGTTATTAATAGAGTATTCAAGAAGTTGCTAGTAGAATTACAGTAAATCAACCACTCAAATCATTATGAAGCTCTGTGTAGTCTGCAGTCAATCAAACAAACGGGCTTCCACATGGATAAATTGTTATTTTTGTGGAAATTGGTGTCACGCCCCTTGTGCAGATATCCAAGAACTAGCTACAAGCAGTATTAAAACAGGGAAGTGTTTTTGGGTATGCCCAAATGAGGAAAATCTGTGGACTAAAATCACAAGGGTATTAAAAGAGGATAACATCAAAGCTGCTTTCATAGACAACCTGGAAGCTTTCTACAACAGATGGGAACATAAAAAGTCTGGGCTGAATGGTACTGCCCTTGATATGGCCATGTAGTCAGAAACTGTAAGGCTGGAGGTGATGTCCTGGTAGTCAGTAAATGTGGGGCTGATAGTGCTGTCCTGGGAGACAGTAATGGTGAAGCTGGAGGTGCTGTCCTGGGAGACAGTAATGGTGAAGCTGGAGGTTTCTGTCCTGGGAGACAGTAATGGTGAAGCTGGAGGTGCTGTCCTGGGAGATAGTAATGGTGAAGCTGGAGGTGCTGTCCTGGGAGACAGTAATGGTGAAGCTGGAGGTGCTGTCCTGGTAGACAGTAATGGTGAAGCTGGAGGTGCTGTCCTGGGAGACAGTAATGGTGAAGCTGGAGGTGCTGTCCTGGGAGACAGTAATGGTGAAGCTGGAGGTGCTGTCCTGGTAGACAGTAATGGTGAAGCTGGAGGTGCTGTCCTGGTAGACAGTAATGGTGAAGCTGGAGGTGCTGTCCTGGGAGACAGTAATGGTGAAGCTGGAGGTGCTGTCCTGGGAGACAGTAATGGTGAAGCTGGAGATTTTGTCCAGGTAGTCGGGAATTATACGCAGGAAGGAATACATATAAATGACCTCATAGGGGACAGGAGCCGTAGTGGGGAAACAAGTGTAGTCAAAGATAAGATAAAACCAATATTGCAAACTAGAAATACCACAGGAAATAGCAAACAAGAGGACTCCACTAGCTATAGTGAGGATATATTACCAAAAACAACTGGTGGGAGCTCCATTGTTGGTGCTAGGGAGGATAGGAATAAGACAGGGAAACATGCACCAACAGGGAATACAGTCACAGAAACCAAGGCAAACGGAAACCAAGCCTGTGCACATACTATGCACTTGGTATCTGCAGACATGGGAAATCTGGAAAAACAGATGGGACGTGCAACTATGACCACCCTAGAAAATGCCATGCCCATATGACAACAGGAAAATGCAAACTCCTTCCTGTAAGCTTTTTCACCCTGAAATGTGTACCTCTTCAGTACAGGAAAGACTGTGCTATAACTTAAATTGCCAGGCCACACCATCTAAAGGGTACAAAAAGATACAAAACATCCAGGCCATGGGGAAAACCTGGGTAGCCACAGCCACTCAAGAGGGGAGAGGTTTTTTTAGTGCCAGGAAGGAAAAAAACTGGCAGGAAATGGCAGAAATCGTACACCAAATCCAGTCATTCCTGGAGTGGAACCACAGTCGATGGCCTCCACTCCAAACCAACAGATACAGATACTAATGCCGGAAAAAAAAATCCCCCCCCCCAGTACCAACAATACCACCAGTCCGATGACATTCTTCTTTGCAAATATACAGGGTCTAAAGCCAGCACAAACAACAAAATACCTTTCATCCGGGGGGGATTTCAACTTAAGGCACCTAAAATGGAGGAATATAGCAAATAATATTTTTTGCAGTAATAACACCAGGAGGCGGGCTCTGATAAAAATAACTCTCACTCACACGAGTTTTTTAAATCTCTGCACAAAATTCAATTTAAACCAGCAAATAATAGAGCCTACTAGACTGGAGAATACACTAGACCTCTTTCTTCACTAACAATGATGATCGATAAGAAATGTCACCATATCAAAAACAATATACTCAGATCACAACATAATTGAGGTTCAGACACGTATGCTGGAGCCCCAGACAGACATAAGAGAATAGTCACGAGGGAGCATTCACCAAATTCAACTTCAATAACAAAAACATAAAGTGGACCAAGTAAACCAAGTCCTAACCGATATAAGCTGGGAAGATATACTAAGCAACACAGACCCCAACGTATGCCTAGAACAGATTAACTTGGTGGCACTCGATGTATGCACAAGGCTTATTCCTCTAAGTAAAGGAGGAGTAGAGTAAAATAGAAAGAGAAAAGGCGCCCCCCTTTACAGGCGACGGAAAAGAATAACAGAGGGGCCCTAAAAGAGGTAAATATTTCTGAAATGCGTAGGGAGACACTGGTCAGAGAAATAGAAAGCATCGAACTCAAGCAAAAGGGAAATTTCTTATAAGAGTCAGGAATCGCGGGAAGAACTAAAAGCCATAAATGAAATCAAAAGAAACCCAAAGTTTTTCTTCTCCTATGCCAAATCAAAGTCGAGAACAACATCCAGTTTTGGGCCCCTACTTAAACAAGATGGGTCCTACACAGATGACAGCAAGGAAATGATTTGAGCTACTCAAGTCCCAATATGACTCAGTTTTTAGCAACCGCTAACCAGACTGAGAGTCGAAGATCAAAATGAATTTTTTATGGGGAGGCCACAAAATTTGGTTAACACAAGCCTATCCGATGTTATCCTGACGCCAAATGACTTCGAACAGGCGATAAATGACATGCCCATGCACTCTGCCCCAGGGCCAGACTCATGGAACTCCGTGTTCATCAAGAACTGCAAGAAGCCCCTATCACGAGCCTTCTCCATCCTATGGAGAGGGAGCATGGACACGGGGGGCGTCCCCAAGTTACTAAAAACAACAGACATAGCCCCACTCCACAAAAAGGGGGGAGTAAAGCAACAGCAAAGAACTACAGACCGATAGCACTAACATTCCATATCATAAAAATCTTTGAAAGGGTTCCTAAGAAGCAAGATCACCACCCATCTAGAAACCCATCAGTTACACAACCCAGGGCAACATGGGTTTAGAACAGGTTTGCTCCTGTCTGTCTCAAAATATTGGATCACTACGACAAGGTCCTAAATGCACTAGAAGATAAAAAGGGAAAGCAGATGTAATATATACAGACTTTGCAAAAGCCTTCGACAAATGGGGACCATGGTGTAATAGCGCACAAAATGCTGCTAAAGGAAAAAAAAGGGAAAAATCGGTCAATGGATCTATAATTTCCTCACTAACAGAACACAGAGAGTAGTCATCAACAGGGGTAAAGTCCGAGGCAGCTACGGTGAAAAACTCTGTTCCACAAGGCACAGTACTCGCTCCCATCTTGTTCCTCATCCTCATATCCACATAGACAAGGATGTCAGGGCCCCAGCACCGTGTCCCTTCCTTTGCAGATGACACCCGAATCTGCATGACAGTGGGCTTCCATTGCAGACACTGCAAGGCTCCAGGCGGACATCAACCGAAATCTTTCAGTGGGCTGCAGAAAACAATATGAAGTTCAACGATGAGTAATTTCAATTACTCAATATGGTAAACACGAGGAAATTAAATCTTCATCAGAGTAACAAACAAATTCTGGCCACAAAATAGAGCGAAACACCAACGTCAAAGACCTGGGAGTGATCAGTCGGAGATCTCACCTTCAAGGACCATAACATTGTATCAATGCATCTGCTAGAAAAATGACAGGATGGATAATGAGAACCTTCAAAACTAGGGAGGCCAAGCCATGATGACACTCTTCAGGTCACTTGTTCTATCTAGGCTGGAATATTGCGCACACTAACAGCACCTTTCAAGGGCAGGTGAAATTGCTGACCTAGAAAATGTTACAGAGAACTTCACGGCGCGATAACGAGAAAAACACTCAATTACTGGGAGCGCTTGAGGTTCCTGAACCTGTATTCCTGGAACGCAGGCGGAGAGATACATGATTATATACACCTGGAAAATCCTAGAGGGACTGTACCGAACTTGCACACGAAAATCACTCACTACGAAAGCAAAAGACTTGGCAGACGATGCAACATCCCCCCAATGAAAAGCAGGGGTGTCACTAGCACGTTAAGAGACCATACAATAAGTGTCAGGGGCCCGAGACTGTTCAACTGCCTCCCAGCATACATAAGGGGGATTACCAACAGACCCCTGGCAGTCTTCAAGCTGGCACTGGACAAGCACCTAAAGTCGGTTCCTGACCAGCCGGGCTGTGGCTCGTACGTTGGTTTGCGTGCATCCAGCAGCAACAGCCTGGTTGATCAGGCTCTGATCCACCAGGAGGCCTGGTCACGGACCGGGCAGCGGGGGCGTTGACCCCTGGAACTCTCTCCAGGTAAACTCCAGATAAGGTAGACAGAGACAGATTGTTCCAGAGAGGGGACACAGAAACAAGGGGTCACAATTGGAAGCTGAAGACTCAGACGAGTCAGAGTGATGTTAGGAAGTATTTCTTCAGTCATAGAGTCCTCAGGAAGTGGAATAGCCTAGCAAGTGATGTAGTGGAGGCAGGAACCATACATAGCCTTAAGACGAGGTATGACAAAGCTCTGATCACATTAGCAATCAGTGAAGAGGCGGGGCCAGGAGCTGAGTCTCGACCCCTGCAACTACAATTAAGCGAGTACAATTAGGTAAGTACACACACGCGCGCGCACACACACACACACACACACACAAAACTCAATTTGAGACAGGAAAAGGGAAGTCATTGATGATTAGTCCTCAGGAGACTAGATGAGACAAGAGAGAGAGAGAAGGAAGGAAGGAGGATCAGGAGAGAAAAGTTAAATTCAAGTTTTCTCTGAGGGCACAGGAAGGAAGGCTCAGGTACTGGAGACGATTTGTCTTCAGAGAATCAGTAGGTGCTCCCGGGACATATGACATACAGTGACACCGTTCATCATGTCAGAGGTAATAGGCAGCAGGTTTGTGATGCCGTCACTAAAGGATTAGGACTGTTATCACTTTGTGTACTTGAGTTGGGACTCCATGGATAAAGAAAGGAAAAAAGCGGCAGCAAACTCCAAGTTTGCTGCCGCCTGTTACACTCCCTTCTCACATAAACACAACTCAATACCAACCATACTCTACGTTCAAACCTCCCCATCCACATTCATAATGCTCTGAGCTAAAACCTATAGAGATGCTAACATATGCAATATTCTCATCAAGATGTCAAGTACTGAGGAAAGGAATGTGAGGATAATAACAAGGTACTGGTTGATACCACTACAAAAGCATCAACAAGATTCCAAGTCACCAAAGCAAAGGTGCTGATCACGCCTGATTAAGCCACAAAATAAGAGGAGACTGGGAAAGAATAGCTCTGAAAAGAGGTTCGGATATGTTAAGGGTTAAGATGCTGGAGTTGGCGATGTAAAATTTCATATTTCAGCTAGCAAGAGAGATAGCCACAGAGAGAAAAGAGAAATCAGCAACACTGAACAAAATTCACAACTTAAATATGTTTAACGTAAGTAAAATACACTATGAGAGGCCTCTGGTGTTAATGACTATTGAGGACTGACTTTGGAATACCCTGTGGCAGTAAACATGGATCAAAATATAGCTACGGGAGGTGGGGGGGAGAAACAAGATATCAGAAACCACTAGGGACCCAGAAGCTGCCACCTTGCTGCTCCTTGTCGCTTCTTGTCGCTATCCATGCCTACTGCTTTCACGGCTCCCATCCACCTTCTGAAGGAGCTGGAGGAAAAATCATAAAATATCGGGAAATGTCTTACTTTTTGCCACTGAAGCTTGTAAATCACAAAGAAAAATATGTATGTATTCAGAGATTAAGTAGATTAAAATAAAGGTGGGAAGCGAATAGTTGGTTATGCTAATTGCTAATGTACTTGGAAAAGAGAGGAGTGTAGAGGAGAGAGACTGACTTTGGGAGATGTTAATAAGGCGAGTGTTTGGGAAGTTTTGAACCAAGTGAGAAAGTAATAGCTGTCAGGGACCAAAATACTAAAATGGGAGAAACTGTTGGAGAGGGCATAGTAGGTAAGTTTGGGGTGCCAGGTATAAATGATAATGTTGGGCCTCTAATTTTACTTTGTATAGAAAGTAATACGTAATAAATATTTAAAAAGGGATAAATAAGTACACGAGATACGATATAGGGTATAATGACAGTAGTTTGTTGGACTTTGTATTAGTTGATAAAGGGATATGTAGGTGTAGCTACAATAAGAGTAAGAGGAAGATGGGGTACAAGGAGTTATGGGGGTAGATTTAAGAATGAAATGTTGGTGTGCATCAGAAGCTTGGAGATATAGGAGGGTGGGTGAAGAAGGCAAAGGAGGGAGTTGGTGGAATGACAAAGAGAGTGGAAATTATTTGTGCTGTTGTAAGATGCTGGAAATGGGTTCAATAACTTTGGTCAAAGGGAAAGTAAACACATTAATTGTTCCTAGTATTTGGTGCTCGTTACCGTATACAGATGTTAAAAATGTAAAGTTAATTGGATGAGGCTTTCTCGAGTTATGCTCAAAATTAAATCAAGAAAATGTCTTCTCTGGGCTCTCCTAGGTCCACACACAACACCCTGCTCCATGAACTTTATCATATCTCTTCTTAAAGCTGTGTATGGATTCTCCCTCCACTAAATCACTCTCTAGATTGTTCCACTTCCTGACTGAAGAAATGACTGAAGAAATAACTTCCTAACATTCCTGTGACTCATCTGAGTTTTCATCTTACATTTGTGACCTCTTGTTGCTATGTTCCATCTCTGAAACCTTCTGTCCTTATGCATCTTGTCAGTTAGTCTCGGTATTTTATATGTTGCTATCATGTTCCCCTTATCTCTCCTCTCCTCCAGTGTCGTCAGATTGATTTCCTTTAACCTCTCCTCGTAGGACATACCCCTTAGCTTGTTGCTAACCTTTGCACATTCTCTAATTTCTTGACGTGCTTGACAAGGTGTGGGTTCCATACAGGTGCTGCATACTCTAATATGGGCCTGGCGTAAACAGTGTACAGTGTCTTGAATGACTTCTTACTCATGTGTCGAAGCGCTATTCTTAGGTTTGCCACCCCTCAAGGAAGGTTCCTTGATGTTGGTGAGGGGCTCTTGATTTAGGGAATTGGGTCTGTGCTCCAGTTCCCCGAATTAAGCCTGAATGCCTTCCACATCCCCCCCCCCTCCAGGCGCTGTATAATCCTCCGGGTTTAGCGCTTCCCCCTGGATTGTAATAATAATAATTAGGTTTACCAGGCTCCCATATGATGCAGGAGTTATTTGGTTCATGGGCTCCTCAGGAGATATGCTCTGCATAATACCGCAAGATCCATTTCCTTGAGTGAGGTTCGCATACGTTGGCCTCTTAGCCTGTATTCCGTCTACAGTCTTTCTTGACCTCCTCCAGTCTTCATGACTTCACACTTCGGAGCGAGTTCTTGGACCATGTTTGGAGCCTATACAGATACCTTTATAGTCCTACCTGATCCACGTCCATTTGAATTCTCCGCATTAGCTTCACATCATCTGTAAACAGGGACACTTCTGAATCTATCCCATCTGCCATGGCATTCACATATACCAGATACTGCACCGGCTCTAACACTGATCGCATGCGCCCACTCTGATATTTCGTCATGTAGCATCACTCGTTGTTTTATTCCTGTCAGGTATTCTCTGATCCATTGCAGTGCCTGTTCCTCTAGCTTTAGCACTAATCTCTTGTGCAGAAAGCTGTGTTGTAAGCTTTCTTACAATCCAAGAAGATGCAGTCGACTCACCCCTCTCGTCTTTTGTCACACTGTCAAAAACTTCAGGGGGTTTGTGACACAGGATTTTCCTTCCCGATAATGTGCTGATTATCGTGTAAAGGTTCTTTCTTCTGATAATCTTCTCCATGACTTAGCACACTATACATGTCAGTGACACTAGTTCGTAGTTTAATGCTTCCAGTCTGTCTTCTTTCTTAAAGATTAGGACTATATTTGCTGTCTTCCACACCTTAGGTAGTTGCCCTGTTTCGATAGATGTGCTGAAGATTGTTGTCAGTGGCCCACACAGCGCCTCAGCTCCCTCTCCCATGACCCATCGAGAGATGTCTGGTCCCACCGCCTTTGAGGTGTACCTGCCATTATAGTTTGCTGGAAGCCTCACTGTCTCCACTGACAAATACTTCCTTAAATCTCATGATGAGCTCTTCGCATACTTCTTGGTCATTTCGTATGATCTCCCCTCCTCTCACTTTCTCAGTATGATTACCTGGTCCCTGACTGTTTTCCTCCCGATTTGATTGTACAGCAGTTTTGTGTCAGATTTCGCTTTCGATGTTATGTCATTCTCATACTACCGCTGGGCCTTCCTTCTTATCCATATTACGCAGCGTTGTGTGAAAAAACACTCCATACATGTCAGTTTCCGGGATTTGTTCTGAAACCGGATGCGTATGAGTCCTGGAGAGTAGTCAGGACAGGACAGAAGCAGGATAGGTGTTTGACTCAGTAAGAGGACAGCGGCGGCTAGAACAAGACGTCATGGTTTAATAGTTGTGTAAGAAGGGAAGGGGTGATTTTTGGTAATTTAGGCCCTAGGTTATTTGATTGGTTTTGGTGCTCTCATGTTTACCTGTAAGGCCCTCCTAGTATGAGGAGAGACCTGTTCAAGTTTTGGGAGAGTACTTGTGTAGTGTTGCCTGCAGGCTTAGAGGCCGGCAGAAGGGGGGGAGGGGGTAATGGAGCCCCTGCCTCCACTACATCGCTTCCCAAACTATTCCACTTACTGACTACTCTGTGGCTGAAGAAATACTTCCTAACATCCCTGTGATTCATCTGTGTCTTCAGCTTCCAACTGTGTCCCCGTGTTGCTGTGTCCAATCTCTGGAACATCCTGTCTTTGTCCACCTTGTCAATTCCTCTCAGTATTTTGTATGTCGTTATCATATCCCCCCTATCTCTCCTGTCCTCCAGTGTCGTCAGGTTGATTTCCCTTAACCTCTCCTCGTAGGACATACCTCTTAGCTCTGGGACTAGTCTTGTTGCAAACCTTTGCACTTTCTCTAGTTTCTTTACGTGCTTGGCTAGGTGTGGGTTCCAAACTGGTGCCGCATACTCCAATATGGGCCTAACGTACACGGTGTACAGGGTCCTGAACGATTCCTTATTAAGATGTCGGAATGCTGTTCTGAGGTTTGCTAGGAGCCCATATGCTGCAGCAGTTATTTGATTGATGTGCGCTTCAGGAGATGTGCCTGGTGTTATACTCACCCCAAGATCTTTTTCCTTGAGTGAGGTTTGTAGTCTCTGGCCCCCTAGACTGTGCTCCGTCTGCGGTCTTCTTTGCCCTTCCCCAATCTTCATGACTTTGCACTTGGTGGGATTGAACTCCAGGAGCCAATTGCTGGACCAGGTCTGCAGCCTGTCCAGATCCCTTTGTAGTTCTGCCTTGTCTTCGATCGAGTGAATTCTTCTCATCAACTTCGTCATCTGAAAACAGGGACACCTCAGAGTCTATTCCTTCCGTCATGTCGTTCACAAATACCAGAAACAGCACTGGTCCTAGGACTGACTCCTGTGGACCCCGCTGGTCACAGTGCCCACTCTGACACCTCGCCACGTACCATGACTCGCTGCTGTCTTCCTGACAAGTATTCCCTGATCCATTGTAGTGCCTTCCCTGTTATCCCTGCTTGGTCCTCCAGTTTTTGCACCAATCTCTTGTGTGGAACTGTGTCAAACGCCTTCTTGCAGTCCAAGAATATGCAATCCACCCACCCCCCGCTCTCTTGTCTTACTGCTGTCACCATGTCATAGAACTCCAGTAGGTTTGTGACACAGGATTTCCCGTCCCTGAAACCATGTTGGCTGCTGTTGATGAGATCATTCCTTTCTAGGTGTTCCACCACTCTTCTCCTGATAATCTTCTCCATGATTTTGCATACTATACATGTCAGTGACACTGGTCTGTAGTTTAATGCTTCATGTCTGTCTCCTTTTTTAAAGATTGGGACTACATTTGCTGTCTTCCATGCCTCAGGCAATCTCCCTGCTTCCCCCACTTCTTTGAATCTCTTGTTGAGTTCCTCACATACTTCTCGGTCATTTCTTGTTGTCTCTCCTCCTCCCTTCCTTAGCCTGATTACCTGGTCCTTGACTGTTGTTTTCCTCCTGATGTGGCTGTACAACAGTTTCGGGTCAGATTTGGCTTTCGCTGCTATGTCATTTTCATATTGTCTTTGGGCCTCCCTTCTTATCTGTGCATATTCGTTTCTGGCTCTACGACTGCTCTCCTTATTCTCCTGGGTCCTTTGCCTTCTATATTTCTTCCATTCCCTAGCACACTTGGTTTTTGCCTCCCTGCACCTTTGGGTAAACCATGGGCTCATCCTGGCTTTTTCATTATTCCTGTTACCCTTGGGTACAAACCTCTCCTCAGCCTCCTTGCATTTTGTTGCTACATATTCCATCATCTCATTAACTAGCTTCCCTGCCAGTTCTCTGTCCCACTGAACCCGGTTCAGGAAGTTCCTCATTCTTGTGTAGTCCCCTTTCTTGTAGTTTGGCTTCATTCGTCCTGGCCTTCCTGCTTCTCCCTCCACTTGTAGCTCTACTGTGTATTCGAAGCTTAAAAACACATGGTCACTGGCCCCAAGGAGTCTTTCATATGTGATGTCCTCGATATCTGCACTACTCAAGGTGAATACTAAGTCTAGCCTTGCTGGTTCATCCTCTCCTCTCTCTCTTGTAGTGTCCCTTACGTGTTGGTACATGAACTTTTCCAGTACCACCTCCATCATCTTAGCCCTCCATGTATCTTGGCCCCCATGCGGGTCCAAGTTCTCCCAATCGATCTCCTTGTGGTTAAAGTCACCCATGATCAGGAGCTTTGCCTTGCATGCATGAGCTCTTCTGGCCACTCTAGCCAGTGTGTCAACCATCGCTCTATTGCTCTCGTCGTACTCTTGCCTTGGCCTCCTGCTGTTCTGTGGTGGGTTATACATCACTGCTATTACCACCTTGGGACCTCCAGAGTGAAGCGTTCCCGCTATGTAATCACTTTCTTCTCCGCTGTCTCCTCTCTCCAGCTCATCAAAATTCCAGCGATTTTTGATCAGCAATGCCACTCCTCCACCCCCCCTGTTCCCTCTGTCTTTCCTCAGGATTTGGTATCCCGTTGGAAAGATGGCATCTGTTATCATACCTGTAAGCTTGGTTTCTGTGAGAGCTATGATGTCCGGTGATGCCTCTGTGACTCTTTCGTGCCACTCCTCCCACTTATTTGTTATACCATCAGCATTTGTGTACCATACCTTCAGTTTCCTTTCCAACACTGTGGTTTGGGGGGCCTGTGAGGGTGGGAGACCTGGTGGCATACTGTGGGATTCTATAGCTCGGTGTTGGGTGGAGGCTGTGGGTGTGGATTGTAGTGTGTGTTGGGATGGTGTGATAGGTTGTATGGTTCTGAGAATAGTTGTGTGTGTGCTTGCCCTTGCTGTTCTGTTCTGCTCTGACTGACCTCTGCTGGTTCCATCCTTGTCTCTTTTCCTAGCTCCTTTCACTTTTTTGTCCTCTCCCTCAGCTGCTGTCATTCTGATTGTGTTCTGTCTCTGTCTAGGAACACCCTCTTGTACTCTTCCGAGTATTTCAATCGTGGTTTCTCTTGGAGGACCCTGTTCCGCACTGTTTCCGTCCTGAGAATCAGCTTGATTGGTCGGTTTCTCCCCTTCGAGTACCCCCCTATTCTCTGAAAATTTACAATCTCGTCCATCTCTTCACCTATTTCCGTGATGATTTTCTCAATCTCCTTACTTTCTTCCTGCTGCCTTTCAGTGTGTGTCCTTTCCTCTCTCTCCTGAAGCCCATGGATAAACACTGATTTTGCCCTTTCCTCCTCCCATTGCCTCACCCTCTGTGACTCTGGATCCTGCCTGTATGTGGTCAGTTTCTCCCTTGATTTTTCCAGTGGCTCTTGATAGCATGGTTGTGCCTCAGCATTCGACCTATCACCTTCTCCATCTGCAACCAGCTGTTCTTCCCTTTCACTCCTTGGCTCTTTTTGGCAGGTTGATATGACCTTAGCATAATTCATAATTCCTTCCTTCCTGTTCGGCCTCGCAGCTTCATATGCTGTGTCTTCTCTGGTCACTGCCCCTGTAACTCGCTTCAGCCTATTTATCTCAACTTCTAGGACCCTTATCTTGGCTACTGCAGTTTCGACTTGTGCCTCCCAATTCTTTGTCTCCTTCTCCAACCTCTTTTCCAATTTCACAGAGAGCTCTTTCTCCATTTTTTCAGAAAGCTCTCCTAATCTTCTCTCCCACTCTTGTTCCATCCTTTTCCACTGCTCCTCCATCCATTCCTCCCTACCAGAACCATTCTCATCTGATCCTTGGTTCCTGCGAGTCCCCACCATTTTTTTTTTTTTTTTGTGAGAGAAGAGGGAAGGGAGAGGTAGAAGGAGAGAGAGAGGGGAAGAGTGACAAGGGAAAGGGGGAGAGTGTGAGAGGGGAAAAGAGAGAGAAGGGAAGGAAAGGAGGGGGGGGAGAGTGAGAGAGAGAGAGAGAGAGAGGAGAGAGAGAGAGAGAGAAGGGAAGGTAGAGTGTGTGTTTGTGTGTGTGTGTGTGTCTGTGTTTGTGTGTGTTTGCATGTGTGTGTGTGTTTGTGTGTGTTTGTGTGTATGTGTGTGTATTTGTGTGTGTTTTGTGGTGTGCGTGTGTGTGTGTGTTTGTGTGTGTTTGTGTTTGTGTGTGTGTGTGTTGTGTGTGTGTGTGCGCGTGTGTGTGTGTGTGTCCGTGTGTGTGTGTGTGTGTGTGTGTGTGTATGTGTGTGGGCATGTATGTGTTTGTGTGTTTGTGTGTGTGTGTGTGTTTGTGTGTTTGTGTGTGTTTGTGTGCGTGTTTGTGTGTGAGTTTGTGTGTGCGTGTGCGTGTGTGTGTTTGTGTTTGTGTGTACGTGTGTGTGTGTTTGTGTGTGTGTGTGTGTGCGCGTGTGTGTGCGCGTGTGTGTGTGTGCGCGTGTGTGTGTGCGTGTGTGTGTGTCCGTGTTGTGTGTGTGTGTATGTGTGTGTGTGTGCATGTATGTGTTTGTGTGTGTGTTGTGTGTTTGTGTGTGTTTGTGTGCGTGTTTGTGTGAGTTTGTGTGTGCGTGTGCGTGTATGTGTTTGTGTGTACGTGTGTGTGTGTTTGTGTGTATGTGTGTGTGTGTGTGTGTGTGTTTGTGTGTATGTGTGTATGTGTGTGTGTGTGTGTTTGTGTGTGTGTGTTTGTGTTTGTGTGTGTGTGTGTGTTTGTGTGTCTCACACACACACTGCACCTCCGTCACACACACACTGCACCTCCGTCACACACACACACTGCACCTCCGTCACACACACACACACACACACTGCACCTCCGTCTCACACACACTGCACCTCCGTCACACACACACTGCACCTCCGTCACACACACACACACACACAGTGCACCTCAGTCTCACACACACACACTGCACCTCCGTCACACACACACTGCACCTCCGTCACACACACACACACTGCACCTCCGTCTCACACACACACACTGCACCTCCGTCTCACACACACACTGCACCTCCGTCTCACACACACACACTGCACCTCCGTCTCACACACACACTGCACCTCCGTCTCACACACACACTGCACCTCCGTCTCACACACACACTGCACCTCCGTCACACACACACACTGCACCTCCGTCACACACACACACTGCACCTCCGTCACACACACACACACACTGCACCTCCGTCACACACACACACACACTGCACCTCCGTCACACACACACACTGCACCTCCGTCACACACACTAATCTGATCATTGTGTTACTTTATATACAGTCTCTGACGATGATTTCTTTGAAAAGCAAGAGACGTGGTGAGAGGAAGAGGAGGTGGAAGAGGAGGAAGAGGAAGAGGAGGTGGAAGAGGAGATGGAAGAAGAGGTGGAAGAGGAAGAGGAAGTGGAGGTGGAAGAGGAAGAGGAGGTGGACGAGGAGGAGGAGGTGGAAGAGGAAGAGGAGGTGGAAGAGGAGGTGGACGAAGAGGTGGAAGAGGAAGGGGAAGTGGAGGTGGAAGAGGAGGAGGAGGTGGACGAGGAGGAGGAGGTGGAAGAGGAAGAGGAGGTGGAAGAGGAAGAGGAGGTGGAAGAGGAAAAGGAGGTGGAAGAGGAAGAGGAGGTGGACGAAGAGGTAGAAGAGGAGGAGGAGGTTGAAGAGGAAGAGGAGGGGGAAGAGGAGGTGGAAGAGGAGGTGGAAGAGGAAGAGGAGGTGGACGAAGAGGTGGAAGAGGAAGAGGAGGGGAAGAGGAGGAGGTGGAGAGGAGGAGGAGGTGGAAGAGGAGGTGGAAGAGGAAGAGGAGGTGGAAGAGGAAGAGGAGGTGGAAGAGGAAGAGGAGGTGGAAGAGGAAGAGGTGGAAGAGGAAGAGGAGGTGGAAGAGGAAAAGGAGGAGGAAGAGGAGGTGGAAGAGGAGGTGGACGAGGAAGAGGAGGTGGAAGAGGAAGTGGAGGTGGAAGAGGAGGAGGAGGGTGGAAGAGGAAGAGGAGGTGGAAGAGGAAGAGGAGGTGGAAGAAGAGGAGGAAGAGGAGGTGGACGAAGAGGTGGAAGAGGAAGAGGTGGTAGAGGAAGTGGAGGTGGAAGAGGAAGAGGAGGTGGAAGAGGAGGTGGACGAGGAAGAGGAGGAAGAGGTGGACGAAGAGGTGGAAGAGGAATAGGTGGAAGAGGAAGAGGAGGAAGAGGAGGTGGAAGAGGAAGTGGAGGTGGAAGAGGAGGAGGTGGTGGAAGAGTAAGAGGAGGTGGAAGAGGAAGAGGAGGTAGAAGAGGTAGAGGAGGAGGAAGAGGAGGTGGAAGAGGAAGAGGAGGTGGAAGAGGAAGAGGAGGTGGAAGAGGAAGATGTGAAGAGGTAAAGGAGGTGGAAGAGGAAGAGGAGGTGGAAGAGGAGAGGAGGTGGAAGAGGAAGAAGAGGTGGAAGAGGAAGAGGAGGTGGACGAAGAGGTGGAAGAGGAAGAGGTGAAGAGGAAGAGGAGGTGGACGAGGAAGAGGTGGAAGGGAAGAGGAGGTGGAAGAGGAGGTGGAAGAGGAGAGGAGGAGGAGGAGGTGGAAGAGAAGGAGGAGTTGGAAGAGGAGGAGGTGGAAGAGGAGGAGGTGGAAGAGGAAGAGGAGGTGGAAGAGGAGGTGGAAGAGGAGGTGGAAGAGGAAGAGGTGGACGAAGAGGTGGAAGAGGAAGTGGAGTGGAAGAAGAGGAGGTGGAAGAGGAAGATTAGGTGGAAGAGGAGGTGGACGAGGAAGAGGAGGTGGAAGAGGAAGTGGAGGTGAAGAGGAGGAGGAGGAGGAGGTGGAAGAGGAAGAGGAATGAAGAGGAGTGGAAGAGGAAGAGGAGATGGAAGAGGAAGAGGAGGTGGAAGAGGAAGAGGAGGTGGACGAAGAGGTGGAAGAGGAAGAGGAGGTGGAAGAGGAAGTGGAGGTGGAAGGGGGAGGAGGAGGTGAACGGCAGAGGAGGTGGAAGAGGAGGTGGACGAGGAAGAGGAGGTGGAAGGAAGTGGAGGTGGAAGAGGAGGAGGGGAGGAGGTGGAAGAGGAGAGGAGATGGAAGAGGAGGTGGAAGAGGAAGAGGAAGAGGAGGTGGAAGAGGAAGAGGAGGTGACGAAGAGGTGGAAGGGAAGAGGAGGTGGAAGAGGAGTGGAGGTGGAAGAGGAGGAGGAGGTGGTGGAAGAGGAAGAGGGGGTGGAAGAGGAAGAGGAGGTGGAAGAGGGAAGAGGAGGTGGAAGAGGAGGTGGACGAGGAAGAGTGGAAGAGGAAGAGGTAGGTGGACGAAGAGGTGGAAGAGGAATAGGTGGAAGAGGAAGAGGTGGAAGAGGAGGTGGAAGAGGAAGTGGAGGTGGAAGAGGAGGTGGAAGAGGAAGAGGAGGTGGAAGAGGAAGAGGAGGTGGAAGAGGAAGAAGAGGTGGAAGAGGAAGAGAGGTGGACGAAGAGGTGGAAGAGGAAGAGGTGGAAAGGAAGAGGAGGTGGAATAGGAAGAGGTGGAAGAGGAAGAGGAGGTGGAAGAGGAAGAGGAGGTGGAAGAGGAGTTGGAAGAGGAGGAGGAGTTGGAAGAGGAGGAGGTGGAAGAGGAAGAGGAGGGTGGAAGAGGAAGAGGAGGTGGACGAGGAAGAGGAGGTGGAGGAGGTGGACAAGGAGGTGGAAGAGGAAGAGGTGGTGGACGAGTAAGAGGAGGTGAAAGAGGAGGTGGAAGAGGAAGAGAGGTGGAAGAGGAAGAGGAGGTGGAAGAGGAGGTGGAAGAGGAGGTGGAAGAGGAAGAGGAGGTGGACGAAGAGGTGGAAGAGGAAGAGGAGGTGGACGAGGAAGAGGTGGAAGAGGAAAGAGGTGGAAGAGGAGGTGGAAGAGGAAGAGGAGGTGGAAGAGGAAGAGGAGGTGGAAGAGGAGGTGGAAGAGGAAGAGGAGGAGGAGGTGGAAGAGGAGGAGTTGGAAGAGGAGGAGGTGGAAGAGGAAGAGGAGGTGGAAGAGGAAGAGGAGGTGGAAGAGGAAGAGGTGGAAGAGGAAGAGGAGGTGGACGAGGAAGAGGAGGAAGAGGAGGTGGAGGAGGTGGACAAGGAGGTGGAAGAGGAAGAGGTGGTGGACGAGTAAGAGAGGTGGAGAGGTGGTGGAAGAGGAAGAGGTGGAAGCGGAGGTGGACGAGTAAGAGAAGGTGGAAGAGGAAGAGGAGGTGGAAGAGGAAGAGAATGTGGAAGAGGAAGAGGTGGGAAGAGGAAGAGGAGGAGGAAGAGGAGGTGGAAGAGGAGGGGAGGTAGAAAGAGGAGAGGAAAGGAGTAGGAAGAGGAGGAAGAAGAACTGGATGAAGAAAGAGGAAATCTGTGCATGCATTTCTGAGTTTATAAATAAATAAATGAACTTTTAAACATTGGTTCCCAGGAGCCGCCTGGCTCAGTGTCCCGGGTTCTGTTCCCGCTGCTCACAGTTTTATGTGCTTATAACAACCTGCTCTCATGATGCATGACAAATGTATGTATAAATAAATATATATATATATATATATTATATATATATATATATATATATATATATATATACTATATATATATATATATATATATATACATATGCAAGGAATTCGCGAGAGCAGGAGAAATATACACAAAACACTGATCTCTGGCTGAAGGAGACTCGAACCTACTAACCTTAGGACAAGGTACGCAGTGCTTTACCAATCTACCCACACTGGACCAATACCTTGGCGTGTAGCATCCGCTACACGTTGATCCAAGGCAACCAGCTTTCAGGGAGAAGGCTTACAGCTTTTCATCTCATCCCCTGCATGCATCAGCATGCATCTAGTAAGGCTGATGCATGCAGGCGATGAGACGAAAAGCTGTAAGCCTTCTCCCTGAAAGCTGGTTGCCTTGGATCAAACGTGTAGCGGATGCTACACGCCAAGGTATTGGTCCAGTGTGGGTAGATTGGTAAAGCACTGCGTACCTTGTCCTAAGGTTAGTAGGTTCGAGTCTCCTTCAGCCAGAGATCAGTGTTTGTATATATACATATATATATATATATATATATATATATATATTATATATATATATATATATATATATATATATATATATATAGTGCCGAATAGGTAAAACTTGCGATTTTGTCTCTTGCCGAATAAGACAAGCGATAATTTGTGTGTGCAGAATTTCGCAAAAATCATTCTGAACCTAAGGAAAAAAAACATTACATTGTTTATTATTAAATTATTGTAAACTTATCTTGGGTTTAGCGCTTCTTTTTTATTATAATAATGTAAACGTGTCTACAATATATTTAGTTGGATTAAGTTAATTTAAATTGCGCTTATTATAATAAGGTTAGGTAAGTTTTCTAAGGTTCTTTTGGTACAAATTTATTAATTTTTACATTACCTGGAGTTCACCTGGAGAGAGTTCCGGGGGTCAACGCCCCCGCGGCCCGTTAGCGCATATATAATATATATAATTTTAATGTTAAAACATATTTAAAATTAAGACCTTTCTAAAAGTTCCTCTTATGGGTTCTTGATAATTGACCAATTTTACCTATTCGGCAGTTTCCCACCGAGGCAGGGGGGCCAGGAAAAATAAAAATTTCATCATTCACTCCATCACTGTCTTGCCAGAGGCGCACTTACATTACAGTTATAAAACTGCAACATTAACACTCCTTCTTTAGAGTGCCGGCCAGGACTCAAGTCCGGCCTGCCCCGTTCCATGAATCCCTTCATAAACGTTACCTTGCTCACACTCCAACAGCACATCAAGTCCTAATAACCGTTTGTCTCTATTCGTTTCACTCATGCTTGCTGGAAGTCCAAGCCCTCTCGCACACTAAAGCTTCTTTACCCCCTCCCTTCAACCTTTCTTAGGCCGACCCCTACCCCGCCTCCCCTCCACTACAGATATATACACTCTCGAAGTCATTCTATTTCTTTCCAACCTCTCTACATGTCCAAACCACCTCAACAACCCCTCCTGAGCTCTCTGGTTAATAGTTTTGGTAACCCCACACCTCTTAATTTCCAAACTACGGATTCTCTTGATTACACTCACACCACACATTACCCTCAGACACGACATCTCCACTGCCTCCAGCCTTCTCCTTGTTGCAAGATTCACCACCTACCTGTAAGCTTCACTCCGTCACGAACTATCCAATGTAAACAAACTACCCACCATGTAATTGGTATCTAGGGTGAAATGTTATGAAGATGAGGTAATTTTTCACGTAAAACAAGTGGAAAATATTAAATACGTTTCCGAGTTTTCACGTTGCGAGCCATCTTATAGCACTTTAATATCTTAACTCGGGGACTGCTCTATATAGAGGTGTGTGTGTGTGTGTGTGTGTGTGTGTGTGTGTGTGTGTGTGTGTGTGTGTGTGTGTGTGTGTGCGTGTGTGTGTGCGCGCGCGCGTGCACATCTTCATATACAAACAATACAGTCAACTCTCTCTGTAATATGGGCAAAGATAAGAAGAGCATTAAGGAATCTAAACAAGGATTGTCTCATTACAATATATAGCGCAGGCATGAGAGGAACAGTGTTGTGTGCAGCGTCAGCACTGAACTCGGAGCTTGAACATGATAAAAAGCTGGAGAAGTTGCAGAGATCTGGAACCAGATTAGTTCAAGAGGTAAATGACCTGACTTTTAGCGACGGGTTGTAACGACCGAATTTCACATCACAAGAAATGAAGTATTTGCTGGATAAATTATATGTGAATCACTAACACCACATATACAAAACACAACCACAAATGAAACACAACCAAACATACAGCTCACATACACAAAACACAACAACACATGAAACAGAATCATACAGGTGAAAGAGCAACATGACACACTAAATGCACAACCACACATAAAACACAACATAAAACACAAATGCATACATACAACACACTAGAACACATAACACACAACCAAAGGTGAAAGGTATACCACACAAAAAAACACAACCAAATAAAACACAGCCGAACGTAAAGGACAAACACACACAACATATCCACAAACACGTATACATGTATGACAATCACACACCACACACACCTGGTCCAGCAACTGGCTTCTCGAATTTAACCCCGTCAAGTGCAAAGTCATGAAGATAGGGGAAGGGCAAAGAAGACCGCAGACGGAGTATAGACTAGGTGGCCAAAGACTGAAAACCTCTCTCAAGGAGAAAGATCTTGGGGTGAGTATAACACCGAGCATGTCTCCGGAAGCACACAACCAGATAACTGCTACAGCATATGGGCGCCTGACAAACCTGAGAATAGCATTCCGATAAGTAAGGAATCGTTCAAGACATTGTACACCGTGTACGTCAGGCCCATACTGGAGTATGCAGCACCTGTTTGGAACCCACACTTGATCAAGTACGTCAAGAAATTAGAGAGAGTGCAAAAGTTTGCGACAGGGTTCGTTCCAGAGCTCAGGGGAATGTCCTATGAAGAAAGGTTAAGGGAAATCGGGCTGACGACACTGGAGGACAAGAGGGTTAGGGGAAACATGATAACGACATACAAAATACTACGTGGAATATTCAAGGTGGACAGAGACAGGATGTTCCAGAGAGGATACACAGAAACAAGGGGTCACAATTGGAAGTTGAAGACTCAGATGAGTCAGAGGGATGTTAGGAAATATTTCTTCAGTCATAGAGTAGTCAGGAAGTAGAATAGTCTAGCAAGTGAGGTAGTGGAGGCAGGAACCATACATAGCTTTAAGATGAGGTATGATAAAGCTCATGGAGCAGGGAGAGAGAGGACACACACACACACACACACACACACACACACACCACACATCACACACAACACACACACACACACAACACCACAACACACACACACACACATACAAAACACAAAACACCACACA
>NC_069417.1:9120319-9125319 GCF_026875155.1 Cherax quadricarinatus
TGCGTTTTTTGTCCTTCCCAAATAAGAAAGCGTAATTTGTGTGTGCAGAATTTCGAAAAATCATTCTGAACCAAAGGGAAAAAAAAAACATTACATTGTTTATTATTAAATTATTGTAAACTTATCTTGGGTTTAGCGCTTCTTTTTTATTATAATAATGTAAACGTGTCTACAATATATTTAGTTGGATTAAGTTAATTTAAATTGCGCTTATTATAATAAGGTTAGGTAAGTTTTCTAAGGTTCTTTTGGTACAAATTTATTAATTTTTACATTACCTGGAGTTCACCTGGAGAGAGTTCCGGGGGTCAACGCCCCCGCGGCCCGTTAGCGCATATATAATATATATAATTTTAATGTTAAAACATATTTAAAATTAAGACCTTTCTAAAAGTTCCTCTTATGGGTTCTTGATAATTGACCAATTTTACCTATTCGGCAGTTTCCCACCGAGGCAGGGGGGCCAGGAAAAATAAAAATTCATCATTCACTCCATCACTGTCTTGCCAGAGGCGCACTTACATTACAGTTATAAAACTGCAACATTAACACTCCTTCTTTAGAGTGCCGGCACAGGACTCAAGTCCGGCTGCCCCGTTCCATGAATCCCTTCATAAACGTTACCTTGCTCACACTCCAACAGCACATCAAGTCCTAATAACCGTTTGTCTCTATTCGTTTCACTCATGCTTGCTGGAAGTCCAAGCCCTCTCGCACACTAAAGCTTCTTTACCCCCTCCCTTCAACCTTTCTTAGGCCGACCCCTACCCGCCTCCCTCCACTACAGATATATACACTCTCGAAGTCATTCTATTTCTTTCCAACCTCTCTACATGTCCAAACCACCTCAACAACCCCTCCTGAGCTCTCTGGTTAATAGTTTTGGTAACCCCACACCTCTTAATTTCCAAACTACGGATTCTCTTGATTACACTCACACCACACATTACCCTCAGACACGACATCTCCACTGCCTCCAGCCTTCTCCTTGTTGCAAGTTTCACCACCTACCTGTAAGCTTCACCCCGCCCAAAAACTACCCAAATTTGAAAAAAAAACCCTACCCACCATGTTTTTTGGGTATCTAGGGTGAAATTTTTATGAAGATGGGGTAATTTTTCACTAAAACAAGGGGAAAAAAAATTTAAATACGTTTCCGATTTTTCCCCCGTTGCGAGCCATCTTATAGCTTTTTAAAAATTTTAAATTTCGGGGCTGCCCCCTATATAGAGGGGTGTGTGTGTGTGTGTGGGGTGTGGGGTGGTGTGTGTGTGTGTGTTTTGTGTGTGTGTTGTGTGTGCGTGTGTGTGTGCGCGCGCGCGTGCAAAACTTCTTTATACAAACAATACAGTCAACTCTCTCTGTAAATGGGAAAATTTTTAAGAAGAGCTTTAAGGAACCCTAAACAAGGATTTTCGATTCAATAAATAGCGCAGGCTGAGAGGAACAGTTTTTTGTGTGCAGGTCCCCCACGGGAACTCGGAGCTTGAAAACAATAAAAAGCGGGAGAAAGTTGCAAAAACGGAACCAGATTAGTTCAAAGGAAAAATGCCCCTAAACTTTTAGCGACGGGGGGTAACGCCGAATTTCAAAATCAAAAGGGAAATTTAAGAAATTTCCCTGGAAAAATTAAATGGGGAAATCACAAACCCCACATATACAAAACACCCCCCACAATGAAACAAAACCCAAACTTGCTCACATACACAAAACACAAAACACTTTAAAAAAAACAAAAAAATCAAACATGAAAGAGCAACATGACACATAAATGCAAACCACACAAAAAAACACAACATAAAACAAAAAACCCAACCCTTACAAAAACACTAGAACCCCAAAACCCAAAAACCCAAAGGGGAAAGGGGGAAATACCACAAAAAAAAAAAACAACCAAATAAAACCCAGCCGAACGTAAAGGAAAACAAAACACAACATATCCAAAAAAAATTTAAAACCATGTTTGACAACCCAACAAACCACACACACCTGGCCCAAAGGAAACTGGCTTCTCAAATTTTTAACCCCTCCAAGTTGCAAAGTCATGAAGATGGGGGAAAGGGGCCCAAAGAAGACCGCAGACGGATTTTAAGACTAGGGGCCAAAGACTGAAAACCTTCTCAAGGAGAAAGATCTTGGGGTGAGTATAACACCGAGCAAGTCTCCGGAAGCACACAAACCAATAACTGCCCAAGCAATGGGCGCCTGACAAAACCCGAAAAAATTTAAATTTCCCAAAAAGTAAGGAATGTTTTAAGACATTGTTCACCGGGGCGTCAGGCCCAATTTTCTGGAGTATTTCCGCCCCCTGTTTGGAAAAAAAAACTTGATCAAGTTCTTTAAGGGAAAATTTAAAAGAGTGAAAAAATTTGCGACAGGGTTCCCTTTTTAAACCCCAGGGGGAAAGTCCTATTAAGAAAGGTTAAGGGAAAACGGGGGTGACGACACTGGAGGCAAGAGGGTTTGGGGGAAAAATATTAAAGAAATACAAAAAACTACGTGGGAAATTCAAGGTGGCCAAAGGGGGGCAGGATGTTCCAGAGGGATAACAAGAAAAAAGGGTCACAAATTTGGGAATTGAAGACTTTAGATGGTTTAGAGGGGTGTTAGGAAATTTTTTCTTCATCAAGGGGTATTTAGGGGAAAATAGAATAGTTTAAAAGTTGAGGTAGGGAGCGGAAAACCATACATAGCTTTAAGATGGGAAAGAAAAGCTCCCTGGAGCAGGGAGAGGAGGAAAAACACCCCACACACCCCCACACACACACAAAAAACAAAACACACACACACCAAAACACAAAAAAAACAAAACCCAAAACACAACCCCACCCCACACACACACACACACACACAACACACACACACACACATACACACACACACACACCACACATACACACACACAAAACACACAAAACACACATACCACACACACCACACACACACACACACACACATACACACACACACACAAAACATACACACACACCACATACACACACACACACACAGACACACACACACACATACACACACACACACACACACACACACACATACACACACACACACACACATACACCCCAAAACACACATACACACACACACACACACACACACATACACACACACACACACACACACACACACAAACACACACACACATACACACACACACACACACACACACATACACACACACACACACACACACACATACACACACACACATACACACCACACACACACACACACACACACACACACACACACACACACATACACACACACACACATACACACACACACACACACATACACACACACACACACACACACACACATACACAAAAACCCAAACACACACACACATACACACACACACATACACACACACACACACACACACACACACACACACACACACACATACACACACATTCCAAACCAACCACACACACACCGATCCCTCTGTTTCCACCCCCCGCACCACAGTTACAGTATTAGAACAGAAGTTGAAGGTTTTGGTACACAAATGCAGAGGATTAACGAATAAACAGAGGAATGGCAAGAAAGATACAATGAGAAGTCCCAGACATCATAGCAGTTACAGAAACAACAAACTCATGGAGACAATAACAGATTGCAATCTTCCCACCAGGATACCAGATCATGAGGAAAGATAGAAGGGTAGGGGGGAGGGGGGGGTTGCTCTGCTCGTAAAAAACAGATGGAAATTCGAGAAAAGGGAAAGGGAAAGTTTGAGACAGAGAAAGAGACTACATAGCAGGTACACTTCAGTCTGGGGAACACAAAGTGGTCATTGCAGTGATGTATAATCCACCACAGAACTGCAGGAGGCCAAGAGAGGAATATGAAGAAGCAACAGAGCAATGGTGGACACACTTGCTGAGGTGGCAAAAAAGAGCTCACTCCAGCAGAGCCAAAGTTGCTGGTTATGGGGGTTTTCAACCACGGGGAGATTGACGGGGAAAACCTGGAGCCACATGGGGCCCGAAACATGGAGAGCCAGGATGTTGGACGTGGTGCTGGAAAACCTCATGCACCAACATGTTAAGGACACTACCAGAGTGAGAGGGGAGAATGAACCAGCAAGATTGGACCTTGTTTTCACCCTGGGCGCTCAGACATTGAGGACACAAGTATGAGATCCCCTAGGAGCTAGCGACCACGGGGTTCTGTGCTTTGAATACATAGTAGAGCTGCAAGTGGAGAGAATAACAGGAGTAGAATGGGAAAAGCCTGACTATAAAAGGGGGGACTACATGGGGTTGAAGAACTTCATGCGGAGGTCCAGTGGGACAGAGAACTGGCAGAAAGCCATAAATAAATGATGGAATATGTAGCAACAAAATGCAAGGAGGCAGTGGAAAGGTTCATTCCCAAGGGCAACAGTAACAACGGGAAGACCAGAACAAGCCCCGGTTACCCGACAGTGTAAGGAGGCAAAAACAAAGTGCAATAGAGAATGGAAAAAGAAAAACAGAAGGCAGAGAACACACGAAAATAGGGAGATCATCGCAGAGCCAGGAATGAGTACCCCACAGGTAAAAGGGGGGAGGCCCCGCGACAGTATGAAAATGACATAGCATTTGAGAATCAAAAATGACCCGAAACTGTTGATAGCCACATCAGGAGGAAGACAACAGCAAAGACCAGGTGATCAGATTAAGGACAGAAGGGGGAGAAATCACAAAAATGATCAGGAGGTATGTGAGGAGCTGGGAAAAGGAGATTTAAGGAAGTTTTTAACAGTAGAGACAGGAAGGCTGTGGGAAGACAGCACAGAAGGGAACATCAAGAGGGAATATACCAACAAGTGTTGGATGACATACGAACAACTGAGGGGGAGGTGAAGAAGCTCTTAAGTGACCTTGACACCTTTAAAGGCGATGGGAACCCGACAACCTCCCCATGGTCCTTAGAGAAGGAGCAGAGTGCTGTGTGTGCCTCTAACCACAATCTTCAACACATCCCTT
>NC_069417.1:9130319-9255319 GCF_026875155.1 Cherax quadricarinatus
TGACAGCAGTGCAGATGAGAAGGTGATGACAGCAGGGCAGAGGAGAAGGCGATGACAGCAGGGCAGAGGAGAAGGTGATGACAGCAGGGCAGAGGAGAAGGTGATGACAGCAGGGCAGAGAGGAGAAGGCGATGACAGCAGGGCAGAGGAGAAGGTGATGACAGCAGTGCAGAGGAGGAGGTGATGACAGCAGGGAAAAGAGAAGGAGATGACAGCAGGGCAGAGGAGAAGGCGATGACAGCAGGGCAGAGGAGGAGGCGATGACAGCAGGGCAGAGGAGAAGGTGATGACAGCAGGGCAGGGAGAAGGTGATGACAGCAGGGCAGAGGAGAAGGTGATGACAGCAGGGCAGAGGAGGAGGCGATGACAGCAGGGCAGAGGAGAAGGCGATGACAGCAGGGCAGGGGAGAAGGTGATGACAGCAGGGCAGAGGAGAAGGCGATGACAGCAGGGCAGAGGAGGAGGCGATGACAGCAGGGCAGAGGAGAAGGTGATGACAGCAGGGCAGGGGAGAAGGTGATGACAGCAGGGCAGAGGAGAAGGCGATGACAGCAGGGCAGAGGAGGAGGCGATGACAGCAGGGCAGAGGAGAAGGTGATGACAGCAGTGCAGAGGAGGAGGTGATGACAGCAGGGAATAAGAGAAGGAGATGACAGCAGGGCAGAGGTGGTGGTGATGACAGCAGGACAGAGGAGAAGGTGATGACAGCAGGGCAGAGGAGAAGGCGATGACAGCAGACCAGAGGAGAAGGCGATGACAGCAGACCAGAGGAGAAGGTGATGACAGCAGGGCAGAGGAGAAGGTGATGACAGCAGGGCAGAGGAGAAGGTGATGACAGCAAGGCAGAGTAGAAGGTGATGACAGCAGGGCAGAGAGGGTGATGACAGCAGGGCAGAGTAGAAGGTGATGACAGCAGGGCAGAGTAGAAGGTGATGACAGCAGGGCAGAGTAGAAGGTGATGACAGCAGGGCAGAGAAGAAAGAGTGAGAGAAACAGGGCAGAGAAGGTGATGACAGTAGAGGCAGAGGAGAAGGGTGATGACAGTAGGGCAGAGGAGAAGGTGATGACAGCAAGGCAGAGTGAAGGTGATGACAGCAAGGCAGAGTAGAAGGTGATGACAGCAAGGCAGAGTAGAAGGTGATGACAGCAGGGCAGAGGAGAAGGTGATGACAGCAGAGCAGAGGAGAAGGTGATGACAGCAGGGCAGAGGAGGAGGTGATGACAGCAGGGGAGAGGAGGAGGCGATGAAAGCAGGGCAGAGGAGAAGGTGATGACAGCAGGGCAGAGGAGAAGGTGATGACAGCAGGGCAGAGGAGAAGGAGATGACAGCAGGGCAGAGGAGGAGGCGATGACAGCAGGGCAGAGGAGAAGGTGATGACAACAGGGTAGAGGAGAAGGTGATGACAGCAGGGCAGAGGAGAAGGTGATGACAGCAGTGCAGATGAGAAGGTGATGACAGCAGGGGAGATGAGGAGGCGATGAAAGCAGGGCAGAGGAGAAGGTGATGACAGCAGGGAAGAGGAGAAGACGATAACAGCAGGGCAGAATAGAAGGCGATGACAGCAGGGCAGAGGAGAAGGCGATGACAGCAAGGTATAAGAGAAGGCGATGACAGCAAGGTATAAGAGAAGGCGATGACAGCAAGGTATAAGAGAAGGCGATGACAGCAAGGTATAAGAGAAGGCGATGACAGCAAGGTATAAGAGAAGGCGATGACAGCAAGGTATAAGAGAAGGCGATGACAGCAAGGTATCAGAGAAGGTGATAATAGCATGAAAGAGAATATCCAAAAGATCAGATACAGTGTGTTGGAGATGGTACAAAGGATCAGATGCAGAGTGTAGGAGATGGTACAAAGGATCAGATGCAGAGTGTAGGAGATGGTACAAAGGATCAGATGCAGAGTGTAGGAGATGGTACAAAGGATCAGATGCAGAGTGTAGGAGATGGTACAAAGGATCAGATGCAGAGTGTAGGAGATGGTACAAAGGATCAGATGCAGAGTGTAGATGGTACAAAGGATCAGATGCAGAGTGTAGGAGATGGTACAAAGGATCAGATGCAGAGTGTAGGAGATGGTACAAAGGATCAGATGCAGAGTGTAGGAGATGGTACAAAGGATCAGATGCAGAGTGTAGGAGATGGTACAAAGGATCAGATGCAGAGTGTAGGAGATGGTACAAAGGATCAGATGCAGAGTGTAGGAGATGGTACAAAGGATCAGATGCAGAGTGTAGGAGATGGTACAAATGATCAGATGCAGAGTGTAGATGGTACAAAGGATCAGATGCAGAGTGTAGATGGTACAAAGGATCAGATGCAGAGTGTAGATGGTACAAAGGATCAGATGCAGAGTGTAGATGGTACAAAGGATCAGATGCAGAGTGTAGGAGATGGTACAAAGGATCAGATGCAGAGTGTAGATGGTACAAAGGATCAGATGCAGAGTGTAGGAGATGGTACAAAGGATCAGATGCAGAGTGTAGGAGATGGTACAAAGGATCAGATGCAGAGTGTAGGAGATGGTACAAAGGATCAGATGCAGAGTGTAGGAGATGGTACAAAGGATCAGATGCAGAGTGTAGGAGATGGTACAAAGGATCAGATGCAGAGTGTAGGAGATGGTAGAAAGGATCAGATGCAGAGTGTAGATGGTACAAAGGATCAGATGCAGAGTGTAGGAGATGGTACAAAGGATCAGATGCAGAGTGTAGGAGATGGTACAAAGGATCAGATGCAGAGTGTAGGAGATGGTACAAAGGATCAGATGCAGAGTGTAGGAGATGGTACAAAGGATCAGATGCAGAGTGTAGGAGATGGTACAAAGGATCAGATGCAGAGTGTAGGAGATGGTACAAAGGATCAGATGCAGAGTGTAGGAGATGGTACAAAGGATCAGATGCAGAGTGTAGATGGTACAAAGGATCAGATGCAGAGTGTAGATGGTACAAAGGATCAGATGCAGAGTGTAGATGGTACAAAGGATCAGATGCAGAGTGTAGATGGTACAAAGGATCAGATGCAGAGTGTAGGAGATGGTACAAAGGATCAGATGCAGAGTGTAGATGGTACAAAGGATCAGATGCAGAGTGTAGGAGATGGTACAAAGGATCAGATGCAGAGTGTAGGAGATGGTACAAAGGATCAGATGCAGAGTGTAGGAGATGGTACAAAGGATCAGATGCAGAGTGTAGGAGATGGTACAAAGGATCAGATGCAGAGTGTAGGAGATGGTACAAAGGATCAGATGCAGAGTGTAGGAGATGGTACAAAGGATCAGATGCAGAGTGTAGATGGTACAAAAGAAGAAAACGGGTTACTGAATTGCCTAAAAACATAAATATTTCGCAATGAAGGAAAGATTGTCTTAGCCGAAAGATTACAGAATTGGAACAAAAACTTAAGCTATCATACCAAACAGAGGAAGTACATCGGGAACAAAAGACTGTCCAGGATACTGCAAGGAACCCATCATACTTTTATTCTTATGCAAAATCAGAGCTATGAACTACCTGTAGAAATCGACCACTACTGAGAGGAGACTCGTATACAGACGATGAACAGGAAATGAGTGAAATCCTAAAAGAACAGTATGAGTCGGTGTTCAGCAACCCACTAAATGACAGCAGGGTAGAGAAAGCAGAAACATTTTTCACTCCAGCAGAAGGCCGCGCAGGCCAACTAACTGACATTAGTACTAATCCCATAGATTTCGAAAAAGAAATTGAAAGCATTCCCACTGAGTACCTAGACCAGATTCATGGAATGCTCCGTTTATAAAAAGTGCAGAGTACCATTAACACGAGCCCTCAGTATTTTTTGGAGAAAGAGATCTGTGTGAAATATCGGAGGCCTTAGAGTGCAGACAGCTCCTTTTCATAAGAGAGGTTGTAGAGCACTAGCTAAAAATTATAGACCATTACCCCTATCTTCCCATAAAAATCTTCGAAAGAGTGATGAGACGGCGGATGGAAAATTTCATGAAACAGCCCAAAAGGCACAACCCAACGGAGACGTTGGAAGACAACCAAAACGCAGATGTGATATACACAGATTCTGACAAGTCGCCTGACAAACGTGATCATGAGATGATTACACATGAAATGAGGACCATAGGCATTACGGGGAATGTAGACAGATGGATCTTCTGGCTCCTGATACGCAGAACACAATAAATAATAGTAAATAGAGCAAACTTAGGCATCAACGAGGTAAAAACCTTAGTTCTCTAAAGCACTGTCCTGGCACCTCTGCTGTTTCTTATCCTCATGGCAGACAATAGATAAAAACGCCCGTCACAGTTTTGTATCATTTGCAGATGACACTAAAATAAGCATGATAATCACTTCGGTAAAAGACACTGAAAAATTACAGAAAGATATAAGCAGGATTTTCCAGCGGGTAGTGGAGAACAACACGACGTTCAATGGTGATAAGTTACAGCTGCTTAGGTATGTAAAAAATGAACTTAAAAGGAACATTGTATACAAAACTCAAGAGGATCGTCAAACAGTACGAAATACGTGAAAGACCTGGGAATAATTATGTCAGCTGACCTCTCTTTCAAAGAACACAATAAGACTTTGATCACGACAGACAGAAGGATGACGGGATGGGTAATAAGAACCTTCAAAACAAGGGAAGTAATGCTAATGGTGACACTTTTCAATTAGCTAGTACTCATTCATTTGGAATATTGCTAAAGTGCTGACGGTCCCCGTTCAAGGCAGGAGAAATTTCAGAGCTGAAACAAATACAGAGATTGTTGGTGACCCGCATAGAGCCGGTAAAGCATTTAAATTATTGGAACGTCTTAAAGCCTTAAATACGTACTCATTGGAGTGAAGGGGAGAGAGAGAGAGAGAGAGAGAGAGAGAGAGAGAGAGAGAGAGAGAGAGATAGATAGAGAGATAGAGAGACAGAGAGACAGAGAGATAGAGGGAGAGAGGGAGAGAGGGAGAGAGGGAGAGAGGGAGAGAGGGAGAGAGGGAGAGAGGGAGAGAGGGAGAGAGGGAGAGAGGGAGAGAGGGAGAGAGGGAGAGAGGGAGAGAGAGGGAGAGAGGAGAGAGGGAGAGAGGGAGAGGGAGAGGGAGAGAGGGAGAAGGAGAGAGGGAGAGGGAGAGGGAGAGGGAGAGGGAGAGGGAGAGGGAGAGGGAGAGGGAGAAGGAGAGAGGGAGAGGGAGAAGGAGAGAGGGAGAGGGAGAAGGAGAGAGGGAGAGGGAGAGGGAGAAGGAGAGAGGGAGAGGGAGAAGGAGAGAGGGAGAGGGGGAGAGGGAGAAGGAGAGAGGGAGAGGGAGAGGGAGAAGGAGAGAGGGAGAGGGAGAGGGAGAAGGAGAGAGGGAGAGGGAGAGGGAGAAGGAGAGAGGGAGAGGGAGAAGGAGAGAGGGAGAGGGGGAGGGGAGAGAGAAAGAGGGAGAGGTAGGTAGGTACATGGTGGTATATTCATGGAAGCTATTGGAGGGCCTGATCACAAATCTGCACACTGCCATAACATACTGGAGAGAGTGATTGGTAGGAAGTGCAAAATAAACCTAGTGTACAGCAGGGGTGCGGTGGGTACAATAAGGGAACATTTATCAACATCCGTGGTCTCAGATTATTCAACATTTTACCATCGTATCAGATAACAACAGGAATTGTGCAAAAGCAAAGATGAGAGGATAAAACAACATGAATGACTGACGATTGGCTGGAGGTGCGGGAAACGTTGATGTTGCAATAACTGAGACATGATTTAATTTCAAGAGTCGCGACGTGCTTGCTGAAAGCCACATTCAAAAGTTTGTGTTATAAAAGCCGAAGAAAGACGCACTGATTCGGTCAGTGTCGAATTGTCAGGACCGGAAAAGTAGATTTTAGAAGGGATATTTCGAACCCAGAACTTGGAAAACGACCACTGGAGATAATATTTTTGGGGACGTTAAAAATTGTAATAATACAGATCATACGGAATGGCTTGACTGACCCTGTTTTGTCAAACAAAGTTCTGCTAAATGCATGGACCAAGGTTCGAGACCTGTCATTTCTTTGATTATTCACTGACAGCCATTCGTTACGACTAATCTTAAGTTTATTGATGTATGGCTGTGAGGATTATGAGAATAGATGCACCATGAAATATTCTAGGACCGAGGGATGCGATAGGTGTCCCATAGCTCGTTTGCTAGCGCACTCGGCTCTCACACACCAGTACAAATGTCACCAAGGGCAAACCTCTCTTGCCAATTCACTCTGAACACTCAACCGGGGAAGTAGTGTTCTCTTTTTTATTTTCCTTCAATTTTGTATAAATAGAGATTTAATGGGGGAGCAGGTTTTGGGTTTACTGTACTGAGTTGATAGGATGGAAGTGTTAGTCTATTCATCAGTGGTTGGAATAGTCTTTTAATAAATCCACTGTTTTTATCATGTTTAATTTATCATTCATTCTCCTAGACATCAACGTAATAATCTTAAATTTTCTTAATTTTTAATTTTAATTTCGCCACAGTGGAACGTTAACTAATGAGAGACTTAACTCTTCGTAGATCTTATAAACTTAGTCTAAGGGCTCTGGTGGCTAACGCTCTCACTTCACACGGCGAGGGCATGGGTTCGAATCCCAGCCAGAGTAGAAACATTGGGCGCGTTTCTTTACACCTGTTGTCTATGTTCCCCATCAGTAAAATGGATACCTGGGTGTTAGTAGACTTGTGTGGGTCGCATTCTGGGACACTGACCTAATTTGCAGATGAATGGTTCAGAGAACCGACACGTTGATAAATTAGACACATGTGCAACTCTTGGGTATCTTTATTCTTGGGTATCTTTATTCTTGGGTATCTTTATTCTTGGGTATCTTTATTCTTGGGTATCTTTATTCTTGGGTATCTTTATTCTTGGGTATCTTTATTCTTGGGTATCTTTATTCTTGGGTATCTTTATTCTTGGGTATCTTTATTCTTGGGTATCTTTATTCTTGGGTATCTTTATTCTTGGGTATCTTTATTCTTGGGTATCTTTATTCTTGGGTATCTTTATTCTTGGGTATCTTTATTCTTGGGTATCTTTAATCAGTCCCTCAAGGTTGAGGGACTGATTACCTCATTCTCCTCCTGTTCTTCAAGATTCTCCTTTGTATGGACTGATGAAGCCACTGTGTGGCGAAACGTTTCCTGAATAAAGATACCCAAGAGTCGCACATGTGTCTAATTTGTCAACATGTCGGTTCTCTGAACCATTGATCTACAATCCTGTCAGACACTGCAACTTCTTGGGATCTTAATACTTGGGAATTCTTCGCTTGCCTAACCCTTGGGCACGACCTACTTCCACATTGAACAAATGTGACACCACCTACGACTGCTGCACCTCTCCTGCCTACGGTTTATAAGCTCCTTCTCCTCACTTATGCCGTATTCTATTCAAGATTGATGGACTGACCACATCGACTCAAGGTTGAGGGACTGATTACCTCATTCTCCTCCTGTTCTTCAAGTTTCTCCTATGTATGGACTGATGAAGCCACTGTGTGGCGAAACGTTTCCTGAATAAAGATACCCAAGAGTTGCACATGTCTAATTTATCCACTGACCTAATTTGCCCGAAATGCTGAGCATAACAAGGGGCTTTCTATATAGTACTATGTCATTGATGTCAGCTAGGCCTGTATATCTTGTACATGTACTTGTAGTAAATAAAGATATTATTATTATTAAAGCAATGGTGGAGCATCGCAGTGCATTCTGGGGATAAAATATGAAAATATATAATACCAACGTGGTAAGAGTTTTAATTAAAGATAGACTGTTCCGTGACAGTGAATATATATTTTTTCCAGAGATAGCTGGCGTTGTTACAGTAGTAAATCCAGAAGTGTATTATGGTGTTGATGACGGTAATGCAGCAGTAAATACAGAAGTGCATTATGGTGGTGTTGACGGTAATACAGTAGTAAATCCAGAAGTGCATTATGGTGGTGTTGACGGTAATACAGTAGTAAATCCAGAAGTGCATTATGGTGGTGTTGACGGTAATACAGTAGTAAATCTGGGAGCACAGAATGGTGCTGATGAGCTCCAGCCAGTTGTTGGCTACCAGCAGGTTGATGATTTCTCGGTATTGTACAGGATACATAGTTTTTTGTACTGCAGCTGGCACGCGCGTCATCCTTGACACATTGAGATTACAAGAAGAAATGGCGAGGGAAAAATGAAAGAGAAACAAAGAGCATCACGACCTTCTGACCAACACTGGTATTCAGAGATCGTCTTGTGCGGTTGCCATGTTCACAGACGATGATATTGTTGAAAACAAATGAACAAACACTTCGAAACGTTTTCATCATAAAATGTTCTGTCTTGGGACGTTGTTCACTCCATGGAGTAAGGTCCCAAAACACAAATGTTTCCATAGCACAATGTCCAAAGTGTGTGTTCATGTATTTTGACCCACAACATGTCGATATTGCATACCAGGATTTCACCACGGACGATTCTGGCTAGTATGATGAAATTTTTGAAAATCGGACCCGGTCTCTGCAAAGGCCAGGAAGAAACTGTTAGGCCTACTGTTCACTCCGGTTGGCAGGCACAAGCAAGGACGACTGCTTTGCCAATGCAAGATTATAAAATTCATGCAGCAGGGAAGGAAAGTGCTAACACCATACGAATTAGTTCCAGCTAAATGTAAATGAAAGGTTAGGGAACCCAAGCTCTAACCAAACCAATTGTATTTGGATTTCTTCAGAGCGAAGCAAACTGCAACAGATCTGCTGAGATAGTAGGCATTTATGAAGCTTTATTACAGCTATGCCAATTTCAATTTACCAACTGTATATCTAATAAAGTTAGACATCGCATGGATAATAAAGTAACCTCTATAGTCTCAGGCCAGAGAGTTGGCCGACACGAGTGATATAAATCCCCCACCATCACAGATTTCAGTAATGCATGAATTTGAGCAATATATGTCATGTCCTCTGTGGAAAGGTGAGGCCTCACAAACTTGTAAGCAAAGAGTTTAAAACAGTCTTTCTGGATTCAAGCAAAGAAAAAAAAACTCACTGCAAAATAATTTAAAGATGCCACAGCAGGTACAACGCTTAGTACTATGTAACCATTGTGGGAGATGGGTTGTTGCAGGCCGCACTGCTTTAAGTTGGTAAGAGACAGTTACTCTTTTTAACAATGAGTTACAGACGCCCAACTCTATAAAGCCACAAAAGGGCATTATGACCGATTCCTCTTAAACATGTTACGAAAACGACGGACTAAATACTGAAATACTTTTGCAAGATCTCCTGGTAAGATTTGTGGGACAGTTTTATAGTGTTTCAAAGGTACATTCATAAATCGGATACTATAAGGACAGAAGTTTTAACGTATGGGCATATCGGCGCTTTGTTCACTGATACCGGATATAATACAAATATAGGAATCATTTTTTTGGTAATTATAATGCAGTGATTATATATTTTAGAGGCACTATAACTAGTGTTCAGTCCAAAAATACCTTCCAACATCAGGTTAAGGCATTCTTTATCCTTCCATCATTAGGCTAAAACAAAGATGACACCTTCTCTCGTTAGGCAGACAAAGTTGGTACCTTTAGTCATGACTTGAAGGCAAGGTAGTCACGATAATCATCAAAGATCCACATATTATCTTGCTTACCAAACAGTGCCTAGTACATGCGTCTCACTGGGCTGGTGTAGTACGGTCTGTCTCCTTTATACCCAAAATCATTTATAGAGAGATATATGCAATGGAGTAATGAAATCTCCTGAGCTCGTACAGTGTTCTCCACATGACAAGTAGCAGTCAAACTTGTCTCTTGTACACCTGATGTCCATTGATAATAATAAGTTTCTTTAACAAATTAAATTTATTTTTTTTCTAAATCTCATAAATATCGCAAGAGAAACTATGTTAATATTGCTATATAGATGAATTACATGTAAGAAAGGAGCAACAGGTCCTTTAAATATTCCACTGAAAAATAATTGTACATTTATTAAGAACTTGTCAATTTGTATATATTCTGAGATGTATATATCTCTGGATGTGTATGTACTGAGAACAGCAGTTTATATACAGCAATGGGTGTACATCTCACAACAAATATCCAATTAAAGTATGTCTAAATGCCTACTGTAGGCACTGGAGTATCCTTGACTGGTGGAGAACAGGCAATATGCAGTCTTAGGTCTCCCGTGTAGTCGATGGGTTTCAACACGGTGATATCAACCTTGAAGCTGTCACTCTCTGCATTTATAATAGTTGTCAGGGCAGAAGAGCCTTCTCCTTAGCGAGGTGAACCTTACTGGAAATTAAACACAATTCTGTTTCACTAGTTTACCTTTTATATTTTCACATTAAGTACTAAAACACACTCGGGTGCTGGTTTTATTGCTGTGGTCTGGCTAATTTCGATTATTTTTTTCCCCATGCCTTTGCTAATGGTTTCTAATTCTGAAGCATTGGAGCGGGAGGGATTCGAAACCCACAAATCATCAGCCATTTCAGCGCCAATTATAGCATTCGATATGGAAAAAATCTGACAGTTCTGTTCAGGTGGTTAATGACTAAATCTCTTATTGGTTAATACATATTTTCTTTTAAATGTTTTTTTAGGCTTCAAAGCCTTGTAGCTGTAGATGAAATTCACACAAATTATAAAACTGATCCAATAACATAAGTTGCAGAACACGCTTATACTGAGACAACTTTTTGCTCCAAGTAGAGCTTCATCAAGTCTTGACTTTACAAAGCTCTTCACAGAGCCTTGAAGTTATTCTGAGGATTTCAGTTCCTGAATCTTGAAGTCATTCCAAGGTTACTGACTCAAGAAATCGTAATGACACGATTGCAAACAAACCATACCCCCGGCCGGGATTGAACCCGCGGTCATAGTCTCAAAACTCCAGCCCGTCGTGTTAGCCACTAGACCAGCTAGCCACTATAAGATTCATCCAACTAGGTATATTTCTACACCATAGGAAGGTTAGCACAGGCACCACTGTGACCACAAATGCAAGTTTTTACAGACGAATCTCCAGCTAGCGTGGCCGTGACGAACTCTAGCTCAAGTCCCTTCACTGCCGTCAACATGACTCAAGAAATCGTAATGACACGATTGCAAACAAACCATACCCCAGGCCGGGATTGAACCCGCGGTCATAGTCTCTAAACTCCAGCCCGTCGCGTTAGCCACTAGACCAGCTAGCCACTATAAGATTTATCCAACTAGGTATATTTCTACACCATAGGAAGGTTAGCACAGGCACCACTGTGACCAGAAATATACCTAGTTGGATGAATCTTATAGTGGCTAGCTGGTCTAGTGGCTAACGCGACGGGCTGGAGTTTTGAGACTCTATGACCGCGGGTTCAATCCCGGCCGGGGGTATGGTTTGTTTGCAATCGTGTCATTACGATTTCTTGAGTCATGTTGACGGCAGTGAAGGGACTTGAGCTAGAGTTCGTCACGGCCACGCTAGCTGGAGATTCGTCTGTAAAAACTTGCATTTGTGGTCACAGTGGTGCCTGTGCTAACCTTCCTATGGTGCAGAAATATACCTAGTTGGATGAATCTTATAGTGGCTAGCTGGTCTAGTGGCTAACGCGACGGGCTGGAGTTTTGAGACTCTATGACCGCGGGTTCAATCCCGGCCGGGGGTATGGTTCATTCCAAGGTGTTCAGTTCCTACTTCCACTAGTAAATACCGCCTCCTGCAACACCGTCTCCACTGCCCCACCTCGCATCTGGCGCCAGTATATACTGTAGGTCACCTCATGACCTTCGTATTCCTTCTACGTATAGGCTGGTCTCAGACGTTAGTAGAAGCTCGTTATTTGTTGGCGCCCCTGCTTACTCCGACCGTTTTCTCTTCGTCTTCACTCCAGTCTTCTCTCCGGTTGCCTCCCTTGTATGTTCAATTAGCGTCTGCCTTTTCCCTACTTCCTTGGGAGGTTCCAACAGTTCGTGTCTGTTTTCCTCTACTGCCGTGCACCAAACCTCTCCTACCTACGGCTGTTTCTCGCTCTTTTTCTTAATCACTTCCGGTCGCATGCTCATGCCGTCGCTGTTTATACAGATGGTTCTAAATCTTCTTATGGTGTTGGGTTTGCGGCGGTATTCCTTGACGATGTGATCCGAGGTCATTGTTAGACTCGGCTAGTACTTTTACCGCCGAGTTGTATGCCACCCTCATCGCGCTTCTCCGTATTAAATATATGCCTCCTCCGGCGTTTGTGATCATTTCAGATTCACACACAAATAACCCGCACATGGAAAAGAGGAGCTTACGACGACGTTTCGGTCCGACTTGGACCATTTACGACCGAAACGTCGCCGTAAGCTCCTCTCTTCTATGCGGGTTATTTGTGTATCGTTCTAGTCATGGTATTGTGCCTTTTTTTGTCATTTCAAATTTCCTCAGAGCTTTACAAGCAATTAAACAATTTGATTCCCCTCATCCATTGGTCCTTCGTATTCGACTTAGGTTGCGCCGTGTGGCCAGCAAAAATAAAGACGTCGTTTTCTGTTTCCCTGGACACGTTGATGTGCGGGGCAATGAACAGGCGGCTTGGCCAGCGGTACGTGATCTTCCGGTTTCCTACAGAGGTATTCTGTTCAGGGATTATTTTAGTCATCTCTGCCCGTCTTTGCGGCCATTGGTATCAACGTTGGTCGGACATTCACTATAACAAATTGCACTCCATTAAACCGCTTCTAGGTTTGTGGCCAACTTCTTTCCACCGTTGCCATACTCGGGAGACTCTGCTCTCCCGTCTCAGCATCGGCCAAATTCGCCTTACCCATGGGTATCTCATGGAACGACACCCTATTCCTCTCTGTGAGGTTTGTCGGGTCCCTATTTCTGTTCTTCACTTTTTTGTGGATTATCCAGTTTACCAGCGTGCTCGAGCCGCCCTACCACTCTCACCTTATCTTCCCTTCTTGCAGACTGATCTGCCTTTGACTTGCCATCGTTTTTTGGAGTTTTTGTCAGCAACTGTTTTACTATACGAATTTTGACACATAGCCCTTAGCGTTCCTTCCAACCCTTTTCTCCCCTCACCTCTGATCCCCTCTCCACCTAACTGATTATAGCCCCGGCACTATTTTCTGCCCCGCAGCGCTGCATGACCCTTGTAGGTTAGTGATTTATTTGATGATAATAATATAGGTCACCGACCTCTTGCCTCTGTTTTCCTCTCCAGCCTATACTTTCATTGTCCTCCCCTCCCCGCTCACCCCACCGGGTCTTTCTGTTTGACATTGATCTACCAAGGCTTAGAAATGGAGCAACTCAAACTTACCTCTTACATCATGCATTTTCTCCACTTAAAACGTCTCGGCGATTAAGATGTCTAGGTGGTGCACATGTGTCTTCTTCATTGAGAGATATAATAACTTAAGAGTGCATATAATGAGCTATATGAACCTAGAGAGAGAGAGAAAGAGAGAGAGAGAGAGAGAGAGAGAGAGAAAGGGGGGGATGGGGTTGCCGCAGCTAACAGTTAGCAGACCGACACTAAGTGAGCAAATGTGGGGCCAGAGCCTGAGAAGCCGAGATATATCCGGTAGGTCGTGGACGAGGTCGTGGAAAAGGTCGTGGATTTGTCATTTCAGCAGAGCCTTCAACATCGAAAAGATATGGATGGCCTTACTGTTATGTTTATGCCCAATATTGTCAAAGTACCACACCTAGCTTTACTTTATGGACAGCGAGAAGACAACTTCTCAAGAACATAACTTTATCTGAGATCATTCATACCTAGAATGATTCGAATCTAGAACATATTTGAATAGCATAACATAAGTGAAATAGTCAGCTGATCAAATGAAATCGCTGGACCACATATAACTCCAACTTTATCCTGTTCTCTATTCATATGTTCCATAACAATAAAAAAGCTTTCAAATAAAGTGGAGAAGCTTGCAAATAAAAGTAGAAACTCTTAACCTAACCCTGTGAAAACCCTTCTGTAAATAAGACATACACAGACATACAGACACATACACACACACACACACACACACACACACACACACACACACACACACACACACACACACACACACACACACACGCACGCTCAGCTAGGGAAGGGATTGAAGGAAGGAAAGCTCCAATGGAAGGAACTAAAACACCTCAGAGGATGCAGTGGGGGAAACAGTGAGAGGATAAAAGGGTGAGATCAGTTTTTGTCTTTGGGCTGCAGGAAGTCGAAGAGAAAACTTATGAAAGAAAACAGGAGGAGAAAAAAGTGATTGAAGGTATCATGAAAGTAATAGGTGAGGGCGACATGACCCAGGTGACAAATTTTTGGAGAATTGAGTGGTTTGCAAGGGGATGGAAACGGCCTCTCAAAATAATTTTCAAGGCAGAATCAACTCAAACTATGATCCTGCAGGAAAAAGCACGACTGAGAGACAAACCAGAGTACCAGAGTGTGTACCTCAATCGAGACAGAACACAAGAGGAAAGGATGATACCGAAACAGTACAAAAACGAAAGAAGGAACGAGAGGAAATGACAAAGATGAGCAGAAGAATCGAGACACAGGTAGAAGGGCAAGCACACACTCTAGAAACACCGGCAGAAGGACTCCAGCTGCGACAACCCCAAGGCAACTGAACAATATAAACTGACAAACACTGATTCCTCTGTCCCCACCCCTCACAACACAACCCCCACCCCTACAGCAACCCCCTACAGGAACTCTGCCCCACCCCCACTGCCACCCCCATAGGCCACCTCCAGGGCTTCCACTCCCCCAACCCTAATATTCTCCCAGGAAAACAGTTTTAGAAAAGAAGTTGAAGGTTTGGTACACGAATGCAGACGGAATAAATAAATATGAGGAGTGACATAAAAGAATCAATGAGAAGTCCCCAGACATCATAGCCATCACAGAAACAAAACTCACTGAGACAATAACAGACGCAATCTTGAGTAAAGATAGAAGGAGCAGAGAGGAAGGAGAGATTGCACTGCTCGTAAAAAAACGATGGAGATTTGAGGAAATGGAAGGCATGGACGAGATTGGAGAAAGGGATTACATAGTAGGTACACTTCAATCTGGGGAACATAAGGTAGTCATTGCAGTGATGTATAATCCACCACAGAACTGCAGGAGGCCAAGAGAGGAATATGAAGAGAGCAACAGAGCAATGGTGGACACACTGGATGAGGTGGCAAGAAGAGCTCACTCGAGCAGAGCAAAGTTACTAGTTATGGGCGATTTCAACAACAGGGAGATCGACTGGGAAAACATGGAGCCACATGGGGGTCCTGAAACATGGAGAGCCAAGATGATGGATGTACTGGAAAACCTCATGCATCAACATGGTAAGGACACTGCCAGAGAGAGAGGGGAGGATGAACCAGCAAGATTGGACCTCGTGTTCACCCTGAGCAGTTCAGACATTGACGACATCACATGTGAGAGACCCCGTGGAGCTAGTAATCATGTGGTTCTGTGCTTTGAATACATAGAGCTACAAGTGGAGAGGGTAACAGGAGTTGAATGGGAAAAGCCAAACTATAAGAGGAGAGACTACACAGGTATGAGGACCTTCCTACAGGAGGTTCAGTTGGACAGAGATTGGTAGGAAAGTCAGTAAACGAAATGATGGAACACGTAACAACAAAATGCAAGGAGGCAAAGGAAAGGTTTGTTCCCAAGGGCAACAGAAATAATGGGAACCAGAATGAGCCCCTGGTTTACCCGAAGGTGCAGGGAGGCAAAAACTAAGTGCACTAGAGAACTGAAAAAGTACAGAAAGCAAAGAACCTAGGAAAATAAGGAGATTAGTCAAAGAGCCAGAAACGAGTATTCACAGACGAGGGAGGCCAGCGACAGTACGAAAACAACATAGCATCGAAAGTCAAGTCTGACCCGAAGCTGCTGTATAGCCACATTAGGAGGAAGACAACAGTCAAAGACCAGGTGCTCAGACTGAGGAAAGAAGGTGGGGAACTCTCAAGAAATGTGGTGATGAGCTCAACACGAGATTCAAGGAAGTATTTACAGTAGAGATAGGAAGGACTCTGGGAAGACAGCACAGAGGAGAACACTAACAGGGAATATACCAACAAGTGTTGGATGACATACACACAACTAAGGAGGTGGTGCAGAAGCTGCTAAGTGACTTTGATACCTCAAAGGCAATGGAACCAGACAACTCCCAGTGGGTCCTTGGAGAAGGAGCAGAGATGCTGTGTGTGCCACTAACCACAATCTTTAACACATCCCTTGAAACTGGACAACTACCTGAGGTCTGGAAGATGACAAATGTAGTCCCCACTTTTATGAAAGACAGAAACGAGGCTCTAAACTGCAGATCAGTGTCACTGACGTGTATAGTATGCAAAGTCATGGAGAAGATTATCAGGAGAGTGGTGGAGCACCTGGAACAGAACAAGGTTATAAATGACAACCAGCACGGATTCATGGAAGGCAAATCCTGTGTCACAACCCTTCTGGAGTTTTATGACAAAGTAACAGAAGTAAGACACGAAAGAGAGGGGTGGGTTGTTTGCATTTTCCTGGACTGCAGGAAGACTTTCGACACAGTTCCTCACAAGAGATTAGTGGAGAAGCTGGAGGATCAGGCGCGTATAACAGGAAGGGTACTGCAATGGATCAGAGAATACCTGATAGGGAGGCAACAACGAATCATGGTACGTGATGAGGTATCACAGTGGGCGCCTGTGACGAGCGGGGTCCCACAGGGGTCAGTCCCAGGACCAGTGCAATTTTTGGTAAATGTGAATGATATGATGGAAAGGATAGACTCAGAAGTGTGTTTGTTCGCAGATGATGTGAAGTTAATGAGGATAATTAAATCAGATAAGGATCAGGCAGGGCTACAAAGAGACCTGGACAGGCTGGACACGTGGTCCAGCAACTGGCTTCTCGAATTCAACCCCGTCAAATGCAAAGTCATGAAGATTGGGGAAGGGCAAAGAAGACCACAGACAGTTGGGGGCCAAAAACTGCAAACCTCACTCAAGGAGAAAGATCTTGGGGTGAGCTTAACACCGAGCACGTCTCCGGAAGTACACATCAACCAGATAACTGCTGCAGCATATGGGCGCCTGGCAAACCTGAGGAAAGCGTTCCGATACATTAGTAAGGTATCGTTCAAGACACTGTACACCGTGTACGTCAGGCCCATACTGGAGTGTGCAGCACCAGTTTGGAACCCACACCTGGTCAAGCACATCAAGAAATGAGAGAAAACGCAAAGGTTTACAACAAGGTTAGTTTCAGAGCTCAAGGGAATGTCCTACGAAGAAAGGTTGTTGGAAATTGGCCTGACCACACTGGAAGACATGATAGCGACATACAAAATGCTGCGTGGAATACATAAGGTGGACGGAGACAGGATGTTCCAGAGTGGGGACACAGAAACAAGGGTCACAATTGGAAGCTGAATACGAGTCACACGGATGTTAGGAAGTATTTCTTCAGTCATGAGTTGTCAGGAAGTGAAATAGTCTAGCAAGTGATGTAGTAGGGGCAGGAACCACACATAGCTTTAAGACGAGGCATGACAAAGCTCAGGGCAGAGAGAGAGAGAGAGAGAGAGAGAGAGAGAGAGAGAGAGAGAGAGAGGACCTAGTAGCGATCAGTGAAGAGGTGGGGCCAGGAGCCGAGTCTCGACCCTTGCAACCACAATTAGGTGAGTACAATTAGGCGAGTACACACACACAAACACACACACTGATATACCCAAATCTATGCATATATTGGCATTATAATGTATACTCGTATACAAAGAGTATGCACCTTCGCGTGTAATCAAAGCGTACTGTAATCTACACTCTTCGTCTTGATATAAAATTGCATAATTATAACTTTGAAACTATACATATGTTGCTTTGTTTATTGTGTCCATCAACCTCTCATCCATTCTTTTACAATGTATAGTTATATATGAAACAATGCACTCATTAAAAAACAATCTTGTTAATAGTTTAGAGGTGTGCATCAGTCTCGTAGCTTCGTAACATCAAACGGATCCAACAGTAAAAATATGAGACTTTAGAGCAGAGTGGTGAGTGTACCGCGCTAAACCCAAGTAACTAGAGTTTGATTCCTGGTGCGGCGGGATGTTTGAGCAAGGAGTTACTGGACTGTAGTGGGTCGCATCCAGGAAGAGGACCAATAAGCCCCAACAGAAATAAGCCACACTGCTTGCCTTTCTTGGGTTATTCTGGGTTGTTAACCCTTCACAGATGATTATTCGGAATCTTCTTCATTCTAGTTCAGTTAACACTTATATTTCCTGTGTTGTATATGTATAAATATCTTTATCTTCATCCTTTAAGTCAAATATAATTTTTCCTCCCTTTGCCCTTATTCCCAGTAAACTCTTCTGAGCAATTTTCAGTCCAAATCCATGTATGATCTGTGAGGATGTTGGTACTTGCCCCAGAAAAGTGTTTGTATATGAATCGGTAAACCAGTGTGGGGTAATTCAGACCACCGATTGGCAGAGAATCGATCCTCTCTGCTTATCGCTGCACAAGTGTTTGCCCAGTGAAACTTACCTTCTTTGAGAAAGGCTAAAAGGAGCTCAAATATAGAACTTTTAAGAAGATTATAAAGCAAAAATAGGGTTACTTAAATACTAAAACAGTAAAGATAATGAATAAGGTGCATGTGCAACGTCCGGGTTTTTATTTTATTCAGAATGGTTTCGCCTGCACTGCAGGCTTTATCAGTCAGATACAGAGCTGTGAGGACTTTGGTTTTAGCCAGTAGACTAAGTGATAAGATGCAGCAGCTGAAGACATGGTCACATGTGGACGGGGACTACTAATGGATGTAGTCTTAGTAGTAGTACCAGTTCCTAGTAACCAGTTACCAGTGTACCAGTAGATGACTCACTACCAACCGTCTCTGCGTGAATCACTGACTGTATTCATATTGCTGCTGACCATAGCAGGATTTCAAACACCCCATCACCCATAGGCACTGTGAGTCAGTCAAGATAGGGAGCAGAGAGAGGCAGGTCGGCTGTTGGCGCTTTCCATACTTCCCGTTATATATTATACGTACTACCAGCCTATGTGAGTATTTTCACCCATCCACGTATCGAAAACCCACATGATCCATAAGATAGGACAGATTTGGCAGGAGTACTCCTTGTTCTTTGGAGAAGAAGTCTAGAGTCAGATGAAATCCCAGGGGCATTAGAAAGAGCAAATAGTTATTCTCCAGTAAGATGATGACAAAGCCAGGGCAATAATATATACCGGAATGTTTTTTGAAGAATGCTGAGAGGCAAACCTGCTGATTTTATGGGAAAAAATGAGCTTAATACCCTAAGTTAATGTGTATTTTGATATTAGAGCACAAGAACCATGTCTCTCTATACTGCTTTTATCTAACATCTCTAAGGCTCTGGAAGAAAAGTAAAACGTTGACTGTCTACGTAGATAATGCAAAAGTGACACTGGGGTCATAAAAGGCATTTTTTTAAACACTTTAAAACGTCAAATTTTGACGTTATACTCAACGTCAATGGTTAAATATTTTCTATTTTCCTCAGATCGTGTTGTCTTTATTTTAGGTTAAGTTACATGAAGTTAGATTAGGTTAGGTTTAATTGGGTTAGATTACAAAAACCTACGAAAATGAATATAAAAAACAAAAATATGCCACGATAAGTCTGGCAATGAAATAAAAATAAAAGTAGGGAAGTTGATCTTCAATATCTAACAAACAGAACACAAAGAGTGGCAGTAAACAAAGTAAAATAGTCTCAGCAAAGCAAAAAAAAAAGTGGAGTACTTCAGGGCACGGTTCTTGAACACTTAGTGTTTGTCTTCATAACAGACATAGAAACTCTCGTCAAAGCTAGAGTTTCTGTTTTTGAAAATTATACTAAAATATACATAAGAGTAGGTTTGATAAAAGACACAGAAATTACGACCGTACATAAACTAAGTTCTCCAGCTAACAAGAAAAAAAACCAGTAAAATCATATTCAGTGGTACAAAATTCAACAGTTCAGATATAGAAAGAAATAAAGAATTCAAAACTAGCATAAGTTATAGACTTGCTGTTCCTCCAGGCTTCTTGTTCCTCCAGGTTTGCTGTTCCCTTACTTCTCCTCCAGGCTTGTTGTTCCTCCAGGCTTGTTGTTCCTCCAGGCTTGTTGTTCCTCCAGGCTTGTTGTTCCTCCAGGCTTGTTGTTCCTCCAGGCTTGCTCTAAGCTACCTCATGGACGTCAAAGTTATTTACTCACAAACTGTATCTAATATATAACATCCATCGTCATTACTTAATCTCATGAAAAATAACAATCTATGTTTAGGAATTAGCCCGTGTATTGCTGCTTAGTTAACGCAGTAGCTCTCGAGGAGTGTTTGCTAGCCTGATCTTACGGTAAGGGAAGACAGTGGTCCATCCTCGACCTTGTCCACCCATGTATACAAGGTGGAGATTTTGCTTGGGCTGCTTAGGACATCACGAGAGGGTGAGTGGAAGCTGCACCTTGCATATATTAGTACCACGATCCTCTGGTGCTTTGCTTATGACATAGTTTTGTATATTATCTTCACATTATTAAGTGGATACTAAGTATACTTCATGCAGGGTGGATTCTCGGTACAGCTAGATAAAAAAAAATCCAGATTAAACATCCAATAAACGTTTTGTTGCATTATGAGTTTCATATTATGTACAAGTCAGCAAGACTATTTTAGAGTGGAAATCTAATTCAGATTAACGCTAGACGACAAAAATTTACTCACTGACTTGGTGACTTCACGTTATTATTTGAGTAAACCTTTTTCTGACATTCAGTTTTGTTGTATTGTGTATTGTTGTATTGTGACTCAGAACTACGACGTCGTCACCGCTCTTGACGCCCTTACTTTGTCTCTCCTCCTGGCTGATAGACTCTCCTGTAGCTGAAACTCTCTTGTTGACTTTGTGACAGCAACTGATTTACTGCACAAACTCTGATGATGCTGTGTCTAGCACTCCTTACTACCTCTCCCACTTGCTACCCTCTACCCCTGCCCCGCTCTACTCTGTGACCCTAATAATAATACCTCTCCCTCTTGCTACTCTATACCCCTGTATTCTTCCCTGCCCCACTGCGCTGTATGACCCTTGTAGGTTTAGCGCTTCATTTTTTATATAATACTCAGAACTACGACAAAACTGCCACTCTCAAACGGTTTTAACATGAAAATATAAATATCTGTAGAAATACTCAATTTCAAAACACTTAGCTTAGGTTACAAAACACTTAGCTTAGGTTACAAAACACTTAGCTTAGGTTACAAAACACTTAGCTTAGGTTACAAAACACTTAGCTTAGGTTACAAAACACTTAGCTTAGGTTACAAAACACTTAGCTTAGGTTACAAAACACTCAGCTTAGGTTACAAAACACTTAGCTTAGGTTACAAAACACTTAGCTTAGGTTACAAAACACTTATGCTTAGGTTACAAAACACTTAGCTTAGGTTACAAAACACTTAGCTTAGGTTACAAAACACTCAGCTTAGGTTACAAAACACTTAGCTTAGGTTACAAAACACTTAGCTTAGGTTACAAAACACTTAGCTTAGGTTACAAAACACTTAGCTTAGGTTACAAAACACTTAGCTTAGGTTACAAAACACTTAGCTTAGGTTACAAAACACTCAGCTTAGGTTACAAAACACTTAGCTTAGGTTACAAAACACTTAGCTTAGGTTACAAAACACTTAGCTTAGGTTACAAAACACTTAGCTTAGGTTACAAAACACTTAGCTTAGGTTACAAAACACTCAGCTTAGGTTACAAAACACTTAGCTTAGGTTACAAAACACTTAGCTTAGGTTACAAAACACTTAGCTTAGGTTACAAAACACTCAGCTTAGGTTACAAAACACTCAGCTTAGGTTACAAAACACTTAGCTTAGGTTACAAAACACTTAGCTTAGGTTACAAAACACTTAGCTTAGGTTACAAAACACTCAGCTTAGGTTACAAAACACTTAGCTTAGGTTACAAAACACTTAGCTTAGGTTACAAAACACTTAGCTTAGGTTACAAAACACTTAGCTTAGGTTACAAAACACTCAGCTTAGGTTACAAAACACTCAGCTTAGGTTACAAAACACTCAGCTTAGGTTACAAAACACTCAGCTTAGGTTACAAAACACTCAGCTTAGGTTACAAAACACTCAGCTTAGGTTACAAAACACTCAGCTTAGGTTACAAAACACTCAGCTTAGGTTACAAAACACTAGCTTAGGTTACAAAACACTTAGCTTAGGTTACAAAACACTCAGCTTAGGTTACAAAACACTTAGCTTAGGTTACAAAACACTTAGCTTAGGTTACAAAACACTTAGCTTAGGTTACAAAACACTTAGCTTAGGTTACAAAACACTTAGCTTAGGTTACAAAACACTCAGCTTAGGTTACAAAACACTTAGCTTAGGTTACAAAACACTCAGCTTAGGTTACAAAACACTTAGCTTAGGTTACAAAACACTTAGCTTAGGTTACAAAACACTTAGCTTAGGTTACAAAACACTTAGCTTAGGTTACAAAACACTTAGCTTAGGTTACAAAACACTTAGCTTAGGTTACAAAACACTCAGCTTAGGTTACAAAACACTTAGCTTAGGTTACAAAACACTTAGCTTAGGTTACAAAACACTTAGCTTAGGTTACAAAACACTTAGCTTAGGTTACAAAACACTTAGCTTAGGTTACAAAACACTCAGCTTAGGTTACAAAACACTTAGCTTAGGTTACAAAACACTTAGCTTAGGTTACAAAACACTTAGCTTAGGTTACAAAACACTTAGCTTAGGTTACAAAACACTTAGCTTAGGTTACAAAACACTCAGCTTAGGTTACAAAACACTTAGCTTAGGTTACAAAACACTTAGCTTAGGTTACAAAACACTTAGCTTAGGTTACAAAACACTCAGCTTAGGTTACAAAACACTTAGCTTAGGTTACAAAAACACTTAGCTTAGGTTACAAAACACTTAGCTTAGGTTACAAAACACTTAGCTTAGGTTACAAAACACTTAGCTTAGGTTACAAAACACTTAGCTTAGGTTACAAAACACTTAGCTTAGGTTACAAAACACTTAGCTTAGGTTACAAAACACTTAGCTTAGGTTACAAAACACTTAGCTTAGGTTACAAAACACTTAGCTTAGGTTACAAAACACTCAGCTTAGGTTACAAAACACTTAGCTTAGGTTACAAAACACTTAGCTTAGGTTACAAAACACTTAGCTTAGGTTACAAAACACTTAGCTTAGGTTACAAAACACTCAGCTTAGGTTACAAAACACTTAGCTTAGGTTACAAAACACTTAGCTTAGGTTACAAAACACTTAGCTTAGATTACAAAACACTCAGCTTAGGTTACAAAACACTTAGCTTAGGTTACAAAACACTTAGCTTAGGTTACAAAACACTTAGCTTAGGTTACAAAACACTTAGCTTAGGTTACAAAACACTTAGCTTAGGTTACAAAACACTCAGCTTAGGTTACAAAACACTTAGCTTAGGTTACAAAACACTTAGCTTAGGTTACAAAACACTTAGCTTAGGTTACAAAACACTCAGCTTAGATTACAAAACACTCAGCTTAGGTTACAAAACACTTAGCTTAGGTTACAAAACACTTAGCTTAGGTTACAAAACACTTAGCTTAGGTTACAAAACACTTAGCTTAGGTTACTCCTCCATGATAAAGTTGATGCGTTAGCCAACAAAAGCACCCTGAAGGAAAATGTAGAATATAACTTTGATGTATCAGTGTCTAGCATTAGACCCGCGTCAGGAAACACTAGTCCTTTATCCTGACAAACATTACCTAACCTAAGCATTAGGAATAATATTTGGAGAGAAGTAAATAATGAAACTGAATGTTATAGGAACGCAGTTAGGAAGCTGGAAGATTTATAACCCACTATGATAACAGGAAAGTAGATACGTACTTTTATAAGTAGTAAGTTGCTATGTGAATAGACTGATGATGTAGCGACCAGGCTTACGCTTGGATACAAATACTTCTGGCAGTTTTGCGGACACACAGATGATTAAACCAAATGTATTTTGCCAGCCTCTTGGTCACTATCTTGAATGCTGTGTGCTTAATTGTCCACTTATTGAGGAATATAGAGATAGTATAATAAATTAAGAGAAATGTCAAGATACCTTATTGACTTCTAACGAATAAGTGAACTGCAGATATAAATCCAGATGTGCTCCTGTAAACCTGTTTGGGGCCTAGTTCATAATCTTTGTGTATCCAAATGCTCTAGCGGTGCCATCCACACGATGGATACGTGGTAAACAATAAAATAGCCACTTCGGAGGTAAATTCCTAAATCTAATCTAGAATTTGCCATACTGGGTAATAATGATTAGTGAAAAATCAGAATTGGCCCTTTTCACTTCAGTGTTAGACGGACTGTTGTTTATAAAACAAAGAAAACAAAAACCGAAAGTAATATTGTTAATAAAAACCTTCAAGAAGGCGAAGCTACCCTAGTGACTTTACTAGTTATTGTTGTAATTCGAGTATACTTCTCCAGTGTTGAGCCAGAAGTGTTGTCTTCTCCAGTGTTGAGCCAGCAGTGTTGTCTTCTCCAGTGTTGAGCCAGCAGTGTTGTCTTCTCCAGTGTTGAGCCAGCAGTGTTGTCTTCTCCAGTGTTGAGCCAGCAATGTTGTCTTCTCCAGTGTTGAGCCAGCAGTGTTGTCTTCTCCAGTGTTGAGCCAGCAGTGTTGCCTTCTCCAGTGTTGAGCCAGCAGTGTTGTCTTCTCCAGTGTTGAGCCAGCAATGTTGTCTTCTCCAGTGTTGAGCCAGCAGTGTTGTCTTCTCCAGTGTTGAGCCAGCAGTGTTGTCTTCTCCAGTGTTGAGCCAGCAGTGTTGTCTTCCCCCGTGTTGACCCAGCAGTGTTGTCTTTCCAGTGTTGAGCCAGTGTGTTGTCTTCTCCAGTGTTGAGCCAGCAGGGGGTTGTCTTCTCAGTTTTTGAGCCAGCAGTGTTGTCTTCTCCAGTGTTGACCCAGCAGTGTTGTTTCTCCAGTTTTTTGAGCCAGCAGTGTTGTTTCTCCAGTGTTGACCCAGCAGTTTTTGTCTTCTCCAGTGTTGAGCCGCAGTGTTGTCTTCCCAGTGTTGAGCCAGCAGTGTTGTCTTCTCCAGTGTTGAGCCAGCAGTGTTGTCTTCTCCAGTGTTGAGCCAGCAGTGTTGTCTTCTCCAGTGTTGAGCCAGCAGTGTTGTCTTCTCAGTGTTGAGCCAGGCAGTGTTGTCTTCTCCAGTGTTGAGCCAGCGGGGTTGTCTTCTCCAGTGTTGAGCCAGCAGTGTTTGTCTTCTCCAGTTTTGAGCAGCAGTGTTGTCTCCTCCAGTGTTGAGCCAGCAATGTTGTCTTCTCCAGTGTTGAGCCAGCAATGTTGTCTTCTCCAGTGTTGAGCCAGCAATGTTGTCTTCTCCAGTGTTGAGCCAGAAGTGTTGTCTCCTCCAGTGTTGAGCCAGCAGTGTTGTCTTCTCCAGTGTTGAGCCAGCAGTGTTGTCTCCTCCAGTGTTGAGCCAGCAGTGTTGTTTCTCCAGTGTTGAGCCAGCATTTTGTCTTCTCCAGTGTTGAGCCAGCAGTGTTGTCTTCTCCAGTGTTGAGCCAGCAGTGTTGTCTTCAACAGTGTTCTGTCAGCAGTGTTGTCTTCAACAGTGTTCTGTCAGCAGTGTTGTCTTCTCCAGTGTTGAGCCAGCAGTGTTGTCTTCTCCAGTGTTGAGCCAGCAGTGTTGTCTCCTCCAGTGTTGAGCCAGCAGTGTTGTCTTCTCCAGTGTTGAGCCAGCAGTGTTGTCTTCTCCAGTGTTGAGCCAGCAGTGTTGTCTTCTCCAGTGTTGAGCCAGCAGTGTTGTCTTCTCCAGTGTTGAGCCAGCAGTGTTGTCTTCTCCAGTGTTGACCAGCAGTGTTGTCTTCCCCAGTGTTGAGCCAGCAGTGTTGTCTTCTCCAGTGTTGAGCCAGCAGTGTTGTCTTCTCCAGTGTTGAGCCAGCAGTGTTGTCTTCTCCAGTGTTGAGCCAGCAGTGTTGTCTTCTCCAGTGTTGAGCCAGCAGTGTTGTCTTCTCCAGTGTTGAGCCAGCAGTGTTGGTCTTCTCCAGTGTTGAGCCAGCAGTGTTGTCTTCTCCAGTGTTGAGCCAGCAGTGTTGTCTTCTCCAGTGTTGAGCCAGCAATGTTGTCTCCTCCAGTGTTGAGCCAGCAGTGTTGTCTCCTCCAGTGTTGAGCCAGCAGTGTTGTTCCTCCGTGTTGAGCCAGCAGTGTTGTCTTCTCCAGTGTTGAGCCAGCAGTGTTGTCTTCATCAGTGTTCTGTCAGCAGTGTTGTCTTCAACAGTGTTCTGTCAGCAGTTTTGTCTTCTTCAGTGTTGAGCCAGCAGTGTTGTCTTCTCCAGTGTTGAGCCAGCAGTGTTGTCTTCAACAGTGTTCTGTCAGCAGTTTTGTCTCCTCCAGTGTTGAGCCAGCAGTGTTGTCTTCTCCAGTGTTGAGCCAGCAGTGTTGTCTTCTCCAGGTTGAGCCAGAAGTGTTGTCTTCTCCGTGTTGAGCCAGCAGTGTTGTCTTCTCCAGTGTTGAGCCAGCAGTGTTGTCTTCTCCAGTGTTGAGCCAGCAGTGTTGTCTTCTCCAGTGTTGAGCCAGCAGTGTTGTCTTCTCCAGTTTTGGGAGCCAGCAGTTTTTGTCTTCCCCAGTGGTTGAGCCAGCAGTGTTGTCTTCTCCAGTGTTGAGCAGCAGTGTTGTCTTCTCCAGTGTTGAGCCAGCAGGTGTTGTCTTTCTCCATTGTTGAGCCAGCAGTGTTGTCTTCTCCAGTGTTGAGCCAGCAGTGTTGTCTTCTCCAGTGTTGAGCCAGCAGTGTTGTCTTCTCCAGTGTTGAGCCAGCAGTGTTGTCTTCTCCAGTGTTCTGTCAGCAGGGTTGTCTTCTACAGTGTTCTGTCAGCAGTGTTGTCTTCTACAGTGTTCTGTCAGCAGGGTTGAATTCTACAATGTTGTTTTTGACAGTGTTGTCTTCTGCAGTATTTCCTTCTACAGAGTTCTGTCAGCAGTGTTGTCTTCTACAGAGTTCTGTCAGCAGTGTTGTCTTCTACAGAGTTCTGTCAGCAGTGTTGTTTTTAAACAGAGTTCTGTCGCAGTTTTGTAATTTCCAGGGGCAGGCAAGTGTTGCCTGACCCTCCAGTGAGTTCCCACATCCTCTCTCTCTCTCTCTTCTCTCCTCTTCTCTCTCTTCTCTCTCTCTCTCTCTCTCTCTCTCTTCTTTTCTTCTCTCTTTACTCGGGCAATGTTCTCACCCTCTCTTTGTTCTCCATCTTTTATCCCTCCTCTTTGGTCTTCCTCATAAACCCATCTTGTCCCCCCCCTACATTCCCCCCTCCCTCTCTTTATCCCCTCACTCTCTTTATTCCTCCCTCTCTGGTCCCCCCCTCTCTTGGTCCCCTCCCTCTTTTGGGTCCCCCCTCTCCTTGTACCCTCCCTCTCTTTGTACCCCCCCTCTTGGCCCCTCGCTCTCTTGGTCCCTCGCTCTTTGGGCCCCTCCCTCTCTTGGTCCCCCTGCTCTCTGGCCCCCTCGCTCTTTGGTCCCTCCCTTTTTGGGTCCCTCGCTTCTTGGGCCCCCCCGGTTCTTTTGGTCCCCCCGCTCTTTTGGCCCCCTCCCTCTTTTGGGTCCCCCCCTTTTTGGGCCCCCCTCGCCTTTTGGGGGCCCTCGCTCTCTTGGCCCCTCCCTCTCTTGGTCCCCTCGCTCTCTTGGTCCCCTCCCTCTCTTGGTCCCCTCCCTCTCTTGGTCCCCTCGCTCTCTTGGTCCCCTCCCTCTCTTGGTCCCCTCGCTCTCTTGGTCCCCTCCCTCTCTTGGTCCCCTCGCTCTCTTGGTCCCCTCCCTCTCTTGGTCCCCTCCCTCTCTTGGTCCCCTCGCTCTCTTGGTCCCCTCGCTCTCTTGGTCCCCTCCATCTCTTAATATACTCCCTCTATTTATCAACTCCCTCTCTTTATCCCCTCCCTCTACATCCTCCTTCCCTTTGTCCCCCTCACTATCATCGCTTGCTCCATGCCTTCGCCTCTTCGATTTCTTCCTCTCCTCCATTTCTTCGCCTCTTCCTTCTCTTTCTTCCGTGTTGGCACAAAGTAATTTCTGTGTCAACTGATGTTAATTCCATATATTCCCTCCATCATTATCTCTAACCTTCTGTCTCTCTCTCCCACACCTCCCTTCATCCTCTTTCTCTACCTTGCTGTCCCACGCCCATCTCTACCGTCCTCTCCCACGCCTCCCTCTACCGTCCTCTCCTACGCCTCCCTCTACCGTCCTCTCCCACGCCTCCCTCTACCGTCCTCTCCCACGCCTCCCTCTACCGTCCTCTCCCACGCCTCCCTCTACCGTCCTATCCCACGACTCCCTCTACCGTCCTCTCCCACGACTCCCTCTACCGTCCTATCCCACGACTCCCTCTACCGTCCTCTCCCACGACTCTCTCTACCGTCCTATCCCACGACTCCCTCTACCGTCCTCTCCCACGACTCCCTCTACCGTCCTATCCCACGACTCCCTCTACCGTCCTATCCCACGACTCCCTCTACCGTCCTCTCCCACGACTCCCTCTACCGTCCTATCCCACGACTCCCTCTACCGTCCTATCCACGACTCCCTCTACCGTCCTCTCCACGACTCCCTCTACCGTCCTATCCCACGCCTCCCTCTACCGTCCTATCCCACGCCTCCCTCTACCGTCCTATCCCACGACTCCCTCTACCGTCCTATCCCACGACTCCCTCTACCGTCCTATCCCACGACTCCTTCCAGTGTGCTACATCATGTCATTAGCACAAGATGCTGATCTGGCTCGTATCAACACCCGAATCTTTTACGTCGCAAGGAAGAGCAACTTGAGAGGAGAGTCAGCAACTGGGTAAGATAAGATAAGATAAGATAAGATTTCGTTCGGATTTTTAACCCCGGAGGGTTAGCCACCCAGGATAACCCAAGAAAGTCAGTGCGTCATCGAGGACTGTCTAACTTATTTCCATTGGGGTCCTTAATCTTGTCCCCCAGGATGCGACCCACACCAGTCGACTAACACCCAGGTACCTATTTGCTGCTAGGTGAACAGGACAACAGGTGTAAGGAAACGTGTCGAAATGTTTCCACCCGCCGGGAATCGAACCCGGGCCCTCCGTGTGTGAAGCGGGAGCTTTAGCCACCAGGCCACCGGGCCACCATAGGGTGAAGTATAGAGTGACGGAGAAAGTAACGGAGTGAGGAAAAGAATGAGGGAGGAAGTGTGTGAGGGAGAGAGCTATGTTTGCCAGCATATGGCAAGCATAGGTCTATGGTAATGATTAACATTTACGAGTTAACCTTTCATGGCGCTGATGAGTTAACCTTTCATGGCGCTGATGAGTTAACCTTTCATGGCGCTGATGAGTTAACCTTTCATGGCGCTGATGAGTTAACCTTTCATGGCGCTGATGAGTTAACCTTTCATGGCGCTGATGAGTTAACCTTTCATGACGCTGATGAGTTAACCTTTCATGGCGCTGATGAGTTAACCTTTCATGGCGCTGATGAGTTAACCTTTCATGGCGCTGATGAGTTAACCTTTCATGGCGCTGATGAGTTAACCTTTCATGGCGCTGATGAGTTAAACTTTCATGGCGCTGATGAGTTAACCTTTCATGGCGCTGATGAGTTAACCTTTCATGGCGCTGATGAGTTAACCTTTCATGGCGCTGATGAGTTAAACTTTCAGGGCGCTGATGAGTTAACCTTTCATGGCGCTGATGAGTTAACCTTTCATGGCGCTGATGAGTTAAACTTTCATGGCGCTGATGAGTTAACCTTTCATGGCGCTGATGAGTTAAACCTTTCATGGCGCTGATGAGTTAACCTTCATGCGCTGATGAGTTAAACTTTCATGGCGCTGATGAGTTAACCTTTCATGGCGCTGATGAGTTAACCTTTCATGGCGCTGATGAGTTAACCTTTCATGGCGCTGATGAGTTAACCTTTCATGGCGCTGATGAGTTAACTTTCATGGCGCTGATGAGTTAACCTTTCATGGCGCTGATGAGTTAAACCTTTCATGGCGCTGATGAGTTAACCTTTCATGGCGCTGAATGAGTTAACCTTTCATGGCGCTGATGAGTTAACCTTTCATGGCGCTGATGAGTTAAACTTTCATGGCGCTGATGAGTTAACCTTTCATGGCGCTGATGAGTTAACCTTTCATGGCGCTGATGAGTTAAACTTTCATGGCGCTGAGGGAGTTAACCTTTTCATGGCGCTGATGAGTTAACCTTTCATGGCGCTGATGAGTTAACCTTTCATGGCGCTGATGAGTTAAACTTTCATGGCGCTGATGAGTTAACCTTTCATGGCGCTGATGAGTTAACCTTTCATGGCGCTGATGAGTTAACCTTTCATGGCGCTGATGAGTTAACTTTCATGGCGCTGATGAGTTAACCTTTCATGGCGCTGATGAGTTAAACTTTCATGGCGCTGATGAGTTAACCTTTCATGGCGCTGATGAGTTAACCTTTCATGGCGCTGATGAGTTAAACCTTTCATGGCGCTGATGAGTTAAACTTTCATGGCGCTGATGAGTTAACCTTTCATGGCGCTGATGAGTTAACCTTTCATGGCGCTGATGAGTTAAACTTTCATGGCGCTGATGAGTTAACCTTTCATGGCGCTGATGAGTTAACCTTTCATGGCGCTGATGAGTTAACCTTTCATGGCGCTGATGAGTTAAACTTTCATGGCGCTGATGAGTTAACCTTTCATGGCGCTGATGAGTTAACCTTTCATGGCGCTGATGAGTTAACCTTTCATGGCGCTGATGAGTTAACCTTTCATGGCGCTGATGAGTTAACCTTTCATGGCGCTGATGAGTTAACCTTTCATGGCGCTGATGAGTAAGTATTTTGTGCTGGTATGAAATAATGAGTCATTTTATTGTTTGTTTACTTTCTACAATATAAACCTTATTAAAGTCACTCTTGGTTCCATATTATTCAATGTCAATAACTTTATATGTTGCGTTATAAATTGAAGCATTTTTCTTCACTCGTATTGTGTGGTAAGAGTCAGTCGGTGCCATGGTAAAGTCAGTCGGTGCCATGGCAAAGAGTCAGTCGGTGCCAGGGTAAGAGTCAGTGCCAGACCTTGGAAGGAGACGCATGTATCAGAATTTCTGTAGTTGCCTCCTGATTTGAGTCTGAATGTCATGTCTTCAAGTTGCCAGCTAAGTTGCCAGCTAAGTTGCCAGCTAAGTTGCCAGCTAAGTTCGACCATACACACTGCTGTTTAGGGTTAATTATTTGTGATATAAGAACATACGAACATAAAGAAGGAACAATGAAGCAAGCCTACTGGCCCATGCGAGGCAGGTTCACGTCTCCTACCGGCTTATGCCACTGACCCAACCTAGTTAGGTCCAGGTCACATCCACTTAAGGAAGGAGCAAGGTATCAGACCTATTAGCACAAGCTAGTCAGGTCCAACTCACACCCACCCACACCCATTCATGTATGGAGTCCAGGAGGTGGAAAGTACAGAGCCTGCACTCTGTAGAAGGGCTGGGGATACCGCAGTTTGGAGGGATATCTGAGTTGTAGTGTCGGCACACCTCTGGCAAGGTGACGGAGTGAATAATGGTGCAAGTGTTTTTCCTTGGGGACAGCCAGTTTAGGTACATGTGTAGGGCCTTCTGCCTGAAGGATAGGAGTAGGAGACAGAGGGTTTGCTTTCCTGGGGCTGGGATGGAGGACATTGTTAGCCGGCTTGACAACATCATGTATGGTAATGGGACCAATTCTATTTGCCTCAGTGTTGGAGGCAATGATGTAGACAAGCATAGAAGTGAGAATTTAGTAAGAAGGTATAAGGCAGCAATAGACATTATTAGGAAGAAGGGAGGGAGCCCTGTTATTTGTGGCATTTTGCCCAGGAAAGGAGTTCGAAATGAATGGTTGTCCAGGGCAATTGGTGTCAATTACTGGCTGGACAAACACTGTAAGGAAAAATCAGTAACTTCCATATACAACTGGGACCTCTTCTTTGGCAGAAATGAAATGTATTCCAGGAATGGAGTTCACTTATCTAGGTTTGGGGTGGGAGCACTGGCCAACACAGTGTAGGGAGCTCTTAGGTCCTTAAACTAGAAACAGACAGTGGTATGATTTTTTGTGGAAAATCAATGAATTCTCAGTGTAGCGATAGTGTAAGTTTTAGGGAAGCCAATTATAGGCAGAAAGAGGTAGAATTACTGGTGAATATTGGAAAGCTAGTGGCACTAGGTGACAAGGACAGTAAGAGGTATAGTGGAGGAACAGAAATCAGCAGAAGAGAAAAGAGAAGGGAGGTTTTCTAAACATATGCTAATACTCGTAGTGCGAGAAATAAGATGGACGAATTGAGATTAGTTTCAAGTGCAGGTAACTTTGATGTTTTTGCCATAACTGAGACATCGTTTAATATGAAAAATAGGGACATGCCTGCTGAATGTCACATTCAGGGTTTTAAATTGTTCCAAGTAAACAGAAGTATCGGAAAAGGGAGTGGGGTGGCACTCTACATCCGTGATCATTTAAATGGTTGCATAGAAATGGGTATAAAGTCTGAAATAACACAGACAGAGTTTGTCTTGGTAGAATTTTCAGAGGGGTATAAAAAAATTTAATTTAAGCGTGATATACCATCCCCCAAAGTAAAATAGGGACCAAGGAAGACTACTTTGGGAGGAAATTAAGGCCACAACGTACGATAACAGTAATTCTAGGGGACTTTACCTATACCTACTAAACAGGTCTTCACTTACGTCTGCCAACATCAGTGCCTCCCGCATTGAGCCAGATAATAGGATTGCTCCCATTACCTTTCATGATGTCTAGACTTCTAACAATATCCTCCATCCAAGCCCCAGGAAAACATACCCTCGCCCTCCTCATCCAGTCTCTTAGACAAAAGGTACTATCCATATATTTAACTTGACTGTCAAGTATTTATACAACCTAATTTTAAAATTAAACAACGTTTTAGCTTCTATGATGGTGCTCGGGAGTTTGTTCCACTCATCCACAATTCTATTAATAAACCAGTGCTTTCCTATATCCTTCCTGAATCTGAATTTTTCCAACTTAAAACCAATTCTTCGAGTCTTGTCTTGGCTACATATTTTAGCACAATATGTACATTCCCTTTATTCATTCCTGTTTTCCATTTATACACCTCAGTCATATCCCCCCTAATTCTACACCTTTCTGGAGATTAAAGATTCAGGGCCCTCAGTCTATCCTCATAGGGAAGATTTCTGATACATGGGATCAACTTTATCATCCTCCTTTTTACTTTTTTCAGTACATGAATATCCATTCTGTAATACGGTGACCAGATGTGCAGCATAATCTAAATGAGGCCTAACCAAAGAGATATAGAGTTGAAGAACAATCTGAAGACTCCTATTATTTATGCTTCATGATATGAAGCCAAGGATTCTGTTAGCTTTATTGCGAACACTAATGCACTGTTGTCTTGGTTTTAGATTACTGCTAACCAGAACTCCTAAATCCTTTTCGCAGTCAGCAATATTAAGAACTACATTATTTTGTTAATATATGTAGCATAGTTATTTTCTTCTTCCTCACTGACCGTAGGGGTAAGAATAAGGTGGGTTTTCTTGTGTCTGGAGGCTTGGTTTAAAAATAGAAAATCTGAAGAGATGCATATGTAAGGGTTTATTATTTTGAGGGATATTTGGAAGTTGAAAACAAGGCGATAGGAGTGAGGAAGTGGGTGGACGTGACGGATGACGGAGAAAGAAGTGTGGTGGGGAGAAAGGAAGCACGAAAGATGGACCCGGAAGGAAAAATGTATGTGGGAGGGCATGCGGAAGAATGAAAGATGGGTCAGGTAGGCGGCAAGGATTACTGTGAGGATGAAAAGAAGAGGTATAGAGCAAGGGATAACAGAGAGAGAGAGAGAGAGAGAGAGAGAGAGAGAGAGAGAGAGAGTATTGGAGAACATGAAAAAGACAGCAGTGGGCTTGGAAGTCCATACCGACTCCATCTACTGAAAATACCTATGTATTTCAATAAATATTAAAAAAATGTCGTGAGAGGGGCAAGGACAAAAAAGCAGAAGGTTCTCTCCCTACCCTCCATTCCTCCCGTCCTCCGCCGGCACGGAAACGGAGACACATATACTGTACAATATTAGGAAAATGGAAATTTAAAGAGAGATTTAAGTGGAGAAAAGACGTAAGCAACAACTCTTAATTTAGTACCGTCTCTGTCTTGTTGTACATTTATTATTCCACAGAAGATGAACTACTGGTACACTGTGTGTACCAGTACCACTGTGTATACCAGTAGTTCTGCTTCAGGCTACCCCCAGTTTTGCTATGAGTATCACAACTTTCTACGTCTGCTACTATTACTATCACTGATTCGGTTGCCTTGTTGTCATCTGATGGTCCTGATGCAGTAGCTAACAGACATCAGGAATCTGTTAACTTCAGATTTCCCCATTGTTGTGCAGGCTACTACAGTGTGAGGTAAAAGGACACATGTGCAGCTAATGAGACATTTTTATTGTAGTAACGTTTCGCTCTCCAGGAGTTTTGTCGGTAACTCTACCAATATTATTAGTGCAGTGTTGTAATAAATTGTATACAAACTAAGGAGTTCATATTTTAAGGAGAAAGTACTCCATAAATGTATGAATAATGTCAGTGTTTTAGGTTGACAGGTATGAGACACGATCAGTGGGACAGGTATAAGACACGGTCAGTGGGACAGGTATAAGACACGGTCAGTGGGACAGGTATAAGACACTGTCAGTGGGACAGATATGAGACAAACAAGTGAGGGTGTCGTGTGGCGTCACTAGGGAACAGTCACTGGGAAGGTGTTATGAAGCCAGGTTGAGCTATGTAATGTGTGATAAACTGGGGATTCTGAATCTGCACTCTCCAGAAAGACGTAGAATTATGGGGGATATGATTGAGGTGTATAAATAAAAAATAGGAATAAATAAAGAGAATGTAAATAGCGTGTTAAAAATATCTAGCCAAGATAGGACTCGCAGCAATGGTTTCAAGTTGGAAAAATTCAGATTCAGGAAGGTTATAGGAAAGTACTGGTTTGGTAATAGAGTTGTGGATGAGTGGAACAAACTCCCGAGTACCGTCATAGAAGCTAAAACGTTGTATAATTTTAAAAATGGGTTAGGTAAATGCATGTGTGGGTGGGTGTGAGTTGGACCTGACTATCTTGTGCTGGAAGGTCTGATGCCGTGCTCCTTCCTTTCTTATATTTTTTCTTTTTGTTGTAATGCTTAGGCCATAATTTGTTTTTCTGATTTTGTTGTACTCTTAAGTTGGCCCTTGCATGGACATGGCCCTGGTATTTATGTGATGCCTATGTGAGTTGTGGCGAGTACAAAATTAATGTTTTTTTTTTACCTGCAGGCTGGAAGCTGGCAGAGGAGGGAGGGAAGGAATGGAGACCCACTCTTGTGAGTATGACTTAAGTTTAATCAACTAGTAGCAGTGTACTAGTGTGTTATTATGTAACATGGGAAATGTGCTGAAGGCAGGTTTTGTGTTGTATATATTATGTAGTATATTTTTCTAAGGGTGAGTTATCTTTTTCCTGATGATGAACCAAGTATTGACCACCTGTTTACCTTTTTGTGTAGTTACTGAACCATGCAAGTTACATCCGTGGTTCTAAACCTTGTTTGAGGTACTGAACCCCACAAGTTTAATCCGTGGTTCTTAACCTTGTTTGAGGTACTGAACCCCCACAACTTTCATCCGTGGTTCTAAACCTTGTTTGAGGTACTGAACCCCACAACTTTCATCCGTGGTTCTTAATCTTGTTTGAGGTACTGAACCTCACAAGTTTCATCCGTGGTTCTAAACCTTGTTTGAGGTACTGAACCCCACAAGTTTCATCCGTGGTTCTTAACCTTGTTTGAGGTACTGAACCCCACAAGTTTCATCCGTGGTTCTTAACCTTGTTTGAGGTACTGAACCCCGAAAGTTTTCATTCCAGCATTAACCGAACCTTCGAAATCGGAAAAATGAAATATGATTTCTACGAGATATGATTCCAATCAAACCTGAAAACCCAAATGACTTTTGGTGTTGCCTTTCACAGGCAAGTTCAGAGACGCTCGGCTTCACCTTGGCAAGTGTCCCACTTTAACATTATTTTGGCAACAGTCTGTTCCTTTCCTTCGTTTGGATGTCTATCATCCTGGTAAAGGATTGCTCGCAAATATACGTTTGCAACAAACGGCGGGGAGTATCTCAAGGCTTTTTAGCAATAAGAGGGGTTTCATAAGAGGGTGCTTCAAAGAGGATGCTTCATAAGAGGGTGCTTCATAAGAGGGTGCTTCATAAGAGGGTGCTTCATAAGAGGGTGCTTCATAAGAGGGTGCTTCATAAGAGGTGCTACATAAGAGGATGCTTCATAAGAGGGTGCTTCATAAGAGGATGCTTCATAAGAGGGTGCTTCATAAGAGGGTGCTTCATAAGAGGGTGCTTCATAAGAGGGTGCTTCATAAGAGGGTGCTTCATAAGAGGATGCTTCATAAGAGGGTGCTTCATAAGAGGATGCTTCATAAGAGGGTGCTTCATAAGAGATGCTTCATTTAAAAGGGTGCTTCATAAGAGGATGCTTCATAAGAGGGTGCTACATAAGAGGATGCTTCATAAGAGGATGCTTCATAAGAGGGTGCTTCATAAGAGGATGCTACATAAGAGGGTGCTTCATAAGAGGGTGCTTCATAAGAGGGTGCTACATAAGAGGATGTTTCATAAGAGGGTGCTTCATAAGAGGGTGCCCTTTATAAAGGATGCTTCATAAGAGGGTGCTACATAAGAGGGTGCTTCATAAGAGGATGCTTCATAAGAGGGTGCTACATAAGAGGTGCTTCATAAGAGGGTGCTTCATAAGAGATGCTTCATAAGAGGGTGCTACATAAGAGGATGCTTCATAAGAGGGTGCTTCATAAGAGGATGCTTCATAAGAGGGTGCTACATAAGAGGATGCTTCATAAGAGGGTGCTTCATAAGAGGGTGCTTCATAAGAGGATGCTTCATAAGAGGGTGCTACATAAGAGGGTGCTACATAAGAGGGCGCTTCATAAGAGGGTGCTACATAAGAGGGTGCTTCATAAGAGGTGCTACATAAGAGGGTGCTTCATAAGAGGGTGCCTCATAAGAGGGTCCTCATAAGAGGGTGCTACATAAGAGGGTGCTACATAAGAAGGTGCTACATAAGAGGGTGCTTCATAAGAGGGTGCTTCATAAGAGGGTGCTTCATAAGAGGGTGCTTCATAAGAGGGTGCTACATAAGAGGGTGCTACATAAGAGGGTGCTACATAAGAGGGTGCTACATAAGAGGGTGCTTCATAAGAGGGTGCTTCATAAGAGGGTGTCTCATAAGAGGGTGCTACATAAGAGGGTGCTTCATAAGAGGGTGCTTCATAAGAGGGTGCTTCATAAGAGGGTGCTTCATAAGAGGGTGCTTCATAAGAGGGTGCTTCATAAGAGGGTGCTTCATAAGAGGGTGCTTCATAAGAAGGTGCTTCATAAGAGGATGCTTCATAAGAGGGTGTCTCATAAGAGGGTGCTTCATAAGAAGGTGCTTCATAAGAGGGTGCTTCATAAGAAGGTGCTTCATAAGAGGGTGCTTCATAAGAAGGTGCTTCATAAGAGGGTGCTTCATAAGAGGGTGCTTCATAAGAGGGTGCTTCATAAGAAGGTGCTTCATAAGAGGGTGCTTCATAAGGTGCTTCATAAGAGGGTGCTACATAAGAGGATGCTTCATAAGAGGGTGCTTCATAAGAAGGTGCTTCATAAGAGGGTGCTTCATAAGAGGGTGCTACATAAGAGGGTGCTTCATAAGAAGGTGCTTCATAAGAGGGTGCTTCATAAGAAGGTGCTTCATAAGAGGGTGCTTCATAAGAAGGTGCTTCATAAGAGGGTGCTTCATAAGAGGGTGCTTCATAAGAGGGTGCTTCATAAGAGGGTGCTTCATAAGAGGGTGCTTCATAAGAGGGTGCTGCATAAGAGGGTGCTTCATAAGAGGGTGCTTCATAAGAGGGTGCCTCATAAGAGGGTACCTCATAAGAGGGTGCTACATAAGAGGGTGCTTCATAAGAGGGTGCCTCATAAGAGGGTGATACATAAGTGGGGGCTTCATAAGAGGGTGCTTCATAAGAGGGTGCTTCATAAGAGGGTGCTTCATAAGAGGGTGCTATATAAGAGGGTGCTATATAAGAGGGTGCTTCATAAGAGGGTGCTACATAAGAGGGTGCTTCATAAGAGGGTGCTATATAAGAGGGTGCTATATAAGAGGGTGCTATATAAGAGGGTGCTATATAAGAGGGTGCTTCATAAAAGGGTGCTTCATAAGAGGGGGCTAAAATAAGAGGGTGCTTCATAAGAGGGTGCTATATAAGAGGGTGCTATATAAGAGGGTGCTATATAAGAGGGTGCTATATAAGAGGGTGCTATATAAGAGGGTGCTATATAAGAGGGTGCTTCATAAGAGGGTGCTTCATAAGAGGGTGCTACATAAGAGGGTGCTTCATAAGAGGGTGCTATATAAGAGGGTGCTACATAAGAGGTGCTTCATAAGAGGTGCTATATAAGAGGGTGCTATATAAGAGGGTGCTATATAAGAGGGTGCTATATAAGAGGGTGCTATATAAGAGGGTGCTTCATAAGAGGGTGCTACGTAAGAGGGTGCTACGTAAGAGGGTGCTTCATAAGAGGGTGCCTCATAAGAGGGTGCTACATAAGAGGGTGCTACATAAGAGGGTGCTACATAAGAGGGTGTTTCATAAGAGGGTGCCTCATAAGAGAGTGCTTCATAAGAGAGTGCTTCATAAGAGGGTGCTTCATAAGAGGGTGCTTCATAAGAGGGTGCTACATAAGAGGGTGCTTCATAAGAGGGTGCTACATAAGAGGGTGCTTCATAAGAGGGTGCTATATAAGAGGGTGCTTCATAAGAGGGTGCTTCATAAGAGGGTGCTTCATAAGAGGGTGCTTCATAAGAGGGTGCTACATAAGAGGGTGCTACATAAGAGGGTGCTACATAAGAGGGTGCTACATAAGAGGGTGCTTTCATAAGAGGGTTGCTTCATAAGAGGTGCTTCATAAGAGGGTGCTTCATAAGAGGGTGCTACATAAGAGGGTGCTACATAAGAGGGTGCTTCATAAGAGGGTGCCTCATAAGAGGGTGCTACATAAGAGGGTGCTTCATAAGAGGGTGCTTCATAAGAGGGTGCTACATAAGAGGGTGCTTCATAAGAGGGTGCTTCATAAGAGGGTGCTTCATAAGAGGGTGCCTCATAAGAGGGTGCCTCATAAGAGGGTGCTACATAAGAGGGTGCTACATAAGAGGGTGCTACATAAGAGGGTGCTACATAAGAGGGTGCTACATAAGAGGGTGCTACATAAGAGGGTGCTACATAAGAGGGTGCTACATAAGAGGGTGCTACATAAGAGGGTGCTTCATAAGAGGGTGCTTCATAAGAGGGTGCTGTGTTGAGACAATCATATTACGACAATCCATTGACACACACTCAGTTCACGGAGTTCACTACCATATCACAAGATAGGCACATGGCTTCTGCCGAAAAGAAGAGGTCACGATGCTCCATGAATACGACGGAGGACTCAGATTTGGAAATGTGGGGCGAAATTCTAGCGAAGAAGTTGGGAGAGGAAGAGGAAGATCCTGCTCACATTGTAGCAGATCTGACAGTCCCAACCATGGAGCCAGCGACAGTAGAAACAGGTGCGGAAATAAACACCCCACCCCCCGAAAACCAAGAGGGATGGAACACTGTGGACAACAAGAAGAAGCACCATCCGTCCAAGGAGCAGGCAAACCAGCTCAATCGACCTGTCAAATTCAAGGTGAAGTCTTACGGGGACCACAGAACCTACTATGGGTTGTTTCATACCTGGAATCACGACACAACCTGAAGTTCAAGATATGGGTTTAACTTGAGGGGAGAACCAATATTGACTCCTCTCAACAAGGAAATGTATACCACCTTGAAGAGAGTCATGGAGACAGATCGCTCATTCACCCTGGAGGAACTGGACTCTCGGCAGAAGATCACCAAGGTGTAGTGATGCGATACCGCTGATGATGCCCATCGAGGCAGTAGCAGCTCACCCCAGTGTGGGGTCAGCTCAACGTCTCAAGGCAAAGACGGCAGCAATGCACCAACCCGACAGGTCCTCATTCAGCATGTAGGACCACTGCCATCCCAGCTGGACCTCGGTTCTTGGGGCAGGTACGATGTCAGGACCTTCACAGCAGAACCAGTTCGCTGTTTCAAGTGTCAGTGTTATGGACACCTGGGTGCACTCTGTCCGAACAGAGTAATCTGCGGTGTCTGCAGCCAGCACCACCCTACCGAGGAATGCACCACCAAGCTGAAAAATGCATCGCCACCCACTCCACAATGCCCGAACTGCAGGCAGAAACACCATGCCTGGAATCCTCGATGCCCCGAGAGGCTCGCCAGAATTCAAGAAGTCTGGAAGACGCCAAAAACTCGGCAACAGGCTACGACGGATCATAACTCTCAGCAAACGATGGGTGCAGAGAACCCTGCCATACCGCAGATCTCTCAGCAGCTAACCCAAGTCAATGCCCAGGAATTCCCAACCCTAGAAGCCTCAACCAGGCGTCAAGGTCAAGAACCTCCTGCACCCCTACCTCAATGAAGAAACAGAAACAAGAGGAACAGGAGGCTTCAACAGGGTGCATCTGGTCAATGCGATCAGCAGACGGCACTAAACGAGCCCCCACCGGCCATAGCACGACAACGCAGGCACTCCTTACCCGGCACAGGCGCTTTGCAGACTCAACTGGCACCTCACCAGCAGATCCCGGCTACCCAACCTGGTATACAGCAACAGACCACGGTGCATACAATAAAGAAATCCAACCCTCAGCAGTCCCTACAGACCACAACAACCCAGATAATATCCACTCTTTCGAACCCAACTCCAAAGCAGGCCCTCACCAGGGAGGATCTCGTAGCACTCATCAAGGTGTTCACAGATCTTATTTGCAACACAATCAACTCCACGGAACAACAGAGCGCATTCCGGCAGATGGTCAGTACGCTCCTGAGAGTGTGCTTTCTGACCGAAGAGGAGACAGTGGATGCCATGAATTTGCAGGTTCTCAGAGCGGGCAGGACTCAGTCTCCAGCTCAGGAAACAACATCGATGGGAATAACTTCGGTACCAAATCACACCCTCAAGGTCCTACAGTGGAACATTCAGGGCCTGAGGGGCAAACAGCACCTCTTGCTGGAGGCAGTAATCGGGATCGGGTTGATATCGTCTTGCTACAAGAAACTCTGACTGTCCCGACTATGTGCCCAAGACTACCCGGTTTTGCTGGGTATTTTCGGCACATGGACCCGGGCGTTCACTGCAGAGGCACAGCTGTATTTGTATCCAATACAATACCTCACGAGGTTATAGCCAACCCTGTGGACTGTGGGGAGGATGTCGAGGTACAGGCCATCCTCGTGCACATACCTGGGGCGCCCATTACCATCTATAACATCTACAAGAACCCAAGACACACCCTTGACATTGCAGAGCTCCTCGCACTAGCACGCACTGAGTGTATTATTGTGGGTGGAGATTTCAACGCACATCACCCAATGCTGCACTCTCACTCAGCAACCAATGCTGCTGGCAGACCCCATAGCAATGCTCCTACACGATATTCCAGAGGTAAAGTTGCTAAACAATGGAGACCCCACACACCTGTTGGGTGGCTGCCTCGACCTTACCTTCGGGTTTAAGACAACTCGCAGCAGGAGCCACATGGGAAACTCATCCTCACCTTGTCAGTGACCACTTTGCAGTGATCACCACCTTTAACATCAACAGGCCTCCCACAGTTGTGCTGCCTCTAGATGGGACGTAAAGAGGGCCAACTGGAAGGTGTTCCAGGATTATCTTCATGACTGGTGGTCCACATACTCTCTATCTGAAGACTGTGATACGGCTGAACAGGAGCTAATCACTGTTCTCATCCAGCAGCAGAGTGCGCAATTCCAAAGAAGTCCACAGGACGCACTCACAAAAAAGACTGGTGGTTCTACAACGACGAAGTGCGGGAGCAGAACCACCGCATCAACTCTTTTAGGAAGCAATACAGGCGTAACCCTACGGCAGAGAACAGGAATACTCTGAGAGCCATTGTGCAGCATGCCCCCAGAGTCTCTCAGAGTAAAAACTGAGAATATGGCTGGAGTGGTGCTCAACATTCGGGCATCACACCACCTTACCTAGATATATGGGGCAAGCTCAACATAGCAAATGGCAAGAGCAAGCCGAGGCCACCAGCACACCCGAACCCATCCCAGGAAGCTGAGAAACTAGTGGAGCTTTTCACTTCCAGGGGAGCATCCACTCAGCTCCCACAGGACATCCGGAATATACAGACGGATCTTCTGCCACAGCGCCAGCTAACAATACAAGCTGCATGTGAGTCGGAAGATGTGACTGATGAAGACCTCACGGACTTGGAACTCCGACGTGCCATTAAGAACACAGTGACACTGCCCGGGCATCGATGGTGTTACATACTCCATGATTGCACGGGCTGGGCAGAGTGGATGGGAGGCCATACTAGACGTCATTAACAAGTCGTGGAGGGCCAGGACACTCCCAGCAGCTTGGAAGAAAGCTACCATCGTACCAATTCCAAAGCCCAAGGACCCAGGCAGTATGAGACCCATATCGCTGACCAGCTGCTTAGCCAAGACTGCTGAGAGGATGGTGTTAAACTGCCTCCTATGGAAACTTGGACCCTCTCATCATCACATATTTGGCTTCACCAAAGGAGTGGGTACAGCAGAGTGCATAACCACTCTACTAAGCCAGATTGCTGACAGTAACAAAAACCTAGTATTGTCGTCTACCTCGACCTTGAAAAGGCATTTGAGCTAGCCAGCCCCACAGCAATTCTGGCAATACTAGCTCGGAAGGGAATCAAAGGACCGCCTTCTGGCCTGGTAGAGTCCTACCTTAGGGGGAAGGCAGCCTGTGTCAGCTTTCAGGGACACTACTCTTCCTTTAAATCCCTGGAAAACGGTATGCCACAAGGTGTGCTCAGTCCTACCCTGTTTAACATCCTTATGCAGGAACTTGTGAGCCTTCCCTTTCATAGTGGTACACAGCTCCTCAGCTATGCTGATGATCTTGCACTCGTAGTGAATGGGAAAGGCAATTTAGAACGACAGGCTCAGAGAGCTTTGGACCTAATTACGCAGTCTTGCAAGGAACTAGGCCTCAAGATCTCGGCCGAGAAATCTCTTGCAATGATGTTCAAGGGACCAGATCCTGTGAATAGATTACGTATTCAGGATATAGAACTTGAGTGGACAGGCTCCTACCTGTACTTGGGAATCTACATTGATAAAAAGCTGACCTTTCAGAAACAGGCCGAGTATGTCAGGTCACGTGCTCTACTCAGACTCAACGCCATGAGAGCCATGACGAGGCACCGTGCAGGGGCAAGCAAAGATGTACTTCGCTTGTACTATATACAAGCTATACGCTCGCTCATTGACTACGGTGCACCGGCGTTAGCTCATCTCTTCCCGCAGAGCAGGCAAAGAGTGGAGGTCGTACAAATCAGGCGATAAGAACATTGCTTGGGGCCCCCATCTGGACCAACACAGTATGTCTCAGATCTGAGGCCCGGCTTCCTTCCTTGGCTGACAGAGTAAGAAACATAAACGCCTGCAAAGTGGCCACGATTCTGCACAGGCAGCAAGGTACCCCACTAAGGAGACGGATATTGACAACCATGGCACAAGATCCCACACTCTTCACGGACTACTCCTGGATTCGTTCGTTTTGTGCTGCTGGGCGGAAGCTGCTGCCTATACAACTACTCCTTGAGAAGAGTTGTGACCTTCCTGTTGCTGGGTACCATCCAACCACCTCCCTGGCGCCCAGATCCAGCAATGTTTGCATCATGCAGCTACCCATCTCTAAGCGTCTCTGCAGTCAAGACACTCTCAGCAATCATGCTGAGACAAGCCCTGGCACTGGCAGAGGGAGGCACATGTTTCAGTGTATTTCACAGATGGTTCTGTAGACCCTGACAGGAAGAGAGCAGCAGCTGGACTGTACCACAATGGTCACACACAAGGCTGGCGACTCCCTGACCACTGCACGATCCTTCAAGCTGAGCTGGTGGCGATTCAGCAGGCATTGTCACATGCCCTACGACATCGACTCCGACCTGTCATACATGTTGATTCCACGTCTGCAACCAATGCCCTCTCCCATCCTCAACCACAGGACAATGTTCACCTCATCACATCGATCCTGAGCATAATGAACAGCCTTAGAAGTTCAGGGTAACAGATCGACATTGAACTGGATCCCCAGCCATGCTGGCATCCGGGGAAATGAGGCGGCAGATGATGCAGCCAAGGCAGCAACAGACTATCCACATGTTGGGATTACTGTCCCAATCAGCCTACGACAGACCAAACTGGTGGCTGCCAGAGCCATGAAACTTATGGGGGAGGTCTTAGGTGATACCCCATCTCAACAGTGGTACCGAGCAGCGACTCAGGGAGAACCCCCTTCATATGATAGAAGCTGGTCCAGAGCGCAGTGTACCGCCATCCGTCGGCTTCGTTTGGGCTTTCCCACAGCCAAGATGATGGTAGACAAGGCTGAGGAGGAGATGTGCCAGTACTGTCAGCACGTTTTTCCAGCGGCCCCTAACACACTATCTTCTGGAGTGCGAAGTTACTGAGACACTCCGCAGGCAACTAGGAGTGATATTCCCTCCCGAAGAGGAACCAGAGATGACTGCGGCCACACTAGTGTACCAAAGGAGTTAACGAACCAGAGAAGCTGTTACCTGTTTATAACGACATATCCTCCTCCTCGCTAGTGTCCATAGTTTTGGAGTACATACGGTGTTGTCGCTTATGAGATGCACCAGTTGAACTGACCAGAAGAGTGCTTGAACAGCATATGTCGCATCAATGTAGAAACCTTTCTCCCTCGGGAGCCAGAGACGGGTCATCGCAAGATTGAGACCCGTGCCAGGACTACGGTCTTGGCGAACATAATACACACATACAGAGGGTGCTTCATAAGAGGGTGTTTCATAAGATGGTGCTTCATAAGATGGTGCTTCATAAGATGGTGCTTCATAAAAGGGTGCTACATAAGAGGGTGCTTCATAAGAGGGTACTTCATAAGAGGGTACTTCATAAGAGGGTACTTCATAAGAGGGTGCTTCTTAAGATGGTGCTTCATTTAAGATGGTGCTTCATAAAAGGGTGCTACATAAGAGGGTGCTTCATATGAGGGTGCTACATAAGAGGGTGTCTCATAAGAGGGTGCTACATAAGAGAGTGCTACATAAGAGGGTGCTACATAAGAGGGTGCTACATAAGAGGGTGCTTCATAAGAGGGTGCTTCATAAGATGGTGCTCATAAAAGGGTGCTACATAAGAGGGTTTCTTCATAAGAGGGTGCTTCATAAGAGGTGTGCTTCATAAGAGGGTGCTTCATAAGAGGGTGCTTCATAGAGGGTGCTTCATAAAGAGGGTGCTTCATAAGAGGGTGCTTCATAAGAGGGTTGCTTCATAAGAGGGGTTGTTGAGAAATGATTTACCAGCTAAGGTTAAAGTTTAAATATAGTGGAAATTTATCTTGGTAAGACAGCTATGGCCCACACAGCCACCCCTGCAGGCGAGGTCTTGAGAAGCTGTCATATCCACTTCCCAACTGGCTGTAATAGAGTATATTATGTGTGATTATAAATTACCCCTAGGGGGTGTTATGTCAGCATATTTCATTCACTGATTGCTGACAAACTTACGTTTGTTTACTCAAGTCCGCACCTCACTGCCGACTATAGGTTGATTACAAACTCCTTGCGGCACAAGAACTGCGCAGTTCCCCATACTACAAGAAATTCGTAACCTACCCTGCTCTTGTAGGGTGAGCTATAGTGTTCTTTACACCCTCAACAGGTATCGGTGACTTAATAGAAGCTGAAGTGTCCTTGGATGTCCACGTCTTCCATAGTCTAGGAATATGCACACTGGTACACTATGTTCCACAAGGTTTGTCTTTATTGTTCACAATCTTATCACTAAAGAAGCTGATCACACTTCTCTGTAAGTGTTTATTGTGTTTTGTGAGACACTTTGTTCACACTAACGCACGGATCAGTGTTCTTTGTTGGTTATCCTGGCATCAGTGTGACTCCCGGTAGGGTGAAAAGTAATCTCACCTCACAGCGTCCTACGCCGCTGCAATGCCTCTAGAACATAAAGGAAAAACTGACCTAGTACTTTTTGCTTCCTTGCCAAACTTCCTCCATGAAGCAAAGCAGAATGCTTGATTCTTGCTGTCTTAAGCATAGACAACAATGTACACTATCTTTACCATGGTAATAAAGTAGAAGCAGGATTTTCCTTAATTAGCCTGCTAAGGTAAGAGATGGACTGTCTCTTATTAAACTACACTTTGCAACACTTGACTCTTGCAAAGAGCGGCGATCGCTTGACCACGTCACATACTCGTATTGCATCTGGGATCAATTACTTGCTGTAGCAGTAAACAAGATGCTTGCCCCTTCTGAGAGGGCTGGGCCCCTCAGGGGTGAATGGTGTTGAAATGGGCTGAAAGGGGCTAATATCCCCCTCCTGGAGAAAATTTCTCCACATTGGTGCTTCATAAGGGGGTGCTTCATTAAAGGGTGCTTCATTAAAGGGTGCTTCACAAGAGTGTGCTACATAAGAGGGTGTTTCATAAGAGGGTGCTACATAAGAGGGTGCTTCATAAGGGGTGCTTCATAAGGGGGTGCTTCATAAAGGGGTGCTTCATAAGGGGGTGCTTCATAAGGGGGTGCTTCATAAGGGGGTGCTTCATAAGGGGGTGTTTCATAGCACTATTTCGCACGTTCACACATTCCACTACAATTTTCAATACTTCTGCCAGTTTTGGAGGCGAGGTTTTTGTTGCCAACTCATGCGTGTGTAGAACACAGTGCATAGCAATGATGTGTGGTGCATCGGCTCTCACCAGTGCTCCAAAGCCGGAGTTTCGTCCCAGTATGACTGGAGCTCTTTCCGAACAAACTGTGTGTGTGTGTGTGTGTGTGTGTGTGTGTGTGTGTGTGTGTGTGTGTGTGTGAGAAGAGAGAGAGAGAGAGAGAGAGAGAGAGAGAGAGAGAGACCGACCGACCGACCGACCTCCGTCGAACCTTTGAGACTGACTCACCGAACCTCTGCGGTTCGATCGAACCCAGGTTAAGAACCACTGGTCTAGACTGACAAAGGTATGCCGAGCATAAGATTCCACGAGGTGTACTTGAAAAGTGTCTATCCAGCTGATTCTTCAATGACTGTATTGTCTTTGCGCTAATAATACAACATTCATCGGTAGTTTATTTAATTCTTCTATAATTCTCATTTAAAAAATTTGCATATGTCTTACAAATTCCTTGCAGTTTCATTCCATTGTTTGAATTATGGACTCATTCAGCACTTCACACAGTGGAAGAATAAGACACTTGTTCCACGCTTGGGAATCATTATTTTGGAAATGTTTCGTCAGTCAGTGGCTTCTTCAGTCCACGCAGAGAAACGATGGAAGATGAATACGAGTTAGAGGTAATTAGTCGCTCAGCCTGGAGTCGATGTGTTCAGTCTATCAGTCTTACTAAAAGTGCAGCATATTCTTAATCATCATCTCGTCTTATTCATCATCTTGGGATCTTGATGCTGGGAATTCTTCAAGGTTTGCCTAACATATAGGCCCGACCTACTTCCACTAGTGAGGTGTTGCCGCCCACTACTGCTCCACACAGTCTGTCTGCAGTATATAAGCCCCACCTCCTCAAATATGCTGCACTTTTATCAAGATTGATGGACTCCAGACTGAGGGACTGATTACCTTAAACTCATTTTCCACCGTTTTTCTGTATTGAACTGAAGATGCCACTGGCTGGCGAAATGTTTCCAGAATAGAGATTCCCAAGTTTTCCAAACTACTGACTCAAATTTCAAACAATTCATGTTTCAGTGTGTTGAAGCAATTTAATATAGCGTCAAGGTTTGAAGAGATCATCCTGTAGTTTCCCAACAGAAAAAAAAAGTTCAGTGATTTGAGTCTTCATAAGGTTTCTTTCTGAGTGAGAGTATAAGTCTATAAGCTCTTCTCTATACTCATTCTAATATATATCCTCGTCCTGGAACCAAAACTGAGCGACATATTCAAGATGTGTTTTGTGCTCAAAGATTCTTGGTATGAAACCTTACATTCTGTTACCCTTGTGCTTACAGATAAGAACTGCTTTACTACGTTTATTAAAAGTAGGAGCATGTCTAAGGTACTCTGAACACTAAGTACTCTTCTTGAGACACTGCACTTTTTTCCCAAATTCATGTCATTTGCAAATTTTTCTATCTTAGATGCTAGCCCAGCCTCAAGATTATATATATATATATATATATATATATATATATATATATATATATATATATATATATAATATAGATGCTAGCCCAGCCTCAAGATTATATATACGTATATATATATATATATATAATGCGAAGAGAACTGACCCAGTTCCGATCCTTGGGAGAATTCACTCCTTACGGGAAGCTATTCAGTCACATCTGTATCGAGAAACACTGTGTTCATATCTATGAACCAGTCAGTTTTCCAGGTACAAGTTTCTTCTATACCATGTTCTGTTATTCTAGCCATCAGACATTGATGGGATACCTTGTCGAAGACTTCAGGACTTCTAGATGTACTTCTGATGGGACTTTTCCATCATAGTTTTAGTGCATGTAATTGAAAGATTCCAGTTAGTCAGACATGATCATTTGTTGTATAATTCATGCTGATTTCCCTTTATAGATTATTTTCCCAAAAAATAACTATCTTGTTCCTAATATTAGTCTCCACTTTACCTAAACTTAATGTTAAGCTGATGGGACAATAGTTGAGGTCACAAGTCATGTCTCTTGTTTTTACAAATAGCGCAACATTTACTAGTTTCCAGGCTATTAGCATATTGTCATCTTCTAGTTATATGTTAATTATTTCTGTTTATAGGCAAGTGACATGGTGTCTACGTTCTTTTATAACCCAGGCAATTATCTCCTTTGATCCAATAGATTTGTTAATATTAAACTTCTCCAGTTATTTTATTAGCTAGGTCACTAAATTCGTCAATACGTAAGTTGTGGGTGTCAAGGCCTGAAAACAAACTTCATGCAATAGCTGTAAATAGGGATTCCAAGGCTGAGCTAAGAATAGATGCCATATACCTGCTCCTGCTTGTTATTCCGTTGTTATTGTTAGTTAAAGCTCCTCAACTTGTTTTTACACACTTTTTTTCCCTGACGTACTTGATTTTTTTTTCTTAGCACAGTTTAGCATTTCCAATCTTTTCATTGTTTTCTGTCTGTAACTCTGTGCAGTAAGTCTGGCTTTCTTTAAACTATTTCACACTTTTTTCTTTTATTATGTTGTCCTTCTATATACTTGTATTTTTTCCTTAAATCTGCTTTACATTTCCTCTACACTATATTTAGTGGCTCGGTTCCATTAGCGTTACTGATATATCTGTGTGTTTTAGCGAAGTTCGCTGCTCTCTGTTAATTAAGGAATCATCATAAGGATTATTTTCACTCTCAGAGAAAGTCTTTATTTTGAATCGAATGATGTGATCAGTGTTTCCTGGTCCCTCTCCTACCTCACACGATTGTTTGTGGTCACAGCCAATGCAAGATATTCTTAGCTATATTAGCCGAGATAACAGTTTGAATTAGTAAGTTATCAATGATGTTGACTAGTATGTCGGCCTCCTGGTCCCCTGAGAGTGTGTGTGTCGGCCTCCTGGTCCCCTGAGTGTGTGTGTCGGCCTCCTGGTCCCCTGAGACAGTGTGTGTCGGCCTCCTGGTCCCCTGAGACAGTGTCTGTCGGCCTCCTGGTCCCCTGAGACAGTGTGTGTCGGCCTCTTGGTCCCCTGAGACAGTGTGTGTCGGCCTCCTGGTCCCCTGAGACAGTGTGTGTCGGCCTCCTGATCCCCTGAGACAGTGTGTGTCGGCCTCCTGGTCTCCTGAGACAGTGTGTGTCGGCCTCCTGGTCCCCTGAGACAGTGTGTGTCGGCCTCCTGGTCCCCTGAGACAGTGTGTGTGTCGGCCTCCTGGTCCCCTGAGACAGTGTGTGTGTCGGCCTCCTGGTCCCCTGAGACAGTGCGTGTCTGCCTCCTGGTCCCCTGAGACAGTGTGTGTCGGCCTCCTGGTCCCCTGAGACAGTGTGTGTCGGCCTCCTGGTCCCCTGAGACAGTGTGTGTCGGCCTCCTGGTCTCCCGAGACAGTGCGTGTCTGCCTCCTGGTCCCCTGAGACAGTGTGTGTCGGCCTCCTGGTCCCCCGAGAGTGTGTGTCGGCCTCCTGGTCCCCCGAGAGTGTGTATCGGCCTCCTGGTCCCCCGAAAGTGTGTGTCGGCCTCCTGGTCCCCCGAGAGTGTGTGTAGGCCTCCTGGTCCCCCGAGAGTGTGTGTCGGCCTCCTGGTCCCCCGAGAGTGTGTGTCGGCCTCCTGGTCCCCCGAGAGTGCTTCTCGGCCTCCTGGTCCCCCGAGAGTGCTTCTCGGCCTCCTGGTCCCACGAGTGTGTCTCGGCCTCCTGGTCCCCCGAGAGTGTGTGTCGGCCTCCTGGTCCCCCGAGAGTGTTTGTCGGCCTCCTGGTCCCCCGAGAGTGTGTGTCGGCCTCCTGGTCCCCCAAGAGTGTGTGTCGGCCTCCTGGTCCCCCGAGAGTATTTGTCGGCCTCCTGATCCCCCGAGAGTGTGTGTCGGCCTCCTGGTCCCCGAGTGTGTTTGCCGGCCTCCTGATCCCCCGAGTGTGTGTGTCGGACTCCTGGTCCCCCGAGTGTGTTTGTCGGCCTCCTGATCCTCCGAGAGTGTGTGTCGGACTCCTGGTCCCCCGAGAGTGTTTGCCGGCCTCCTGATCCTCCGAGAGTGTGTGTCGGACTCCTGGTCCCCCGAGAGTGTTGTCGGCCTCCTTATCCTCCGAGAGTGTGTCGGACTCCTGGTCCCCCCGAGAGTGTTTGTCGGCCTCCTGATCCTCCGAGAGTGTGTGTCGGACTTCTGGTCCCCCGAGAGTGTTTGTCGGCCTCCTGATCCTTCGAGAGTGTGTGTCGAACTCCTGGTCCCCCGAGAGAGTGTGTCGGCCTCCTGATCCTCCGAGAGTGTGTGTCGGACTCCTGGCCCCCCGAGAGTGTTTGTCGGCCTCCTGATCCTCCGAGAGTGTGTGTCGGACTCCTGGTCCCCCGAGAGTGTTTGTCGGCCTCCTGATCCACCGAGAGTGTGTGTCGGACTCCTGATCCTCCGAGAGTGTGTGTCGGACTCCTGGTCCCCCGAGAGTGTTTGTCGGCCTCCTGATCCTCCGAGAGTGTGTGTTGGACTCCTGGTCCCCCGAGAGAGTGTGTCGGCCTCCTGATCCACCGAGAGTGTGTGTCGGACTCCTGATCCTCCGAGAGTGTGTGTCGGACTCCTGGTCCCCCGAGAGTGTTTGTCGGCCTCCTGATCCACCGAGAGTGTGTGTCGGACTCCTGATCCTCCGAGAGTGTGTGTCGGACTCCTGATCCCCCGAGAGTGTTTGTCGGCCTCCTGATCCTCCGAGAGTGTGTGTTGGACTCCTGGTCCCCCGAGAGAGTGTGTCGGCCTCCTGATCCACCGAGAGTGTGTGTCGGACTCCTGATCCTCCGAGAGTGTGTGTTGGACTCCTGGTCCCCCGAGAGAGTGTGTCGGCCTCCTGATCCACCGAGAGTGTGTGTCGGACTCCTGATCCTCCGAGAGTGTGTGTCGAACTCCTGGTCCCCCGAGAGTGTTTGTCGGCCTCCTGATCCACCGAGAGTGTGTGTCGGACTCCTGATCCTCCGAGAGTGTGTGTCGGACTCCTGGTCCCCCGAGAGTGTTTGTCGGCCTCCTGATCCACCGAGAGTGTGTGTCGGACTCCTGATCCTCCGAGAGTGTGTGTCGGACTCCTGGTCCCCCGAGAGTGTTTGTCGGCCTCCTGATCCTCCGAGAGTGTGTGTTGGACTCCTGGTCCCCCGAGAGAGTGTGTCGGCCTCCTGATCCACCGAGAGTGTGTCGAACTCCTGGTCCCCCGAGAGAGTTCAATTCTCCAGCTAATTATACATTGTCTTTGTCACACAAACGGGCTTCGTCCTCCTGATTTTGTTGAAGAGGACCATGTACAACATTGAACGTAATTTTCTTGTTACCATTAACTTGAATTTGCACATAAGACTCGTAACTCTCAGCATTATGCTTTGAAATTTCAGTTAACTTGCAGAATTAGATTTTCAACTTTCTTATCAATGCGAACCGTATTAACAGTCAGTGCAATTTCTGCTATTAACTTTTCTTTTGAGGAAGTCGAGCATTTTCTGAGTGAGCATATGCGGATAATTCGTCTCTTTTATGGAAAATATCGCGGTGATTGTTGTATAGAACTTTAATTCACTCAGGAGGCTCTTTCAGCTGGCTAAATTAGTTTAAATTCCTTGCCTGACTGGTTACATGGCTTCTTGCAGTCAACTTGTCTGTTTCATTCACCTCCATTTCCCTACCTGTTCCCTTCTTCTTTACTTCCCTACCTGCTCCTTTCTCTGCTTCCCTACCTGCTCCCTTCTCCACTTCCCTACCTTCTCCTTTCTCCTCCGGTTCCCTACCCTTCCCCTTCCCCATTGCACAAGTCCTTCCCTCTAACTAGTTTCGGAGTTACCTTACACAATTATCAGACACTCCAAATTCAGAGAAAAGTTACAATAACCAGAGTTAAACATATGGTGAACTTCAAATTAATATAATTAAAAGAAAGAGGAAAAAGAATAAAGAGAAAACTAGAAACCAAGTAGTTCTCCTGAGCGGTCAGTATTACACAGGGGAAATTGTCCCTAATATTGTAGATACTCTACACTGTTACCTGCAGCGCTGTGTGACCCTGGCGGGTTTACCAATTGGTTTTGATTATAATAACAATACTCAGTGGTATTGGATCGACTGGACAAGACAGTGAATGATGATATGGATAAAATACACGTGTACCTTCACAGTGTTGGAGTATGAGACCAGACGGGGATTTATTCAGTTGCCTATTTGTTCAAAGATGTGAACTTTCAGTTTACGCTTAGTTTTACCACTATACATAACATTACAGCTATGGCAATTGTATTTCTAGACTACAGATGACAGAAATTCAACAGGTATATCACCTGTGAACTTAAAGTAACGTTGTATACTGTATTTAGGATTAAATATAACTTACTCTCGCCGGGGATAAAAAAAAATTGTAACAGGTTTGTTAGCTTATTTTTAAAGTTTATTTTTTTTACGTTTAAGAAAATTATTGGGAAAAAAAAACTACTCTCTTAACATTAAAAATATTGGTTCTGGTGCAGTTATTTGTCTACGGATGAATATTCAATATTAAAAAACGTTCGAAAAAGTTTTCTTTATAAGTTAGTGTGGAAATCAAATTTCGTTATGTTGCATAGGTACAAAAAAATTTGTAGTTAAGCCAGTAAATGTTGGTTTACGATACACTGAAGTGCTGACACTGTTTTCACTATGAATCACAAGAATGTTAAGTGAAGGTAGTGTTCCTCGCGTACTTGTGTGTCTCAAGAAATCGTAATGACACGATTGCAAACCGCCCATACCACGGGTGGGGTTAGAACCTGCGATAAAAGAGTCATAAAACTCCAAACCGACGCGTTAGCCACTGGACCAGCTAGCTGTAATAAGACTCATCCAACTAGGTAGTATATTTATACACCATAGGAAGGTTAACATAGGCATCACTGTCACCACATTTGCATTTGTGGTCACAGCGGTGCCTATGCTAACCTTCCTATGGTGTAGAAATATACCTGACGGCCTATTTTAGTGTCATCAGCAAACTTGCTATGTCACTACTTATTCCCTCATCTATGTCGCTTATGTATATTGTGAACAACAAGGAGACCAACATTAACGCCTGTGGAACACCGCTTGTGATGCGTCCGCACTCTGATTTCTCGCCATTTATGGAAACTGTTACCCAGCTGTCAACCATGCTTCTATCCTGGAAAAAATTCCCCTCCTTCACCGTGTACCTTAATTTTCTTCAACAATCTCCTGTCGAGAACTTCAACAAAGACCTTACTAAAGTCCGTATCGTGCTCGCTACTAGGATCCACCTACTCAAATACCTTTGTAAAAAGGTCAGTCAATTCGTAAGGCAACAATGACCCTTTCTACAACCATTCTGAGATTAATCCATCAACTTATATATTTGTAAATGTATTTGAATAATAAAGGTTTTTCACTCATTCTGTTTCTCATCTCAAACACATTCCTTATTAGTATAGCTTCTTAATATGTTTAGTTTTTATTCTTAATACTTTTTCTCTTTACATTTACTTATAATAATTTAATGTTTAGCACGCGTTCAAATCCGGTTCATATAATTGTCTCTCTGATTATGTACAGTGTCTGATGGTGGAGTAAGTTAACTCTGAAACTTGTGAATGATTTTATGTTTCAAGAACCAGTGCTGGTTTTTATCTTCATTATAAGACTCAGTTTCCCAAGGAACTCTTCAGTTGCTGCTCTCTCTCTCTCTCTCTCTCCTCTCTCTCTCTCTCTCTCTCTCTCTCTCTCTCTCCTCTCTCTCTCTCTCTCTCTCTCTCTCTCTCTCTCTCTCTCTCGATACACCTCCTTAATGCACTTGATGCACCTCCTTGATATAATTAATGCACCTGCTTGGTACACTTGATGCACCTGCTTGGTACACTTGATGCACCTGCTTGGTACACTTGATGCACCTGCTTGATACACTTGATGCACCTGCTTGGTACACTTGATGCACCTGCTTGGTACACTTGATGCACCTGCTTGATACACTTGATGCACCTGCTTGGTACACTTGATGCACCTGCTTGATACACTTGATGCACCTGCTTGATACACTTGATGCACCTGCTTAGCCTTGAAAATCAACTGGATGGTTAAAATCTCTCACATGAATAAACGCACTCTCCAAACTCTCACGCACTTCCCGGCACACTCATGCATTCCCTAACACATTCACAGATTGACGCACTCCGACATTCACACTCTCCTACACTCCCCAGCAGGAGTTAGGAATCGACCCCTGTAACCACAAACACTAGCCCAGTGCTCACCGCAATAGGCACGTTCTCTATACCCACTTACACTCTCCCCATACACACACACCCCAGTACACTCATGCACTCACTAACAAATTCACTCAATCACACATTTCCCAACACCAGCGCAGACGAATGACAGAATGTATTAAACATAACTGATTAGCGAGAAAACATCAGATATTGTAAGCTTCATTATAATCGTTGAGCAGTCTGAAAATAGTCAGACATATTATTAACATTTTAACCGCTAAGGGATATATACCTGCACAGTGTTGTACTGGCACTTACAAGGTCGTTGGTTCCCAATACTCCTCAGACACTAACATAGTTTTGGAAAGTGAGATTTATGTCATATTCTAATATGGTAACTTTTGCATAGAAATTTTGTGATTTTTAGCTTTGTCCACTTGTTATTTCCCACATGCGTTATCTGCGGATAACAGAGTAATCTTAGTACGCGAGCTTAGCGAGTACGGTGTGAAGGCTTAATTATTGCTCGATTAAGATAACGATGCAAGCAGAGAATACTGGAGGTTGTGTAAATCTTGAATAAACACCGAGGGATCTTACAGGAAAAGACGCCTGGACAAACACTTAAGACATATCAGTAGGAAAGGTTTCGATCCAGGGATCTTGTTTACTCCGATGGAACAACGAGTACATGAAACAATATATCGCATGTAAAAGGTGAGGTCAACTGAAATCAATGTCAGGTCAGATTTAGGGAAGAGTTTAATTATTTTAGAAGCGAGGTCATGTGATGGCTGTGTTGCTGTGTGAGCGTGGCGAGGCGTGATCAAGCTTCCCATGGGCAAGGGTACAGGAAGTGCAATACCCGAGTCTTGTGTTCGCTTCATTGATGTTAAGAGTAACATTGAGAGTGGGTTCCAAGAAGCAGCGGCTGCATGTGATGGAAGCATTTCACCCCTCCATGGAAGATATTTATATTTAATATCACATACCTGCAAGCCTCTCCCAAGGGTTTCATCATTAGTAATCCCTTCTTTAAATTACTTGCAAATGCAACTGCTAGAGAAGAAATTTCTGGCTATGGTAATTATTACCAATAATATATACGTTGCTGGTTCTTAGCAGAAGTCTGCTGTCAAGGCTGCATCTGTGCTTGTTGTCACTTCCCAAGTTAAGAACTGTAAGAACTATATTGTCCACACTGCAAACCGAATTGTTTTACTCTGATTATTACTGATTATGTGTCATCACTAACATAATGACTCTAACATCATGCTCATTGGAGAAGCCAGTTGAAGATGCTCAAAAAAAAAAAAAACAGAGAAAAATCAATAAAACTTAACATTTTTTGTGGATTCCATCACACAATTATTTCTTCATAATAAAATTGATATGCCAAAGAAAGAACCCTGAAGGAAAAATTAGAATATAACATTGGTGTATCTGTGTATAGAATTAAAAAAAAAGATAAAGTAAATACTTAAAGCGAATGTAAAGAAATTAAATTAGAACGTTTGTATAGCAACTTGCACAGCAATGTGAAGGGACTGACTTATCTTGTAGTCGCTAAACGTCAAGTTTGGTTACAGGAACCTCTGGTAGTCTGGCAGATTCACAAATGATGAAACTAAATGGAAAGTATATGGTCAGAGTTGTTAGGTAAGACACATATGCAACAGTTAGGTATCTTTATTATGAAACGTTTCGCCTACACAGTAGGCTTCTTCAGTCAAGTACAGAAAAGTTGATAGAAGCAGAAGATACTTGAAGACGATGTAATCAGTCCATCACCCTTAAAGTTTTGAGGTGGTCAGTCCCTCAGTCTGGAGAAGAGCATTGTTCCATAGTATGAAACAATATGGAGAAGAAGTGACAGGATGGAGCTTTTTATAGCGCCAAGAGGTGAGACGTAGGCCACTAGGAGAGGTAAGAACTCAGATGTTGAAAGGTCAGGTCCCTCTCAAATCCAGCCCCTCTCACTAGTGGAAGTTGTCGAAGTTGATAGCAGGTCTGTACCAAGATACCCTTGTGTTGCAGTGTCTTGGTACAGACCTGCTATCAACTTCGACAACTTCCACTAGTGAGAGGGGCTGGATTTGAGAGGGACCTGACTTTTCAACATCTGAGTTCTTACCTCTCCTAGTGGCCTACGTCTCACCTCTTGGCGCTATAAAAAGCTCCATCCTGTCACTTCTTCTCCATATTGTTTCATACTATGGAACAATGCTCTTCTCCAGACTGAGGGACTGACCACCTCAAAACTTTAAGGGTGATGGACTGATTACATCGTCTTCAAGTATCCTCTGCTTCTATCAACTTTTCTGTACTTGACTGAAGAAGCCTACTGTGTAGGCGAAACGTTTCATAATAAAGATACCTAACTGTTGCATATGTGTCTTACCTAACAACCTGTCGGTATTTTATACCATTTTAATGTTCATGGTCAGAGTTATGATCACTTTCCTGAAAACTGTGTGTTTGTCCATTTCTATATTTCAGTGTGTATGACAAGGTACCATTAATGAAAATAAGATATATTTAGCAAACAGCCTAAATTTGCTTGCAAAAAACAAATAAGTCAACTGTAGATGCAAATCCAGATGTATTCCTGTTAACCTTTTAGGGGCCTGGCACGTAGGCCTTTTGTGTATCACATGTGTATCTTGCGCTACCGTCCTCGGGATGGATATGAGGTGCACAATAAACTAGCAACTACAGCGATGAATCTGACCAGTCTTCTTCTGAACCTTGATGTAACATTGATTTTTGCCAGCCTTACCTGTTACTTATACCACATAAATTCATTGGTTCATGTCCTCTGTGCAACACCGAAGTAAAGTTCCTAGAGAATAACTTTTCCTATTAAAATGTTTTGTTTTTTTTAGGTGGTATCTTATATCTTATACATACATCTTATACTAGTTTCTACTCGTGGTATTGTAAGTGTAAAGTAAAAGGACACAAGTGCAACTAATGTGACATTTATTGTGGCAACGTTTCGCTCTCCAGGAGCTTTATCAAGCTCCTGGAGCAAATACTGGTAGTCCAGGGAAGTTTTTCTTTTCTTTTAGGGCAAATGTTGAACTAATTCGTAATTAAATTAAATTTATATTGTTTATTTTTAATGTTTTCCTAAATAACATACTACACATCCTGACTGATATTAGGTGGGCTTTCACCTCCATCTTCAAAAATGGCGACCCATCTCATTTTTCCCTGTTTTACTGGTTAAATATTGATTTTGGATCATAACATTAGGATCGAGATAAAAATCTTACACGTGAAAGTATGTTTAAATTTGTGATACGTCTATTACGGCTCGAGAAAATATGCATTATACTTGTAAAACAGCTTCCATCTCTCTCTCTCTCTCTCTCTCTCTCTCTCTCTCTCTACTCTCTCTCTCTCTCTCTCTCTCTCTCTCTCTCTCTTTCTCTCTCTCTCTCTCTCTCTCTTCTCTCTCTCTCTCTCTCTCTCTCTCTCTCTCTCTCTCTCTCTCTCTTTCTCTTTCTCTTTCTCTTTCTCTCTCTCTCTCTCTCTCTCTCTCTCTCTCTCTCTCTCTCTCTCTCTCTCTTTAATCTTCGTACATTCATCAATGTTCAATGATCTCTTGGCAAAATACAGAACATTATTTTATCAGGTCTTTTATCGCCGGTTTTATTTTAATACCAATGTTCTTATTATCTGATAATCACTGCTACACATGTAATGGAAGATAATCACTGCTAGACAGTTAACATAAGAACATAAGAATGTAGGAACACTGCAGAAGGCCTACTGGCCCATACGAGGCAGGTCCTTATCAAAACGACATCTACCTAAAGCTACTCAAGAAATAACTACTCAAGAAATAACTTCCTCAATAAAGATACCCAAGAGTTGCACATGTGTCTAATTTATCAACATGTCGGTTCTCTGAACCATTCATCTACAAACCTGTCAGACACTGCAACTTCTTGGGATCTTAATACTTGGGAATTCTTCGCTTGCCTAATTCTTGGGCACGACCTACTTCAACATTGAACAAATGTTACACGACCTATGACTGCTGCACCTCTCCTGCCAACGGTTTATAAGCTCCTTCTCAGCACGTATGCCGTATTCTATTCAAGACTGATGGACTGACCACATCGACTCAAGGTTGAGGGACTGATTACCTCATTCTCCTCCTGTTCTTCAAGATTCTCCTTTGTATGGACTGATGAAGCCACTGTGTGGCGAAACGTTTCCTCAATAAAGATACCCAAGAGTTGCACATGTGTCTAATTTATCAATAACTCCCGTACCCCTTGACACCAATCAAACCCAGCCCCTCCCACTCATATATTTGTCCAGTCTCTTCTTAAAGCTACACAAGGTCCTAGCCTCTATCGCCCCACTGGGAAGACTGTTCCACGCATCTACAACTCTGTTAGAAAACCAGTACTTACCTATGTCCTTTCTAAATCTAAATTTATCCAACTTAAATCCATTATTCCTGGTTCTTACCTGGTTCGACACCCTCAGTACTTTATTAATGTCTCCCTTGTTTATGCCCGTCATCCACTTATACACTTCAATGATATCTCCCCTCATTCTACGCCTCTCCAGAGAGTGGAGATTTAAGGCTTTAAGTCTATCTTCATACGGGAGGTTCCTTACACAGTAAATCATTTTAGTCATTCTTCTCTGTATGTTCTCTAATGAGTCTATGTCCATCCTGTAGTAAGGGGACCAAAACTGAGCAGCATAATCTAAATGAGGCCTCACTAGTGATGTATAGAGCTGTAAAATAACTTTTGGACTTCTGTTACTTATACTTCTTGAGATAAATCCAAGTAATCTGTTGGCCTTGTTGCGCACACTAAGGCACTGCTGTCTTGGCTTTAGATTTCTGCTTACCATGACTCCCAAGTCTTTTCCACATTCTGTATGACCAAGCTCTACTTCACCTAGATTATAGCTTCGAGGGTTATTTTCATTACCAAGGGAAAGTACCTTACACTTATCCACATTAAACTTCATCTGCCATTTTTCAGACCAAGACATTAATTTGTTCAAATCGTCCTGGAGTTCATTGATATCCTCCTCAGAGTGAATTATACGGCCTATCTTTGTATCATCAGCAAACTTACTCATGTCACTAGTAATCCCTTCATCAAGGTCATTAATGTAAATTATGAACAGGAGAGGGCCTAAAACTGATCCTTGTGGAACGCCACTAGTGACTATTCCCCATTCAGATTTCACTCCACTAATGGTAACTCTCTGCTTTCTATTGGTAAGCCATGCCTCAATCCATGCTAGAACTTTACCTCCTATACCATGAGCTGCCACTTTTCTTTAAGAGTCTCTTGTGAGGTTAAAGTTAAATGTCCTTGTAGACAAACTATCATATTGTTAGGTAAGACACATATGCAACAGTTAGGTATCTTTATTTCGAAACGTTTCGCCTACACATTAGGCTTCTTCAGTCGAGTACAGAAAAGTTGATAGAAGCAGAAGATACTTGAAGACGATGTAATCAGTCCATCACCCTTAAAGTTTTGAGGTGGTCAGTCCCTCAGTCTGGAGAAGAGCATTGTTCCATGGAATGAAACAATATATTGTTTCATTCCATGGAACAATGGAATCCGCTGACAGGTACCTTGTAAGACAGGTACCATTCTCTGACCCACGTTCGCCTTAGCATTTCTGGGTTAAGACATGACTCAGTTCTGCACTCCTCTCTAGCTCTAAACGTCGCAAGTCCCTTACTCCCAGCTCACCCCACCGGAGTCCCAACAGAAGAACCGGAATTTCTCTTTTCAATATCTGTCCCACGATCGCCTTTGCTGCTGGGTTAAGCCCTGGCTCTATTTCTACGACTAAGAACACTCCTCTCCAGCACTATTCTTCGTCTGTCCCGTTTTCCCCGCTCATCCCATTTGGGATCTTACCTGAACTTTCGTTCGTTCGTTCGTTCGATATGCCGTATTCTATTCAAGATTGATGGACTGAACACATCGACTCAAGGTTGAGGGACTGATTACCTCATTCTTCTCCTGTTCTTCAAGTTTCTCCTACGTATGGACTGATGAAGCCACTGTGTGGCGAAACGTTTCCTCAATAAAGATACCCAAGAGTTGCACATGTGTCTAATTTATCAACATGTCGGTTCTCTGAACCATTCATCTACAAAAACAATTAATTTCGTCATTCTACGCTGAATGTTTTCTAACGAATTTATATCCATTCTGTAATATGGAGACCAGAACTGAGCTGCATAATCTAGGTGAGGCCTTACTAATGATGTATTAAGCTGCAGTATGACCTCTGGACTTCTGTTGCTTACACTTCTTGATATAAACCCCAATAATCTATTTGCCTTATTGCGTACGCTTAGGCATTGCTGTCTTGGTTTAAGGTTGCTGCTGGTTTAGAAAGACACGTAAGCAAACACTATAACATATTTATTAGAAAACGTTTCGGTCCTGGTACCTTGATCACGATTAGAAGTGATCAAGGTCCCAGGACCGAAAAGTTTTCTAATAAATATGTTATAGTGTTTGTTTACGTGTCTTTCTAAACCAACTTGTCGGTATTTATTACCAAGGTTTATACCAAGGTTGCTGCTCACCATAACCCCCAAGTTCTTTTCGCAATCTGTATGGCTAAGTTCTACATTATTTAACTTATAAGTGCTAGGGTTATGGGCACTCCCGAGCTTCAGAACCTTGCATTTTTCTACACTTAACTGCATCTGCCACTTTTCTGACCAAGAATAGAGTTTGTCTAAATCCTCCTGAAGTTCCCTAACATCTACGTTTGAATCAATTATCCTACCTATCTTTGTGTCATCGGCGAATTTGCTCATATCACTAGTAATACCCTCATGAAGGTCATTGATATAAATTATAAACAACAACGGGCCTAAGACTGATCCCTGTGGTACGCCACTTGTTACAGATCCCCACTCGGATTGAAAGCCATTTAAGCATACTCTCTGCTTCCTATTAGTGAGCCATGACTGGATCCATGACAGCACTTCTCCCCAATACCATGAGCTACCACTTTTTAACAGTCTCTGGTGCGGTACTCTATCAAAAGCCTTACTAAAATCTAAATAAACAATATCGTATTCTTTATCATGATCAACGGCCTCAAAAGCCTTACTGAAGAAGGTTAATAAATTAGTTAGGCAGGAACGGCCCCTCGTGAATCCATGTTGAGTATCATTAATCAAGCTGTGCAGATCCAGATGGCTTCTTATATTATCAGCTATAATTGACTCTAGTAATTTGCCTACAATTGAGGTAAGGCTTATTGGGCGGTAATTTGACAGTAACGACTTGTCCCCTGCTTTAAAAATAGGAATTACATTAGCCATCTTCCACATATCAGACACTACACCTGTTCGAAGAGAAATATTAAAAATATCAGTCAATGGTTCACAAAGTTCCACTTTACACTCCCCAAGAACCCTTGAAAAAAGCTCATCAGGGCCCGGGGATTTATTTTGCTTTGTGAGAGAAAAGTTCAACAGATAGGAGTAGCGAGCGAGTATATGGTAATGATAGTTTGATTGCCGGCTGCTTGTTAAGGTAGGGTCAGTCTAGCTCCCACTATCCCCCCCCCCTTCCCCCCCCCCCGAAAGGTGACGTGTGGGGCTCCGGCCAAACGGTAATCACTCGACTCACAGCTCCCAGCACAACTGTAAGTAAAAGCCTCTGCTTCTATTCTAGTGGATATTGGTTGAAAGCTTCACTTTTGACCAATAAAAAACTTAGTCCTTTCAGTTTTAAGCTCCACATGAGACTTTTATATAATCACCACCTTTTTTTAAGTATCTTGCACTTATCATGGAGAGTGATTTCTTAAGCAGTGGGTAACCTGTCTCTTTCCAGCTTGGAATGACAGATCGGATCACCTGCCAACCAACGAGAAGCGTTGAAGGTCTTGGGACGTCACCTTATAATTTACCTACCTGATTAATTGTACAGGACACTACCCCTCATATTTGCAGTGGTAAAGAACCTGCGTTCCTGTCATCTGGACTGACTATTCAAGGCTATAGACTCTGAAGATTGTAATGAAGTTGATAGAATTACCGACAATATGTAAAGTAAAAGGACACAAGTGCAACTAATGTGACATTTTATTGTGGCAACGTTTCGCTCTCCAGGAGCTTTATCACAGGTGTTGGTGACAACCAACACCTGTGACCCCCCCCCCACATCATCAGTAACGGCTACAATTTCTACAAGACGGTGTCAACCTCCACCAGACACCCCAGTATAACTGTACATATTAGCGTTGAATTCAAATGTCATATTTTTATTTCATTTTTCTGGCAAATAGGATACACATTTTTTCAATGTTTTATCTTTGCATTACTAAATAATAAGTGTTTATTTTTGTGAATAATTATTTCTTTTTCTATTCATTAATTTTCCTGAGGAGGAGCCAGCCTTGGTAATTCTGTCTGAAGTTGTTACAGGGTTGAGTAAGCCTTCACATGCTTTAACCGGTCTATTTGTTTGATAACCAATTCGGTAGTGACTGTGATATTGCATAATTTATCATCATCTGGCCCACTATAAAATTAATTACTGGGATATTGTTAATGTCTTTCTGAGTGAAAACCGAGAGAAAATAATTAAGAATAGAGCACATTTCATTCTCCTTGTCAGTGAGATGCCCAGAGTTATTTTTAAGGGGACCTATCTTATCTCTAACTTTTGTTCTATAAACCTGGAAAAAACTTTTTGGGTTAGTTTTCGAATCCCTAGCAACTTTAATTTCATAGTCCCGTTTAGCTTTTCTTATCCCCTTTTTAACGTCCCTCTTAATGTCAATATACTGATTCATGAGATGACCCTCGCCTCTTTGGATGCGCCTATAAATTCCTTTTTTCTGTCCTAAAAGATATCTGAACCTATTATTCATCCATCTGGGGTCATTTCTATTCGATCTAATTTCCTTATATGGGATAAATGTCCTTTGGGCAGCATGTATTGTGTTAAAGCTGTCATACTGATAGCTCTCTTCGTTACCCCAGTCCACAGATGATAAGTGTTCTCTAAGCCCATTGTAATCTGCTAAGCGAAAATCTGGGACCAGTACTGAATTATCCCTACTGTCATACTTCTATTCAATGCTAAAGGTAATTGATTTGTGATAGCTTGTGCCGAGTTCCTCTGTAATTTCTAAATTATTAACAAGAGTTTCCTTGTTTCCCAAAACAAAGTCAAGAAGGTTATTTCCCCTTGTAGGCTCCGTCACAAACTGCTTCAAAAAACAATCCTGAACTACTTCTAAGAAGTCGTTTGTTTCTAAATTCCCAGTCAAGAAATTCCAATCAATATGACTAAAGTTAAAGTCTCCTAGAATTACTACATTATGGTGCCTTGTGGCCTTAACAATTTCCTCCCATAGTAGTATCCCCTGGTCCCTATCTAAGTTTGGGGGATGGTATATCACACCTAAAATCAATTTTTCATGCCCCTCTGAAAATTCTATCCAAACACTCTGTATGTGTTACTTCAGATTTAATACCCGTTTTTATGCAACAGTTCAAGCGATCTCGGACATAGTGCCACCCCACCCCCCTTCCCGATACTTACATCTACTTCGAACAATTTAAATCCCTGTATGTGACATTCAGCAGGCATGTCCCAATTTTTCGTATTGAACCACGTCTCAGATAAGGCAAATACATCAATGTTACCTGCACTAGCAACTAGTCTCAACTCGTCCATCTTATTCCTAGCACTACGACTATTTGTGTAATATATATTTAAGGACCCTCCTTTCTCTTTACCCTTCCTGCTCCTTTCTGTTATTCCACTTAACCTATTTCTGTCCTTGTCGCCTAGTGCCACTGGCTTTCCAATATCCCCCTCGTTTTGCCTATTACTAGTTCTCCAAGTACTCATATTATTACACTGGGACTTCAGTGTTTCCCGCCAAAACCCATACCATTAACTATTCCTAGTTTGAAGACCTAACAGCTCCCTCCACTGCGTTGGCCAGTGCTCCCACCCCAGACCTAGATAAGTGAACCCCATCCCTGGCATACATGTTATTTCTGCCATGGAAGAGGTCCCAGTTGTCAATGAATGTCACCGCATTTTCCTTACAGTATTTGTCCAGCCAGCAATTGACACCAATTGCCCTGAACATCCATTCATTTCCAACTCCTCTCCTTGGCAAAATACCACACACGACAGGGTTCCCATCCTTCCTCCTAATTATCTCTATTGCTAACCTATACCTGCTAATCAGGTCCTCACTCCTACGTCTGCCAACATCGTTGCCTCCAGCACTGAGACAAATAGGATTTCTCCCATTACCTCTCGTAATGTCATCCAGATGGCTAACAATATCCTTCATCCCAGCCCCAGGAAAACACTCTTTGCCTCCTACTCCTATCCTTCAAGCAGAATGCCCTATCCATTTACCTAATCTGGCTGTCCCCAACAACAACGTTTTTACCTTCCTTGTCGACGTCCGTCGTGATGTTCCTAGTAGTCGACTCACATTCGTTAGGTAGCACTACACCTTCACTTGTGGAATTCGTAAAGACGTTCTCGATGGTCTTCGTTGGTGTTTCTAGGGATGTCTCACTCATGTCTGTCAATGCTTCCTTGGTGTTCGTTGTGGCATTCCCAGTAGAACACCCACATTCGTCAGGTAGCACCGAAAAAGGGTTGGAAGTTTCCACAGTAGTCTTCTGGTTTCTCGTTGTTTCTGCCTCTCCAACAGTCTTCTTGATCCTCAGCTTGGTTCCATGTTTCCCGGCCACTGACCAAGTTCCCCTCTTAACCTGGAGACTCACAACAGGAGGATTACTACAAATCCTCTTGTTCTCCTCCGTTAATCTCCAGCTTAGCAACCCTAAGCTCTTCTTTCAGCTGCTGGTAAAATTGCACGAGAGGGCATCCTGTCATACTGTCACGAGGAACATGGTTATCAAACAAATAGACAAACTGAAGCAGAATAAGCCCCCGGGACCCGATGAGTTGTTTTCCATGGTACTTAAGGAATGCAAGATGGAGCTTAGTCAGCCATTAATGAGTGTGTTTAATGCGTCCATCCTTACCGGTGTTGTGCCAGAGTTGTGGAAGATGGCTAATGTGGGTCCTTTATTCAAATCAGGAGATAAGTCCACTCCTTCAAATTACCGTCCAATAAGCCTGACATCTATAGTGGGCAAGTTATTAGAATCAATTATAGCTGACATTATTAGAAGTCACCTTGAAGTGCATAATTTGATTAATGAATCTCAGCATGGGTTCACGAGAGGTCGTTCCTGCCTGACAAATTTACTGACGCTCTTCAGTTGAACATTTGAGGCAGTTGACACTGATAAAGAATATTATCTTGTTTATTTGGATTTTAGTAAAGCCTTCGATAGAGTACCTCACAAGAGACTCTTAAGAAAAGTGGCAGCTCATGGTATTACCTGGAGTTTACCTGGAGAGAGTTCCGGGGGTCAACGCCTCCCCGGCCCGGTCTGTGACCAGGCCTCATGGTGGATCAGGGGCTGATCAACCAGGCTTTTACTGCTGGTTGCACGCAATCCAACCTACGAGCCACAGCCAGGCTGGTCAGGTACCGACTTTAGGTGCCTGTCCAGTGTCTGCTTGAAGACAGTCAGGGGTCTATTGGTAATCCCCCTTTATGTATGCTGGGAGGCAGTATAGGAGGTAAAGTTTTAGCATGGATAGAGGCATGGCTTACCAATAGAAAGCAGAGTTTCCATTAATAGGGTCAAATCAGAATGGGGATTAGTCACTAGTGGCATTCCACAAGGATCAGTTTTAGGCCCTCTCTTGTTCATAATTTTCGTTAATGACCTTGATGAAGGGATTACGAGTGACATGAGTAAATTTGCTGATGATACAATGATAGGCCATATAATTCATTCAGAGGAGGATAGAAATGAACTCCAGGAGGATTTGGACAAATTAATGTCTTGGTCTGAAAAATGACAGATGAAGTTCAGTGTGGATAAGTGTAAGGTACTAGTCCTTGGTAATGAAAATAACCCTCGAAGCTATAAACTAGATGAAGTAGAGCTTGATCATACAGAATGTGAAAAAGACTTGGGAGTCATGGTAAGCAGAAATCTAAAGCCAAGACAGCAGTGCCTAAGTGTGTGCAACAAGGCTAACAGATTACTTGGATTTATCTCAAGAAGTATAAGTAACAGAAGCCCAAAAGTTATTTTACAGCTCTATACATCACTGGTGAGGCCTCATTTAGATTATGCTGCTCAGTTTTGGTCCCCTTACTACAGGATGGATATAGACTCATTAGAGAACATACAGAGAAGAATGACTAAAATGATTTACTGTGTAAGGAACCTCCCGTATGAAGATAGACTTAAAGCCTTAAATCTCCACTCTTTGGAGAGGCGTAGAATGAGGGGAGATATCATTGAAGTGCATAAGTGGATGACGGGCGTAAACAAAGGAGATATTAATAAAGTACTGAGAGTGTCGAACCAGGTAAGAACCAGAAATAATGGATTTAAGTTGGAAAAAATTTAGATTTAGAAAGGACATAGGTAAGTACTGGTTTTCTAACAGAGTTGTGGATGCGTGGAACAATCTTCCCAATGGGGTGATCGAGGCTAGGACCTTGGGTAGCTTTAAAAAGAGATTGGACAAATATATGAGTGGGATGGGCTGGGTTTGATTGGTGTCATTGGGTAGTTTTAGGTAGAGGTCGTTTTGATAAGGACCTGCCTTGCATGGGCCAGTAGGTCTTATGCAGTGTTCCTCCATTTTTATGTTATGTTCTTATCATTTGCCAGTTTGCCTGGCAAGAGCTACGTAGCGATATATACACTGTTACATTTTGCAGGAAGGTTTGTAACGGACGATACAGCTGCGTAAATGTTGGCTTAAGAAGCTGAAGAAGAAGCAGTCACTTTCAAGGAACAACAAGTACCGATGGTGTTTCCTGTGGTAATGCATCTCAGCATAATTTTGCTGCTCGTGACATAGATGTTGATTTCTCACTTGTTGTTATTGATAATGGAGACAATGATGCTAATGAAACCCATTACAGTTATGAGGAGGAAGATTATAATATAGACGATGTTCTTGATAATAAATTCGCTCTTAACACTGTACCTCATGATCTGACTCGTTAATGTTATATTCAGCCACTTGTACGAAGCAAGCTGCGAAAGAATGAAATTTTCAGAAATATCACAATTTATGGACTAGGCCTATAGGGGCTACCACATGAAACAGTGTCATGTATTCTACCTCATGGAGGTGTGGAAACGCCCACTACAAGTGAAAAAAAATATTGAAAGAGCTTATTTATTGGTGAAATAAAAAATCTACCTTCTCGAACATTATTAGGATAATCCAAAAATCAAATATGCTATCATGATCAGAATCTGGAGCTCATTCATTTCGTTGTCATGTGTCATCTCCACAGGAGTAACGGTTGTAAATGAGCTTGACTGCTAACGGCCGCTGTTTTATGAAAATGGTGGTGAAAGTTCGTCTGTAGTCAGGATGTTTGGTATGTTGTCTGTGTACATTGTCAATGACCCGGCCAAATATTATGACCTAATATACCATCACTTCATTTCATATTAGCTCAATATTTTAATCCTTGCTTCCCCATACAACTGGGTGTACTGTGAGTTTTCTCAAAGTCTTGAGTAAACAGCGGGTGAGCTTTAAGTCTTTATTTAGTAAACGACGGGTGCTCTGTAAGTCTTAAGTAAGCACCGCATGTTCTGCCTCATGCACTCACCAGAACATTCATGCACTCACAATAACGACTTACGAATCATCGACTCATACACTCGCAACAACGACTTATGAATCATCACTTCTCAGTACAAACACTCAAGCACTCACCAAGATACACACCCATACACACTGACGTACTCATCATCACTCACAAACTCTCCAGTACACACTCACGCACTCTGCTCTATGCACTCACAACATACGCACTGACAATCACGACGACAGAATTGTGGAGGAAACTGAAGAACGTAGTAAGAACTGAGGATAAAGGACAGAGAATTGAAAGGGAAGAGAAAAGAGTAAAATGGGAGTACATGTGAATACATGAAGGCACACAGCAGAAGACTAGAGTCCACACTGAACCTATCTGCTGAAAAGGACCATCTATCTCTGTTAGGTAAGACACATATGCAACAGTTAGGTATCTTTATTATGAAACGTTTCGCCTACACAATAGGCTTCTTCAGTCAAGTACAGAAAAGTTGATAGAAGCAGAAGATACTTGAAGACGATGTAATCAGTCCATCACCCTTAAAGTTTTGAGGTGGTCAGTCCCTCAGTCTGGAGAAGAGCATTGTTCCATAGTATGAAACAATATGGAGATGAAGTGACAGGATGGAGCTTTTATAGCGCCAAGAGGTGAGACGTAGGCCACTAGGAGAGGTAAGAACTCAGATGTTGAAAGGTCAGGTCCCTCTCAAATCCAGCCGCTCTCACTAGTGGAAGTTGGTAGGTAAGACACATAGGCAACAGTTAGGCAACTTTATTCCGAAACGTTTCGCCTACACAGTAGGCTTCTTCAGTCGAATACAGAAAGTAGGCAGGAACAGTAGAGAAGACGATGTAATCAGTCCATCACCCTTAAAGTCGTAGAATTTGAGGTTGTCAGTCCCTCGGCCTGGAGAAGTTCAGTTCCATAGTCAGGAACTATCTGAAGATCAGGCGACAGTGCGGAGACTTAAATACTGTCGGAAGGAGAGGTGCAGAGTAGTAGTAGTAGTGAGAATGTAACCACTGAAAGGTCAGGTCCTTCTCAGATCCAACAATTCTCACTTGAAAAGTTTGTCCAAGGTGTTTTCTGTATCAAGATGCTATGTGTTGCAGTGTCTGACAAGATGAACATCAAAATGGTATACAATACCGACAGGTTGGTAGGTAAGACACATAGGCAACAGTTAGGCAACTTTATTCCGAAACGTTTCGCCTACACAGTAGGCTTCTTCAGTCGAATACAGAAAGTAGGCAGGAACAGTAGAGAAGACGATGTAATCAGTCCATCACCCTTAAAGTCGTAGAATTTTGAGGTTGTCAGTCCCTCGGCCTGGAGAAGTTCAGTTCCATAGTCAGGAACTATCTGAAGATCAGGCGACAGTGCGGAGACTTAAATACTGTCGGAAGGAGAGGTGCAGAGTAGTAGTAGTAGTGAGAATGTAACCACTGAAAGGTCAGGTCCTTCTCAGATCCAACAATTCTCACTTGAAAAGTTTGTCCAAGGTGTTTTCTGTATCAAGATGCTATGTGTTGCAGTGTCTGACAAGATGAACATCAAAATGGTATACAATACCGACAGGTTGGTAGGTAAGACACATAGGCAACAGTTAGGCAACTTTATTCCGAAACGTTTCGCCTACACAGTAGGCTTCTTCAGTCGATACAGAAAGTAGGCAGGAACAGTAGAGAAGACGATGTAATCAGTCCATCACCCTTAAAGTCGTAGAATTGAGGTTGTCAGTCCCTCGGCCTGGAGAAGTTCAGTTCCATAGTCAGGAACTATCTGAAGATCAGGCGACAGTGCGGAGACTTAAATACTGTCGGAAGGAGAGGTGCAGAGTAGTAGTAGTAGTGAGAATGTAACCACTGAAAGGTCAGGTCCTTCTCAGATCCAACAATTCTCACTTGAAAAGTTTGTCAAGGTGTTTTCTGTATCAAGATGCTATGTGTTGCAGTGTCTGACAAGATGAACATCAAAATGGTATACAATACCGACAGGTTGGTAGGTAAGACACATAGGCAACAGTTAGGCAACTTTATTCCGAAACGTTTCGCCTACACAGTAGGCTTCTTCAGTCGAATACAGAAAGTAGGCAGGAACAGTAGAGAAGACGATGTAATCAGTCCATCACCCTTAAAGTCGTATGAATTTGAGGTTGTCAGTCCCTCGGCCTGGAGAAGTTCAGTTCCATAGTCAGGAACTATCTGAAGATCAGGCGACAGTGCGGAGACTTAAATACTGTCGGAAGGAGAGGTGCAGAGTAGTAGTAGTAGTGAGAATGTAACCACTGAAAGGTCAGTGGTTACATTCTCACTACTACTACTACTCTGCACCTCTCCTTCCGACAGTATTTAAGTCTCCGCACTGTCGCCTGATCTTCAGATAGTTCCTGACTATGGAACTGAACTTCTCCAGGCCGAGGGACTGACAACCTCAAATTCTACGACTTTAAGGGTGATGGACTGATTACATCGTCTTCTCTACTGTTCCTGCCTACTTTCTGTATTCGACTGAAGAAGCCTACTGTGTAGGCGAAACGTTTCGGAATAAAGTTGCCTAACTGTTGCCTATGTGTCTTACCTACCAACCTGTCGGTATTGTATACCATTTTGATGTTCATCTTGTCAGACACTGCAACACATAGCATCTTGATACAGAAAACACCTTGGACAAACTTTTCAAGTGAGAATTGTTGGATCTGAGAAGGACCTGACCTTTCAGTGGTTACATTCTCACTACTACTACTACTCTGCACCTCTCCTTCCGACAGTATTTAAGTCTCCGCACTGTCGCCTGATCTTCAGATAGTTCCTGACTATGGAACTGACTTCTCCAGGCCGAGGGGACTGACAACCTCAAATTCTACGACTTTAAGGGTGATGGACTGATTACATCGTCTTCTCTACTGTTCCTGCCTACTTTCTGTATTCGACTGAAGAAGCCTACTGTGTAGGCGAAACGTTTCGGAATAAAGTTGCCTAACTGTTGCCTATGTGTCTTACCTACCAACCTGTCGGTATTGTATACCATTTTGATGTTCATCTTGTCAGACACTGCAACACATAGCATCTTGATACAGAAAACACCTTGGACAAACTTTTCAAGTGAGAATTGTTGGATCTGAGAAGGACCTGACCTTTCAGTGGTTACATTCTCACTACTACTACTACTCTGCACCTCTCCTTCGACAGTATTTAAGTCTCCGCACTGTCGCCTGATCTTCAGATAGTTCCTGACTATGGAACTGAACTTCTCCAGGCGAGGGACTGACAACCTCAAATTCTACGACTTTAAGGGTGATGGACTGATTACATCGTCTTCTCTACTGTTCCTGCCTACTTTCTGTATTCGACTGAAGAAGCCTACTGTGTAGGCGAAAACGTTTCGGAATAAAGTTGCCTAACTGTTGCCTATGTGTCTTACCTACCAACCTGTCGGTATTGTATACCATTTTGATGTTCATCTTGTCAGACACTGCAACACATAGCATCTTGATACAGAAAACACCTTGGACAAAACTTTTCAAGTGAGAATTGTTGGATCTGAGAAGGACCTGACCTTTCAGTGGTTACATTCTCACTACTACTATACTCTGCACCTCTCCTTCCGACAGTATTTAAGTCTCCGCACTGTCGCCTGATCTTCAGATAGTTCCTGACTATGGAACTGAACTTCTCCAGGCGAGGGACTGACAACCTCAAATTCTACGACTTTAAGGGTGATGGACTGATTACATCGTCTTCTCTACTGTTCCTGCCTACTTTCTGTATTCGACTGAAGAAGCCTACTGTGTAGGCGAAACGTTTCGGAATAAAGTTGCCTAACTGTTGCCTATGTGTCTTACCTACCAACCTGTCGGTATTGTATACCATTTTGATGTTCATCTTGTCAGACACTGCAACACATAGCATCTTGATACAGAAAACACCTTGGACAAACTTTTCAAGTGAGAATTGTTGGATCTGAGAAGGACCTGACCTTTCAGTGGTTACATTCTCACTACTACTACTACTCTGCACCTCTCCTTCCGACAGTATTTAAGTCTCCGCACTGTCGCCTGATCTTCAGATAGTTCCTGACTATGGAACTGAACTTCTCCAGGCCGAGGGACTGACAACCTCAAATTCTACGACTTTAAGGGTGATGGACTGATTACATCGTCTTCTCTACTGTTCCTGCCTACTTTCTGTATTCGACTGAAGAAGCCTACTGTGTAGGCGAAACGTTTCGGAATAAAGTTGCCTAACTGTTGCCTATGTGTCTTACCTACCAACCTGTCGGTATTGTATACCATTTTGATGTTCACTAGTGGAAGTTGTCGAAGTTGATTGCAGGTCTGTACCAAGATACCCTTGTGTTGCAGTGTCTGAGAGATTGAACATTAAAATGGTATAAAATACCGACAGGTTGTTAGGTAAGACACATATGCAACAGTTAGGTATCTTTATCATGAAACGTTTCGCCTACACAATAGGCTTCTTCAGTCAAGTACAGAAAAGTTGATAGAAGCAGAAGATACTTGAAGACGATGTAATCAGTCCATCACCCTTAAAGTTTTGAGGTGGTCAGTCCCTCAGTCTGGAGAAGAGCATTGTTCCATAGTATGAAACAATATGGAGATGAAGTGACAGGATGGAGCTTTTATAGCGCCAAGAGGTGAGACGTAGGCCACTAGGAGAGGTAAGAACTCAGATGTTGAAAGGTCAGGTCCCTCTCAAATCCAGCCGCTCTCACTAGTGGAAGTTGTCGAAGTTGATTACAGGTCTGTACCAAGATACCCTTGTGTTGCAGTGTCTGACAGATTGAACATTAAAATGGTATAAAATACCGACAGGTTGTTAGGTAAGACACATATGCAACAGTTAGGTATCTTTATTATGAAACGTTTCGCCTACACAATAGGCTTCTTCAGTCAAGTACAGAAAAGTTGATAGAAGCAGAAGATACTTGAAGACGATGTAATCAGTCCATCACCCTTAAAGTTTTGAGGTGGTCAGTCCCTCAGTCTGGAGAAGAGCATTGTTCCATAGTATGAAACAATATGGAGATGAAGTGACAGGATGGAGCTTTTATAGCGCCAAGAGGTGAGACGTAGGCCACTAGGAGAGGTAAGAACTCAGATGTTGAAAGGTCAGGTCCCTCTCAAATCCAGCCGCTCTCACTAGTGGAAGTTGTCGAAGTTGATTGCAGGTCTGTACCAAGATACCCTTGTGTTGCAGTGTCTGACAGATTGAACATTAAAATGGTATAAAGATATGGTATAAAGATACCTAACTGTTGCATATGTGTCTTACCTAACAACCTGTCGGTATTTTATACCATTTTAATGTTCACCATCTATCTCTGCCATGTTTAAGGCCTCACAGCTATCATATACATGACTGGAATGGTGACAGAAAAATACCATATCCTGGTAATATAATCAGCATGGAAATAATAAACATTGAAATGGTATAAAATACCGACAGATTGTTAGGTAAGACACATATGCAACAGTTAGGTATCTTTATTTCGAAACGTTTCGCCTACACAGTAGGCTTCTTCAGTCGAGTACAGAAAAATTGATAGAAGCAGAAGATACGTGAAGACGATGTAATCAGTCCATCACCCTTAAAGTTTTGAGGTGGTCAGTCCCTCAGTCTGGAGAAGAGCATTGTTCCGTTGTCTGAAACAATATGAAGTTGAAGTGACAGAATGGGGCCTTATATAGTGCCAGGAGGTGAGACGTAGGTTGCTTTGGGAGGGCAGGTCCCTCTCAAACCCAGCCGTTCTCACTAGTAGTAAATAAACAAGCACTCCACGTCTGTGTATGTAAATAAACAAGCACTCCACGTCTGTGTATGTAAATAAACCAGCACTCCACGTCTGTGTATATAAACAAGTTCACAGGTATAACTGTGCTAACCTCTCTCCCTCTTCTATCTCCAGCCTCTTCTCCCTCTCTCCCTTTTTTCTCTATCAGTATTTCTCTATTTCCCTTTCTATTTCTCCCTTTCTCTCTCCGTCCAGATCTCTCTCCATTTCTTTCTTTTCCCTCTCCGTCCAACTCTTCATTTTCTAATCTCTCTCTCTCCCTGTCCTTGTCCTCTGCCCCTTCCTCTCACTTCCGCTCTCTCTTTCACTTCCGCTCTCTTCCTATCCCTCTCACTCTCTTCCTCTTCCTTTCTTTTCCCTTCCCTCTCCTGTCTCTCACTCTTCCTTTCCCTCTCTCCATTTTCTCCCTCTCCTCTCCCTCATTCTCTTCCTTCACTCTCTCTCCCTCACCTTCTTCCTCTTCTTCACCCTCTCTCTCTTCCCTTCTCCCTCTTAGTCTGCTTTTCCTCCTTTCGAAAAGGTATAACACAAGGCAATACTAAATGTACTACAATATCTTGGTGACTCGTAGTGTATCAGTGACTGACTCACTACCAGGCAGAGGCTGGTAGTGGATCAGTGACTGACTCACTACCAGGCAGAGGCTGGTAGTGTATCAGAGACTGACTCACTACCAGGCAGAGGCTGGTAGTGTATCAGTGACTGACTCACTACCAGGCAGAGGCTGGTAGTGTATCAGTGACTGACTCACTACCAGGCAGAGGCTGGTAGTGTATCAGTGACTGACTCACTACCAGGCAGAGGCTGGTAGTGAATCATTGACTGACTCACTACCAGGCAGAAGCTGGTAGTGGATCAGTGACTGACTCACTACCAGGCAGAAGCTGGTAGTATATCAGTGACTGACTCACTACCAGGCAGAGGCTGGTAGTGGATCAGTGACTGTCTCACTACCAGGCAGAGGCTGGTAGTGGATCAGTGACTGACTCACTACCAGGCAGTAGCTGGTAGTGGATCAGTGACTGACTCACTACCAGGCAGAAGCTGGTAGTGGATCAGTGACTGACTCACTACCAGGCAGAGGCTGGTAGTGAATCATTGACTGACTCACTACCAGGCAGAAGCTGGTAGTGGATCAGTGACTGACTCACTACCAGGCAGAGGCTGGTAGTGGATCAGTGACTGACTCACTACCAGGCAGAGGCTGGTAGTGGATCAGTGACTGACTCACTACCAGGCAGAGGCTAGTAGTGGATCAGTGACTGACTCACTACCAGGCAGAGGCTGGTAGTGGATCAGTGACTGACTCACTACCAGGCAGAGGCTCGTAGTGGATCAGTGAACGACTCACTACCAGGCAGAGGCTGGTAGTGGATCAGTGACTGACTCACTACCAGGCAGAGGCTGGTAGTGGATCAGTGACTGACTCACTCTCAGGCAGAATCTGGTAGTGGATCAGTGACTGACTCACTACCTGGCAGAGGCTGGTAGTGGATCAGTGACTGACTCACTACCAGGCAGAGGCTGGTAGTGGATCAGTGACTGACTCACTACCAGACAGAGGCTGGTAGTGGATCAGTGACTGACTCACTACCAGACAGAAGCTGGTAGTGGATCAGTGACTGACTCACTACCAGACAGAAGCTGGTAGTGGATCAGTGACTGACTCACCAACAGGCAGAGGCTGGTAGTGGATCAGTGACTGACTCACTACCAGGCAGAGGCTGGCAGTGGATCAGTGAACGACTCACTAACAGACAGAAGCTGGTAGTGGATCAGTGACTGACTCACTAACAGACAGAAGCTGGTAGTGGATCAGTGACTGACTCACTACCAGACAGAAGCTGGTATTGGATCAGTGACTGACTCACTAACAGGCAGAAGCTGGTATTGGATCAGTGACTGACTCGCTACCAGGCAGAGGCTGGTAGTGGATCAGTGACTGGCTCACTACCAGGCAGAAGCTGGTAGTGGATCAGTGATTGGCTCACTACCAGGCAGAAGCTGGTAGTGGATCAGTGACTGGCTCACTACCAGGCAGAAGCTGGTAGTGGATCAGTGACTGGCTCACTACCAGGCAGAAGCTGGTAGTGGATCAGTGACTGACTCACTACCAGGCAGAAGCTGGTAGTGGATCAGTGACTGACTCACTACCAGGCAGAAGCTGGTAGTGGATCAGTGACTGACTCACTACCAGGCAGAAGCTGGTAGTGGATCAGTGACTGGCTCACTACCAGGCAGAAGCTGGTAGTGGATCAGTGACTGACTCACTACCAGGCAGAAGCTGGTAGTGGATCAGTGACTGCCTCACTACCAGGCAGAAGCTGGTAGTGGATCAGTGACTGACTCACTACCAGGCAGAGGCTGGTAGTGGATCAGTGACTGACTCACTACCAGGCAGAAGCTGGTAGTGGATCAGTGACTGGCTCACTACCAGCAGAAGCTGGTAGTGGATCAGTGACTGACTCACTACAGGCAGAAGCTGGTAGTGGATCAGTGACTGACTCACTACCAGGCAGAAGCTGGTAGTGGATCAGTGACTGACTCACTACCAGGCAGAAGCTGGTAGTGGATCAGTGACTGCCTCACTACCAGGCAGAAGCTGGTAGTGGATCGCTAACAGGATTTGTTGTCAATTTGTTCAAGTTTGTTTTTAACACTGGTACATGATACATGTAACAGGAGAGAGGGTAACTCATCAAAGCTGGAAGATGGGCGGCCTTTGTGACCGACTGCAAAAGTATCTGTAGGCACTTAGGCACCTGGATATAGTTATTACCGAACATTTTCGCCTGTGCAGGCAGGCTTCTTCAGTCGAATACAGAGGCAACATTTTAAAAATGGATACAGTAGAAGAGGTGGAGATGTAAGTTTGAGGTGTTCAGTCCCTCAACCTTGAATAAATCTCCTGTTCCTAAGCCTTGAAGTCACTGTGAGTGTTCAGTCCCTCAGAGTAGATAGTTTAATGTAAAGCAGAGTCAGGCGTTGTATTGGTCGCTTTTTTTCATCGACTTGTTAGGTAAGACACATATGCAACAGTTAGGTATCTTTATTTCGAAACGTTTCGCCTACACAGTAGGCTTCTTCAGTCGAGTACAGAAAAGTTGATAGAAGCTGAAGAGACTTGAAGACGATGTAATCAGTCCATCACCCTTAAAGTTTTGAGGTGGTCAGTCCCTCAGTCTGGAGAAGAGCATTGTTCCGTTGTCTGAAACAATATGAAGTTGAAGTGACAAAATTCGGGCCTTAAATAGTGCCAGGAGTGAGACGTAGGTTAAATTTGGGGGGCGGGTCCTTCTCAAACCAGCCGTTCTCACTAGTAGAGGTTGTCGAAGTAGATGGTCTGTACCAAGATACCCTTGTGTTGCAGTGTCTGACAGAATGAACATTAAAATGGTATAAAATACCGACAGGTTGTTAGGTAAGACACATATGCAAGAGTTACGTATCTTTATTTCGAAACGTTTCGCCTACACAGTAGGCTTCTTCAGTCGAGTACAGAAAAGTTGATAGAAGCAGAAGATACTTGAAGACGATGTAATCAGTCCATCACCCTTAAAGTTTTGAGGTGGTCAGTCCCTCAGTCTGGAGAAGAGCATTGTTCCAAAGTCATCGACTTGTCTTTATTTTGTACCATTAATATATAGAGAGAGGTTTCCAGGTAGTTGAAGCTGTCATGGATATAAGGAATGGAATCTGATGTTGCAATCAAGGCGATGTTCTGAAGATTTACTAATAACAGATGTTAAGGAAATTTACTCACAAGATATAAAAGAAACTCACAAGACAATAATGAGAAAGATCTAAGAGGTGGAATGTGACACAAATAACCCGCACATGGAACATTGAGACGTTTCGGACCAAAACGTTGTTATAAGTTTTAGTTTCGTATGTGCGAGTTATCTGTGTATTGTTCCAGTCATGGTATTGCGATTTTTTATTCTCTAATTTAAATAGGAAATGACATAAATTATAAGGAGCAACATGTTGCAGCAAAAATAAAAAAAAAAAGCTTCTCAGGTTCATAACGAGACATTTCGAGCAGAATACACTTGAAACAATGGAACAATACTCTTCTCCAGATTGAGGGACTGACCACCTCAAAACTTTAAGGGTGATGGACTGATTACATCGTCTTCAAGTCTCTTCTGCTTCTATCAACTTTGCTGTACTCGACTGAAGAAGCCTACTGTGTAGGCGAAACGTTTCGAAATAAAGATACCTAACTGTTGCATATGTGTCTTACCTAAACAACCTGTCGGTATTTTATACCATTTTATTGTTCACAATGTAAACACTGTACAATATCCTGGTCCCATTCTGGCACCCTAATTATATACGACAAAAATAAAACTGAGAAAGGGCAAAGAGGAGCAACAAAACTTATCATTGAGAAATTTTCCTTGAAGGAGTGAGATAACTACACGTCGTCTCACTCAGACGATGGAGACAGCTTCTTGACAGCATACAAACCTTCGTGATGCTTGCTGACAGCTTACAAACCTTCGTGATGCTTGCTGACAGCTTACAAACCTTCGTGATGCTTGCTGACAGCTTACAAACCTTCGTGATGCTTGCTGACGCTTATAAACCTTCGTGATGCTTGCTGTCAGTTTCAAACCTTCGTGATGCTTGCTGACACCCTTACAAACCTTCGTGATGCTTGCTGACAGCTTAAAACCTTCGTGATGCTTGCTGACAGCTTACAAACCTTCGTGATGCTTGCTGACAGCTTACAAACCTTCGTGATGCTTGCTGACAGCTTACAAACCTTCGTGATGCTTGCTGACAGCTTACAAACCTTCGTGATGCTTGCTGACAGCTTACACACCTTCGTGATGCCATCAAATACGATGTTCTCATATTTATGCTAAATGGTTATAACTGATCATAATTTTTAAAGCGGGTGAACCGGTAAGCCAGCGGAAGGCCTCGGTCAGATGACCAAAAGCTCCAACAGCGGGTCATCATCTGACCAAGACCTCACCTAACCTAACGACTTTCTCATGCTTCCAGTCAGAGGTAGCCGCTGCAAATTTAAGTGTTGTTATCACAATCAACATTTGGTAAGAGGTTTCAACTCCATGTCATAAGTTCCAGAACTACAAAGACAGTCTGATTAATAACTGTCTGCCCAAAAGAGAAACATGTTTATTATACCCGCCATTGACTTTTATGGTTCTTATCAAGTATATACGGAGTTTTCACTTTTTTTTTTTTTTTGGTGATGGAGGGAGCCAAGGGAGGATGAGGGAGGATGTAGACAGAGAATTCTGCTTTATTATCTTGCCTCGTTATATTAAACAGGAAGAGTTAGTACCCCATCGAAAAAAATAATTTGAAAGCCACGGCGTTGTATGTAGTCTTCCACTACCTTACTTGTCTGTGTACATCCATGTTCCTTGACGAAACTCACGCATGAAGTGTCTCCCCCTCTCTCTCTCTCTCTCTCTCTCTCTCTCTCTCTCTCTCTTTCTTGCTCTCTCTCTCTCTCTCTTGCTCTCTCTTCTTGCTCTCTCTCTTGCTCTCTTTCTTGCTCTCTTTCTTGCTCTCTCTCTCTCTCTCTCTCTCTCTCTCTCTCTCTCTCTCTCTCTCTCTCTGGCCAGCCAGATTATACTCTAGGGGGTGAGGCAGGATCTCGTTGGCAGGATGATACTGACGTCACACAACATCTAGTGACTGGAGCAATGTTCACCACAGCCTCCCCCCACACTCTGACTACCAGCCTCCCCCCCTCACTCTGACTACAGCCTCCCCCCACTCTGACTACCAGCCTCCCCCTACCTACTACCAGCTTCCCCCACTCTGACTACCACCTCCCCCCCACTCTGACTTCCAGCCTCCCCCCTCACTCTGACCCCCAGCACCCCCCACTCTGACTACCAGCCTCCCCCCCCCACTCTGACTACCCGCCTCCCCCCCACTCTGACTACCACCTCCCCCAACCCCGGACTACCAGCCTCCCCCCCACTCTGACTACCAGCCTTCCCCCCCCCACGCTGACTACCAACCTCCCCCACATTCTGACTACCAGTCACCCCCCTACACTAACTACCAGCCTCCCTCAATCCGGATGGCCTGCGGGTCGAGGCTTCACTGCTAGGAGACGAACTTTGTTGTTTTCTGAAGGTTATTGAGTGTTGTGATAACGATTTTTTTCACGATCGGTTTGTCTCTGTGCGACTGTGTTGAGCTGGTCTGCTTGAAGAGTCTGCAAGGGCGCCCCACTGCCTGGCTTCTTCGATGAACTTGGGGTCGTGAGCTCCTACAGCACCTCTTATGCCTTTACTAGTTCACTGGAAACCATCCACGAAGACAGAAATGCAGGTAATGCTACGTGCGTTGCCTTGCGCACCGCTGTACCTCCCAGTCGCACTGAAAGAGTTGCTTGAACTCATGGTGATCTTCCAGTGACACACACTGAGTGTTGGGTTGTCGAAGGAGCGTGCAGAGTTAGATACCTTGTGAGGAGATACAGGGCGTCATAGACATCAAGATCACTTAATCTTTCCTCCATTCTCTTTCAGTTTGTCATTGAGAACTGTGTCGATAGCCTGATGACCCAGCGGTGCTCCCAATAGGATGCGCTTGGTCTGGGTAGTAGCTGAGGCTTCAGAAAGGATTGTTTGTACAGCTGTAATTGTTTCCTGGTTGTGATGATTTCACACTTGAAGAGAATGAGAATAAGTCACCATTTGTAGGTCCTCTAGCAAGAACTCTTCCGTGCCTAAGAGAGTGGCATCATCCAGGTGTTAGATATTGAGTTCGCTGAGCAAGCTGGAAGTTATTTCTTGTACTGTCATGCAGAAGAGAGACGGAGAGAGTGGCTCACCCTGCTGAACACCCTCTGATGGCGGAATTTCATGCTCATCAAATCGAAGTTTATTCTCTATAAAGATTACAATGTTGAATTTACAGAATTTGGTTGTTGTGTGGTTTACATGTAGTTAAATAATGATTACAGAGTGTACCACTAGAACGCCTAGCATGGCTAGGCATTTCGGGCAGACTTAGTTTAACCAGCTTTAACCAGCTGAAATAAAGGAAAAAAAAGTTTCGGAAACTGCTCCGGAACAGCACATTTATAAATGTGTGTGTGCGTGTGTGTGGTGTGTGTGTGTGTGTGTGTGGTGTGTGTGTGTGTGTGTGTGTGTGTGTGTGCGTGTGTGTGCGTGTGTGTGCGTGTGTGTGCGTGTGTGTGTGTGTGTGTGTGTGCGTGCGTGTGTGTGTGTGTGTGTGTGTGTGTGTGCGTGTGTGTGCGTGTGTGTGCGTGTGTGTGCGTGTGTGTGCGTGTGTGTGCGTGTGTGTGCGTGTGTGTGCGTGTGTGTGTATGTGTGTGTGTGTGTATGTGTGTGTGTGTGTGTTTGTACTCACCTAGTTGTACTCACCTAGTTGAGGTTGCAGGGGTCGAGTCCAAGCTTCTGGCCCCGCCTCTTCACTGGTCGCTACTAGGTCACTCTCCCTGAACCATGAGCTTTATCGTACCTCTGCTTAAAGCTATGTATGGATCCTGCCTCCACTACATCGCTTCCCAAGCTATTCCACTTCCTGACTACTCTGTGGCTGAAGAAATACTTCCTAACATCCCTTTGATTCATCTGTGTCTTCAGCTTCCAACTGTGTCCCCGTGTTGCTGTGTCCAGGCTCTGGAACATCCTGTCTTTGTCCACCTTGTGTGTGTGTGTGTGTGCGTGTGTGTGCGTGTGTGCGTGTGTGTGTGTGTGTGTGTGTGTGTGTGTGTGTACTCACCTAGTTGTACTCACCTAGTTGGTGTGGGTTTGGTGGTGGGTGCGTGCGTGGTGTTGTAGCGGCTCTGTTGCTGGTGTGGCGCGTGAAATTTGCCGTTGTGTGTGCCGGGGGTTCACCCTAGTTTACTCATCTAGTTGGGGTTTGCGGGGGGTCGAGTCCTCCCCGGGCCCCCGCCTCTTCACGGTCGTACATACCTCTGCTTAAAGCAGTATGGACCTACCCCCACTACTCGTTCCCAAAACATTCCACTTTTGACTATCCGGGGCTTAAAAAATATTTCCAAACACCCTGTGTTATCTGTTTTTAAACTTCCCAAAACTTTTCCCCCCCTTTTTGCTGTGTCCCATCTCAAAAACCCTTGTTTGTGTGTGGGGTTGTGTGACGCGACGCGCTGCTGTTGTTCGTGCTCTGCACCCATACAACACAACAAAAACCCACCCACACACAAACACCACACACACACACACACACAACACAAAAGGGAAGAAGGAAGACAGGGAAAGCGGGAAGGGGGAGTGCAATCAAGCAGAAAGGGGCCGGATACGAGTTTAAAAAGGGGAACTGAAAAATCGAACGCCTAAAGAACTAAAGAACTTTTTGGGGATTGACAACAGAACGCTCCCTCAGTCCCAAAAAAGGGGGTTTGTGGGGAAAGAAGAGCAAAATGCTTAGAAGCTCAATCAGTGAACTGAAGTAATAAAGAGATAAGCTATTGTGGGCCCTAACAGACACAGCAAGCCCGGGGAAACCGAAAGGGGAAAAAAGCAGCCACTACCCCAAGTACTTACTATGAAACTGAAAAAGGAAAGCAAATGGAGGAAATAAAATTGAAGAGGGGATAAAAGGGGGTATCAGGGAGAAAAAGGGGTGAGGTCATTTTTTTGTTATGGGCTCCGGGAAAGTTGAAGGGGAAAACATAGAAGCAAAAAACGGGGGAAAAAAAAAAGCAGTTAAAGCATAAAAGCAATAGGAAAGACGACATGACCCCTAAAAATTTGGGAAATAGGGGGTTTGAAAAAAAAAAAGAAACCGGCCATGAAATGACCTTCAAGGCAGAATCGACTGGGAACGGATCCGCGGGAGAAAGCACTTTAAAGGGGACACCGAATACGGAAGGGTATTTTGACGCGACAGAACACAAGCAAAAAGGCAGAAACTGAGAGAGAGGGTACAAAGGCGAAAGGAGGAAAGAGGGGAGGGAGAAAACGACGGGAGCCCACAAGGAAAAACAAATACAGCCTCCCCACAACTTCCTATAGAAGCCTCCCAACCGGGCAACCCAGTGAAACCAAACACTCTAAACCAAAAACCCTTTTCCACATCCAATGCCCCAACCCACTGCATTACAAACCCCCCCCCACAGCAACCACCCATATTTCCCTTATAGGTCCCCCATTTCCCCCCCCCCCCAATACACCTCCCAGACCAAATCTTAAAAAAGAAGTTGAAGGTGGTAACAAAGGATGGGAAAAACAAATAAACAGAGGGGTGGCATGAAAGAATCAAGGAGTCCCCAACATAATACACTCACAAAACAAAATTCACCCGAATAATAACAATTCAATCTTCCCTCCGATATCAAATCCTCAGGGAAAGACAGGGGGGAGGAGAGGGAGAGGATTGCACCCCTTAAAAAACCCTGGGGGTTTGAGAAAAAAGGGAAGGGAAAGTGGGACGGGCAAAAGGAAATATTATAGGAACAACCCAACTGGGGACATAAGGTTTAATTGCCCGTAATGTAAACCCACCCAGAACTGCAGGGGGCCAAAGAAATACGATGAGAGCAACAAGCAAAGGTCGACACACTACCGAGGGGGCCAGGAGAGCACACACGGGGGAGCAAAGTTACATTATGGTGATTAAAACACAAGGGGAATTACGGGAAAACTAGCCCCATGGGGGCCCCGAAAAATGGAACCAAAATTGGGGTTGGGACGGAAAACCCCAGCATTTAAAATGTTAGAGACCCTACCAGAGAGAGAGGAAGGGTAACCACAAATGGGGCCCTTTATTCACCTTACATTCTGACATCGGGATACATGTATGAAAGGGCCCCTTGGAGCTAGGTCATGGGTTCTGTGCTTCGACACATAGTTGACTCCAATGGGAGGCAGCAGGGTAGGGTGGAAAAAAACAAAAACAAAAGGGGAACTACCAGGCTTGAGGAAATCTTTCAAGACATTCAGTGGGAGAGGGAATGACGGGAAAAAACCATTACAGAAATGATGACTGTCACAACAAAAGTAAGGAGGCAGGGGAGAGGGTTTGTTCCAAGGGGAAACAGAAATAATGAGAAGAACAGAACAGTCCTGGTTCACCCAAAGGTGTAGGAGGCAAAAACTAGGTGTACTAGAGAATGGAAAAGGTACAGAAGACAGAGAACTCAGAAAATAAAGAGATTACTGAAGAGCCAGAAACGAATATGCACAGATAAGAAGGGAGGCTCAGCGGCAATACGAAAAATGACATAGATCGAAATCAAGACTGACCCGAAGCTGTTGTACAGCCACATCAGGAGAAAAAAAACAGTCAAGGACCAGGTAATCAGACTGAGGAAGGGTGATGGGGAATTTACAAGAAACGACCGGAGGTATGTCAGGAGCTCAACACAGATTTAAAGAAGTATTTACAGTGGAAACCAGTAGGACTCCAGGAAATCAGAGCAGGGGGGTGCACCAGAAAGGGTGCCGGATGAGGTACATAAACCAAGGAGGAGGTGAAGGGGCTGCTATGCGAACTTGACACCTCAAAGGGCGGTGGGACCAGAAAACATCTCTCCGTGGTCCTTAAAAGGGAGCAGAGATATTGTGTGTACCATTAAAAAAGGGATCTTCAACACATCATTTGAACTGGGCAACTCCCCGAGGTATGGAAGATGGCAAATGTAGTCCCAATTTTAAAAAGGAAGACAGACATGAGGCACTAAACTACAGACCTGTATCACTAACGGAAATATATGAAAGGGTCATGGAGAAGATAATCAGGAGGAGAGTGGTGGAGCACCGGGAAAGAAAACAAGTGTATAATTGACAACCATCATTGGTTTCAGGGAGGGAAAATCCTGTGTCACAAACCTACTAGAGTTTTATGACAAGGTGACAGAAGTAAGACAAGAAGAGAGGGGTGGATCGACTGCATTTTTTTGGACTGCAAGAAGGCCTTCGACACAGTTCCTCACAAGAGTTACTGCCCAAAAACTAGAGGATCAGGCACACATAACAGGAAAGGCACTGCAATGGATCAGAGAATACCTGATAGGGATGCAACAACGAATCATGGTACCGTGACCGAAGGTGTGTGTCAGAGTGGCTCCTTTACAAGCGTGGGTGTTCCACAGTGTCATACAAGAGACCTGTGCAGTTCATTGGTTATGTGATGATATGATCAGATAATGTGGATGGTATAACTCATCAATGTAGCAGAGAAGGATGTTATCTATTCGTTGCGCGGTATGGCGATTAATGAGAAAATCAAATCGGATGAGATCAGGCAGACGACCGGAGAAGGAGCCTGACAGGCGCGCAGCCGGATGGTCCAGGTGCAACTGGCTCCTTGATTTTAACCCTGCCAAATCAAACATGATGTCATATCTAAGCGTGTGGGTGAAGGCAACGTGAAACCGCAGACAACAAAGATAGTTTTATGGATGCCAAAGTCTGCAAACTCACTCCAAGGAAAAAGACTTGGATGAGTAGCGAAGACACGTGCTGTGGAGCAGTAACGGGAGCCTGAGGGGGTCGCACTAGAGCAATGCGGGAGGGGAGTAGTGGGGATCCATCATACGGGGCCCCTGTCAAACCACGATAGGCTAGTATGTCGCGTAAGACCTAGGGGTCTTAAGTATCGTAGATCAAGACGTGCTATTACCATTTACGTCGCGGCCCCAGAACGTGGTGATAGCAAGGCTGTCTCGAGTTTTTGAACCACAACCTAGTCAACACGTTGTCAAGAAATTAGAGAAAGTGAAAGTTTGCAAACAAGACTATCCCAGAGCAACGGGATTTCGTACGAAGATGAGCTGCGGTTGAGGGATATCGGCCTGGCCGACACTGGAGCCAGAGGGTCATGGGAACATGAAAACACATATAAAATCTGCCTGAATAACAGGTGACAAAACGATGTTCCAGCGGATTGGGACCACAGACAACAAGGAGGTCACAATTGAATTGAAGACTCAGATAATCAAAAGGGACTGTTTAGGATGAATTTCTTCAATCGTCGTAGAGTAGTCAAGCCCGTGAATAAGCTAGCAAGTGAAGATAGTGTAGCGGGAACCTACATATTTTTAAGCGCGAGTATGATAAAGCTCATGAGCGCAGGAGATAAGGGACTACTAGCAATCATGAATGATGCTGGTCCAAGCTGACGTGACTCGACCCTGCAAACACAAAAAAGGATATACAAATAGGTGAGTACACACACACACACACTCACCACACACACAACACACACACACACACACACATATATAATATATATACTATATATATATTATATATATATAAAATATTAACACAGCAGTTTCCTCCCACCAAGGCAGTGGCCCGAAAAAAGAAAAATTTTTCATTTTTATCCATCACTGTCTTGCCAAGGCGCACTTACACTAACAGTTTATAAAACTGCAAAATATAACACCCCTCCTTCAAAGTGCAGACAACTAATAATCCCATCTCCAGGACTCAAGGCCGGCCTGCCCGTTCCCAAACCCTTCATAAATTTACATTGCTCACCACTGGGGGGGCGGGGGCCGAGAAGCCGGGGAGAACGCAGTGTGATGGTATTAAGAACCCATTTGTCCGTCCAATCGTAGCGTGGCGTAGACACCCTCACGCATGTTACAATGCTGAAGTCCAACCCCTCGCACCCAAAACCATCCCTTTAATAACCACCCCTCCTCCAACCTTCAATAGGCCGACCCCTACCCCCGCCTCCCCCCGCGCCTCTCTCGCCTCCACTGCAGAATTATATTCACTCGAAGACCCATTCTGTTTAGTTCCATCCTCTCTCACATGTCCGCAACCACCTCAAAACCCCCTCCTCCACCATCTGTGATAAAAGTATTGGCTAATACACGGCACCTCTATCTAATTTCCAGACTACGAAATCTCTGCGTAAAATAACTCACACCCACACAATGCTCTCCCAGACATACATCTCCACTGCTGTCAGCCTCTCTCTTGTGCAACATTCACCACCCAATTCTTCACACCCATAACTAATGGTATCATCCTGTCCTCTACACTCACACCGGATAGTCACCCGGCCTCTACAACCCACCAGATAGTCATCCTGCCTCTTGCTCTTACACAGGTAGTCCACCTGGCCTCTACAACTCACACAGGTAGTCATCCGGCCTCTGCCTTACACAGGGTAGTCATTCCTGGCCTCCTACACTCACACAGTGGTTCGTCATCTGGCCTCATACTACCCACACAGTATAGTACATCCTGGCCTCTACATCACGCAGGGTATCCATACCTGGCCACTTAACATCACTCAGGTTAGTCCCGGCCTCAACACTCACACAGGGAGTCTCCTGGCCTCTACACTCACACAGGGTAGTCATCCTGGCCTCTACACTCACACAGGGTAGTCATCCTGGCCTCTACACCCACACAGAGTAGTCATCCTGGCCTCTACACTCACACAGAGTAGTCATCCTGGCCTCTACACTCCACCCACACAGACAGTAGTACATCCTGCGCCACTACACCCCCAAGATAGTCACCTGGCCTCATAACAACATCACCACAGTGAAATCACATCACAGGCCTCTACACACACACAGAGTAGTCATCCTGGCCTCTACAACCACACAGAGTAGTCATCCTGGCCTCTACACTCACACAGAGTAGTCATCCTGGCCTCTACACTCACACAGAGTAGTCATCCTGGCCTCTACACCCACACAGGGTAGTCATCCTGGCCTCTACACTCACACAGGGTAGTCATCCTGGCCTCTTCTACACCACATACCGAGTAGTCATATCACTGCCTCTACACTCACGACAAGAGGTAGTCATCCAGGCCTCTACAAACACACAGAGTATCATCCTGGCCTCATACACCCACCAGTAGTCCATATCATCCTGGCCTCTAAACTCACGAGCGCGAGTGAGTGAGTCATCCTGCGGCCTCACACAACCCACACATGGATAGTCATCCTGGCCTCTACAACCCACACCCGGGTAGTTCCATCCTGGCCCTCTACAACCCACACAGGTGTAGTCCTCCTAGGCGCTCTCTACACCCACACAGGGTATTCATCCATGGCACACAACCCTGCACACATAATAGTCATCCTGGCCTCTAACACTCAACACAGGTATTCACTGGCCTCTACACTCACACAGGGTAGTCATCCTGCCTCTACACTCACACAGAGGATCATCCGGCCTATACACCAAAAGGGTAGCATTCCAGGCCTCTACACCCACACAGTATCATCCTGCCTCTACACTCACACAGGGTAGTCATCATGGCCTCTACACTCCACATCAGAGTAGTCATCCTCCTCTACACTCACAACAGAAGTCATCCTGCCTGGCCTCTACACTCACACAAGTAGTCATCCGTCCCAACAACTCACACAGGGGAGTCATCCTGGCCGTCTACACCCCACACAGGTATCATCCTTCCGTCTACACACACACATTGTACTCTCCTGGCCTCTACACTTCACACAGGGAATCCCCCACCCATCCAGGCCTCTACACTCACACAGGGTAGTCATCCTGGCCTCTACACCCACACAGGTAGTCATCCTGGCCTCTACACTCACACAGGGTAGTCATCCTGGCCTCTACACTCACACAGAGTAGTCATCCTGGCCTCTACCACACATACACACAGATAGTCTCCTGGCATCTACACCACACAGGGTAGTCATCCTGCCTCACACTCACACAGGGTAAGTCATCCAGGCTCTACACTTCACACAGGTATCATACCTGCTCCTCAACAACACTCACACAGAGTTAGTCATCCTGGCCTCTACAACTCACACAAGGGTATTCATCCTGCCCAACAGCCCCACCAAGTAGTCATCCAGGCCTCTATCACTCACACAGGGAGTCAATCCTGGCCTCTACAAACAACACCGCACACAGGATATACAACCGGCCTCTACACTCACACAGGATCATCGGCCTCTACACTCACACCAGAGTAGTCATCCTGGCCTCTACACCCACACAGCGTAGTCCATCCTGTGCCCTTCTACAGCCACGACAGAGTATCATCCTGCCTCTGACACCCGACACATTGTAATACATCCTGGCCTCTCACTCACCAGTAGTCATCCTTGCCTCTACATATGGCCCACACAGGGTGTCTCCATGCCTCTACCCCCACAAAGGTTTTTTTAATTCCATCCTGGCCTCTAACACTCACACACGAGTTGTCATCCTTGCCACTACACTCACACAGGTAGTCCATCCTGGCCTCCTAACTCACACGAATAGTAGTCATCCTGGCCTCTACACTCACACCGGTAGTCCACTCTGGTCGCTACTACACCCACACAAGGGTAGTCCGATCCTCCTCTAGACCTCGGGAGCACACATGTAGTGAGACCATCCAGGCCTCTAACACTCACGACAGGTAGTCCATCCCTGGCCCCTACGAGGGCGGCTACACATGTAGTCATCCCTGCCTCTACACCCTACTACTGGGGGGGGGGATCTCCTGGCCTGTCCTACACTCACACAGTAGATGCATGCCATGTTCCTCTACACTCACACCGGGTATCATCCATTCGTCTCACCTCTACCCTCACACAAGTATCATCTCCTCTACACCCACACAGGGTAGTCACTTGCCTCTACACCACACAGGGTCTAGTCATACCTGGCCTCTACACTCACTCAGGTAGTCAATCACTGTACCTCTTACACCACACAGAGTAGTCATCCTGCCTCTACAACCTCACACAGGTAGTCATCCTGCCTCTCCACTCACACAGGTCGTCATCCAGCCTCTATCCCTCACACAGTAGTCATACCGGCTCAACACTCAACAGAGATAGAGTCATCCTGGCCTCTACACTCACACAGAGTAGTCATCCTGGCCTCTACACCACACAGGTAGTCAAATCCATGGCCCTACACTCAACCTCACACAGTGTAAGTACATCCTGGCCTCTACGGTCGAGCTCACACAGATCTGACTCATGCGCCTGGCCTCTACACACACACAAATAGTCATTCCTGCCAATCTACAGAGCTCTTGGAGCGAGTTCACACAGGTGTAGTCATCCTGCCTCTACACTCACCAGATATCATCCTGGCTCTACAGCATCTCATCAGAGTAGTAGTTCATCCTGCCCTCTACACTCACACAAGTATCATCCTGGCCTCTACACTCACACAGAGATCCATTCCTTGCCTCTACACTCACACTGTAGTTCCATCCTGGCCTTCTACACTTTCACACATGAGTCATCCTGCCTCTACAACACACACAGGGTATCATCCTGGCCTTCTACACTCACACATGTAGTCATCCTGGCCTCTACACTCACACCAGTATCATCCTGCCTCTACACTCACAGAGTATCATCCTGCATCTACACTCACACAGAGTAGATCTTCCTGGCCTCTACACCCAACAGGGTAGTCATCCTGGCCTCGTACACACACACCCAGTGTAGTCCATCCTAGGCTCTACACCACAAAATAGTAGGTACATCCTGCCTCTACACGTCACACCAAGTAATCACCTGTGCCTCTACTACTTCACACAGAGTATCATACCGTTGGCCTCTACACTCACCACAGAGGTAAGTCATCCAGCCTGCTACACACACCCAGGAGTACCATCCTTGCCCTACACCCACTACAGAGTAAGTCATCCGGCCTCTACAACCCACACAATAGTCATCCTGGTCCTCTACACCCACACAGCGTAGTCAAACCTGCCTCTCAGCCCACACAGGATAGTCATCCTGTTTGCCTCTACAACCTCCACACAGGTATTTCATTCTGCCTTCTACAAACCACACATTAATCATCCCTGGCCTCTCCAACACCCACACAGGTAGTCATCCTGCCTCACAACCCACACGATGATAGTTCATAGCCTGCCTCTACACTCACACAGCAACTAACCACCCCCTCTCCACAAGTACGACACTGAGTTTTTAATTCACTCTTCTTCCTGATCTATACTCTGAGGTCTCTATTCCCTCAGTCGGTCTCTCTCTCTTTCAACTCCTTACTTTGTCCTCTCACTTCTCTCTGTTTTGATCCTATCCCTCAACCTTGGAGTCTTCCCTCACACCCGTGGTCTATCCCTTAAGTCTGGTCCTCTCCCTCCAAATCGTGGTCCTCTCCCTCGCCCTATAGTCTTTCTATCCTTCTATTGTCTCCTCCTCATTTTGGCTTCTCTCTTGTCTGCATTCTCTTCGAAATTTCTTTCATTGAACTTCATGTACCTTGAAACCACCTACGTTTTCTGTACTTTCATTCACTCCACTGACCTCTCTCTCATCTCCTTTTTGTTTCCTCCCCGTGCATCCTCTCCTTCACCCACCGTTCTCTTCCTGACTCCTCTGGTCTCTCACACCCAAGCCTCTCAATCATTTGGTGTTTCCTTCTCACCTTGGTCTCTCACTTATTCCTCTGGTCGTTCTCTCACCCATTGGTCTGTCAGTCATTTGCCCCCTTCCCTCTCTCTCTCTCTCTCTCTCTCTCTCTCTCTCTCTCTCTCTTCCCTCCCCCGTGATCTCGCAATCCCGTAGTCTGTGTTTCGATATGTTGAGCTATCCCTTGGTTCTATGACTATGGTCTCTGTCTGTCTGTCTGTCTGTCTCTCTCTCTCTCTCTCTCTCTCTCTACTCTCTCTCTCTCTCTCTCTCTCTCTCTCTCACTCGTAATATTGTTACACTGGTAGGCTAAGATATGCAACCTTAATCCGCCAACTACAAGCTGTTACCAACCTCAGCTTATTTAAGTCTTCCTTAACATTATCTCTCTAGCTATAACTAAATGTTGTTTTGAAACTGTTGTAGGAGATCTGTAACATTTCTTTCAGTAATGAATATACTTTTCAACATTGAAAATGTATTCCAAAGACTCAGATAAAAAATCAGATGTGTTAATAAATATTTGGTGAACTGAGACAGTTTGAATCTTCCTCACTGCCAGAAGTGATTTAAAAACACAATTGTATGATGTATAGAATATGCAGAACACGCAACATTGGGATGGAAATCTTTAGCTTTAGATCTTTCGCACTCTCGTGCGTCGTCAGGAGCTTTGCGGTGTTGGAATACAGCAGTAGAAGAGGAAAGTCTGAGAGGCAAAGCAGAAGGTATCAGTAGTACCCCATGACAGTGTATAGAATATAAAATGGAAACTTAATATTTATAGCAACGTACCAATAGGGAACCAGGTGAAGTAGGCACTAAAGATTTCATCTGGTTAATTGACTTTGCTTTTTTAAATGTTTGAATGTAGTAAGACGCCTTGCATAGACGATTCTCTATTCTGAGAGAGAGGGAGAGAGAGAGGCACCGACACCGACGTGCAGGAGGAGACAGAATTAGAGAAAGAGACTGAGAAACCTTGCAAATCTTGTAAATCTTACAAACAAGGCAACCAGGTGTATCCCACACCTACTTAACAGCAAATATTGCAAAAAAAAAAAAAAACTGTAAAAGGTACAAGTGCTTTACTTTCTTCGACTGCTTGTCCGACCCCCCCCCCTCTCTCTCTCTCTCTCTCTCTCTCTCTCTCTCTCAGAATAGAGAGTTGTCTATGTAAGGCGTCTTATCCCTTATCTGGGTCGAGTTTTGAATGATCTGTCCTATCAGAAGAACCTTCAGCATCGAAGAGATGTGGGCAGCCATACTGTATACGTTCAAAACCAATGTTATCAAAGTACCTCACATGGCTCCAGCTCTGAGGCAGCAAGAATGCAGCTTTTATTCCTCAAGACAGGAAGAAAACATTGCTCACACTTTGACTGCAGCTTTCTCAAGAACGTCTTCACTATGAGGGAATGACTTCAGTTATAAACATTTACTTACTACATTCAAACATTAAAGAGAGTAAAGTCAATTAACTAGATGAAATCTTTAGTTGGTACTTCACCTGGTTCCCAATTGGTACGTTGCTATAAATATTAAGTTTCCATTTTATATTAAATACGCTGTCATGGGGTACCACTGATTCCTTCTGCTCTGCCTCTCAGAGACTTTCCTCTTCCATCTGTTGCTGTCTTCCAACACAGCAAAGCTCCCGACGACGCACGAGAGTGCGATAGATCTAGAGCTAAAGATTTCCATCCCAATGTGGAGTGTTCTGCATATTCTATACTGTATATAGTTGTATTTATAAATCACTTCTAGCAGTGAGGAAGATTCAAACTACGTCAGTTCAACAAATATTTATTAACAACAACCATTTAATAAATTACCACTTAATAAATTACACAACCATTTAATAAATTACAGAAACTCGAGACTTATCGCCACAGAAGACTACACTCAGTACCGTAGAATCCTGGAATCATCGTTTACCTCTATGACCAACAACTTCAACCAGAACAATGGCTTCTATAACATAGCTGAACCACTTGCCAAGAAACTTCTTCATCGCTATCCCACATAAGAGCATAGGAATGGAAGAACACTGCAGGTCTGCTCACAAACTTATCCAATGTCCCTTCCAAGCTACCCAAGATTTTAGACTCTATAACCCCACTCGGTAGATCATCAGATGCAGCGTTCTCCACCTGACCACAGCATTTTGAACTTAACTATAAATACTCGCGTACCTTCCACCCCAGGTGGAATATACAGACGGATCTTCTGCCACAGCGCCAGCTAACGATACAAGCTGCATGTGAGTCGGAAGATGTGACTGATGTAGACCTCACGGACTTGGAACTCCGACGTGCCATTAAGAACACAGGTGACACTGCCCCGGGCATCGATGGTGTGACGTACTCCATGATTGCACGGGCTGGGCAGAGTGGATGGGAGGCCATACTAGACGTCATTAACAAGTCGTGGAGGGCCAGGACACTCCCAGCAGCATGGAAGAAAGCTACAATCGTACCAATTCCAAAGCCCAAGGACCCAGGCAGTATGAGACCCATATCGCTGACCAACTGCTTAGCCAAGACTGCTGAGAGGATGGTGTTAAACCGCCTCCTATGGAAACTTGGACCCTCTCATCATCACATATTTGGCTTCACCAAAGGAGTGGGAACAGCAGAGTGCATAACCACTCTACTAAGCCAGATTGCTGATAGCAACAAAAAACCTAGTATCGTCGTTTACCTCGACCTTGAGAAGGCATTTGAGCTAGCCAGCCCCACAGCAATTCTGGCAATACTAGCTCGGAAGGGAATCAAAGGACGCCTCCTGGCCTGGATAGAGTCCTACCTTAGGGGCAGGCAGGCCTGTGTCAGCTTTCAGGGACACTATCTTCCTTTAAAAACCCTGGAAAACGGTAACGCCACAGGAGGTGTGCTCAGTCCTACCCTGTTTAACATCCTTATGCAGGAACTTGTGAGCCTTTCCTTTCACAGTGGTACACAGCTCCTCAGCTATGCTGATGATCTTGCACTAGTAGTGAATGGGAAAGGCAATTTAGAACGACAGGCTCAGAGAGCTTTGGACCTAATTACGCAGTCTTGCAAGGAACTAGGCCTCAAGATCTCGGCCGAGAAATCTCTTGCAATGATGTTCAAGGGACCAGATCCTGTGAATAGATTACGTATTCAGGATATAGAACTTGAGTGGACAGGCTCCTACCTGTACTTGGGGATCTACATTGATAAAAAGCTGACCTTTCAGAAACAGGCCGAGTATGTCAGGTCACGTGCTCAACTCAGACTCAACGCCATGAGAGCCATGACGAGGCACCGTGCAGGGGCAAGCAAAGATGTACTTCGCTTGTACTATATACAAGCTATACGCTCGCTCATTGACTACGGTGCACCGGCGTTAGCTCATCTCTTCCCGCAGAGCAGGCAAAGGGTGGAGGTCGTACAAAACCAGGCGATAAGAACTATGCTTGGTGCCCCCATCTGGACCAACACAGTATGTCTCAGATCTGAGGCCCGGCTTCCTTCCTTGGCTGACAGAGTAAGATAAACGCCTGCAAAGTGGCCACGATTCTGCACCGGCAGCAAGGTACCCCACTAAGGAGACGGATATTAACAACCATGTCACAAGATCCCACTCTCTTCACGGACTACTCCTGGATTCGTTCGTTTTGTGCTGCTGGGCGGAAGCTGCTGCCTGTACAGCTGCTCTGTGAGAAGAGTTGTGACCTTCCTGTTGCTGGGTACCATCCACCACCTCCCTGGTGCCCAGATCCAGCCGATGTTTTCATTATGCAGCTACCCATCTCTAAGTGTCTCTGCAGTCAAGACACCCTCAGCAATCATGCTGAGACAAGCATGGCACTGGCAGAAAGAGGCATATGTGCAGTGTATTTCACAGATGGTTCTGTCGACCCTGACAGGAAGAGAGCAGCAGCTGGACTGTACCACAATGGACACACACAAGGCTGGCGACTCCCTGACCACTGCACGATCCTTCAAGCTGAGCTGGTGGCGATTCAGCAGGCATTGTCACATGCCCTACGACATCGACTCCGACCTGTCATACATGTTGATTCCACCTCTGCAATCAATGCCCTCTCCCATCCTCAACCACAGGATAATGTTCACCTCATCACATCGATCCTGAGCATAATGACAGCCTTAGAAGTTCAGGGTAATAGATCGACATTGAACTGGATCCCCAGCCATGCTGGCATCCGGGGAAATGAGGCGGCAGATGATGCAGCCAAGGCAGCAACAGACTATCCACATGTTGGGATTACTGTCCCAATCAGCCATCGACAGACCAAACTGGTGGCTGCCAGAGCCACGAAACTTATGGGGGAGGTCTTAGGTGATACCCCATCTCAACAGTGGTACCGAGCAGCGACTCAGGGAGAACCCCCTCCATATGATAGAAGCTGGTCCAGAGCGCAGTGTACCGCCATCCATCGGCTTCGTTAGGGCTTTCCCACAGCCAAGATGATGGTAGACAAGGCTGAGGAGGAGATGTGCCAGTACTGTCAGCACGTTGTCCAGCGGCCCCTAACACACTATCTTCTAGAGTGCGAAGTTACTGAGACACTCCGCAGGCAACTAGGGGTGATATTCCCTCCCGAAGAGGACCCAGAGATGACTGCGGCCACACTAGTGTACCATGGGATCAACGAACCAGACAAGCTGTTACCTGTGATAATGACATATCCTCCTCCTCGCTAGTGTCCATAGTTACATATGGTGTCGCTTATGAGATGCACCAGTTGAACTGACCAGAGGGGCGCTTGAGCGGCATGCGTCGCATCATTGTGGAAACCTTTCTCCATCGGGAGCCAGAGACGAGTCATCGCAAGATTGGGACCCGTGCCAGGACTATGGTCTTGGCGAACATTATACATACACATACACATACACCCCAGGTAGATCTGTTTGTGACTTGCAAAAAGGCCACTGTGTGGGCTAAACGTTGCCAATAAAGGATCACATTATATTGCTTATGTGTTTATATTTCAATTGTGTCCGTATTTTATACCATTTATTTCCATTGTGGGTTCAAGGTACATGAAATTCAGTGAAAGAAATTTGGGAGAAAGAATGCAGACAAGAGAGACCAAGAGGAGAAGGAGAGACAATAGGAAAGATAAAGACTATAGGGCGAGGGAGAGACCACGGTGTGAGAGACCACGGTGTGAGGGAGAGACCACGGTGTGAGAGAGAGACCACGGTGTGAGAGAGAGACCACGGTGTGAGAGAGAGACCACGGTGTGAGGGAGAGACCACGGTGTGAGGGAGAGACCACGGTGAGACGGAGAGACCACGGTGAGACGGAGAGACCACGGTGAGACGGAGAGACCACGGTGAGACGGAGAGACCACGGTGAGACGGAGAGACCACGGTGAGACGGAGAGACCACGGTGAGACGGAGAGACCACGGTGAGACGGAGAGACCACGGTGAGACGGAGAGACCACGGTGAGACGGAGAGACCACGGTGAGACGGAGAGACCACGGTGAGACGGAGAGACCACGGTGAGACGGAGATAAAACACGGTGTGGATACTGTGGAGAGCGCATTGGTTAGAGTTGCCAGTGTGGGCTTGTAGAGCCCAGGATGACCAGCCTGTGTGAGTGTAGAGCCCAGGATGACTACCCTGTGTGAGTGTAGAGCCCAGGATGACCAGCCTGTGTGAGTGTAGAGCCCAGGATGACTACCCTGTGTGAGTGTAGAGCCCAGGATGACTACCCTGTGTGAGTGTAGAGCCCAGGATGACTACCCTGTGTGAGTGTAGAGCCCAGGATGACTACCCTGTGTGAGTGTAGAGGCCAGAATGACTTGCCTGTGTAAGTGTAGAGGTCAGGATGAGCAGCCTGTGTGAGTGTAGAGGCCAGGATAGCTAACCTGTGTGAGTGAAGAAGCCAGGATGACTAACCTGTGTGAGTGTAGAGGCCAGAATGACTTGCCTGTGTGAGTGTCGAGGCCAGGATGACCAGCCTGTGTGAGTGTCGAGGCCAGGATGACCAGCCTGTGTGAGTGTCGAGGCCAGGATGACCAGCCTGTGTGAGTGTCGAGGCCAGGATGACCAGCCTGTGTGAGTGTCGAGGCCAGGATGACCAGCCTGTGTGAGTGTAGAGGCCAGGATGACTTGCCTGTGTGAGTGTAGAGGCCAGGATGACTTGCCTGTGTGAGTGTAGAGGCCAGGATGACTTGCCTGTGTGAGTGTAGAGGCCAGGATGACTTGCCTGTGTGAGTGTAGAGGCCAGGATGACTTGCCTGTGTGAGTGTAGAGGCCAGGATGACTTGCCTGTGTGAGTGTAGAGGCCAGGATGACTTGCCTGTGTGAGTGTAGAGGCCAGGATGACTTGCCTGTGTGAGTGTAGAGGCCAAGATGACTTGCCTGTGTGAGTGTAGAGGCCAGGATGACTTGCCTGTGTGAGTGTAGAGGCCAGGATGACTTGCCTGTGTGAGTTGTAGAGGCCAGGATGACTTGCCTGTGTGAGTGTAGAGGCCAGGATGACTTGCCTGTGTGAGTGTAGAGGCCAGGATGACTTGCCTGTGTGAGTGTAGAGGCCAGAATGACTTGCCTGTGTAAGTGTAGAGGTCAGGATGAGCAGCCTGTGTGAGTGTAGAGGCCAGGATAGCTAACCTGTGTGAGTGAAGAAGCCAGGATGACTAACCTGTGTGTGTGTTTAGAGGCCAGAATGACTAATCTGTGAGACTGTAGAGGCCAGGATGGCTAGCCTGCGTGAGTGTCGAGGCCAGGATGGCTAGCCTGCTTGAGTGTAGAGGCCAGGATGACTAGCCTGCGTGAGTGTAGAGGCCAGGATGACTAGCTTGCGTGAATGTAGAGGCCAGGATGACCAGCCTGCATGAGTGTAGAGTCCAGGATGACTAGCCTGCGTGAGTGTAGAGTCCAGGATGACTAGCCTGCGTGAGTGTAGAGGCCAGGATGACTAGCCTGCGTGAGTGTAGAGGCCAGGATGACTAGCCTGCGTGAGTGTAGAGGCCAGGATGACTAGCCTGCGTGAGTGTAGAGGCCAGGATGACTAGCCTGCGTGAGTGTAGAGGCCAGGATGACTAGTCTGCGTGAGTGTAGAGGCCAGGATGACTAGCCTGCGTGAGTGTAGAGGCCAGGATGACTAGCCTGCGTGAGTGTAGAGGCCAGGATGACTAGCCTGCGTGAGTGTAGAGGCCAGGATGACCAGCCTGCGTGAGTGTAGAGGCCAGGATGACCAGCCTGCGTGAGTGTAGAGGCCAGGATGACCAGCCTGCGTGAGTGTAGAGGCCAGGATGACCAGCCTGCGTGAGTGTAGAGGCCAGGATGACTAGCCTGCGTGAGTGTAGAGGCCAGGATGACTAGCCTGCGTGAGTGTAGAGGCCAGGATGACTAGCCTGCGTGAGTGTAGAGGCCAGGATGACCAGCCTGCGTGAGTGTAGAGGCCAGGATGACTAGCTTGCGTGAGTGTAGAGGCCAGGATGACTAGCCTGCGTGAGTGTAGAGGCCAGGATGACTAGCCTGCGTGAGTGTAGAGGCCAGAATGACTAGCCTGCGTGAGTGTAGAGGACAGGATGGCTAGCCTGCGTGAGTGTAGAGGCCAGGATGACTAGCCTGCGTGAGTGTAGAGGCCAGGATGACTAGCCTGCGTGAGTGTAGAGGCCAGGATGACTAGCCTGCGTGAGTGTAGAGGCCAGGATAACTAGCCTGCGTGAGTGTAGAGGCCAGGATGACCAGCCTGCGTGAGTGTAGAGGCCAGGATGACTAGCCTGCGTGAGTGTAGAGGCCAGGATGACCAGCCTGCGTGAGTGTAGAGGCCAGGATGACTAGCCTGCGTGAGTGTAGAGGCCAGGATGACCAGCCTGCGTGAGTGTAGAGGCCAGGATGACTAGCCTGCGTGAGTGTAGAGGCCAGGATGACTAGCCAGCGTGAGTGTCGAGGCCAGGATGACTAGCTTGCTTGAGTGTCGAGGCCAGGATGACTAGCCTGCGTGAGTGTAGAGGCCAGGATGACCAGCCTGCGTGAGTGTAGAGGCCAGGATGACCAGCCTGCGAGAGTGTAGAGACCAGGATAACTGGCCTGCGTGAGTGTAGAGGCCAGGATAACTGGCCTGCGTGAGTGTAGAGGCCAGGATAACTGGCCTGCGTGAGTGTAGAGGCCAGGATGACTAGCCTGCGTGAGTGTAGAGGCCAGGATGACTAGCCTGCGTGAGTGTAGAGGCCAGGATGACTAGCCTGCGTGAGTGTAGAGGCCAGGATGACTAGCCTGCGTGAGTGTAGAGGCCAGGATGACTAGCCTGCGTGAGTGTAGAGGCCAGGATGACTAGCCTGCGTGAGTGTAGAGGCCAGGATGACCAGCCTGCGTGAGTGTAGAGGCCAGGATGACTAGCCTGCGTGAGTGTAGAGGCCAGGATGACTAGCTTGCGTGAGTGTAGAGGCCAGGATGACTAGCTTGCGTGAGTGTCGAGGCCAGGATGACTAGCCTGCGTGAGTGTAGAGGCCAGGATGACCAGCCTGCGTGAATGTAGAGGCCAGGATGACCAGCCTGCGAGAGTGTAGAGACCAGGATAACTGGCCTGCGTGAGTGTAGAGGCCAGGATAACTGGCCTGCGTGAGTGTAGAGGCCAGGATAACTGGCCTGCGTGAGTGTAGAGGCCAGGATGACTGGCTTGCTGGAGTGCAGAGGCCAGGATGACTGGCTTGCTTGAGTGTAGAGGCCAGGATGACTACCCTGTGTGAGTGTAGTGTCTAGGATGACTTACCTGTCTGTGTAGAGGCCAGGATGACTACATTGTGTGAGTGAACAGACCAGGATGACTACCCTGCGTGAGTATACAGGCCCGGACACCTAACTTGCGTGAGTGAACAAGCCAGGATGACTGACCTGTGTGAGTGAAGAGGCCAGGATGACTAACCTGTGAGTGTAGAGGCTGCACCGCGTGGGTGCGGAGTCCAGGAAGGCTGCGCCGCGTGAGTGCGGAGTCCGGGGTGGCTGCGCCGCGTGGGCGCGGAGTCCGGGGTGGCTGCGCCGCGTGGGCGCGGAGTCCGGGGGTGGCTGCGCCGCGTGGGCGCGGAGTCCGGGTGGCTGCGCCGCGTGGGCGCGGAGTCCGGGGTGGCTGCGCCGCGTGGGCGCGGAGTCCGGGGTGGCTGCGCCGCGTGGGCGCGGAGTCCGGGGTGGCTGCGCCGCGTGGGCGCGGAGTCCGGGGTGGCTGCGCCGCGTGGGCGCGGAGTCCGGGGTGGCTGCGCCGCGTGGGCGCGGAGTCCGGGGTGGCTGCGCCGCGTGGGCGCGGAGCCCGGGGTGGCTGCGCCGCGTGGGCGCGGAGCCCGGGGTGGCTGCGCCGCGTGGGCGCGGAGCCCGGGGTGGCTGCGCCGCGTGGGCGCGGAGCCCGGGGTGGCTGCGCCGCGTGGGCGCGGAGCCCGGGTGGCTGCGCCGCGTGGGCGCGGAACCCGGGGTGGCTGCGCCGCGTGGGCGCGGAGCCCGGGGTGGCTGCGCCGCGTGGGCGCGGAGCCCGGGGTGGCTGCGTCGCGTGGGCGTGGAGCCCGGGGTGGCTGCGGCGCGTGGGCGCGGAGCCCGGGGTGGCTGCACTCTGTGGCTGCGTGTGTGTATAGAGGCTAGGTTGACTGCACTTTCTGACAGAACACGAGTATTAGTATACTGCAAAATCCAGCACTGGCGAGGTATAAAGCTTGACATCCCGAGGCACCGTCCTGCGCCTCTACTGTTTCGTTATCCTTAACACAACCTTCAGTAACTTCAGCAAGTTAACACAAGCTTCAGTAACTTAACACAAGCTTCAGTAACTTAACACAAGCTTCAGTAACTTAACACAAGCTTCAGTAACTTAACACAAGCTTCAGTAACTTAACACAAGCTTCAGTAACCTAACACAAGCTTCAGTAACTTAACACAAGCTTCAGTAACTTAACACAAGCTTCAGTAACTTAACACAAGCTTCAGTAACCTAACACAAGCTTCAGTAACCTAACACAAGCTTCAGTAACTTAACACAAGCTTCGGTAAATTCACACAAAATTTAGTGCCCGTCTTAGCCCAGTGCAAAATTCCTGACTTTACAATCTCGCTTTGAGAATGGACAACGGGGGCGGTGACCCCGTCACTCTCGAATAGTGGTTTAGGTACAGATGTTATGAAAGTAGTACAAAATTTCCTGGTTATGTTGTAACACAGGATGTAAGACTTTTCTGAAGAGTTGAATATAATATATTATTTGTTTAAGAATACCGCTGACGTCAGTGTGTACCGCTGACGTCAGTGTGTACCGCTGACGTCAGTGTATACTGCTGACGTCTGTGTATACTGCTGACGTCTGTGTATACTGCTGACGTCTGTGTATACTGCTGACGTCTGTGTATACTGCTGACGTCTGTGTATACTGCTGACGTCTGTGTATACTGCTGACGTCTGTGTATACTGCTGACGTCTGTGTATACTGCTGACGTCTGTGTATACTGCTGACGTCTGTGTATACTGCTGATATCTGTGTATACTGCTGACGTCTGTGTATACTGCTGACGTCTGTGTATACTGCTGACGTCTGTGTATACTGCTGACGTCTGTGTATTTTAGTCAACGCCTTGTAATACTGACGACGTCTTTTATACTCTGAGTTTGTATTACTGCTGACGTCTGTTATACTGTGATTATCTGTGTATATCTTGTAGTATTGTTGTTAATATTGCTGTAGTCTGTGTATATCTAGAGTTCTGATGTTTATCTGCTGACGTCGTGTATAAGTTTAGACAACGACCATGTAATACATATTTCATAAGAGGATGTTTATCCATTTAAGTATATATTACTATTATTTCAGATTTTAAATAGTGGTATTATAATTATTGATCTTTGTAATATAGAATTATATTGGTGTTTACTTAATTATTATTTTTTCATTATTTTGTAATTTCCTCTTGAGACAGGTATCAAGCTGCTTATACGAGGCGTATCGTTTTATTCCCAAGGTCAAAACAGGTGTACCTTGATAACACCTATCGTATTCATGTTTACATATCAGTGGTAAACACAAATGACTATGGATTCTAAAATATGACAAGTGTATTAGTTTTACATACCTTAATGATTAATCGTCTTGGAAGTGGCTCATTTAACGAGATTCCTTCACTGGCAGCTAAAGCTCTCGCTTCACGCTGAGCTAGGGATCGTGTTCGATTCCGGTCAAGGGCAGTAACATTTGGCGTATTTCCTTGTACTGTTGTCCATTTACCTATCAGTAAATGGTACACTGTTGTTAGTTGACTGTGTGACCGCATCCTGGGCTAACTAATTGTCTGAAATGCCGGCATAGAGGGGCTTTCTATAGAGTACTGTGTCACTGATGTCAGCTAGGACTGTGTCACTGATGTGTCAGCTAGGACTGTGTCACTGATGTGTCAGCTAGGACTGTGTCACTGATGTCAGCTAGGACTGTGTCACTGATGTCAGCTAGGACTGTGTCACTGATGTCAGCTAGGACTGTGTCACTGATGTCAGCTAGGACTGTGTCACTGATGTCAGCTACGACTGTGTCACTGATGTCAGCTAGGACTGTGTCACTGATGTCAGCTAGGACTGTGTCACTGATGTCAGCTAGGACTGTGTCACTGATGTCAGCTAGGACTGTGTCACTGATGTCAGCTAGGACTGTGTCACTGATGTCAGCTAGGACTTTTCACTGATGTCAGCTAGGACTGTGTCACTGATGTCAGCTAGACGTGTCACTGATGTCAGCTAGGACTGTGTCACTGATGTCAGCTAGGACTGTGTCACTGATGTCAGCTAGGACTGTGTCACTGATGTGTCAGCTAGGACTGTGTCACTGATGTGTCAGCTAGGACTGTGTCACTGATGTGTCAGCTAGGACTGTGTCACTGATGTCAGCTAGGACTGTGTCACTGATGTCAGCTAGGACTGTGTCACTGATGTCAGCTAGGACTGTGTCACTGATGTCAGCTAGGACTGTGTCACTGATGTCAGCTAGGACTGTGTCACTGATGTGTCAGCTAGGACTGTGTCACTGATGTCAGCTACGACTGTGTCACTGATGTCAGCTAGGACTGTGTCACTGATGTCAGCTAGGACTGTGTCACTGATGTCAGCTAGGACTGTGTCACTGATGTCAGCTACGACTGTGTCACTGATGTCAGCTACGACTGTGTCACTGATGTGTCAGCTAGGACTGTGTCACTGATGTCAGCTAGGACTGTGTCACTGATGTCAGCTAGGACTGTGTCACTGATGTCAGCTAGGACTGTGTCACTGATGTCAGCTAGGACTGTGTCACTGATGTCAGCTAGGACTGTCACTGATGTAGCTAGGCTGGGGTCACTGATGTCAGCTAGGACTGTGCCCACTGATGTCACTAGGACTGTGTCACGATGTCAGCTAGACTGTGTCACTGATGTCAGTTTAGACGTGCCCACTGATGTCAGCTGGGACTGTGTCACTGTGTGTCAGCTGGGCTGTGTCACTGATGTCAGCTACGACTGTGTCACTGATGTCAGCTACGACTGTGTCACTGATGTCAGCTAGGACTGTCACTGATGTGTCAGCTAGGACTGTGTCACTGATGTCAGCTAGGACTGTGTCACTGATGTCAGCTAGGACTGTGTCACTGATGTCAGCTAGGACTGGGGTCACTGATGTCAGCTAGGACTGTTCACTGATGTCAGCTAGGACTTGTCACTGATGTCAGCTAGGACTGTGTCACTGATGTCAGCTAGGACTGTGTCACTGATTTTCAGCTAGCTGTGTCACTGATGTCAGCTAGACTGTGTCACTGATGTCAGCTAGGACTGTGTCACTGATGTGTCAGCTAGGACTGTCACTGATGTGTCAGCTAGGACTGTGTCACTGATGTGTCAGCTAGGACTGTGTCACTGATGTGTCAGCTAGGACTGTGTCACTGATGTCAGCTAGGACTGTGTCACTGATGTCAGCTAGGACTGTGTCACTGATGTCAGCTAGGACTGTGTCACTGATGTCAGCTAGGACTGTGTCACTGATGTCAGCTAGGACTGTATACTTGTATATGTACTTGTAGAAAATAAGATATAGTAATTATTATTATTAAGGTAACTACTTTAAAATAAATTTCTCACTTAACTGTTAGCAATATATCACATGTTATATACACCGGTGTTGATAAGACACATATGCAACAGTTAGGTATCTTTATTCCGAAACGTTTTAGCCTACACAGTAGGCTTCCTTAGTCGAGTACAGAGGAGGCAGCAGCAGCAGATATATAAAGACGACGTAATTAGTCCATTCCCCTCGAAGACGTATTTTTGAGATGGTCAGTCAACTCGGCATCGTAATACCATTATCATATTCTCACTGTCACATACTGCAACACCGGTATCTTGGTACAGAGGACATCTTCGACAACTTTATTGCCTGGCCACTAGTTACTACTGACAAAGGTTGGATTTAAAAGGGACTTACCCAGTGCCTCTCATTGATTACCTTCTTGCTTCTACTAGTGGGCCTCGCCTGTCTTGTCATTTGTTGCTTCAGCTTCACAGTCTTCCAGACTATGGAGCAGAGCTTTTCTCTAGGCTGAGGGACTGACCACCTCAAAACTGTGACGTCGAGGGTGATGGACTGATTACATCGTCCTTGCATCTCTACTGCTTCTGCTGGCTCCTCTGTAGTCGACTGAAGAAACGTACTATGTAGGCGAAACGTTTCGGAATAAAGATACTTAACTGTTTAACATGTATCTTATCAACTTGTCGGTACTGTATAATATATTCATACACTGATATATCTGCTCATGGGGCCGCCTCTCTGCATAAAAATTATAAGTGATGTAAATAGTTAAGTAAACCAACAAACTGATGCATTAGACACTTGCGCAGTAAATATGTTATGCGGAGACCTAGATCCAGAAATAATCACGAACGTTCTGTACCAAGAGTTCCAAATTGCCTTAGGCAAAAATGTTGCAAAAGGTTGAAAAAATTAACAGGGCTGGAACTGAGGTTGGTTCACCAGTAAGAAACTGTGGGCGTTGTTGAACAGAGGAGTATTAGGTGGTGAACATAACGAGCAGCGTTCCTCAAGGAGCGCTATGTGGCCCCATTCTCATCTTGAGTTATATATAGAAGACAGAAACAGCACTTCTTCGTTAGCAAACATCTTTACCACGCACATAATGAGCAAAAAATAGCCGTAGACAGGAAAACAGAAAATAAAAAAGTGAACGAAAGCAGATTGTATAAATATTCACTGCTAACAGTGACGTGGGTAAGCTAACACAGTGACGTGGGAGCGTCTTAGACAAACTAACACTGTGATGTAGCAAGACCCTAGACAAACTAACACTGTGATATAGCAAGGACCTAGACAAACTAACACTGTGATATAGCAAGGACTTAGACAAACTAACACTGTGATATAGCAAGGACCTAGACAAACTAACACTGTGATATAGCAAGGACCTAGACAAACTAACACTGTGATATAGCAAGGACCTAGACAAACTAACACTGTGATATAGCAAGGACCTAGACAAGCTTAAACAGTGTCTTTTACGTTGTTCGTACTTTAACTTTTACTAGAGAACACTGACTGTCATGTAGTTACAACCCTCTTATAACAACTCGGTTATACCAACTCTTTTTAGCAGGGATTCATGACTGCATAACTAATATAAACAGATTCTGCCTAGTCGGATTAGTAGAACAACCGAAGTTTATTTTGTTAATGGATATTCACCGTGAAATACAAACTCAACCCCAGATTGCAGTCTCGTGAAAAACTTTCATCCACGTTACAGCTTGACATGTAAATATATTATAATATACACAGCTTTCTACTGTAGTTACAACTTTAAGCTGCGCCACAACTTCTGTTGCAATGACGAATTAAATGTTTTTTCTTAAGCTAGATATTTGTTAGAGGGGTTAAATCTGTTTTCGTAAAGTTATGTACTGTGTCTGGTCCCTACACACTCTGGAATTTAACTGTACTTAGCAGTTAATTGATGCAAATTGTTTGCTCTGTTTAGATAATTGTGTAAGTGCCAGGCGAGTTAGGTTGTTTACTAGACTGTTTACTACGAACCTTATTAATAGGCTCCCTGTTTGTCACTGTTATAAGGTTGGTGAGCATGCTACCTTGTTCCTTATTCTTATATCTGGTATTGTCTGTTATACTTTGCCCTTAGTCTCCCCCCCCCCCACCGTCTCCCTATCCACTCCCCTTCCTCTATGCGGAATAAAGGAGGTTGGATGACGTTGATGTTGATATCAGGTTTTTCCATCCGAAGGCTATGTTTGCACTGTCCCTCTTTCTGTGAGTTTCTGCAATTTTATTTATTGCAATATTGCATACCTTCTGATGAAACATTGGTTACAATGCGAAAGACCTAGAGCTAGTCTATTTCATCCTTGATAATGTGAGAAGTCTCGAAAGCGATTGGAATTTCACTACTTTTCACAGTGGTTGTTCTGCATATTGTGATATCACTTGTTTCCTGTGACCTGTACTTTGCTCTGTGAAGACTTGTCTAGTGTGCTCTCCGTTCTTAGCTACTTGAGACTGTGATGATGGCTTCCCTCGACTACAAACAGCTATATCTTCGGCTTAAGGCAGAATGAACGGAAGCAGGAAGAGAAATTCAACGACTGAAGGGTATGTAGAAGGATTATCCCCGGAACAATGTCGCCGATGATCGGACCAACGAATGGATGCTAGTCGGAACTGAAGGGACGAAGCTGAAGATGATGAAAGTCCAGGAGACTGCTGTGAAAACCAGCAGCTCTCTTTCCTTGTTAACAGATGAATGTGAATCGACTACCCATGATCTTCCCCAGTGAAGCCAACCAGTGAAGACATCCCAGCGAGGACCATCTCTACTAAGACCGTCGAGAACGTCATGCACACCGCCAATCGAGGTAAGAACATTGTTTTAGTTGGGGACAGTCGGATTAAGTTTATGGATAGGACTTGTCTTAGGGATAGGAAGAGGAGGCAGAGGGTGTGTTTTCCTGGGGTTGGGATGAAGGATATTGTTAGCAGTCTGGACGATGACATAGGTAATGGGAGCAATCCTATTATCTGTCTTATTGCTGGAGGCAATTAAATTGGCAGATGTAGGAGTGAGAACCTGATTAGCAGGTATAAGTCAGTAATAGACATAATTAGGAAGAAGGGTGGGAACCCTGTGATATGTGGTATTTTGCCAAGGAGAGGAGTTGAAAATGAATGGTTGGCCAAGGCAATTAGTGTCAATTGCTGGCTGGACAAACACTGTAAGGAAAATGCAGTAAAATCCATTGACAACTGAGATCTTTTCTGTGGTAGAAATGACATGTATGCCAGGGATGGTGTTCACTTGTCTAGGTCTGGGGTGGGGGCACTGGCCGATGCAGTGGAGGGAGCTGTTAGGGCTTTAAACTAGAAAAAAATTATTGGTATGGGTTTTGGGAAGAAAACAGTGAAGTCCCAGTGTAGTAATATTGAGAGTTTTAGGGAAAGCAGTAATAGGCAGAATGAGGTGGATATTGGAAAGCCAGTGGCACTAGGTGACAAGGACAGTAAGAGGTGTAGTGGAAAAACAGAAATGAGCAGGAAGGAAAAAGAGAAAGGAGGGTCTCTAAACTTATTCCTAGCACTGTGACTATTAGTATAAGATGGACGAGTTGAGATTAGTTGTGAGCGCAGGTAATATTGATGTATTTGCCATAACCGAGATGTGGTTTAATACGAAAAATCGGGACATGCCTGCTGAATGTCACATTCAGGGTTTTAAAGTGTTCAAAGTAGACAGAAGTATTGTAAGGGGAATGGAGTGGCACTGTATCCGAGATAGGTTGAACTGTTGCATAAATACAGGTGTAAAGTCTGAAATAACACAGACAGTCAAGATAGAATTTTCAGTGGGACACGAAAAATCTATTATAGGCGTGATATGCCGTCCCCTAAACTTGGATAGGGACCAAGGGAAACTGGGAGGATATTGTTAAGGCCACAAGGCACGATAATATAGTAATTCTGATGGCCTTTAACTTTAGTCACATTGGTTGGAATTCCTTGACTGGAAATTTAGTCTAACGACATCTTAGAGGTAGTTCAGGATTGTTTTGTCACAGAACCTACAAGGGGAAAAATAACCTACTCTACTTGGTTCTAGCAAACAAAAAAAAACTTGTTTAATAATTTAGAAATTACAGAGGAACTTGGCACATGCGACCACAACTCAGTTACCTTTAGCACAGAATGAAAGTTTGATAGTAGGGATAACTCAGTAATGGCCCCAGATTTTCGCATAGATTACAATGAATTTAGAGAACACCTATCATCTGTGAAGTGGGGTAACGATGAGAGCTATCAATATGACAACTTTCTAAGCACTATACATGCTGGTCAAAGAACGTTTATTCCATATAAAGAAATAAGATTGAATAGAAATGACCCAAAATGGATGAATTAAAGGCTCAAACATATTTTAGGGCAGAAAAAAGGAATTTATAGGCGCATCGAAAGAGGTGAGGGTCATCTTATAAATCAGTATATTTACATTAAGAGGGAAGATAAAAAATGGATAAAAGCAAAATGGGACAATGAAATTAATGTTGCTAGGGATTCGAAAACTAACCCAAAAGGCTTTTTTTCCAGGTTTACAGAACAAAAGTTAGAGATAAGATAGGTCCCCATAAAAATAACTCTGGGCATCTTACTGACATGGAGAATGAAATGTGCTCGATTTTTAATAATTATTTTCTCTCTGTTTTTGCACAAGACACTAATAATTTTGTGTCCAACACTTTGTGTGTCCCACCTCGCCGTTTTTCCAGAGCCCCTTCTGTCTCCTCTGTGAACACTTCTTTAAATCTCATTCATGTTGAGCTCCTCACATACTTCTCAGTCATTGTGATCCCCTCTCCTTCCTTCCTCAGCCTGATTACTCTGTCCTTGGATGATGTTTTCCTCCTGACGTGGCTGTGCAACAGCTTCGGGTTAGATTTGGCTTTCGCTGCTATGTCATTTTCGGATTGTCGTTGGGCCTCCCTTCTTACATGTGCATATTCATTTCTGGCTCAATGACTGCTCTCCTTATTCTCCTGGGTTCTTTGCCTTTATATTTCTTCCATTCTCTAACACACTTGATTTTGGTCTCTCTACGCCTTTGAGTGAGCCAAGGGCTCAACCTGGCCTTCTCATTATGTCTATTACCCTTGGGTACAAACCTCTCCCCAGCTTCCTTGCATATTGTTATCACCTATTCCATCATCTCATTTTCTGACTTCCCTACCAGTGCTCTGTCCCACTGAGCTGTATAGCCCTTGTGGTTTAGCGCTTCTTTTTGATTATAATAATCTGTTCCACTGAAGCTCGTGCCTGTGTAGTCCCCTCTCTAGTATGGCTTCATTCGTCCTGCCCTTCCTGCTTCCCTCTCCACTTGTAACTCTACTATGCATCTGAAGCACAGAACGACGCAGTCACTGGCCTCAAAGGGTCTTTCATATGTGATGTCCTCAATATCTCTACTACTCAGGGTGAATACTAGGTAAAGTCTTGCTGGTTCATCCTCTCTCTCTCTCTCTCTCTCTCTCTCTCTCTCTCTCTCTCTCTCTCTCTCTCTCTCTCTCTCTCTCTCTCTCTCTCTCTCTCTGGTAGTGTCCCTTATGTGTTGGTACATAAGGTTTTCCAGGACCACCTCCATCATCTTAGTTCTCCACGTTTCTGGGCGCCCATGTGGCTCCAAGTTCTCCCAGTCATTTTTTTTTTTGTGATTGAAGCCCTGCTCGCATGAGCCCTTCTGGCCACTTCAGCCAGTGTATCAAACATTGCTCTATTACTCTCATCATCTTGGCCTTCTGCTGTTCTGTGGTGGGTTATGCATCACTGTAATTACCACCCTGGGACCTCCAGACTGAAGTGTTCCTATTATGTAGTCTCATGCTTCTCCTCTCCAAAGCTCGTCAGAATTCCATTGCTTTTTGATGAACAGTGCCACTCCTCCATCCCCTCTGTTCCCTTTGTCTTTCCTCAGAATCTGATATCCTGTTGGAAAGATGGCAGCTGTTATCATTCCTGTGAGCTTGGTTTCAGTGAGAGCTATTATGTCCGGTGATGCCTCTTTGATTCTCTCGTGCCACTCCTCCCCATATTCATTATTCCATCAGCATCGATATACCATACCTAGTTTCCTTTCCAGCACTGTGTTCAGGGGGTCTCTGGTAGTGTGCTGTGGGATTCTGCAGCATATTGTGGGGTGGGAGCTGTAAGTGGGGATTGTGGTTTGTGCTGGGATAGCATGTTTGTCTGTGGGGTTCTGGTGGTGGTTCTGTGTGTGCTTGGCCTTGTTGATATGCTCGGCTCTGGTTGTCCTCTGCAGACTCTGTTCTTGTCTCTCTTCCTAGCTCCTTTTTTGTCTTCTCCCTCAGCTGCTGTTATTCTGTTCTTGTTCTGTCATGGTCTAGAAACACTTTTTTTGTATGTTGATGATTCCTTCAGCCATGGATTCTTTTGCAGGATCCTGTTCCACACCATTTCTGTCCTCCTATTGTCTGAAAATTTATTATCTTGGTCACATCCTCCTTGCCTGTTTCTTTGATGATTTCAATCTCCTGTTTTTCTTTCTGCCATCTTTCATTGTGTCCTCCCTTTGCTCTCCTGAAGCCCATGAATAAACACTAACTTCTCACTTTTCTCTTCCCATTGCCTTTCCCTGTGTCACTGGGTCCCATTTGTACATAGCCATTGTCTCCCTTATTTTTTTCTGCAACTCTGGGTACCATGGTCGTGCCTCTGCATGTGACCTGTCACCTCTATACCTTTTTTCCCCTTACTGCTATCCCTGCTCCTAACAGCTCTCCCCCTACATTCCCCAGCCTTGTTTGGGGGGAAGGATAGAACCTTAGCTTAAGTCTTGTCCCCTTTGTTTCTATTGGGCTCCTCATTTAATATGGGTGTATCTGCTTCAGATGACATTTCTCCTCTGGGAAATAGCCCTGTAATTCGCTTCAGTTTATTTACCTCATATTCTAGGGCCTGTATCCTGGCTTCTGCCACTCCAGCTTGTGAATTCTATTTTTTCTTCTCTGCCTCCATCCTCTTTTTCATTTTCGCAGCAGCCTCACCTAGTTTGCTCTCAATTTTGTTCTATCATTTTACATTGCTCATCCATCAATTCTTCCTTAACAGGACCATCTTCCTCTGATCCCCTGAGGCTCTGACTTGCCCTCTGATCCACCATTTTTTTTTTTTATGGGTTAGGTAATTGTAGTGCATGTGTCTGCTGTTTGTGTGTGTGTATGTGTGTGCTGTTTGTGTTTGTGTGTGTGTGCATGTGTACTCACCAATTTGTGATTGCAGGGGTTGAGTCAGAGCTCCTGGCCCTGCCTCTTCACTGATTGCTATTAGGTTCTCTCTCTCCCTGCTCCATGAGCTTTATCAAACCTCATCTTAAAACTATGTACGATTCCTGCCTCCACTATGTCGCTTTCTAGGCTATTCCACTTCTGACAAAACTATGACTGAAGAAATACTTCCTAAAATCCCTTTGACTCATAGGAGTCTTCATCTTCAAATTCTTCAATTTCCTTCCCTGAAACCGTGTTGGTTGTCGTTGCTTTCTCCTGCAGGATACTATATCGAGCTGATTCTGCCTTAAAAATCACTTTGACTGGCCGGATTCTTCCTGTTGCAAATCCCCCTATTCTGAGAAAATTTGCCAGCTCGATCATGTCATCTTCTCCTATTGCTTTCATGATGCTTTCATTCGTTTTTTTCTCCCCTTCTCTTCTTGCTTCGTAAGTTTTCCCTTCAACTTCCTGGAGCCCATGAACAAAGACTGATCTCTCCCTTCATTCTCCCACTACATAGCCCTATGTATCCCCTGATTCGATTTAGTTGCTTCCATTGCAGTTGTGTGTGTGTGTGTGTGTGTGTCTGTGTGTGTCTGTGTGTGTGTGTGTCTGTCTGTGAAATACTTGACTAAATCAGCTGATTATAGTTCCTGTTAGAAAGTTCCATCGACAGTAAAAAAGTCATTCCTACCACATGTTAGAATTAACAGCCATCTAAGTGGAAGACTCACTGTCCAGAAGAATCTCAAGACGTATGTTATTTACTTGATTTAGTTTTAAAAACACAATCCACTGAAGGAATGGAAAACGACTGATTTACGGTATTTCTGACAGGTGCGAAAACCGGAAAGAATTTTCGTACCGTACGTACTGCCAGGCTTGGTCGTGAGAGGGGAAGTAGACACTGAAGTGCATTATGAGAGGGGAGACACATTGTAGTGGGTTGAGAGGGAGAGACACTGTAGTGGGTTGTGAGAGGGAAGAGAGACTGTAGTGGGTTGTGAGAGGGGAGAGACTGTAATGCGTTGTGAGAGGGGAGACACTGTTGTGGGTTGTGAGAGAGAAGAGCGACACTATAGTGGGTTGTGAGAGGTGAGAGACTGTAGTATGTTGTGAGAGGTGAGAGAGACACTGTAGTGGGTTGTGAGAGGGAAGAGAGACTGTACTGGGTTGTGAGAGGTGAGAGAGACTGTACTGGGTTGTGAGAGGTGAGAGAGAGAGACTGAGGTGGGTTGTGAGAGAGAAGATGGAAAAGGGTTGTAAGAAAGAGGAGGTGAAAAAGAGATAAACTGAACGAATGTGTTGTTTTGGTTCTTATATCAGCTGGGAGGTTATTCCATTTAGCTATTATTATGTTTGCAAAAAAAATATTTACACACGTATGTATATAATATCACTTCTCACAGTTTATTTTCCTTGAAGTTACTGAAGTATTTTGCACTTCAAAGTTCTTCTGGTATGAATGTATAAAATCATTTATTATTTTTAAGGTTCTAAATGAGATTTTTCCGCAGTGTTCACTTCCTCAGAGATGGGTTAGGGGAGGTAATATTTGTCAAACAGGACAAGTGTTTTCTGACGCGGGTCTTAGCCATATGCATCGCAGTTGGAATTTTTGGTCGTCTGACCGAGGCCTTCAGCTGGCTTACCGGTTCACCCCATTAAAAAATAATTATGAATATAACTACTCATATCTTCCTGAGGGAAAAGGGTAAATGCTTTGACTCTTGGCATAATTTGTTTCTTAGTAATGGCACGAGCTTATTTTCCTTTCTCTGTCCTTTCTCCACTGTATATCCTAGTATTTTCCGTAATTTGAAGACCAAAACCGAGCGCCATATTCAAGATATGGCCTAATAAATGCATTATAAAGAGACAATATGATTTAAGAAGCTTTACACTCTAAATTTGCTTTGCTACTCACAGTAGCAAGCTTTTGAAGACGGCACTTTTAAATTTTCTTAAGTCATTTCTTCACTAGTTTCGGCTAATGTGTTGCCAACATTTTCAGTTCAGGTCTGAGAAAATTGCATCCAAATGGCACTTTGCGTTTGTGATCCTTGAAACTCATCTCCCATGACACCGAACACGGCACTAATCTGTCTATAACTGAGCTCGCAAAAAATCTGTTTCAGATGCCTAATTTTTCCACAGTTATATTCATTCACAAATTTTCCTTTCGGAGATGTTATTCCTATATCAAGGTGATTCATGTCCTTTGTGAAAATGTTTGGGGCCAGGAGATGGAAGAAGGACTGTGAGAGGAGCGAGATGGAAAAGGGACTATGGGAGGAACGTGATGGAAGAGGGACTGTGAGAGGAACAAGTGGCGTTCCACAGGGATCAGTTTTAGTCCCGTTATTGTTTATTATGTATATGACCTTGACGAGGTAATTACTAGTGATATGAGCAAATTCGCTGATGACAAAAATATAGGAAGGATAACTGATTCAGACTTAGATGTCACGGAACTTCAGGAGTCAGAGTCAAAGCATTTATCCTTTACCCTCAGGAAGATATGAGTGGTTATAATCATAATTATTTTTTAATGGGGTGAACCGGTAAGCCAGCTGAAGGCCTCGGTCAGATGACCAAAAATTCCAACTGCGGGTCATCATATGGCTAAGACCCGCGTCAGAAAACACTTGTCCTGTTTGACAAATATTACCTCCCCTAACCCATCTCTGAGGAAGTGAACACTGCGGAAAAATCTCATTTAGAACCTTAAAAATAATAAATGATTTTATACATTCATACCAGAAGAACTTTGAAGTGCAAAATACTTCAGTAACTTCAAGGAAAATAAACTGTGAGAAGTGATATTATATACATACATGTGTAAATATTTTTTTGCAAACATAAAAATAGCAAAATGGAATAACCTCCCAGCTGATATAAGAACAAAAACAACACATTCGTTCAGTTTACCTCTTTTTCACCTCCTCTTTCTTACAACCCTTTTCCATCTTCTCTCTCACAACCCACCTCAGTCTCTCTCTCACCTCTCACAACCCGCTACAGTCTCTCTCACCTCTCACAACCCACTACAGTCTCTCTCTCACCTCTCACAACCCACTACAGTCTCTCTCTCACCTCTCACAACCCACTACAGTCTCTCTCTCACCTCTCACAACCCACTACAGTGTCTCTCACCTCTCACAACCCAGTACAGTGTCTCTCACCTCTCACAACCCACTACAGTCTCTCTCTCACCTCTCACAACCCAGTACAGTGTCTCTCCCCTCTCACAACCCACTACAGTGTCTCTCCCTCTCAACCCACTACAATGTGTCTCCCATCTCATAATGCACTTCAGTGTCTACTTCCCCTCTCACGACCAAGCCTGGCAGTACGTACGGTACGAAAATTCTTTCCTTTTTTTCGCACCTGTCAGAAATGCCGTAAATCAGTCGTTTTCCATTCCTTCAGTGTAATGCATTTTTAAAACTAAATCAAGTAAATAACATACGTCTTGAGGTTCTTCTGGACAGTGAGTCTTCCACTTAGATAGCTGTTAATTCTAACATGTGGTAGGAATGACTTTTTTACTGTCGATGGAACTTTCTAACAGGAACTATAATCGGCTGATTTAGTCAAGAATTTCACAGACACACATACACACACACACACACACACACACGCGCGCGCGCGCGCGCACACACACACACACACACACACACACACACACACACACACACACACACACACACACACACACACACAGTTCTTCAAAGCTCAGGAAGCAGAGAGAGAGAGGATCCAGTAGCGATCAGTGAAGAGGCGGGGGCAGGAGCTGAGTCTCGACCCCTGCAACCACAATTAGGTGAGTACAATTAGGTGAGTACACACACACACACACACACACACACACACATGTAGTGTAGTGGGTCACAAGCGCCAGGCTCCGAGAATCTTAGTGCTTTTAGGGCGTCTTTTAGCAGCTAGAAGCAACCAGTGTTAGTGACAACGTCAGTGAACAACCCTACAAGTGATAACCCAAGTATTAGCAAAAATAAATAAAGTAAAGGCGAGAGAAAGCTTGAAATTATACAACAAAATTTCAAAGTGCCAGTTCGTTGAGGCCTAGTTGGCACTTGTTGCCACATTGTTACAAATATACAAAGTACAAAGCGAGTGACTAAAGAGAAAAGATAAAAAAAAATTAAGAGAGGTTGGCTAACGACAAACTGTGATGTAGCACACAGCGTGAACAAGCTAGCCAGAAAGGGGATATATATATATATATATATATATACATATACATACATATACATAAATATGTATAAGCAGAGGTGGTGGCAGCAGAAGGCCTGAGGAAGTAGTGCTGCCATAACAGGTTGGGTGTCATCACAAATAAGAAGTGTACTTACCAAAAGTGAAGTGTAAATTATAAAAGTAGCAGTATACAAGTGATAAGTGTGGTAAATGAGGACTCAAAAGGGCAACGAGAAAAGAATAGCTGAAGAAGTCAGCGGCGGAAGGGCGAGGTGCACGAGTCATCGTACAGCGAGCATCGTACAGCGAGCATCATACATCAGGCATCTGGATGGACGTCCCCTCTAAGGAGTAACATACAAATCACCTGTTTGTGGTTGGCGGGAAGTTTTGAGTTGTAGAGCCGGCCCTACGGTCACTGGTAGCTATCACAAACCCTACTCCAGAGCGATTATCATACACACAACACCTAGCAGTAGTAGGAAGATAAAATTTGTAGGAGCAAGGAATAGGCAAGAGGATTAAGTCGTGGCTAATGGGACTACAGCCCTGACAACAGTTTCGAGAGCTAATGTTTTAGGACACAAAGACAGTACAATCTGAGAAGCAAGTATTGGGTACACATGTAGTAAAAGGTAGTACATAACTGGGTGAAAGAATGACTTGTTAACACACGCTAGTATTATAATTATTAGAATTACTCTCAGTGTTAATGATATCTTATTAGTATTACGGATACACAGAGGTGAATTGTATTTCTGGGACATATAAACAACTGACGTGCTCACACACACGCACGCACACACATACACTCGGGGACAGGAGCTGAGTCTCGACCCCTGAAACCACAACTAGGTGAGTACACACAGCTGATCCTTGGAATTTGACTGCATCCCCTCACCCCCCACACACCTTTCCCTCCCCCACAGACCTTTCCCCTCCCCCGCTCTTGCCTTCACTCCCTACTCCCTCCTATCTTTCCCTCTCCCCCTCCCTCGCGTTTCTCTCTCTCATAGCCTTTTTCCCTCCCCTTCCCCCTACTCTTTCTCTCTCTCTCTCTCTCTCTCCTCTCTCTCCTCTTTCTCTCCCTCACTCCCATAACCCTATCCACCCTCCTCTCTCTCTATAGGCTTCTCTCTCCATCTCTCCACTTCTCTCTCTCATAGCCTTTTCCCTCACCCTCCTTTCTCCCTCTCTCTCTCTCCCTCTCCTCTCTCTTTCTCCCTCTCTCTACCCTTTCTCTCCCCCTCACATTTCTCTCTCTCTCCCCCTTGGTCTTATCCCTCACCCCCATACTCTCTCCTCTCTCTCCCTCTTTCTACCCTTTCTCTCTCCTCTCTCTCCCTCTTTCTACCCTTTCTCTCTCCCCCTCGCACCCTCTCCCTCCTCTAGCCTTCTGTCTGTGGTAAAAAAAGAAAAAAAAAAAAAATGGGTGGCCCTAGAGGACGGAAAACCAGAGATCTGGTAGACGAACCAGGGAGGAAAGACTGGGAGTTAGAGCTCCAAAAAAGGAAGAGTGGGGAAGGAAGATAGTAAGAGGTTGGTAAGAAAATGGAGGAGCAGATAGCTGAAGAGTGCAGGAAGTGGGAAGTACAGGTCTTAGCAGCAGAAGCTAGGATACAGTGTAGGAAGTGGGAAGTACAGGTCTTAGCAGCAGAAGCTAGGATACAGTGTTTAGAAGAGAAACTGCAAAGCCTGAAACAGGTTAGAGAGACAAATGACAATTCAGATGTGACATCAGGAAATTCAATGTCAGGCGCAGACAAGGGAACGGTAAGCAACAACGGAGACATGACATACACGAAGGCCCTATCAGACCCACGTGGGGCCAGGGAAAAGACGAGGAGCACACTAAGATCAAATGACAGGTCCGAAGACAATGAAGGTATGCTATATGCAGAGATTCTAACAGCCAACTGCAGTAGCAAGGGACAGCTGGTCATGAAAGACAGTTCACTGAGAATAGAAGTTTCAGATATGACAGGGACTGAAGGCAAGGACATGTCAATGGATGGAAATAAAATGCCTCAGAGGAAGCAGATGGAGACTCAGTGGGAGGGGGAAAGGGGCGAGGTCGTTTTTGTGTAGGGCTCCAAAAAAAACCAAAGGGGGGACAATTTTAAAGAAAAAAAAACAGGAGGAAAAAAAAAATGTTAAAGGGCCATCATGAAAACAATAGGTGAGGGCGATATGCCCCAGGTGAAAATTTTCAGAAAAATTGGGTGGTTTGCGAGTGGAAGGATTGGCCTCTCAAGTAACTTTCAAGGAAGAACAGTTCAAAACCGGATTCTCAAAGAAAGCAAGACTGAGGGAAAAACAGGGGTACCAGAGGATACCTCGACCACGACGAACACAAGAAAAAGGACTCCTGAAAGAGGGGGGTACAGGATGCAAGGGGGGGAAGGGGAAGGAAATGCCCGAAATGAGCGGGCCCCAGAACAGGAGGAAGGGCAAACACCCCCACAAAAACTCCCCCAAAAGACCCCAACTGCACATTCCCAACACAACTGAGCAACCTAACTAAAACCCCATCACTGTTCCCTCTACCCCAAACCCCCTAAAAAAAACCCTCACCCCAAACCAGTTTCCCCTTATGGGCATTCTGACCCCCCCCCATCATCACAAACCCCACCACACCACACCCCCCTATACCCCCCACCAAGGCCTCGCCCCCCCCCAAACCCCAATATTCTTGCATGCCACTTTGATAGAAAGAAACTGAAATTTTGGTACACAAACCGGTTTGGAATAATGAAATAAACATGGTGGAACGAAAGAATCGTGAAAAATCCCAATTCATAGCAGTCCAGAAACAAAAATCGCTGAACAATAACAGACACAATTTTCCCAACGGGGGTATCAGCCCGAGGAAAGATAGAAAGGGTGGGGGGAGGAGGGGGTTGCAATGTCATAAAAAAACCGAGGGGGGGTTTTGGGGGAAAGGAAGGCATGAACAGATTGGAGAAAGAGATAATGTAGGGACAATTCAGTCGGGAACATAAAGTAGTCATTTGGAGTATTTTAACCCCCCACAGAACTGCAGGGGGCCAAGGAGGATACAAAAAACAACAGGGGGTGGGGCACACTGGGTGAGGTGGCAAGAAAAGCTCACTCGAGCGAGCAAAGTTTTTCTGGTAATGGGCGATTTTAACCACAGGGAGATCGATGGGGAAAAACCCGGAGCAATGGGGGGCCCGAAAAAAAGGAGAGCCCAAGATGTGGATGTGGTACTTGAAAAAACCCCATGCTCAAATGTCAGGGAACAACCAAAGAAGGGGGGGATACCGCAAGACTGGTCTTGTGTTCACCCGGCAGTTCAAATTGGGGACATCACTTCGAGAGGCCCTTTGGGGCTAGCGATCACGTGGTTTGAGTTTTTGTTTAAAAAGTAGAGTTACAAAGGGGGAAAGGGAAAAGGACTGAAGGGGACAGGCCCAAACAAAAAGGGGGGGGGCTACACAGGTATGAGAAAAATTCCTGCAGGAGGGTTTAGTGGGACAGGAAATGGGAGGAAAAACAGTAAAAGAGATGATGGGAAAATGGGAACAAAGTGAAGGAGGCAGAGGAAAGTTTTGTTCCCAAGGGAAACAGAAATAATAGGAAGACCAAAACGAGTCCTTGGTTTACCCGAAGGTGTAGGGAGGCAAAAACTAAGTGCAACAGAGAATGGAAAAGGTACAGGAGGCATAGGACCCAGGAAAACAAGGAGATTAGTAGAAGAGCCAGAAACGAGTATGCACAGATAAGGAGGGAGGCCCAGCGACAGTATGAAAACGACATAGCATCGAAAGTCAAATCTGACCCGAAACTGCTTTATAGCCACATTAGGAGGAAGTTCCTCCAACAGTCAAGGACCAGGTGATAAGGCTGAGGAAAGAAGGTGGAGAACTCACAAGAAACGATCAAGAGGTATGTGAGGAGCTCAACATGAGATTTAAGGAAGTATTTACAGTAGAGACAGGAAGGACTCTGGGGGGACAGACCAGATGGGGACACCAGCAAGGAATACACCAACAAGTGTTGGACGACATACATACAGATGAGGAGGAGGTGAAGAAATTGCTAAGGGACATCGATACCTCAAAGGCAATGGGACCGGACAACATCTCCCCATGGGTCCTTAGAGAGGGAGCAGATATGTTGTGCGTGCCACTTACTACCTGAGGTATGGAAGACGGCAAATGTAGTTCCCATTTTTAAAAAAGGAGACAGAAAAGAGGCACTAAACTATAGACCTGTGTCATTGACGTGTATAGTATGCAAAATTATGGAGAAGATTATCAGGAGGAGAGTGGTGGAGCAAGAGTAAAAATGCCAACCAGCACGGATTCACGGAAGGCAAATCCTGTGTCACAAACCTTCTGGAGTTTTATGATAAAATAACAGAAGTAAGACACGAGAGAGAGGGGTGGGTTGATTGCATCTTCTTGGACTGCAAGAAGGCCTTTGACACAGTTCCTCACAAGAGATTAGTGCAGAAGCTAGAGCATCAGGCGCATATAACAGGAAGGGCACTGCAATGGATCAGAGAATACCTGACAGGGAGGCAACAACGAGTCATGGTACGTAATGATGTATCACAGTGGGCACCTGTGACGAGCGGGGTCCCACAGGGGTCGGTCCTAGGACCAGTGCTATTTTTGGTATATGTGAACGACATGATGGAAGGGTTAGACTCAGAAGTGTCCCTGTTTGCAGATGATGTGAAGTTAATGAGGAGAATTAAATCTGATGAGGACCAGGCAGGACTTCAAAGAGACCTGGACAGACTGGACACCTGGTCCAGCAAATGGCTTCTCGAATTTAATCCTGCCAAATGCAAAGTCATGAAGATAGGGGAAGGGCACAGAAGACCACAGACAGAGTATAGGCTAGGTGGCCAAAGACTGCAAACCTCACTCAAGGAGAAAGATCTTGGGGCGAGTATAACACCGAGCATGTCTCCGGAAGCACACGTCAATCAGATAACTGCTGCAGCATATGGGCGCCTTGCAAACCTCAGAACAGCATTCCGATACCTTAGTAAGGAATCGTTCAAGACACTGTACACCGTGTATGTCAGGCCCATACTGGAGTATGCAGCACCTGTTTGGAACCCGCACTTGATAAAGCACGTCAAGAAACTAGAGAAAGTACAAAGGTTTGCGACAAGGTTAGTTCCAGAGCTAAGGGGAATGTCCTATGAAGAAAGATTAAGGGAAATCGGCCTGACGACACTGGAGGACAGGAGGGTCAGGGGAGACATGATAACGACATATAAAATACTGCGTGGAATAGACAAGGTGGACAAAGACATGATGTTCCAGGGAGGGGACACAGAAACAAGAGGCCACAATTGGAAGTTGAAGACACAAATGAGTCAGAGAGATATTAGGAAGTATTTCTTCAGTCATAGAGTTGTAATGCAGTGGAATAGCCTAGAAAATGACGTAGTGGAGGCAGGAACCATACACAGTTTTAAGACGAGGTTTGATAAAGCTCGTGGAGCGGGGAGAGAGAGGGCCCAGTAGCAACCGGTGAAGAGGCGGGGCCAGGAGCTAAGATTCGACCCCTGCAACCACAAATAGGCGAGTACACACACACACACACACACACACACACGTGAAGCAGTATCGCTGAATAGTGCTCCCAGGATTTAGCGTTCTAGTGGCTGTCCTAAGATATTATTAGCGGTCATCGTACGTGAGTGAATCAGTGAACATACCTACAAGAGTGTAATAGGTTTCAAGAGTATGAATAATGTGATAAGATCAAAAATTTTACAATTTAAATTTGAATGAATTGTGAGTGAGGGAGGGTAGCAGTCAGCTGATCAGGCTGCTGGCCGCAGTGTTGACACAAAATATCCAAACAGTTAATTGGGTTAACGGTATGATCTGAAATATTAACAAATACATATGTTAGTTGGTTATAACAGTAGTGTAGTGATAAGGTCATAAAAGAGTGATTAAGTAAATAATGAAAGTAAGAAAAAATTAGCCCTTTATCGTGTTTGGCCGAAAAAATTCGGTATTGATTACGTGTTTTTGGCGCGTGTCATACTTCGCGCCCCGCGCGGCCAGCTTCCCGTTCTTTAGTTCCAACCAATCACAAGCCTTCCCTGACTCTCTTCAGCTAAGTACAGTTCGCTTCTGCCGCCTTCCCATTGGTTGAGAGATCAAAATATAAACACTAGCGGCTTGGCTTCGAACACACGCGCATTTTTCCCTCCACCCTTACTAATCTACTCTTGGATTATACATTCTACAATGTCGGTAAGTACTGATTGTTGTGTTTAGTGCTTACATGAATAGTTTAGGCATATTTTGATATATTACCTGGAGTTTACCTGGAGAGAGTTCCGGGGGTCAACGCCCCCGCGGCCCGGTCTGTGACCAGGCCTCCTGGTGGATCAGAGCCTGATCAACCAGGCTGTTGCTGCTGGCTGCACGCAAACCAACGTACGAGCCACAGCCCGGCTGATCCGGAACTGACTTTAGGTGCTTGTCCAGTGCCAGCTTGAAGACTGCCAGGGGTCTGTTGGTAATCCCCCTTATGTGTGCTGGGAGGCAGTTGAACAGTCTCGGGCCCCTGACACTTATTGTATGGTCTCTTAACGTGCTAGTGACACCCCTGCTTTTCATTGGGGGATGGTGCATCGTCTGCCAAGTCTTTTGCTTTCGTAGTGAGTGATTCTCGTGTGCAAGTTCGGTACTAGTCCCTCTAGGATTTTCCAGGTGTATATAATCATGTATCTCTCCCTCCTGCGTTCCAGGGAATACAGGTGTGAAGCATAATATGAGTGTAGCATGCAGTTGAAAAAAGTGCAAGCATTTTTGTCCGAATTATTTGGGTATTGCGCGAGTTTCCGGGAATGTCCAATTATAGTCAAATAAATATTTATAAAAAATTTTCAATTGCATATATGAACTCTGTAGTGGTCTGGATTTATACAGGAGGTTTCTATTGTCCTTCCAGTTCCATGAGAGGCTGTTTTATGGGGAGCAGTCGACCAGCAGGTCGAGGTATGTCTGCGTTTCTGAAGACAGTGACTCGGAACCAGAGGTAGACGAACCAGAATTGCTGGATAGTGGTGATGAATACTTGCCACCGGATGCACAGGATGCAGAGATGTCAAGTGATGATGAGGAGGAAGAAAGGAAAGAAAGGCCAGCCAAAAAGCAGAAAGTAATGAGGAAAAAGAAAACTTTTAGGATTGAGGAATACCCGGATGAGGAAGAGATCCATGAGAATATTGCTCTTCAAGTTTCATCTCAGTGGACCGTAGATGACATTGAAAATGATCCTTTGCCGGCATATGAACATGAAAAGCCTCTTGCAATTAGGTCTCCATATGAGTATTTTCGTATGTTCGTTACTCCAGCCATGATAGATAACATAGCATATCAAACAAATTTGTATACAAGGCAACAAGACGTAAATAGTACTTTTTCAACAGATTCTGAAGAGATCATGAGGTTCATAGATATTTTGTTGTTCATGGGTATTGCTTCACTACCCTCCCTCGAAGACTATTGGAAAGCTGCTTTTAGGAGCCCACAGGTTGCAGATAGCATGGCGTCTAAGAGGTTTAGGTACCTTAGAAGTCATATTCATTTCAATGACAACACAAAAAAGGATAATGACAGATTCTACAAAGTAAGGCCTCTTTACACTGAACTAACTAATGCTTGCTTGAAAATTCCAGCTACACCCAAGCAATCTATTGATGAAGTCATGGTTGGTTTCAAGGGTAAAACTGCTGGAAACCTAAGGCAGTACATCAAAACAAAACCAGATAAGTGGGGTTTCAAACTTTTTTGTCATGCAAGTCAAGATGGAATCATACATGATATACTCATGTATCAAGGCACAACAACTTTTGACACACATCCCATACAGCTGCCACAGGAAGAATCTAAACTTCCAATAAGTACAAAGATTGTTCTGGTACTTGCACAAACTATGAACAAGACAAACACATCAGCAATCTATGCTGACAATTTCTTTTCAAGTATGCCTTTGGTCAAGCTACTAAGAGATAAGTATAACTGCAGATACACTGGAACAGTATGTGACAATAGATGTGGTAAGCCACATCTGGTGCCTATCAAACAAATGGAAAAAAACAGTGTGGTCAGGGGCAATTTTTGCTTCAACAACAATGATGGTGTCCTTGTTGTACGATGGAAGGACACCAAAGTTGTAACTTTAGTGACAACTGATATTGGGGTCGAGCCCATGAGTCTTGTTGAGAGATATAACAAGGGTACAAAGAGGAAAGAGAAAATATCGTGCCCTGCAGTCATCAAGAACTATAATGCAAACATGGGAGGTATTGACAAAAGCAACATGTTGGTGCATC